>JAMKCF010000012.1:13601498-14201498 GCA_023634235.1 Pisaster brevispinus | reverse complement strand
AATTGTCCCTCCTACTTCACTACATTGCCACAATATGCCAATTACTGTTTTATAATATTGTACTTACTAATAGTGTGATTAATCAAATTGAATGTTAAATTTTTACAGAATGGTCTTGATGCTACTATACAAAATTTATGAAGCTCAACTCATTGAAGTAGAGATTGTTTCTACATGTCTACAAAAGAAAAATCTGTTGGACTTATTATTATTTAATGTAGGTTCTAGTCCTGCTCCCATCAATTTTTCTTTGTTCAAAACCCAAATTAATATTAATCTATTTAAGATTTGGCTTTATTGGCTGCATTGTCCATTCAAATAAAAAAGGTGTTCTTTTCAGTTTTTAAAACTCTTTAGTTCACTCTGCGCCACGGCAATTTTTAAATGAATAATGTTTTATCTACATTTTCCCAGAAATGTTCGCCATTCATGTTGAGTTGGCAAGTGAAACTTTCACACTCACAGACACAATGTCTAACTCTTTTATTAGTGTAAATACTATGAAAGGCCCACCTGATACACAACTGGGAGTGGTAAAAAAATGACCCCAAGACTCAAAAACCTCCCCGTTTGTCTTTCTTCGAGCATCCGATCCGATCCGTCCACCACGACATACACATACATGTACACTTTCTCCATTGACAAAAGTGAAAGCATGCATGTCCCGATAAAAAAAGAGATCGTCAATAATCAAGTCAATGGTCGTCATATCAACAGAAAGTGCTAATTTTCCAAACAAACCTACCTTAGTTTTAAGCCAGCAGATAGAGCAAACTATGTGTCAACGATGAAGTATTCCGTCGGAACAGCTAGTATTGAAGTTGTGGATTAGTTAACATGGTTAACTTATTGCTGACGGCGACAAAAATAGAGGGCAATTTGTTGTCATTCCCCTGCCTACCTATCTGGTTGTGAGGCTCGCTTCCATTGAAGCGGAACATCAACGTTTCAACAATAAGAAAGGATAGGGGTGATGAGGCTGTGCGCGGAAGATTGTCTTTTGTCCGTGTACGTGAGTGTGACGTGTATTAAAATTGAGCACAGTTGGTCCGCTAGCTGACGTACATAACGTTCCGTACATTATACAGCTACACCTACAGAGCATCATCACGCACACGCACGACAACGTATGCGCGCACGCACCGTGTTTTGGCAATGGAAATTTAGTGTGCGTGCTACTGCTATAGAGGGTGCTATTAAAATAGAAAGATCGTCGCAAGCGCCCGGGAGGAGGGCGGGGGATTGACATGTGCTTAAATGGAAAGGCTTGTTTAAAACAAATGATTAAACGGAAACTACAGTTTTAATCTGTCAGAGCATGGAGGTAGAAATAGACATACATGATCAGAGCATGGAGGTACCTCCACGGTCAGAGGTACCATAGGCAAATTTGGTGCACACCCTTATGCCCCCCCCCTCAAGAAAAGTTTACCGTAGTTTCATCGCTCGTGGTATCAACCATTAATGCTGCTTTTGAAAACGCAAGTAGAGCCTCTACTTGCGTTTTCAAAAGCAGTATTAATGGGTAAGACGAATTGAGTAGACTAAAGTAATAGGGGTGCACCCCCTCGAACCCCCTAAAACTTTACCCTAGTGTTTGAGTTGAGTAGAGTTGAGTAGATTATCCCCTTCCAGCCTCAGTTCCAAATAAACTTATAGCTGCACTCGGCAGCACCCCAGTCTCTCAAGACAAGGCTATGGTCGGGGGGGGGGGGCGAGGGAACATTAAAACAGGTCTTTACAAATAAAACGAAAACAAGCAAAAGTTCTTAAATCGATTCTCACTTTTATTTTCACACTCTTTTTTTACCTGATCTGATCCATGTAACCTCTGTTTACAAAAAGAGTGACCTTGTACATTCCAGGGCTTTTCTGGCAGTCAAGATACTGCACTGATCTTATGGAAAATTTACGCTTGTGTCATAATTTTCACATAAATTGAAGCATAAAAAAACACCAAAAAACAATAACAGCTGAACATTTTTGAGATTTGCCCCCTTTCTTCACATCAAAAGTTAAGAAAAATCAGAGTGTAATCCCGATTTATTATGTAAGATTTGATGTTTTATTCCACTGACCTGTGCACAAATCATGCCTGCAAGAATTCTAGGCTCTAAGGCTGTAATTGTCCATTCTAAACAATTTATAAAATTCAAATAAAAGACAAGAGTCTTGTTAAACCAGGTTTATGCAATATCTTTCACCATGGCGTCATAAATACATTTCAAAACTTTCGTCAGTTATTAAAATGCACTTTTTGTATACAGACCACGACTTTAATATTGCCTGAGAAAGGGGCAACTGAGAGAATCCTTTCCCACGAATCCAGTATGGATGCATTCATGCTTACTTGAAATATTACAATATCTTTCCCAGTAACAGTAACTCGACAAATGGCACAAACGAAATTGTCTATCTCCTATGTAGATTCTCTTATGCATTTTATAAAGCTAAATGTAATTTACTCAAAATTGTCACACAAGTAAATTGATTTACAATCTTTTGTTATCAATTTTTGTTACAAACAAAATGGAATCCAGATACAAATATTTCAAACAAACAATTATTGTTAAGGTAAACATTCTGAGGCAGAGGAAAGGCGATGCCAATACGTCTGAGGTAGATCCTGGATGCAGGGGCTGCCATAAGAGTCAGCAGTGCTGGGCTCAGATGCCTGGTGGGACCCCAGCTCCATTTAAAAACATATGATAGTAGTTTTGACAGATATGGTCAACACAACTTACCTCAGTAGGGAAAGTAAATTTTTGTCAAAAATATAAACAAGAAGAAAAGTCTAGTTTTGTAAACATTAGTGACTCGCCAGCAGAATTAGTTAGAATTTCTTGATATTTGACTTACATGTAAAAGAAAAGGCTATACTGCGTACTGGCATTTAGCAAGGGCGGATCTCATAACCAATCCCCAGACCAAGTTTGTAGTTAAGTAGGCCAGTCCTGAAGTTATTGCTCCAACAATTCTTTTGTTTAGCCATAATTAATGACCTTGTTATTTGACCTTGGGGTCCGACACAATGCCAGAAAACACAGAAAAAACACCGGAAAAAAGGCCGGCCTCATTTAATGCGACTTATGACCCCTCCCTTGACACACTTTAGCATGTTTAGTGACCATGAGTGTACATGACTATGTCTATGAGCAACAAGTTACTAACTAAATGTACACTATGTTTTTGTACACTCACAAATTCAAAGGCCAGATTCTATCAGATACAAAGTACAAAGGTGTTTCAGTGTCCAGGCATGTTCTTGTTCCGTTTGCATTTTTTCTATTTTAGATCCCTGGCTTTTTGCCTCCATGTCCTCCCCCTCCTGACAATATATATATATATATATTTTTTTTTTGGCTTTGTCTGTTGCAACATTGATTGATTTTTTAAAAGGACTTTAAAGAAACTTTAAAGGACTTTAATTCCTTTAAGGAATTTGCCCATTTGCTTTTTTTTCTTTTCTGAGCATTGGTCTCCAGCGACTCTGGGTACCTCAAATTTCTGGTAAAGGTTTGCCAGTTTAAAATTCCCTGGTCAATCATGGCTCTTTCAACTTCGGTCTCTTGGTCATCTACTTTTTCCTGCAGGTACTTTTTCCTATACGCTTTCCAAAAATGAATTTCGTAACTTTACTTTAATTTGGTCTTTTTGGTCGCGAACTCCATTTTCGTACCAACTTGTCATTACAGGTGTTTTTTTCTCTTCAAAATGTTCCATGAAGAACAAAGTGACGCTTCAATTTTGGCCATGCACCAACTGTGATCACCTGCCACAGAGCTTTCTCATGGTCACTTCTACGAATGAAGGTGATTCTCCATCAATCCTAGAGCCATCAATGTAAGTGGTCAAAGAAAAGTTTGAAATCTACTCTCTGGTGGAACTGCCAATGCCATGCAGGTACAAATGCTAAAGGAAAATTGTTTGGTTTTATAGTTCAACCCCTAATGACTGCAATGCCAATAAAGAAACAGGAAGAGGGCCCAAATTTGAGATCTTATCCGCGCACACACACACTGCTCTCTTTGGAACAGTCATGACAGTGGGTATTAAAACCAAGACCAATTCATGAGTTGGATTTGTTTATCCATATCGTCAGTAATTTCACGAAGGGTCAAAAAAGTCCCCAGCAGCCAAAAATGTATGTTTTGAGAAAACTGCGTTTGAAATTACTGGTTGGTAGACTATTCGCGATTAAACTTTGAAATTTGACATATCAGGAAAGTACACAATGTATCCTAAATCATACAAAAATGTTTTCAATTTTGTCCATAACGTGTTTAATTAATGAGTAATTACTTAATTAACAATTGTCTCTTCGTGAAAATTGTACAACTGTACTGCGTCGTGTGTAAACTTTTTGGCTATTCGTGAAAACGCAAAAGCCGGAACACCCACTTTTGGCACTGTGCCAGCAGATAAAACCACGCGGTAGCGCAATGCACTGTCACAAGTAGACTTGATTTCAATTCTGAGATCGCGGTTATTCCTCTGCATCAGCCACGAAAAACGCCCGCATAGAATAGCTATCACACGCCCCAACTCGCAATCTCAGACTTGACCCTTTGCGTTTATGTATATTCATGTATTCAAAGGTAAATGTAAACGATCAAGCGTACGCCTAGTCTTGAAATCAAGTCGGTAATTGTTGTGCAGTCTAGTTGCGGGGACGGTACACACATCCTCGATTCCAATATGTGTGTGAGTCAGTCGCAATTACAGTCTTGAATAACTTGTACCCAGCTTTGTACACATGCAATTGGACTTGCTACCAAAATTGGACGGAGCAGTTTGATTGGTTAAGAATCGCAAAAACATGAATATTCATCATACATCTTGCAGCGTATGGCACCATGCAGCTACCAGGCGCACAATTCATTCTTTGATAGGGGGGTTATTATAAATAGTAACATTTTATGATAATGCATTGGTAAAATTATCTTTAAAAAAAGTTTTAAAATTATTACAATGATTAAAATATTATGCTTTTTACATTGATGTTGGCAAATAAACTGTCATTAAAAAAAAAAAAAAACCTTCAGAAAAGATACATTCCCATGTTTATAATGAATTCTTCCAATTTTGTCAGACAAGCTACCATTGGCCCTCTGTATGGCAATTTTGCATATGCAATGTATAATTTACCATACATGAATATTCGGCCGGGAACAAGCTACTCAATTCAAGTCGTTAGAGCTGACGGACCTTGCCAAGCGCTACCTACGACCGTTGCATGAATGTATAATCGCACTGTGACTGTTGCATGAACGGCGGGATGTGTGTTTGTAATAGGCAGCGCTGGCAGACAAATAGACACTGACTAACGACTTGTCATCAAGTCTAGCGTACGCCAGGGAGCTGGCCAATCAGGAGACGGCAAAAACCTTACTGGCAGCGCCTATTACCAACAGGCTGAACTCGCTTAAAATTGTTGCATTATGTTCATTCGATATTAAATGTGTATAGTCCTTGGTACGTAAACAGTTTTTGAAATGCATAGATAAGTTTAATGAGATCTTAATGTAGTAAAAACATATAACAAAATACATGATTCCTACTCCGCGATAACAGTTGTACCTTACAGTCATACAGTTTAAATGGAATAAAGCTCACAACCTATCCCGTAGATTGTTTTGTTTGAATATTCATGTTATCGAAGGGTTTTGCAATTCCGACCAATCAGATTGTTCCGTCCAATTTTGGACTAATTCGTCATAGGGTGTGTACAAACCGTTGAACAGTGGTCCCAAGTCTGTGATCGTAGGCTAATGACGGAGTTCGCTACAAGAGGGCGCTATTTCAGGCAGTAATATATTATCAAGCATCATACCAGAATCGACCAGCAGATGGGGCTACTCCGAACGCTCCTCAAAATTATCTCAAATGGGATCTTTTACACAGAGCTGCCAAAGAAACAAAGACAAAGTAAGGACGGTCAAATCACCCTCAAAAGTATACTATATTTGCACAAGTTTTACAACATTCAAAAGCTCATCTCAAAGGCTTTCTCTTACGTGAGTTTCGTTGAGCTGACGATTATGTTGGCGAGCTGAGCGGCCTGGAAGTAGGGGTGCCTGAAACACCACTGTATTACATGCCTACGTCATCGCCAGTGAGAAAATGCCGCACAGAAATGTCCTAAAACAATTCTGCGCTAAGCCTGGGAATAACTCCGATCTAGGGAAGCTAGAGAGACAAAATTTGTATCTGACTCATCCTTGGATATCCCTGCATCCGTGGCACCGTCAAAAAAAAATCATACCATTTTGCCATGCTTTACTTGTTGAGTAACAGTTTGATTTAAGCGTGTAATACATTTCTGTGAAGAACCAAACCACTGTTAAATCACCCTATCACTTTTAAATCAGCCACAGCATTAGATATGAACCCTTTTGACTAAATACAATCAATTCAAGCAAAATTGCATTTTGAGATGAGCCCACATGTCTCTTTCTGCTCAATCAACCATTTCTTTGACTAACGCCCTTTTTTTACACAACTTAGCAAGGCTGAGTAATAATTTGCTGTACAATTCCTATGGGAATTCCTGGAGAGCGGGTCAAGGTTGGATTGTGTTAGTTAAAAACAAACCCCGGGTAGTGATTAGACATTTGGCATGCTATTTGGCTAGGTGCAGTTGTAGAAGTTGGAATTTTTTAGACTTATTGAAGAAAAAAAATGGCGGACTAGTTACTTTTTAATTAAAAACTGTTACTCAATAAGTGAGCGATGGTGTCATGGAGGGTTAAGCATCATACCAGAAATGACCAGCAGGTGGGGCTACTCCGAACACTCCTCAAAAGCATCTCCAATGGGATTTTTGTACACAGAGCTATCAAAGAAAAGACAAAGTCGGGACGGTCAAATCACCCTCAAAATTATACTGGATTTGCACAAGTTTTACACCATTGAGAAGCTGCTCTCAAGGGCTCTCTCTTTCGTGAGTTTCGTTGAGCTGACGATTTTGTTGGCGAACTGAGCGGCCTGGAAGTAGGGCTGCCCGGCCTGGAAGTAGGGCTGCCCGAAACAACACTGTATTACGTGCCTTTTTCAAAGCCAGTGAGGAAATGCCGGCAAAGAAAGGTCTGAATAAACTTCTACGCTAAGAGTGGGAATAACTCCCCTTCTAGGCAAGCTAGAGAGACAAGATTTGTACCTGATTCTTCCTTGGATATCCTTTCATCCGAATATTAAATTTTGGGGTCGCAGCGGGCAAGAATCATACCAGAAATGACCGGCCGGTTGGGCTACTCCGAACGCTCATCAAAATCATCTCCAATGGGATTTTTGTACAAAAATATGCCAAAGAAACAAAGACAAAGTCAGGACGGTTAAATCACCCTCAAAATTATACTGGATTCGCACGAGATACACACCATTGGAAAACTCGTCTCAAATGCTCTCTCCATTTTATAAGTCTCATTGAAATGACGATTTTTTGGGGTGAACTGAGCGTCCTGGAAGTAGGGCTACCCGGAACAACACTGTAATACATGCCTACGTTATCGCCAGTGAGGAAATGCCGGCACAGAAAGGTCCGAAAAAAATCTGCGCTAACATTGGAAATAACTCCCGATCTAGGCAAGCTAGAGAGACAACATTTGTACCTGACTCTTCCTTGGATATCCCTGCATCCGAAAATAAAACTTTTAGGGTCGCGGTAGGCAAGCATAAAACCAGAAATGACCAGCAGGTGGGGCTACTCCGAACGCTTCTCAAAAGATCTCCATTGGGTTTTTATACACAGAGATGTCAAAGAAACAAAGACAAAGGAAGGACGGTCAAATCACCCTAAAAATATACTGGATTTGCACAAGTTTTACACCATTGGAAAGCTCGTGTCAAGGGCTCTCTTTTCCGTGAGTTTCGATGAGCTGACGATTTTGTTGGCGAGCTGAGCGGCCTGGAAGTAGGGGTGCCCGAAACACCACTGCATTACATGCCTACGTCATCGCCAGTGAGAAAGTGCCGCACAGAAAGGTCCGAAATAAATTTTGCGTTAAGATTGGGAATAACTCCCGATCTAGGGAAGCTAGAGAGACAAAATTTGTACCTGACTTTTCCTTGGATATCCCTGCATCCGAAAACTAAAATTTTAGGGTCGCGGCGGGCAAAATTCATACGAGAAATGACCGGCAGGTGGGGCTACTCCGAACGCTCATTAAAAGCATCTCCAATCGGATTTTTGTACACAGAGCTTTCAAAGAAACAAAGGCAAAGTAAGAACGGTCAAATCACCCTCAAAATTATACTGGATTTCCACAAGATTTACACCATTGGAAAGCTTGTCTCAAGGGCTCTTTCTTTTATGAGTCTCGTTGAGCTGACGATTTTGTAAGAAAGCTGAGCGGCCTGGAAGTACGGCTGCCCGAAACACCACTGTATTACTTTGTTACGTCATTGCCAGTGAGAAAATGCCGGAAAAGAAAGGTCAGGAAAAAATTCTGCGCTAAGCTTGGGAATAACTCCTGATCTAGGCAAGATAGAGAGACTAAATTTGTACCTGACCCTTCCATGGACATCCCTGCATCTGAAAATTAAATTTTTAGAGTTACAACGGGTAAGCATCATACCAGAAATTTCCAGCAGGCGGGACTACTCCGAGCGCTCCTCAAAAGCATCTCCATTGGGATTTTTGTACACAGAGCTGTCAAAGAAACAAAGAAAAAGTAAGGACGGTCAAATCATTCTTAAAACTATACTGGATTTGCACAAGTTTAACACCTTTGGAAAACTCATGTCAAGGGCTCTCTTTTCCGTGAGTTTTGTTGAGCTGACGATTTTGTTGGCGAGCTGAGCAGCCTGGAAGTAGGGCTGCCCGAAACAACACAGTATTACATGCCTGCGGCATCGCCGGTGAGAAAATGCTGGCAAAGAAGAGTCCGAAAAAAAAAATCTTGGCTGCCCGAAACTACACTGAATTCATGCCTACGTCATCGAAAGTGAGAAAAAGCCGGCACAGAAAGGTCCGAAATAAACTCTGTGCTAAGCTTGGGAATAACTCCCCATCTAGGCATGCTAGAGAGACAAAATTTGTACCTGAGTGTGCCTTGGATATCCCTGCACCCTAAAATCAGGGTCGCGGAGGGCAAGCTTCATACCGAAAATGACCAGCAGGTGGGGCTACTCCGAACGCTCCTCAATAGCATCTCCAACGGGATTTTTGTACACACAGCTGTCAATGAAACAAAGACAAAGTAAGGACGGTCAAATCACCCTCAGAAAAATACTGGATTTTCACAAGTGTTACACCATTAGAAAGCCCGTCTCAGGGGCTCTCACTTCTGTGAGTTTTGTTAAGGTGACACACCTGTAAGCGGGGCGAGCCCCCTGGACGTAGGGCTGCCCGAAACTCCACTGTATACATGCCAACGTCATCGCCAGTGAGAAAAAGCCGGCACAGAAAGATCCGAAAAAAATTATGTGCGTAGCTTGAGAATAACTCCCGATCTAGGCATGCTAGAGAGACAAAATTTGTACCTGAGTATGCCTTGGATATCCCTGCACCCGAAAAATAAATTTTTAGGGTCGCAGAGTGCAAGCTTCATACCGGAAATGACCAGCAAGTGGGGCTACTCCGAACGCTCCTCAATAGCATCTCCAATGGGATTTTTGTACACACAGCTGTCAACGAAACAAAGACAAAGTAAGGACGGTCAAATCACCCTCAGAATAAAACTGGATTTCCACAAGTGTTACACCATTAGAACGCCTGTCTGAAGGGCTCTCACTTCCGTGAGTTTCGTTAAGGTGACAAATCTGTAGGCGGGGCAATCCTCCTGGAAGTAGGGCAGAGAAAGGTCCGAAATAAATTATGTGCTAAGCTTGAGAATAACTCCCGATCTAGGCATACTAGAGAGACAAAATTTGTACCTGAGTGTGCCTTGGATATCCCTGCACCCGAAAATTAACTTTTTATGGTCGCGGAGGGCAAGCTTCATACCGGAATCGACCAGCAGGTGGGTCTACTCCGAACGCTCCTCAATAGCATCTCCAATGGGGTTTTTGTACACACAGTTGTCAACGAAACAAAGACAAAGTAAGGACGGTCAAATCACCCTCAGAATAAAACTGGATTTCCACAAGTGTTACACCATTAGAATGTCCGTCTCAAGGGCTCTCATTTCCGAGAGTTTCGTTAAGGTGACACATCTGTAGGCGAGGCGATCTTCCTGGAAGTAGGGCTGCCCAAAACTCTACTGTATACATGCCTACGTGATCGCCAGTGAGAAAAAGCCGGCACAGAAAGGTCCGAAATAAATTATGTGCTAAGCTTGAGAATAACTCCCGATCTAGGCATGCTAGAGAGACAAAATTTGTACCTGAGTGTGCCTTGGATATCCTTGCACCCGAAAATTAACTTTTTAGTGTCGCGGAGGGCAAGCTTCGTACCGGAAATGACCAGCAGGTGGGGCTACTCCGAACGCTCCTCAATAGCATCTCCAATGGGGTTTTTGTACACACAGCTGTCAACGAAAAAAAAATAAGGACGGTCAAATCATCCTCAGAATAAAACTGGATTTTCACAAGTGTTACACCATTAGAAGGCCCGTCTCACGGGCCCTCACTTCCGTGAGTTTCGTTAAGGTGACACATCTGTAGGCGGGGCGATCCTCCTGGAAGTAGGGCTACACGAAACTCCACTGTTTACATGCCAACGTCATCGCCTGTGAAAAAAAAACCGGCACAGAAAGGTCCGAAATAAATTATGTGCTAAGCTTGAGAATAACTCCTGATCTAGGAATGCTAGAAAAACAAAATTTGTACCTGAGTGTGCCTTGTCTATCCCTGCACCCGAAAATAATTTTTTTAGGGTCGCGGAGGGCAAGCTTCATACCGGAAACGACCAGTAGGTGGGGCTACTCCGAACGCTCCTCAATAGCATCTCCATTGGGATTTTTGTACACACAGCTGTCAACGAAACAAAGACAAAGTAAGGACGGTCAAATCACCCTCAGAATCAAACTGGATTTTCACAAGTGTTGCACCATTAGAAAGCCCGTCTCAAGAGCTCTCACTTCCATGAGTTTCGTTAAAGTGACACATCTGTAGGCGGGGCAATCCTCCTGGAAGTAGGGCAGAGAAAGGTCCGAAATAAATTATGTGTTAAGCTTGAGAATAACTCCCGATCTAGGCATGCTAGAGAGACAAAATTTGTACCTGAGTGTGCCTTGGAAATCCCTGCACCCGAAAATTAATTTTTTAGGGTCGCGGAGGGCAAGCTTCGTACCGGAAATGACCAGCAGTTGGGGATACTCCGAATGCTCCTCAATAGCATCTCCAATGGGGTTTTTGTACACACAGCTGTCAACGAAAAAAAATAATAAGGACGGTCAAATCATCCTCAGAATAAATCTGAATTTTCACAAGAGTTACACCATTAGAAAGCCCGTCTCACGGGCCCTCACTTCCGTGAGTTTCGTTAAGGTGACACATCTGAGAAAAATCCGGCACAGAAAGGTCCGAAATAAATTATGTGCTAAGCTTGAGAATAACTCCCGATCTAGGCATGCTAGAGAGACAAAATTTGTACCTGAGTGTGCCTTGGATATCCTTGCACCCGAAAATTAACTTTTTAGTGTCGCGGAGGGCAAGCTTCGTACCGGAAATGACCAGCAGGTGGGGCTACTCCGAACGCTCCTCAATAGCATCTCCAATGGGGTTTTTGTACACACAGCTGTCAACGAAAAAAAAATAAGGACGGTCAAATCATCCTCAGAATAAAACTGGATTTTCACAAGTGTTACACCATTAGAAGGCCCGTCTCACGGGCCCTCACTTCCGTGAGTTTCGTTAAGGTGACACATCTGTAGGCGGGGCGATCCTCCTGGAAGTAGGGCTACACGAAACTCCACTGTTTACATGCCAACGTCATCGCCTGTGAAAAAAAAACCGGCACAGAAAGGTCCGAAATAAATTATGTGCTAAGCTTGAGAATAACTCCTGATCTAGGAATGCTAGAAAAACAAAATTTGTACCTGAGTGTGCCTTGTCTATCCCTGCACCCGAAAATAATTTTTTTAGGGTCGCGGAGGGCAAGCTTCATACCGGAAACGACCAGTAGGTGGGGCTACTCCGAACGCTCCTCAATAGCATCTCCATTGGGATTTTTGTACACACAGCTGTCAACGAAACAAAGACAAAGTAAGGACGGTCAAATCACCCTCAGAATCAAACTGGATTTTCACAAGTGTTGCACCATTAGAAAGCCCGTCTCAAGAGCTCTCACTTCCATGAGTTTCGTTAAAGTGACACATCTGTAGGCGGGGCAATCCTCCTGGAAGTAGGGCAGAGAAAGGTCCGAAATAAATTATGTGTTAAGCTTGAGAATAACTCCCGATCTAGGCATGCTAGAGAGACAAAATTTGTACCTGAGTGTGCCTTGGAAATCCCTGCACCCGAAAATTAATTTTTTAGGGTCGCGGAGGGCAAGCTTCGTACCGGAAATGACCAGCAGTTGGGGATACTCCGAATGCTCCTCAATAGCATCTCCAATGGGGTTTTTGTACACACAGCTGTCAACGAAAAAAAATAATAAGGACGGTCAAATCATCCTCAGAATAAATCTGAATTTTCACAAGAGTTACACCATTAGAAAGCCCGTCTCACGGGCCCTCACTTCCGTGAGTTTCGTTAAGGTGACACATCTGAGAAAAATCCGGCACAGAAAGGTCCGAAATAAATTATGTGCTAAGCTTGAGAATAACTCCCGATCTAAGCATGCTAGAGAGACAAAATTTGTACCTGAGTGTGCCTTGGATATCCTTGCACCCGAGGGTCGCAGAGGTCAGGCTTCATACCGGAAATGACCAGCAGGTGGGGCTACTCCGAACGCTTCTCAATAGCATCTCTAATGAGGTTTTTGTACACACAGCTGTCAACGAAACAAAGACAAAGTAAGGACGGTCAAATCACCCTCAGAATAAAACTGGATTTTCACAAGTGTTACACCATTAGAAAGCCCGTCTCACGGGCCTTCACTTCCGTGAGTTTCGTTAAGGTGACACATCTGTAGGCGGGGCGATCCCCCTGGAAGTAGTGCTACTCGAAACTCCACTGTTTACATGCCAACGTCATCGCCAGTGAGAAAAAGCCGGCACAGAAAGGTCCGAAATAAATTATGTGCTAAGCTTGAGAATAACTCCCGATCTAGGCATGCTAGAGAGACAAAATTTGTACCTGAGTGTGCCTTGGATATCATTGCACCCGAAAATTAACTTTTTAGGGTCGCGGAGGGCAAGCTTCATACCGGAAATGACCAGCAGGTGGGGGTACTCCGAACGCTCCTCAATAGCATCTCCAATGGGGTTTTTGTACACACAGCTGTCAACGAAAAAAAAAAAAAGGACGGTCAAATCATCCTCAGAATAAAACTGAATTTTCACAAGTGTTACACCATTAGAAAGCCCGTCTCACGGGCCTTCACTTCCGTGAGTTTCGTTAAGTTGACACTTCTGTGGGCGGGGCGATCCCCCTGGAAGTAGGGCTACTCGAAACTCCACTGTATACATGCCAACGTCATCGCCAGTGAGAAAAGGCCGGCACAGAAAGGTCCGAAATAAATTATGTGCTAAGCATGAGAATAACTCCCGATCTAGGCAAGCTAGAGAGACAAAATTTGTACCTGAGTGTGCCTTGGATATCCTTGCACATAAAAATCAACTTTTTAGGGTCGCCGAGGGCAAGCTTCATACCGGAAAAGACCAGCAGGTGGGTCTACTCTGAACGCTCCTCAATAGCATCTCCAATGGGGTTTTTGTACACACAGCTGTCAACGAAACAAAGACAAAGTAAGGACGGTCAAATCACCCTCAGAATAAAACTGGATTTTCACAAGTGTTACACCATTAGAAAGCCCGTCTCAAGGGCTCTCACTTCCGTGAGTTTCGTTAAGGTGACACATCTGTGGGTGGGGCTATCCCCCTGGAGGTAAGGCTACTCGAAACTCCACTGTATACATGCCAATGTCATCGCCAGTGAGAAAAAGCCGGCACAGAAAGGTCAGAAAAAAATTATGTGCTAAGCTTGAGAATAACTCCCGATCTAGGCATGCTAGAGAGACAAAATTTATACCTGAGTGTGCCTTGGATATCCCTGCACCCGAAAATTAACTTTGTATGGTCGCGGAGGGCAAGCTTCATACCGGAATCGACCAGCAGGTGGGTCTACTCCGAACGCTCCTCAATAGCATCTCCAATGGGGTTTTTGTACACACAGTTGTCAACGAAACAAAGACAAAGTAAGGACGGTCAAATCACCCTCAGAATAAAACTGGATTTCCACAAGTGTTACACCAGTAGAATGTCCGTCTGAAGGGCTCTCATTTCCGAGAGTTTCGTTAAGGTGACACATCTGTAGGCGAGGCGATCCCCCTGGAAGTAGGGCTGCCAAAAACTCTACTGTATACATGCCTACGTGATCGCCAGTGAGAAAAAGCCGGCACAGAAAGGTCCGAAATAAATTATGTGCTAAGCTTGAGAATAACTCCCGATCTAGGCATGCTAGAGAGACAAAATTTGTACCTGAGTGTGCCTTGGATATCCTTGCACCCGAAAATTAACTTTTTAGTGTCGCGGAGGGCAAGCTTCGTACCGGAAATGACCAGCAGGTGGGGCTACTCCGAACGCTTCTCAATAGCATTTCCAATGGGGTTTTTGTACAAACAGCTGTCAACGAAACAAAGACAAAATAAAGACGGTCAATCACCCTCAGAATAAAACTGGATTTCCACAAGTGTTACACCATTAGAATGCCCGTCTCAAGGGCTCTCATTTCCGAGAGTTTCGTTAAGGTGACACATCTGTAGGCGGGGCGATCCTCCTGGAAGTAGGGCTGCCCAAAACTCCACTGTTTACATGCCTACGTGATCGCCAGTGAGAAAAAGCCGGCACAGAAAGGTCCGAAATAAATTGTGTGCTAAGCTTGAGAATAACTCCCGATCTAGGCATGCTAGAGAGACAAAATTTGTACCTGAGTGTGCCTTGGATATCCTTGCACCCGAAAATTAACTTTTTAGGGTCGCGGAGGGCAAGCTTCATACCGGAATTGACCAGCAAGTGGGTCTACTCTGTACGCTCCTCAATAGCATCTCCAATGGGGTTTTTGTACACACAGCTGTCAACGAAAAAAAAATAAGGACGGTCAAATCATCCTCAGAATAAAACTGGATTTTCACAAGTGTTACACCATTAGAAGGCCCGTCTCACGGGCCCTCACTTCCGTGAGTTTCGTTAAGGTGACACATCTGTAGGCGGGGCGATCCTCCTGGAAGTAGGGCTACACGAAACTCCACTGTATACATGCCTACGTGATCGCCAGTGAGAAAAAGCCGGCACAGAAAGGTCCAACATAAATTATGTGCTAAGCTTGAGAATAACTCCCGATCTAGGCATGCTAGAGAGACAAAATTTGTACCTGAGTGTGCCTTGGACATCCCTGCACCCGAAAATTTTTTAAGGGTGGCAGAAATCAAGCTTCATACCGGAAATGACCAGCAGGTGGGTCTACTCCGAACGCTCCTCAATAGCATCTCCAATGGGGTTTTTGTACACACAGTTGTCAACGAAACAAAGACAAAGTAAGGACGGTCAAATCACCCTCAGAATAAAACTGGATTTCCACAAGTGTTACACCATTAGAATGTCCGTCTCAAGGGCTCTCATTTCCGAGAGTTTCGTTAAGGTGACACATCTGTAGGCGAGGCAATCCCCCTGGAAGTAGGGCTGCCAAAAACTCTACTGTATACATGCCTACGTGATCGCCAGTGAGAAAAAGCCGGCACAGAAAGGTCCGAAATAAATTATGTGCTAAGCTTGAGAATAACTCCCGATCTAGGCATGCTAGGGAGACAAAATTTGAACCTGAGTGTGCCTTGGATATTCTTGCACCCGAAAATTAACTTTTTAGTGTCGCGGAGGGCAAGCTTCGTACCGGAAATGACCAGCAGGTGGGGCTACTCCGAACGCTCCTCAATAGCATTTCCAATGGGGTTTTTGTACAAACAGCTGTCAACGAAAAAAAAAATAAGGACGGTCAAATCATCCTCAGAATAAAACTGGATTTTCACAAGTGTTACACCATTAGAAAGCCCGTCTTGGGGGCCCTCACTTCCGTGAGTTTCGTTAAGGTGACACATCTGTGGGTGGGGCGATCCCGCTGGAGGTAAGGCTACTCGAAACTCCACTGTATACATGCCTACGTGATCGCCAGTGAGAAAAAGCCGGCACAGAAAGGTCCAAAATAAATTATGTGCTAAGCTTGAGAATAACTCCCGATCTAGGCATGCTAGAGAGACAAAATTTGTACCTGAGTGTGCCTTGGACATCCCTGCACCCGAAAATTAACTTTTTAGGGTCGCAGAAATCAAGCTTCATACCGGAAATGACCAGCAGGTGGGGCTACTCCGAACGCTCCTCAATAGCATTTCCAATGGGGTTTTTGTACAAACAGCTGTCAACGAAACAAAGACAAAATAAAGACGGTCAATCACCCTCAGAATAAAACTGGATTTCCACAAGTGTTACACCATTAGAATGCCCGTCTCAAGGGCTCTCATTTCCGAGAGTTTCGTTAAGGTGACACATCTGTAGGCGGGGCGATCCCCCTGGAAGTAGGGCTGCCCAAAACTCCACTGTTTACATGCCTACGTGATCGCCAGTGAGAAAAAGCCGGCACAGAAAGGTCCGAAATAAATTGTGTGCTAAGCTTGAGAATAACTCCCGATCTAGGCATGCTAGAGAGACAAAATTTGTACCTGAGTGTGCCTTGGATATCCTTGCACCCGAAAATTAACTTTTTAGGGTCGCGGAGGGCAAGCTTCATACCGGAAATGACCAGCAAGTGGGTCTACTCTGTACGCTCCTCAATAGCATCTCCAATGGGGTTTTTGTACACACAGCTGTCAACGAAGAAAAAATAAGGACGGTCAAATCATCCTCAGAATAAAACTGGATTTTCACAAGTGTTACACCATTAGAAAGCCCGTCTCACGGGCCTTCACTTCCGTGAGTTTCGTTAAGGTGACACATCTGTAGGCGGGGCGATCCCCCTGGAAGTAGGGCTACTCGAAACTCCACTGTTTACATGCCAACGTCATCGCCTGTGAGAAAAAGCCGGCACAGAAAGGTCCGAAATAAATTATGTACTAAGCTTGAAAATAACTCCCGATCTAGGCATGCTAGAGAGACAAAATTTATACCTGAGTGTGCCTTGGGCATCCCTGCACCCGAAAATTAACTTTTTAGTGTCGCGGAGGGCAAGCTTCGTACCGGAAATGACCAGCAGGTGGGGCTACTCCGAACGCTCCTCAATAGCATCTCCAATGGGGTTTTTGTACACACAGCTGTCAACGAAAAAAAAATATGGACGGTCAAATCATCCTCAGAATAAAACTGGATTTTCACAAGTGTTACACCATTAGAAAGCCCGTCTCACGGGCCCTCACTTCCGTGAGTTTCGTTAAGGTGACACATCTGTAGGCGGGGCGATCCTCCTGGAAGTAGTGCTACACGAAACTCCACTGTATACATGCCTACGTGATCGCCAGTGAGAAAAAGCCGGCACAGAAAGGTCCGAAATAAATTGTGTGCTAAGCTTGAGAATAACTCCCGATCTAGGCATGCTAGAGAGACAAAATTTGTACCTGAGTGTGCCTTGGATATCCTCGACCCGAAAATTAACTTTTTAGGGTCGCGGAGGGCAAGCTTCATACCGGAAATGACCAGCAAGTGGGTCTACTCTGTACGCTCCTCAATAGCATCTCCAATGGGGTTTTTGTACACACAGCTGTCAACGAAGAAAAAATAAGGACGGTCAAATCATCCTCAGAATAAAACTGGATTTTCACAAGTGTTACACCATTAGAAAGCCCGTCTCACGGGCCTTCACTTCCGTGAGTTTCGTTAAGGTGACACATCTGTAGGCGGGGCGATCCCCCTGGAAGTAGGGCTACTCGAAACTCCACTGTTTACATGCCAACGTCATCGCCTGTGAGAAAAAGCCGGCACAGAAAGGTCCGAAATAAATTATGTACTAAGCTTGAAAATAACTCCCGATCTAGGCATGCTAGAGAGACAAAATTTATACCTGAGTGTGCCTTGGGCATCCCTGCACCCGAAAATTAACTTTTTAGTGTCGCGGAGGGCAAGCTTCGTACCGGAAATGACCAGCAGGTGGGGCTACTCCGAACGCTCCTCAATAGCATCTCCAATGGGGTTTTTGTACACACAGCTGTCAACGAAAAAAAAATATGGACGGTCAAATCATCCTCAGAATAAAACTGGATTTTCACAAGTGTTACACCATTAGAAAGCCCGTCTCACGGGCCCTCACTTCCGTGAGTTTCGTTAAGGTGACACATCTGTAGGCGGGGCGATCCTCCTGGAAGTAGTGCTACACGAAACTCCACTGTATACATGCCTACGTGATCGCCAGTGAGACAAAGCCGGCACAGAAAGGTCCAAAACAAATTATGTGCTAAGCTTGAGAATAACTCCCGATCTAGGCATGCTAGAGAGACAAAATTTGTACCTGAGTGTGCCTTGGACATCCCTGCACCCGAAAATTAACTTTTTAGTGTCGCAGAAATCAAGCTTCATACCGGAAATGACCAGCAGGTGGGGCTACTCCGAACACTCCTCAATAGCTTCTCTAATGAGGTTTTTGTACACACAGCTGTCAACGAAAGAAAGACAAAGTAAGGACGGTCAAATCACCCTCAGAATAAAACTGGATTTTCACAAGTGTTACACCATTAGAAAGCCCGTCTCACGGGCCCTCACTTCCGTGAGTTTCGTTAAGGTGACACATCTGTGGGTGGGGCGATCCCCCTGGAGGTAAGGCTACTCGAAACTCCACTGTATACATGCCAACGTCATCGCCAGTAAGAAAAAGCCGGCACAGAAAGGTCCGAAATAAATTATGTGCTAAGCTTGAGAATAACTCCCGATCTAGACATGCTAGAGAGACAAAATTTGTACCTGAGTGTGCCTTGGACATCCCTGCACCCGAAAATTTTTTAAGGGTGGCAGAAATCAAGCTTCATACCGGAAATGACCAGCAGGTGGGTCTACTCCGAACGCTCCTCAATAGCATCTCCAATGGGGTTTTTGTACACACAGTTGTCAACGAAACAAAGACAAAGTAAGGACGGTCAAATCACCCTCAGAATAAAACTGGATTTCCACAAGTGTTACACCATTAGAATGTCCGTCTCAAGGGCTCTCATTTCCGAGAGTTTCGTTAAGGCGACACATCTGTAGGCGAGGCAATCCCCCTGGAAGTAGGGCTGCCAAAAACTCTACTGTATACATGCCTACGTGATCGCCAGTGAGAAAAAGCCGGCACAGAAAGGTCCGAAATAAATTATGTGCTAAGCTTGAGAATAACTCCCGATCTAGGCATGCTAGGGAGACAAAATTTGAACCTGAGTGTGCCTTGAATATTCTTGCACCCGAAAATTAACTTTTTAGTGTCGCGGAGGGCAAGCTTCGTACCGGAAATGACCAGCAGGTGGGGCTACTCCGAACGCTCCTCAATAGCATTTCCAATGGGGTTTTTGTACAAACAGCTGTCAACGAAACAAAGACAAAATAAAGACGGTCAATCACCCTCAGAATAAAACTGGATTTCCACAAGTGTTACACCATTAGAATGCCCGTCTCAAGGGCTCTCATTTCCGAGAGTTTCGTTAAGGTGACACATCTGTAGGCGGGGCGATCCCCCTGGAAGTAGGGCTGCCCAAAATTCCACTGTTTACATGCCTACGTGATCGCCAGTGAGAAAAAGCCGGCACAGAAAGGTCCGAAATAAATTGTGTGCTAAGCTTGAGAATAACTCCCGATCTAGGCATGCTAGAGAGACAAAATTTGTACCTGAGTGTGCCTTGGATATCCTTGCACCCGAAAATTAACTTTTTAGGGTCGCGGAGGGCAAGCTTCATACCGGAAATGACCAGCAAGTGGGTCTACTCTCTACGCTCCTCAATAGCATCTCCAATGGGGTTTTTGTACACACAGCTGTTAACGAAAAAAAAAATAAGGACGGTCAAATCATCCTCAGAATAAAACTGGATTTTCACAAGTGTTACACCATTAGAAAGCCCGTCTTGGGGGCCCTCACTTCCGTGAGTTTCGTTAAGGTGACACATCTGTGGGTGGGGCGATCCCGCTGGAGGTAAGGCTACTCGAAACTCCACTGTATACATGCCTACGTGATCGCCAGTGAGAAAAAGCCGGCACAGAAAGGTCCAAAATAAATTATGTGCTAAGCTTGAGAATAACTCCCGATCTAGGCATGCTAGAGAGACAAAATTTGTACCTGAGTGTGCCTTGGACATCCCTGCACCCGAAAATTAACTTTTTAGGGTCGCAGAAATCAAGCTTCATACCGGAAATGACCAGCAGGTGGGGCTACTCCGAACGCTCCTCAATAGCATTTCCAATGGGGTTTTTGTACAAACAGCTGTCAACGAAACAAAGACAAAATAAAGACGGTCAATCACCCTCAGAATAAAACTGGATTTCCACAAGTGTTACACCATTAGAATGCCCGTCTCAAGGGCTCTCATTTCCGAGAGTTTCGTTAAGGTGACACATCTGTAGGCGGGGCGATCCCCCTGGAAGTAGGGCTGCCCAAAACTCCACTGTTTACATGCCTACGTGATCGCCAGTGAGAAAAAGCCGGCACAGAAAGGTCCGAAATAAATTGTGTGCTAAGCTTGAGAATAACTCCCGATCTAGGCATGCTAGAGAGACAAAATTTGTACCTGAGTGTGCCTTGGATATCCTTGCACCCGAAAATTAACTTTTTAGGGTCGCGGAGGGCAAGCTTCATACCGGAAATGACCAGCAAGTGGGTCTACTCTGTACGCTCCTCAATAGCATCTCCAATGGGGTTTTTGTACACACAGCTGTCAACGAAGAAAAAATAAGGACGGTCAAATCATCCTCAGAATAAAACTGGATTTTCACAAGTGTTACACCATTAGAAAGCCCGTCTCACGGGCCTTCACTTCCGTGAGTTTCGTTAAGGTGACACATCTGTAGGCGGGGCGATCCCCCTGGAAGTAGGGCTACTCGAAACTCCACTGTTTACATGCCAACGTCATCGCCTGTGAGAAAAAGCCGGCACAGAAAGGTCCGAAATAAATTATGTACTAAGCTTGAAAATAACTCCCGATCTAGGCATGCTAGAGAGACAAAATTTATACCTGAGTGTGCCTTGGGCATCCCTGCACCCGAAAATTAACTTTTTAGTGTCGCGGAGGGCAAGCTTCGTACCGGAAATGACCAGCAGGTGGGGCTACTCCGAACGCTCCTCAATAGCATCTCCAATGGGGTTTTTGTACACACAGCTGTCAACGAAAAAAAAATATGGACGGTCAAATCATCCTCAGAATAAAACTGGATTTTCACAAGTGTTACACCATTAGAAAGCCCGTCTCACGGGCCCTCACTTCCGTGAGTTTCGTTAAGGTGACACATCTGTAGGCGGGGCGATCCTCCTGGAAGTAGTGCTACACGAAACTCCACTGTATACATGCCTACGTGATCGCCAGTGAGAAAAAGCCGGCACAGAAAGGTCCAAAATAAATTATGTGCTAAGCTTGAGAATAACTCCCGATCTAGGCATGCTAGAGAGACAAAATTTGTACCTGAGTGTGCCTTGGACATCCCTGCACCCGAAAATTAACTTTTTAGTGTCGCAGAAATCAAGCTTCATACCGGAAATGACCAGCAGGTGGGGCTACTCCGAACGCTCCTCAATAGCTTCTCTAATGAGGTTTTTGTACACACAGCTGTCAACGAAAAAAAAATATGGACGGTCAAATCACCCTCAGAATAAAACTGGATTTTCACAAGTGTTACACCATTAGAAAGCCCGTCTCACGGGTCCTCACTTCCGTGAGTTTCGTTAAGGTGACACATCTGTGGGTGGGGCGATCCCCCTGGAGGTAAGGCTACTCGAAACTCCACTTTATACATGCCAACGTCATCGCCAGTGAGAAAAAGCCGGCACAGAAAGGTCCGAAATAAATTATGTGCTAAGCTTGAGAATAACTCCCGATCTAGACATGCTAGAGAGACAAAATTTGTACCTGAGTGTGCCTTGGACATCCCTGCACCCGAAAATTATCTTTTTAGGGTCGCAGAAACCAAGCTTCTAACCGGAAATGACCAGCAGGTGGGGCTACTCCGAACGCTCCTCAATAGCATCTCTAATGAGGTTTTTGTACACACAGCTGTCAACGAAAAACAAAATAAGGACGGTCAAATCATCCTCAGAATAAAACTGGATTTTCACAAGTGTTACACCATTAGAAAGCCCGTCTCACGGGCCCTCACTTCCGTGAGTTTCGTTAAGGTGACACATCTGTGGGTGGGGCGATCCCCCTGGAGGTAAGGCTACTCGAAACTCCACTGTATACATGCCAACGTCATCGCCAGTGAGAAAAAGCCGGCACAGAAAGGTCCGAAATAAATTATGTGCTAAGCTTGAGAATAACTCCCGATCTAGGCATGCTAGAGAGACAAAATTTGTACCTGAGTGTGCCTTGGACATCCCTGCACCCGAAAATTTACTTTTTAGGGTCGCAGAAACCAAGCTTCTTACCGGAAATGACCAGCAGGTGGGGCTACTCCGAACGCTCCTCAATAGCATCTCTAATGAGGTTTTTGTACACACAGCTGTCAACGAAACAAAGACAAAGTAAGGACGGTCAAATCACCCTCAGAATAAAACTGGATTTTCACAAGTGTTACACCATTAGAAAGCCCGTCTCACGGGCCTTCACTTCCGTGAGTTTCCGTTAAGGTGACACATCTGTAGGCGGGGCGATCCCCCTGGAAGTAGGGCTACTCGAAACTCCACTGTTTTCATGCCAACGTCATCGCCTGTGAGAAAAAGCCGGCACAGAAAGTCCGAAATAAATTATGTGCTAAGCTTGAGAATAACTCCCGATCTAGGCATGCTAGAGAGACAAAATTTGTACCTGAGTGTGCCTTGGACATCCCTGCACCCGAAAATTAACTTTTTAGTGTCACGGAGGGCAAGCTTCGTACCGGAAATGACCAGCAGGTGGGGCTACTCCGAACGCTCCTCAAAAGCATCGCCAATGGGGTTTTTGTACACACAGCTGTCAACGAAAAAAAAATAAGGACGGTCAAATCATCCTCAGAATAAAACTGGATTTTCACAAGTGTTACACCATTAGAAAGCCCGTCTCACGGGCCCTCACTTCCGTGAGTTTCGTTAAGGTGACACATCTGTAGGCGGGGCGATCCTCCTGGAAGTAGGGCTACACGAAACTCCACTGTATACATGCCAACGTCTTCGCCAGTGAGAAAAATCCAGCACAGAAAGGTCCGAAATAAAATATGTGCTAAGCTTGAGAATAACTCCCGATCTAGGCATGCTAGAGAGACAAAATTTGTACCTGAGTTTGCCTTGGATATCCTTGCACCCGAAAATTTACTTTTTAGGGTCGCAGAAATCAAGCTTCATACCGGAAATGACCAGCAGGTGGGGCTACTCCGAACGCTCCTCAATAGCATCTCTAATGAGGTTTTTGTACACACAGCTGTCAACGAAACAAAGACAAAGTAAGGACGGTCAAATCACCCTCAGAATAAAACTGGATTTTCACAAGTGTTACACCATTAGAAAGCCCGTCTCACGGGCCTTCACTTCCGTGAGTTTCGTTAAGGTGACACATCTGTAGGCGGGGCGATCCCCCTGGAAGTAGGGCTACTCGAAACTCCACTGTTTACATGCCTACGTGATCGCCAGTGAGAAAAAGCCGGCACAGAAAGGTCCAAAATAAATTATGTGCTAAGCTTGAGAATAACTCCCGATCTAGGCATGCTAGAGAGACAAAATTTGTACCTGAGTGTGCCTTGGACATCCCTGCACCCGAAAATTAATTTTTTAGGGTCGCAGAAATCAAGCTTCATACCGGAAATGACCAGCAGGTGGGGCTACTCCGAACGCTCCTCAATAGCATCTCTAATGAGGTTTTTGTACACACAGCTGTCAACGAAACAAAGACAAAGTAAAGACGGTCAAATCACCCTCAGAATAAAACTGGATTTTCACAAGGGTTACACCATTAGAAAGCCCGTCTCACGGGCCTTCACTTCCGTGAGCTTCGTTAAGGTGACACATCTGTAGGCGGGGCGATCCCCCTGGAAGTAGGGCTACTCGAAACTCCACTGTTTACATGCCAACGTCATCGCCTGAGAGAAAAAGCCGGCACAGAAAGGTCCGAAATAAATTATGTGCTAAGCTTGAGAATAACTTCCGATCTAGGCATGCTACAGAGACAAAATTATACCTGAGTGTGCCTTGGACATCCCTGCACCCGAAAATTAACTTTTTAGTGTCGCGGAGGGCAAGCTTCATACCGGAAATGACCAGCAGGTGGGGCTACTCCGAAAGCTCCTCAATAGCATCTCCAATGGGGTTTTTGTACACACAGCTGTCAACGAAAAAAAAAATAAGGACGGTCAAATCATCCTCAGTATAAAACTGGATTTTCACAAGTGTTACACCACTAGAAAGCCCGTCTCACGGGCCCTCACTTCCGTGAGTTTCGTTAAGGTGACACATCTGTAGGCGGGGCGATCCCCCTGGAGGTAAGGCTACTCGAAACTCCACTGTATACATGCCAACGTCATCGCCAGTGAGAAAAAGCCGGCACAGAAAGGTCCGAAATAAATTATGTGCTAAGCTTGAGAATAACTCCCGATCTAGGCATGCTAGAGAGACAAAATTTGTACCTGAGTGTGCCTTGGACATCCCTGCACCCGAAAATTACCATTTTAGGGTGGCAGAAATCAAGCTTCATACCGGAAATGACCAGCAGGTGGGGCTACTCCGAACGCTCCTCAATAGCATCTCTAATGAGGTTTTTGTACACACAGCTGTCAACGAAACAAAGACAAAGTAAGGACGGTCAAATCACCCTCAGAATAAAACTGGATTTTCACAAGTGTTACACCATTAGAAAGCCCGTCTCACGGGCTCTCACTTCCGTGAGTTTCGTTAAGGTGACACATCTGTAGGCGGGGCGATCCCCCTGGAAGTAGGGCTACTCGTAACTCCACTGTTTACATGCCAACGTCATCGCCTGTGAGAAAAAGCCGGCACAGAAAGGTCCGAAATAAATTATGTGCTAAGCTAGAGAATAACTCCCGATCTAGGCATGCTAGAGAGACAAAGTTTATACCTGAGTGTGCCTTGGACATCCCTTCACCCGAAAATTAACTTTTTAGTGTCGCGGAGGGCAAGCTTCATACCGGAAATGACCAGCAGGTGGGGCTACTCCGAACGCTCCTCAATAGCATCTCCAATGGGGTTTTTGTACACACAGCTGTCAACGAAAAACAAAATAAGGACGGTCAAATCATCCTCAGAATAAAACTGGATTTTCACAAGTGTTACACCATTAGAAAGCCCGTCTCACGGGCCCTCACTTCCGTGAGTTTCGTTAAGGTGACACATCTGTGGGTGGGGCGATCCCCCTGGAGGTAAGGCTACTCGAAACTCCACTGCATACATGCCAACGTCATCGCCAGTGAGAAAAAGCCGGCACAGAAAGGTCCGAAATAAATTATGTGCTAAGCTTGAGAATAACTCCCGATCTAGGCATGCTAGAGAGACAAAATTTGTACCTGAGTGTGCCTTGGACATCCCTGCACCCGAAAATTAACTTTTTAGGGTCGCAGAAACCAAGCTTCTTACCGGAAATGACCAGCAGGTGGGGCTACTCCGAACGCTCCTCAATAGCATCTCTAAAGAGGTTTTTGTACACACAGCTGTCAACGAAACAAAGACAAAGTAAGGACGGTCAAATCACCCTCAGAATAAAACTGGATTTTCACAAGTGTTACACCATTAGAAAGCCCGTCTCACGGGCCTTCACTTCCGTGAGTTTCGTTAAGGTGACACATCTGTAGGCGGGGCGATCCCCCTGGAAGTAGGGCTACTCGAAACTCCACTGTTTACATGCCTACGTGATCGCCAGTGAGAAAAAGCCGGCACAGAAAGGTCCAAAATAAATTATGTGCTAAGCTTGAGAATAACTCCCGATCTAGGCATGCTAGAGAGACAAAATTTGTACCTGAGTGTGCCTTGGACATCCCTGCACCCGAAAATTAATTTTTTAGGGTCGCAGAAATCAAGCTTCATACCGGAAATGACCAGCAGGTGGGGCTACTCCGAACGCTCCTCAATAGCATCTCTAATGAGGTTTTTGTACACACAGCTGTCAACGAAACAAAGACAAAGTAAAGACGGTCAAATCACCCTCAGAATAAAACTGGATTTTCACAAGGGTTACACCATTAGAAAGCCCGTCTCACGGGCCTTCACTTCCGTGAGCTTCGTTAAGGTGACACATCTGTAGGCGGGGCGATCCCCCTGGAAGTAGGGCTACTCGAAACTCCACTGTTTACATGCCAACGTCATCGCCTGAGAGAAAAAGCCGGCACAGAAAGGTCCGAAATAAATTATGTGCTAAGCTTGAGAATAACTCCCGATCTAGGCATGCTACAGAGACAAAATTATACCTGAGTGTGCCTTGGACATCCCTGCACCCGAAAATTAACTTTTTAGTGTCGCGGAGGGCAAGCTTCATACCGGAAATGACCAGCAGGTGGGGCTACTCCGAAAGCTCCTCAATAGCATCTCCAATGGGGTTTTTGTACACACAGCTGTCAACGAAAAAAAAAATAAGGACGGTCAAATCATCCTCAGTATAAAACTGGATTTTCACAAGTGTTACACCACTAGAAAGCCCGTCTCACGGGCCCTCACTTCCGTGAGTTTCGTTAAGGTGACACATCTGTGGGTGGGGCGATCCCCCTGGAGGTAAGGCTACTCGAAACTCCACTGTATACATGCCAACGTCATCGCCAGTGAGAAAAAGCCGGCACAGAAAGGTCCGAAATAAATTATGTGCTAAGCTTGAGAATAACTCCCGATCTAGGCATGCTAGAGAGACAAAATTTGTACCTGAGTGTGCCTTGGACATCCCTGCACCCGAAAATTACCATTTTAGGGTGGCAGAAATCAAGCTTCATACCGGAAATGACCAGCAGGTGGGGCTACTCCGAACGCTCCTCAATAGCATCTCTAATGAGGTTTTTGTACACACAGCTGTCAACGAAACAAAGACAAAGTAAGGACGGTCAAATCATCCTCAGAATAAAACTGGATTTTCACAAGTGTTACACCATTAGAAAGCCGGTCTCACGGGCTCTCACTTCCGTGAGTTTCGTTAAGGTGACACATCTGTAGGCGGGGCGATCCCCCTGGAAGTAGGGCTACTCGTAACTCCACTGTTTACATGCCAACGTCATCGCCTGTGAGAAAAAGCCGGCACAGAAAGGTCCGAAATAAATTATGTGCTAAGCTAGAGAATAACTCCCGATCTAGGCATGCTAGAGAGACAAAGTTTATACCTGAGTGTGCCTTGGACATCCCTTCACCCGAAAATTAACTTTTTAGTGTCGCGGAGGGCAAGCTTCATACCGGAAATGACCAGCAGGTGGGGCTACTCCGAACGCTCCTCAATAGCATCTCCAATGGGGTTTTTGTACACACAGCTGTCAACGTAAAAACAAAATAAGGACGGTCAAATCATCCTCAGAATAAAACTGGATTTTCACAAGTGTTACACCATTAGAAAGCCCGTCTCACGGGCCCTCACTTCCGTGAGTTTCGTTAAGGTGACACATCTGTGGGTGGGGCGATCCCCCTGGAGGTAAGGCTACTCGAAACTCCACTGTATACATGCCAACGTCATCGCCAGTGAGAAAAAGCCGGCACAGAAAGGTCCGAAATAAATTATGTGCTAAGCTTGAGAATAACTCCCGATCTAGGCATGCTAGAGAGACAAAATTTGTACCTGAGTGTGCCTTGGACATCCCTGCACCCGAAAATTAACTTTTTAGGGTCGCAGAAACCAAGCTTCTTACCGGAAATGACCAGCAGGTGGGGCTACTCCGAACGCTCCTCAATAGCATCTCTAAAGAGGTTTTTGTACACACAGCTGTCAACGAAACAAAGACAAAGTAAGGACGGTCAAATCACCCTCAGAATAAAACTGGATTTTCACAAGTGTTACACTATTAGAAAGCCCGTCTCACGGGCCTTCACTTCCGTGAGTTTCCGTTAAGGTGACACATCTGTAGGCGGGGCGATCCCCCTGGAAGTAGGGCTACTCGAAACTCCACTGTTTACATGCCAACGTCATCGCCTGTGAGAAAAAGCCGGCACAGAAAGGTCCGAAATAAATTATGTGCTAAGCTTGAGAATAACTCCCGATCTAGGCATGCTAGAGAGACAAAATTTGTACCTGAGTGTGCCTTGGACATCCCTGCACCCGAAAATTAACTTTTTAGTGTCGCGGAGGGCAAGCTTCGTACCGGAAATGACCAGCAGATGGGGCTACTCCAAACGCTCCTCAATAGCATTTCCAATGGGGTTTTTGTACACACAGCTGTCAACGAAAAAAAAATAAGGACGGTCAAATCATCCTCAGAATAAAACTGGATTTCCACAAGTGTTACACCATTAGAAAGCCCGTCTCACGGGCCCTCACTTCCGTGAGTTTCGTTAAGGTGACACATCTGTGGGTGGGGCGATCCCCCTGGAGGTAAGGCTACTCGAAACTCCACTGTATACATGCCAACGTCATCGCCAGTGAGAAAAAGCCGGCACAGAAAGGTCCAAAATAAATTATGTGCTAAGCTTGAGAATAACTCCCGATCTAGGCATGCTAGAGAGACAAAATTTGTACCTGAGTGTGCCTTGGACATCCCTGCACCCGAAAATTAACATTTTAGGGTGGCAGAAATCAAGCTTCATACCGGAAATGACCAGCAGGTGGGGCTACTCCGAACGCTCCTCAATAGGATCTTTAATGTGGTTTTTGTACACACAGCTGTCAACGAAACAAAGACAAAGTAAGGACGGTCAAATCACCCTCAGAATAAAACTGGATTTTCACAAGTGTTACACCATTAGAAAGCCCGTCTCACGGGCCTTCACTTCCGTGAGTTTCGTTAAGGTGACACATCTGTAGGCGGGGCGATCCCCCTGGAAGTAGGGCTACTCGAAACTCCACTGTTTACATGCCTACGTGATCGCCAGTGAGAAAAAGCCGGCACAGAAAGGTCCAAAATAAATTATGTGCTAAGCTTGAGAATAACTCCCGATCTAGGCATGCTAGAGAGACAAAATTTGTACCTGAGTGTGCCTTGGACATCCCTGCACTCGAAAATTAACTTTTTAGTGTCGCGGAGGGCAAGCTTCATACCGGAAATGACCAGCAGGTGGGGCTACTCCGAAAGCTCCTCAATAGCATCTCCAATGAGGTTTTTGTACACACAGCTGTCAACGAAAAAAAAAATAAGGACGGTCAAATCATCCCCAGAATAAAACTGGATTTTCACAAGTGTTACACCATTAGAAAGCCCGTCTCACGGGCCCTCACTTCCGTGAGTTTCGTTAAGGTGACACATCTGTGGGTGTGGCGATCTCCCTGGAGGTAAGGCTACTCGAAACTCCACTGTATACATGCCAACGTCATCGCCAGTGAGAAAAAGCCGGCACAGAAAGGTCCGAAATAAATTATGTGCTAAGCTTGAGAATAACTCCCGATCTAGGCATGCTAGAGAGACAAAATTTGTACCTGAGTGTGCCTTGGACATCCCTGCACCCGAAAATTAACTTTTTAGGGTCGCAGAAATCAAGCTTCATACCGGAAATGACCAGCAGGTGGGGCTACTCCGAACGCTCCTCAATAGCATCTCTAATGAGGTTTTTGTACACACAGCTGTCAACGAAACAAAGACAAAGTAAGGACGGTCAAATCACCCTCAGAATAAAACTGGATTTTCACAAGTGTTACACCATTAGAAAGCCCGTCTCACGGGCCTTCACTTCCGTGAGTTTCGTTAAGGTGACACATCTGTAGGCGGGGCGATCCCCCTGGAAGTAGGGCTACTCGAAACTCCACTGTTTACATGCCTACGTGATCGCCAGTGAGAAAAAGCCGGCACAGAAAGGTCCAAAATAAATTATGTGCTAAGCTTGAGAATAACTCCCGATCTAGGCATGCTAGAGAGACAAAATTTGTACCTGAGTGTGCCTTGGACATCCCTGCACCCGAAAATTAACTTTTTAGGGTCGCGGAGGGCAAGCTTCATACCGGAAATGACCAGCAGGTGGGGCTACTCCGAAAGCTCCTCAATAGCATCTCCAATGGGGTTTTTGTACACACAGCTGTCAACGAAAAAAAAAATAAGGACGGTCAAATCATCCTCAGAATAAAACTGGATTTTCACAAGTGTTACACCACTAGAAAGCCCGTCTCACGGGCCCTCACTTCCGTGAGTTTCGTTAAGGTGACACATCTGTAGGCGGGGCGATCCTCCTGGAAGTAGGGCTACACGAAACTCCACTGTATACATGCCAACGTCTTCGCCAGTGAGAAAAATCCAGCACAGAAAGGTCCGAAATAAATTATGTGCTAAGCTTGAGAATAACTCCCGATCTAGGCATGCTAGAGAGACAAAATTTGTACCTGAGTGTGCCTTGGACATCCCTGCACCCGAAAATTAACATTTTAGTGTGGCAGAAATCAAGCTTCATACCGGAAATGACCAGCAGGTGGGGCTACTCCGAACGCTCCTCAATAGCATCTCTAATGAGGTTTTTGTACACACAGCTGTCAACGAAACAAAGACAAAGTAAGGACGGTCAAATCACCCTCAGAATAAAACTGGATTTTCACAAGTGTTACACCATTAGAAAGCCCGTCTCACGGGCCTTCACTTCCGTGAGTTTCGTTAAGATGACACATCTGTAGGCGGGGCGATCCCCCTGGAAGTAGGGCTACTCAAAACTCCACTGTTTACATGCCTACGTGATCGCCAGTGAGAAAAAGCCGGCACAGAAAGGTCCAAAATAAATTATGTGCTAAGCTTGAGAATAACTCCCGATCTAGGCATGCTAGAGAGACAAAATTTATACCTGAGTGTGCCTTGGACATCCCTGCACCCGAAAATTAACTTTTTAGGGTCGCAGAAACCAAGCTTCATACCGGAAATGACCAGCAGGTGGGGCTACTCCGAACGCTCCTCAATAGCATCTCTAAAGAGGTTTTTGTACACACAGCTGTCAACGAAACAAAGACAAAGTAAGGACGGTCAAATCACCCTCAAAATAAAACTGGATTTTCACAAGTGTTACACCATTAGAAAGCCCGTCTCACGGGCCTTCACTTCCGTGAGTTTCCGTTAAGGTGACACATCTGTAGGCGGGGCGATCCCCCTGGAAGTAGGGCTACTCGAAACTCCACTGTTTACATGCCAACGTCATCGCCAGTGAGAAAAAGCCGGCACAGAAAGGTCCGAAATAAATTATGTGCTAAGCTTGAGAATAACTCCCGATCTAGGCATGCTAGAGAGACAAAATTTGTACCTGAGTGTGCCTTGGACATCCCTGCACCCGAAAATTAACTTTTTAGTGTCGCGGAGGGCAAGCTTCGTACCGGAAATGACCAGCAGGTGGGGCTACTCCGAACGCTCCTCAATAGCATCTCCAATGGGGTTTTTGTACACACAGCTGTCAACGAAAAACAAAATAAGGACGGTCAAATCATCCTCAGAATAAAACTGGATTTTTACAAGTGTTACACCATTAGAAAGCCCGTCTCACGGGCCCTCACTTCCGTGAGTTTCGTTAAGGTGACACATCTGTGGGTGGGGCGATCCCCCTGGAGGTAAGGCTACTCGAAACTCCACTGTATACATGCCAACGTCATCGCCAGTGAGAAAAAGCCGGCACAGAAAGGTCCGAAATAAATTATGTGCTAAGCTTGAGAATAACTCCCGATCTAGGCATGCTAGAGAGACAAAATTTGTACCTGAGTGTGCCTTGGACATCCCTGCACCCGAAAATTAACTTTTTAGGGTCGCAGAAACCAAGCTTCTTACTGGAAATGACCAGCAGGTGGGGCTACTCCGAACGCTCCTCAATAGCATCTCTAAAGAGGTTTTTGTACACACAGCTGTCAACGAAACAAAGACAAAGTAAGGACGGTCAAATCACCCTCAGAATAAAACTGGATTTCCACAAGTGTTACACCATTAGAAAGCACGTCTCACGGGCCTTCACTTCCGTGAGTTTCCGTTAAGGTGACACATCTGTAGGCGGGGCGATCCCCCTGGAAGTAGGGCTACTCGAAACTCCACTGTTTACATGCCAACGTCATCGCCTGTGAGAAAAAGCCGGCACAGAAAGGTCCGAAATAAATTATGTGCTAAGCTTGAGAATAACTCCCGATCTAGGCATGCTAGAGAGACAAAATTTATACCTGAGTGTGCCTTGGACATCCCTGCACCCGAAAATTATCTTTTTAGTGTCGCGGAGGGCAAGCTTCGTACCGGAAATGACCAGCAGGTGGGGCTACTCCGAACGCTCCTCAATAGCATCGCCAATGGGGTTTTTGTACACACAGCTGTCAACGAAAAAAAAATAAGGACGGTCAAATCATCCTCAGAATAAAACTGGATTTTCACAAGTGTTACACCATTAGAAAGCCCGTCTCACGGGCCCTCACTTCCGTGAGTTTCGTTAAGGTGACACATCTGTAGGCGGGGCGATCCTCCTGGAAGTAGGGCTACACGAAACTCCACTGTATACATGCCAACGTCTTCGCCAGTGAGAAAAATCCAGCACAGAAAGGTCCGAAATAAAATATGTGCTAAGCTTGAGAATAACTCCCGATCTAGGCATGCTAGAGAGACAAAATTTGTACCTGAGTGTGCCTTGGACATCCCTGCACCCGAAAATTAACTTTTTAGGGTCGCAGAAATCAAGCTTCATACCGGAAATGACCAGCAGGTGGGGCTAGTCCGAACGCTCCTCAAATGCATCTCTAATGAGGTTTTTGTACACACAGCTGTCAACGAAACAAAGACAAAGTAAGGACGGTCAAATCATCCTCAGAATAAAACTGGATTTTCACAAGTGTTACACCATTAGAAAGCCCGTCTCACGGGCCTTCACTTCCGTGAGTTTCGTTAAGGTGACACATCTGTAGGCGGGGCGATCCCCCTGGAAGTAGGGCTACTCGAAACTCCACTGTTTACATGCCAACGTCATCGCCAGTGAGAAAAAGCCGGCACAGAAAGGTCCGAAATAAATAATGCGCTAAGCTTAAGAATAACTCCCGATCTAGGCATGCTAGAGAGACAAAATTTATACCTGAGTGTGCCTTGGACATCCCTGCACCCGAAAATTAACTTTTTAGTGTCGCGGAGGGCAAGCTTCGTACCGGAAGTGACCAGCAGGTGGGGCTACTCCGAACGCTCCTCAATAGCATCTCCAATGGGGTTTTTGTACACACAGCTGTCAACGAAAAAAAAATATGGACGGTCAAATCATCCTCAGAATAAAACTGGATTTTCACAAGTGTTACACCATTAGAAGGCCCGTCTCACGGGCCCTCACTTCCGTGAGTTTCGTTAAGGTGACACATCTGTAGGCGGGGCGATCCTCCTAGAAGTAGGGCTACACAAAACTCCACTGTATACAAGCCTACGTGATCGCCAGTGAGAAAAAGCCGGCACAGAAAGGTCCAATTAAATTATGTGCTAAGCTTGAGAATAACTCCCGATCTAGGCATGCTAGAGAGACAAAATTTGTACCTGAGTGTGCCTTGGACATCCCTGCACCCGAAAATTAACTTTTTAGGGTCGCAGAAATCAAGCTTCATACCGGAAATGACCAGCAGGTGGGGCTACTCCGAACGCTCCTCAATAGCATCTCTAATGAGGTTTTTGTACACACAGCTGTCAACGAAACAAAGACAAAGTAAGGACGGTCAAATCACCCTCAGAATAAAACTGGATTTTCACAAGTGTGACACCATTAGAAAGCCCGTCTCACGGGCCTTCACTTCCGTGAGTTTCGTTAAGGTGACAGATCTGTAGGCGGGGCGATCCCCCTGGAAGTAGGGCTACTCGAAACTCCACTGTTTACATGCCAACGTCATCGCCTGTGAGAAAAAGCCGGCACAGAAAGGTCCGAAATAAATTATGTGCTAAGCTTGAGAATAACTCCCGATCTAGGCATGCTAGAGAGACAAAGTTTATACCTGAGTGTGCCTTGGACATCCCTGCACCCGAAAATTAACTTTTTAGTGTCGCGGAGGGCAAGCTTCATACCGGAAATGACCAGCAGGTGGGGCTACTCCGAACGCTCCTCAATAGCATCTCCAATGGGGTTTTTGTACACACAGCTGTCAACGAAAAAAAAATAAGGACGGTCAAATCATCCTCAGAATAAAACTGGATTTTCACAAGTGTTACACCATTAGAAAGCCCGTCTCACGGGCCCTCACTTCCGTGAGTTTCGTTAAGGTGACACATCTGTGGGTGGGGCGATCCCCCTGGAGGTAAGGCTACTCGAAACTCCACTGTATACATGCCAACGTCATCGCCAGTGAGAAAAAGCCGGCACAGAAAGGTCCGAAATAAATTATGTGCTAAGCTTGAGAATAACTCCCGATCTAGGCATGCTAGAGAGACAAAATTTATACCTGAGTGTGCCTTGGACATCCCTGCACCCGAAAATTAACTTTTTAGGGTCGCAGAAACCAAGCTTCTTACTGGAAATGACCAGCAGGTGGGGCTACTCCGAACGCTCCTCAATAGCATCTCTAAAGAGGTTTTTGTACACACAGCTGTCAACGAAACAAAGACAAAGTAAGGACGGTCAAATCACCCTCAGAATAAAACTGGATTTTCACAAGTGTTACACCATTAGAAAGCCCGTCTCACGGGCCTTCACTTCCGTGAGTTTCCGTTAAGGTGACACATCTGTAGGCGGGGCGATCCCCCTGGAAGTAGGGCTACTCGAAACTCCACTGTTTACATGCCAACGTCATCGCCTGTGAGAAAAAGCCGGCACAGAAAGGTCCGAAATAAATTATGTGCTAAGCTTGAGAATAACTCCCGATCTAGGCATGCTAGAGAGACAAAATTTATACCTGAGTGTGCCTTGGACATCCCTGCACCCGAAAATTAACTTTTTAGTGTCGCGGAGGGCAAGCTTCGTACCGGAAATGACCAGCAGGTGGGGCTACTCCGAACGCTCCTCAATAGCATCGCCAATGGGGTTTTTGTACACACAGCTGTCAACGAAAAAAAAATAAGGACGGTCAAATCATCCTCAGAATAAAACTGGATTTTCACAAGTGTTACACCATTAGAAAGCCCGTCTCACGGGCCCTCACTTCCGTGAGTTTCGTTAAGGTGACACATCTGTAGGCGGGGCGATCCTCCTGGAAGTAGGGCTACACGAAACTCCACTGTATACATGCCAACGTCTTCGCCAGTGAGAAAAATCCAGCACAGAAAGGTCCGAAATAAAATATGTGCTAAGCTTGAGAATAACTCCCGATCTAGGCATGCTAGAGAGACAAAATTTGTACCTGAGTGTGCCTTGGACATCCCTGCACCCGAAAATTAACTTTTTAGGGTCGCAGAAATCAAGCTTCATACCGGAAATGACCAGCAGGTGGGGCTAGTCCGAACGCTCCTCAAATGCATCTCTAATGAGGTTTTTGTACACACAGCTGTCAACGAAACAAAGACAAAGTAAGGACGGTCAAATCACCCTCAGAATAAAACTGGATTTTCACAAGTGTTACACCATTAGAAAGCCCGTCTCACGGGCCTTCACTTCCGTGAGTTTCGTTAAGGTGACACATCTGTAGGCGGGGCGATCCCCCTGGAAGTAGGGCTACTCGAAACTCCACTGTTTACATGCCAACGTCATCGCCTGTGAGAAAAAGCCGGCACAGAAAGGTCCGAAATAAATTATGTGCTAAGCTTGAGAATAACTCCCGATCTAGGCATGCTAGAGAGACAAAGTTTATACCTGAGTGTGCCTTGGACATCCCTGCACCCGAAAATTAACTTTTTAGTGTCGCGGAGGGCAAGCTTCATACCGGAAATGACCAGCAGGTGGGGCTACTCCGAACGCTCCTCAATAGCATCTCCAATGGGGTTTTTGTACACACAGCTGTCAACGAAAAAAAAAATAAGGACGGTCAAATCATCCTCAGAATAAAACTGGATTTTCACAAGTGTTACACCATTAGAAAGCCCGTCTCACGGGCCCTCACTTCCGTGAGTTTCGTTAAGGTGACACATCTGTGGGTGGGGCGATCCCCCTGGAGGTAAGGCTACTCGAAACTCCACTGTATACATGCCAACGTCATCGCCAGTGAGAAAAAGCCGGCACAGAAAGGTCCGAAATAAATTATGTGCTAAGCTTGAGAATAACTCCCGATCTAGGCATGCTAGAGAGACAAAATTTGTACCTGAGTGTGCCTTGGACATCCCTGCACCCGAAAATTAACTTTTTAGGGTCGCAGAAACCAAGCTTCTTACTGGAAATGACCAGCAGGTGGGGCTACTCCGAACGCTCCTCAATAGCATCTCTAAAGAGGTTTTTGTACACACAGCTGTCAACGAAACAAAGACAAAGTAAGGACGGTCAAATCACCCTCAGAATAAAACTGGATTTTCACAAGTGTTACACCATTAGAAAGCCCGTCTCACGGGCCTTCACTTCCGTGAGTTTCCGTTAAGGTGACACATCTGTAGGCGGGGCGATCCCCCTGGAAGTAGGGCTACTCGAAACTCCACTGTTTACATGCCAACGTCATCGCCTGTGAGAAAAAGCCGGCACAGAAAGGTCCGAAATAAATTATCTGCTAAGCTTGAGAATAACTCCCGATCTAGGCATGCTAGAGAGACAAAATTTATACCTGAGTGTGCCTTGGACATCCCTGCACCCGAAAATTAACTTTTTAGTGTCGCGGAGGGCAAGCTTCGTACCGGAAATGACCAGCAGGTGGGGCTACTCCGAACGCTCCTCAATAGCATCGCCAATGGGGTTTTTGTACACACAGCTGTCAACGAAAAAAAAATAAGGACGGTCAAATCATCCTCAGAATAAAACTGGATTTTCACAAGTGTTACACCATTAGAAAGCCCGTCTCACGGGCCCTCACTTCCGTGAGTTTCGTTAAGGTGACACATCTGTAGGCGGGGCGATCCTCCTGGAAGTAGGGCTACACGAAACTCCACTGTATACATGCCAACGTCTTCGCCAGTGAGAAAAATCCAGCGCAGAAAGGTCCGAAATAAAATATGTGCTAAGCTTGAGAATAACTCCCGATCTAGGCATGCTAGAGAGACAAAATTTGTACCTGAGTGTGCCTTGGACATCCCTGCACCCGAAAATTAACTTTTTAGGGTCGCAGAAATCAAGCTTCATACCGGAAATGACCAGCAGGTGGGGCTAGTCCGAACGCTCCTCAAATGCATCTCTAATGAGGTTTTTGTACACACAGCTGTCAACGAAACAAAGACAAAGTAAGGACGGTCAAATCACCCTCAGAATAAAACTGGATTTTCACAAGTGTTACACCATTAGAAAGCCCGTCTCACGGGCCTTCACTTCCGTGAGTTTCGTTAAGGTGACACATCTGTAGGCGGGGCGATCCCCCTGGAAGTAGGGCTACTCGAAACTCCACTGTTTACATGCCAACGTCATCGCCTGTGAGAAAAAGCCGGCACAGAAAGGTCCGAAATAAATTATGTGCTAAGCTTGAGAATAACTCCCGATCTAGGCATGCTAGAGAGACAAAGTTTATACCTGAGTGTGCCTTGGACATCCCTGCACCCGAAAATTAACTTTTTAGTGTCGCGGAGGGCAAGCTTCATACCGGAAATGACCAGCAGGTGGGGCTACTCCGAACGCTCCTCAATAGCATCTCCAATGGGTTTTTTGTACACACAGCTGTCAACGAAAAAAAAATAAGGACGGTCAAATCATCCTCAGAATAAAACTGGATTTTCACAAGTGTTACACCATTAGAAAGCCCGTCTCACGGGCCCTCACTTCCGTGAGTTTCGTTAAGGTGACACATCTGTGGGTGGGGCGATCCCCCTGGAGGTAAGGCTACTCGAAAGTCCACTGTATACATGCCAACGTCATCGCCAGTGAGAAAAAGCCGGCACAGAAAGGTCCGAAATAAATTATGTGCTAAGCTTGAGAATAACTCCTGATCTAGGCATGCTAGAGAGACAAAATTTGTACCTGAGTGTGCCTTGGACATCCCTGCACCCGAAAATTAACTTTTTAGGGTCGCAGAAACTAAGCTTCTTACTGGAAATGACCAGCAGGTGGGGCTACTCCGAACGCTCCTCAATAGCATCTCTAAAGAGGTTTTTGTACACACAGCTGTCAACGAAACAAAGACAAAGTAAGGACGGTCAAATCACCCTCAGAATAAAACTGGATTTCCACAAGTGTTACACCATTAGAAAGCCCGTCTCACGGGCCTTCACTTCCGTGAGTTTCCGTTAAGGTGACACATCTGTAGGCGGGGCGATCCCCCTGGAAGTAGGGCTACTCGAAACTCCACTGTTTACATGCCAACGTCATCGCCTGTGAGAAAAAGCCGGCACAGAAAGGTCCGAAATAAATTATGTGCTAAGCTTGAGAATAACTCCCGATCTAGGCATGCTAGAGAGACAAAGTTTATACCTGAGTGTGCCTTGGACATCCCTGCACCCGAAAATTAACTTTTTAGTGTCGCGGAGGGCAAGCTTCATACCGGAAATGACCAGCAGGTGGGGCTACTCCGAACGCTCCTCAATAGCATCTCCAATGGGGTTTTTGTACACACAGCTGTCGACGAAAAAAAAAATAAGGACGGTCAAATCATCCTCAGAATAAAACTGGATTTTCACAAGTGTTACACCATTAGAAAGCCCGTCTCACGGGCCCTCACTTCCGTGAGTTTCGTTAAGGTGACACATCTGTGGGTGGGGCGATCCCCCTGGAGGTAAGGCTACTCGAAACTCCACTGTATACATGCCAACGTCATCGCCAGTGAGAAAAAGCCGGCACAGAAAGGTCCGAAATAAATTATGTGCTAAGCTTGAGAATAACTCCCGATCTAGGCATGCTAGAGAGACAAAATTTGTACATGAGTGTGCCTTGGACATCCCTGCACCCGAAAATTAACTTTTTAGGGTCGCAGAAATCAAGCTTCATACCGGAAATGACCAGCAGGTGGGGCTATTCCGAACGCTCCTCAATAGCATCTCTAATGGGGTTTTTGTACCCACAGCTGTCAACGAAACAAAGACAAAGTAAGGACGGTCAAATCACCCTCAGAATAAAACTGGATTTTCACAAGTGTTACACCATTAGAAAGCCCGTCTCACGGGCCTTCACTTCCGTGAGTTTCGTTAAGGTGACACATCTGTAGGCGGGGCGATCCCCCTGGAAGTAGGGCTACTCGAAACTCCACTGTTTACATGCCAACGTCATCGCCAGTGAGAAAAAGCCGGCACAGAAAGGTCCGAAATAAATAATGCGCTAAGCTTAAGAATAACTCCCGATCTAGGCATGCTAGAGAGACAAAATTTATACCTGAGTGTGCCTTGGACATCCCTGCACCCGAAAATTAACTTTTTAGTGTCGCGGAGGGCAAGCTTCGTACCGGAAATGACCAGCAGGTGGGGCTACTCCGAACGCTCCTCAATAGCATCTCCAATGGGGTTTTTGTACACACAGCTGTCAACGAAAAAAAAATATGGACGGTCAAATCATCCTCAGAATAAAACTGGATTTTCACAAGTGTTACACCATTAGAAGGCCCGTCTCACGGGCCCTCACTTCCGTGAGTTTCGTTAAGGTGACACATCTGTAGGCGGGGCGATCCTCCTAGAAGTAGGGCTACACAAAACTCCACTGTATACATGCCTACGTGATCGCCAGTGAGAAAAAGCCGGCACAGAAAGGTCCAATTAAATTATGTGCTAAGCTTGAGAATAACTCCCGATCTAGGCATGCTAGAGAGACAAAATTTGTACCTGAGTGTGCCTTGGACATCCCTGCACCCGAAAATTAATTTTTTAGGGTCGCAGAAATCAAGCTTCATACCGGAAATGACCAGCAGGTGGGGCTACTCCGAACGCTCCTCAATAGCATCTCTAATGAGGTTTTTGTACACACAGCTGTCAACGAAACAAAGACAAAGTAAGGACGGTCAAATCACCCTCAGAATAAAACTGGATTTTCACAAGTGTTACACCATTAGAAAGCCCGTCTCACGGGCCTTCACTTCCGTGAGTTTCCGTTAAGGTGACACATCTGTAGGCGGGGCGATCCCCCTGGAAGTAGGGCTACTCGAAACTCCACTGTTTACATGCCAACGTCATCGCCTGTGAGAAAAAGCCGGCACAGAAAGGTCCGAAATAAATTATGTGCTAAGCTTGAGAATAACTCCCGATCTAGGCATGCTAGAGAGACAAAATTTATACCTGAGTGTGCCTTGGACATCCCTGCACCCGAAAATTAACTTTTTAGTGTCGCGGAGGGCAAGCTTCGTACCGGAAATGACCAGCAGGTGGGGCTACTCCGAACGCTCCTCAATAGCATCGCCAATGGGGTTTTTGTACACACAGCTGTCAACGAAAAAAAAATAAGGACGGTCAAATCATCCTCAGAATAAAACTGGATTTTCACAAGTGGGACACCATTAGAAAGCCCGTCTCACGGGCCCTCACTTCCGTGAGTTTCGTTAAGGTGACACATCTGTAGGCGGGGCGATCCTCCTGGAAGTAGGGCTACACGAAACTCCACTGTATACATGCCAACGTCTTCGCCAGTGAGAAAAATCCAGCACAGAAAGGTCCGAAATAAAATATGTGCTAAGCTTGAGAATAACTCCCGATCTAGGCATGCTAGAGAGACAAAATTTGTACCTGAGTGTGCCTTGGACATCCCTGCACCCGAAAATTAACTTTTTAGGGTCGCAGAAATCAAGCTTCATACCGGAAATGACCAGCAGGTGGGGCTAGTCCGAACGCTCCTCAAATGCATCTCTAATGAGGTTTTTGTACACACAGCTGTCAACGAAACAAAGACAAAGTAAGGACGGTCAAATCACCCTCAGAATAAAACTGGATTTTCACAAGTGTTACACCATTAGAAAGCCCGTCTCACGGGCCTTCACTTCCGTGAGTTTCGTTAAGGTGACACATCTGTAGGCGGGGCGATCCCCCTGGAAGTAGGGCTACTCGAAACTCCACTGTTTACATGCCAACGTCATCGCCTGTGAGAAAAAGCCGGCACAGAAAGGTCCGAAATAAATTATGTGCTAAGCTTGAGAATAACTCCCGATCTAGGCATGCTAGAGAGACAAAATTTGTACCTGAGTGTGCCTTGGACATCCCTGCACCCGAAAATTAACTTTTTAGGGTCGCAGAAATCAAGCTTCATACCGGAAATGACCAGCAGGTGGGGCTATTCCGAACGCTCCTCAATAGCATCTCTAATGGGGTTTTTGTACCCACAGCTGTCAACGAAACAAAGACAAAGTAAGGACGGTCAAATCACCCTCAGAATAAAACTGGATTTTCACAAGTGTTACACCATTAGAAAGCCCGTCTCACGGGCCTTCACTTCCGTGAGTTTCGTTAAGGTGACACATCTGTAGGCGGGGCGATCCCCCTGGAAGTAGGGCTACTCGAAACTCCACTGTTTACATGCCAACGTCATCGCCAGTGAGAAAAAGCCGGCACAGAAAGGTCCGAAATAAATAATGCGCTAAGCTTAAGAATAACTCCCGATCTAGGCATGCTAGAGAGACAAAATTTATACCTGAGTGTGCCTTGGACATCCCTGCACCCGAAAATTAACTTTTTAGTGTCGCGGAGGGCAAGCTTCATACCGGAAATGACCAGCAGGTGGGGCTACTCCGAACGCTCCTCAATAGCATCTCCAATGGGGTTTTTGTACACACAGCTGTCAACGAAAAAAAAAATAAGGACGGTCAAATCATCCTCAGAATAAAACTGGATTTTCACAAGTGTTACACCATTAGAAAGCCCGTCTCACGGGCCCTCACTTCCGTGAGTTTCGTTAAGGTGACACATCTGTGGGTGGGGCGATCCCCCTGGAGGTAAGGCTACTCGAAACTCCACTGTATACATGCCAACGTCATCGCCAGTGAGAAAAAGCCGGCACAGAAAGGTCCGAAATAAATTATGTGCTAAGCTTGAGAATAACTCCCGATCTAGGCATGCTAGAGAGACAAAATTTGTACCTGAGTGTGCCTTGGACATCCCTGCACCCGAAAATTAACTTTTTAGGGTCGCAGAAACCAAGCTTCTTACTGGAAATGACCAGCAGGTGGGGCTACTCCGAACGCTCCTCAATAGCATCTCTAAAGAGGTTTTTGTACACACAGCTGTCAACGAAACAAAGACAAAGTAAGGACGGTCAAATCACCCTCAGAATAAAACTGGATTTTCACAAGTGTTACACCATTAGAAAGCCCGTCTCACGGGCCTTCACTTCCGTGAGTTTCCGTTAAGGTGACACATCTGTAGGCGGGGCGATCCCCCTGGAAGTAGGGCTACTCGAAACTCCACTGTTTACATGCCAACGTCATCGCCTGTGAGAAAAAGCCGGCACAGAAAGGTCCGAAATAAATTATGTGCTAAGCTTGAGAATAACTCCCGATCTAGGCATGCTAGAGAGACAAAATTTATACCTGAGTGTGCCTTGGACATCCCTGCACCCGAAAATTAACTTTTTAGTGTCGCGGAGGGCAAGCTTCGTACCGGAAATGACCAGCAGGTGGGGCTACTCCGAACGCTCCTCAATAGCATCTCTAAAGAGGTTTTTGTACACACAGCTGTCAACGAAACAAAGACAAAGTAAGGACGGTCAAATCACCCTCAGAATAAAACTGGATTTTCACAAGTGTTACACTATTAGAAAGCCCGTCTCACGGGCCTTCACTTCCGTGAGTTTCCGTTAAGGTGACACATCTGTAGGCGGGGCGATCCCCCTGGAAGTAGGGCTACTCGAAACTCCACTGTTTACATGCCAACGTCATCGCCTGTGAGAAAAAGCCGGCACAGAAAGGTCCGAAATAAATTATGTGCTAAGCTTGAGAATAACTCCCGATCTAGGCATGCTAGAGAGACAAAATTTGTACCTGAGTGTGCCTTGGACATCCCTGCACCCGAAAATTAACTTTTTAGTGTCGCGGAGGGCAAGCTTCGTACCGGAAATGACCAGCAGATGGGGCTACTCCGAACGCTCCTCAATAGCATTTCCAATGGGGTTTTTGTACACACAGCTGTCAACGAAAAAAAAATAAGGACGGTCAAATCATCCTCAGAATAAAACTGGATTTCCACAAGTGTTACACCATTAGAAAGCCCGTCTCACGGGCCCTCACTTCCGTGAGTTTCGTTAAGGTGACACATCTGTGGGTGGGGCGATCCCCCTGGAGGTAAGGCTACTCGAAACTCCACTGTATACATGCCAACGTCATCGCCAGTGAGAAAAAGCCGGCACAGAAAGGTCCAAAATAAATTATGTGCTAAGCTTGAGAATAACTCCCGATCTAGGCATGCTAGAGAGACAAAATTTGTACCTGAGTGTGCCTTGGACATCCCTGCACCCGAAAATTAACATTTTAGGGTGGCAGAAATCAAGCTTCATACCGGAAATGACCAGCAGGTGGGGCTACTCCGAACGCTCCTCAATAGCATCTCTAATGTGGTTTTTGTACACACAGCTGTCAACGAAACAAAGACAAAGTAAGGACGGTCAAATCACCCTCAGAATAAAACTGGATTTTCACAAGTGTTACACCATTAGAAAGCCCGTCTCACGGGCCTTCACTTCCGTGAGTTTCGTTAAGGTGACACATCTGTAGGCGGGGCGATCCCCCTGGAAGTAGGGCTACTCGAAACTCCACTGTTTACATGCCTACGTGATCGCCAGTGAGAAAAAGCCGGCACAGAAAGGTCCAAAATAAATTATGTGCTAAGCTTGAGAATAACTCCCGATCTAGGCATGCTAGAGAGACAAAATTTGTACCTGAGTGTGCCTTGGACATCCCTGCACTCGAAAATTAACTGTTTAGTGTCGCGGAGGGCAAGCTTCATACCGGAAATGACCAGCAGGTGGGGCTACTCCGAAAGCTCCTCAATAGCATCTCCAATGGGGTTTTTGTACACACAGCTGTCAACGAAAAAAAAAATAAGGACGGTCAAATCATCCCCAGAATAAAACTGGATTTTCACAAGTGTTACACCATTAGAAAGCCCGTCTCACGGGCCCTCACTTCCGTGAGTTTCGTTAAGGTGACACATCTGTGGGTGTGGCGATCTCCCTGGAGGTAAGGCTACTCGAAACTCCACTGTATACATGCCAACGTCATCGCCAGTGAGAAAAAGCCGGCACAGAAAGGTCCGAAATAAATTATGTGCTAAGCTTGAGAATAACTCCCGATCTAGGCATGCTAGAGAGACAAAATTTGTACCTGAGTGTGCCTTGGACATCCCTGCACCCGAAAATTAACTTTTTAGGGTCGCAGAAATCAAGCTTCATACCGGAAATGACCAGCAGGTGGGGCTACTCCGAACGCTCCTCAATAGCATCTCTAATGAGGTTTTTGTACACACAGCTGTCAACGAAACAAAGACAAAGTAAGGACGGTCAAATCACCCTCAGAATAAAACTGGATTTTCACAAGTGTTACACCATTAGAAAGCCCGTCTCACGGGCCTTCACTTCCGTGAGTTTCGTTAAGGTGACACATCTGTAGGCGGGGCGATCCCCCTGGAAGTAGGGCTACTCGAAACTCCACTGTTTACATGCCTACGTGATCGCCAGTGAGAAAAAGCCGGCACAGAAAGGTCCAAAATAAATTATGTGCTAAGCTTGAGAATAACTCCCGATCTAGGCATGCTAGAGAGACAAAATTTGTACCTGAGTGTGCCTTGGACATCCCTGCACCCGAAAATTAACTTTTTAGTGTCGCGGAGGGCAAGCTTCATACCGGAAATGACCAGCAGGTGGGGCTACTCCGAAAGCTCCTCAATAGCATCTCCAATGGGGTTTTTGTACACACAGCTGTCAACGAAAAAAAAAATAAGGACGGTCAAATCATCCTCAGAATAAAACTGGATTTTCACAAGTGTTACACCACTAGAAAGCCCGTCTCACGGGCCCTCACTTCCGTGAGTTTCGTTAAGGTGACACATCTGTAGGCGGGGCGATCCTCCTGGAAGTAGGGCTACACGAAACTCCACTGTATACATGCCAACGTCTTCGCCAGTGAGAAAAATCCAGCACAGAAAGGTCCAAAATAAATTATGTGCTAAGCTTGAGAATAACTCCCGATCTAGGCATGCTAGAGAGACAAAATTTATACCTGAGTGTGCCTTGGACGTCCCTGCACCCGAAAATTAACTTTTTAGGGTCGCAGAAACCAAGCTTCTTACCGGAAATGACCAGCAGGTGGGGCTACTCCGAACGCTCCTCAATAGCATCTCTAAAGAGGTTTTTGTACACACAGCTGTCAACGAAACAAAGACAAAGTAAGGACGGTCAAATCACCCTCAAAATAAAACTGGATTTTCACAAGTGTTACACCATTAGAAAGCCCGTCTCACGGGCCTTCACTTCCGTGAGTTTCCGTTAAGGTGACACATCTGTAGGCGGGGCGATCCCCCTGGAAGTAGGGCTACTCGAAACTCCACTGTTTACATGCCAACGTCATCGCCTGTGAGAAAAAGCCGGCACAGAAAGGTCCGAAATAAATTATGTGCTAAGCTTGAGAATAACTCCCGATCTAGGCATGCTAGAGAGACAAAATTTATACCTGAGTGTGCCTTGGACATCCCTGCACCCGAAAATTAACTTTTTAGTGTCGCGGAGGGCAAGCTTCGTACCGGAAATGACCAGCAGGTGGGGCTACTCCGAACGCTCCTCAATAGCATCGCCAATGGGGTTTTTGTACACACAGCTGTCAACGAAAAAAAAATAAGGACGGTCAAATCATCCTCAGAATAAAACTGGATTTTCACAAGTGTTACACCATTAGAAAGCCCGTCTCACGGGCCCTCACTTCCGTGAGTTTCGTTAAGGTGACACATCTGTAGGCGGGGCGATCCTCCTGGAAGTAGGGCTACACGAAACTCCACTGTATACATGCCAACGTCTTCGCCAGTGAGAAAAATCCAGCACAGAAAGGTCCGAAATAAAATATGTGCTAAGCTTGAGAATAACTCCCGATCTAGGCATGCTAGAGAGACAAAATTTGTACCTGAGTGTGCCTTGGACATCCCTGCACCCGAAAATTAACTTTTTAGGGTCGCAGAAATCAAGCTTCATACCGGAAATGACCAGCAGGTGGGGCTAGTCCGAACGCTCCTCAAATGCATCTCTAATGAGGTTTTTGTACACACAGCTGTCAACGAAACAAAGACAAAGTAAGGACGGTCAAATCACCCTCAGAATAAAACTGGATTTTCACAAGTGTTACACCATTAGAAAGCCCGTCTCACGGGCCTTCACTTCCGTGAGTTTCGTTAAGGTGACACATCTGTAGGCGGGGCGATCCCCCTGGAAGTAGGGCTACTCGAAACTCCACTGTTTACATGCCAACGTCATCGCCTGTGAGAAAAAGCCGGCACAGAAAGGTCCGAAATAAATTATGTGCTAAGCTTGAGAATAACTCCCGATCTAGGCATGCTAGAGAGACAAAGTTTATACCTGAGTGTGCCTTGGACATCCCTGCACCCGAAAATTAACTTTTTAGTGTCGCGGAGGGCAAGCTTCATACCGGAAATGACCAGCAGGTGGGGCTACTCCGAACGCTCCTCAATAGCATCTCCAATGGGGTTTTTGTACACACAGCTGTCAACGAAAAAAAAAATAAGGACGGTCAAATCATCCTCAGAATAAAACTGGATTTTCACAAGTGTTACACCATTAGAAAGCCCGTCTCACGGGCCCTCACTTCCGTGAGTTTCGTTAAGGTGACACATCTGTGGGTGGGGCGATCCCCCTGGAGGTAAGGCTACTCGAAACTCCACTGTATACATGCCAACGTCATCGCCAGTGAGAAAAAGCCGGCACAGAAAGGTCCGAAATAAATTATGTGCTAAGCTTGAGAATAACTCCCGATCTAGGCATGCTAGAGAGACAAAATTTGTACCTGACTGTGCCTTGGACATCCCTGCACCCGAAAATTAACTTTTTAGGGTCGCAGAAACCAAGCTTCTTACTGGAAATGACCAGCAGGTGGGGCTACTCCGAACGCTCCTCAATAGCATCTCTAAAGAGGTTTTTGTACACACAGCTGTCAACGAAACAAAGACAAAGTAAGGACGGTCAAATCACCCTCAGAATAAAACTGGATTTTCACAAGTGTTACACCATTAGAAAGCCCGTCTCACGGGCCTTCACTTCCGTGAGTTTCCGTTAAGGTGACACATCTGTAGGCGGGGCGATCCCCCTGGAAGTAGGGCTACTCGAAACTCCACTGTTTACATGCCAACGTCATCGCCTGTGAGAAAAAGCCGGCACAGAAAGGTCCGAAATAAATTATCTGCTAAGCTTGAGAATAACTCCCGATCTAGGCATGCTAGAGAGACAAAATTTATACCTGAGTGTGCCTTGGACATCCCTGCACCCGAAAATTAACTTTTTAGTGTCGCGGAGGGCAAGCTTCGTACCGGAAATGACCAGCAGGTGGGGCTACTCCGAACGCTCCTCAATAGCATCGCCAATGGGGTTTTTGTACACACAGCTGTCAACGAAAAAAAAATAAGGACGGTCAAATCATCCTCAGAATAAAACTGGATTTTCACAAGTGTTACACCATTAGAAAGCCCGTCTCACGGGCCCTCACTTCCGTGAGTTTCGTTAAGGTGACACATCTGTAGGCGGGGCGATCCTCCTGGAAGTAGGGCTACACGAAACTCCACTGTATACATGCCAACGTCTTCGCCAGTGAGAAAAATCCAGCACAGAAAGGTCCGAAATAAAATATGTGCTAAGCTTGAGAATAACTCCCGATCTAGGCATGCTAGAGAGACAAAATTTGTACCTGAGTGTGCCTTGGACATCCCTGCACCCGAAAATTAACTTTTTAGGGTCGCAGAAATCAAGCTTCATACCGGAAATGACCAGCAGGTGGGGCTAGTCCGAACGCTCCTCAAATGCATCTCTAATGAGGTTTTTGTACACACAGCTGTCAACGAAACAAAGACAAAGTAAGGACGGTCAAATCACCCTCAGAATAAAACTGGATTTTCACAAGTGTTACACCATTAGAAAGCCCGTCTCACGGGCCTTCACTTCCGTGAGTTTCGTTAAGGTGACACATCTGTAGGCGGGGCGATCCCCCTGGAAGTAGGGCTACTCGAAACTCCACTGTTTACATGCCAACGTCATCGCCTGTGAGAAAAAGCCGGCACAGAAAGGTCCGAAATAAATTATGTGCTAAGCTTGAGAATAACTCCCGATCTAGGCATGCTAGAGAGACAAAGTTTATACCTGAGTGTGCCTTGGACATCCCTGCACCCGAAAATTAACTTTTTAGTGTCGCGGAGGGCAAGCTTCGTACCGGAAATGACCAGCAAGTGGGGCTACTCCGAACGCTCCTCAATAGCATCTCCAATGGGGTTTTTGTACACACAGCTGTCAACGAAAAAAAAAATAAGGACGGTCAAATCATCCTCAGAATAAAACTGGATTTTCACAAGTGTTACACCATTAGAAAGCCCGTCTCACGGGCCCTCACTTCCGTGAGTTTCGTTAAGGTGACACATCTGTGGGTGGGGCGATCCCCCTGGAGGTAAGGCTACTCGAAACTCCACTGTATACATGCCAACGTCATCGCCAGTGAGAAAAAGCCGGCACAGAAAGGTCCGAAATAAATTATGTGCTAAGCTTGAGAATAACTCCCGATCTAGGCATGCTAGAGAGACAAAGTTTATACCTGAGTGTGCCTTGGACATCCCTGCACCCGAAAATTAACTTTTTAGTGTCGCGGAGGGCAAGCTTCATACCGGAAATGACCAGCAGGTGGGGCTACTCCGAACGCTCCTCAATAGCATCTCCAATGGGGTTTTTGTACACACAGCTGTCAACGAAAAAAAAAATAAGGACGGTCAAATCATCCTCAGAATAAAACTGGATTTTCACAAGTGTTACACCATTAGAAAGCCCGTCTCACGGGCCCTCACTTCCGTGAGTTTCGTTAAGGTGACACATCTGTGGGTGGGGCGATCCCCCTGGAGGTAAGGCTACACGAAACTCCACTGTATACATGCCAACGTCATCGCCAGTGAGAAAAAGCCGGCACAGAAAGGTCCGAAATAAATTATGTGCTAAGCTTGAGAATAACTCCCGATCTAGGCATGCTAGAGAGACAAAATTTGCACCTGAGTGTGCCTTGGACATCCCTGCACCCGAAAATTAACTTTTTAGGGTCGCAGAAACCAAGCTTCTTACTGGAAATGACCAGCAGGTGGGGCTACTCCGAACGCTCCTCAATAGCATCTCTAAAGAGGTTTTTGTACACACAGCTGTCAACGAAACAAAGACAAAGTAAGGACGGTCAAATCACCCTCAGAATAAAACTGGATTTCCACAAGTGTTACACCATTAGAAAGCCCGTCTCACGGGCCTTCACTTCCGTGAGTTTCCGTTAAGGTGACACATCTGTAGGCGGGGCGATCCCCCTGGAAGTAGGGCTACTCGAAACTCCACTGTTTACATGCCAACGTCATCGCCTGTGAGAAAAAGCCGGCACAGAAAGGTCCGAAATAAATTATGTGCTAAGCTTGAGAATAACTCCCGATCTAAGCATGCTAGAGAGACAAAATTTATACCTGAGTGTGCCTTGGACATCCCTGCACCCGAAAATTAACTTTTTAGTGTCGCGGAGGGCAAGCTTCGTACCGGAAATGACCAGCAGGTGGGGCTACTCCGAACGCTCCTCAATAGCATCGCCAATGGGGTTTTTGTACACACAGCTGTCAACGAAAAAAAAATAAGGACGGTCAAATCATCCTCAGAATAAAACTGGATTTTCACAAGTGTTACACCATTAGAAAGCCCGTCTCACGGGCCCTCACTTCCGTGAGTTTCGTTAAGGTGACACATCTGTAGGCGGGGCGATCCTCCTGGAAGTAGGGCTACACGAAACTCCACTGTATACATGCCAACGTCTTCGCCAGTGAGAAAAATCCGGCACAGAAAGGTCCGAAATAAAATATGTGCTAAGCTTGAGAATAACTCCCGATCTAGGCATGCTAGAGAGACAAAATTTGTACCTGAGTGTGCCTTGGACATCCCTGCACCCTAAAATTAACTTTTTAGGGTCGCAGAAATCAAGCTTCATACCGGAAATGACCAGCAGGTGGGGCTAGTCCGAACGCTCCTCAAATGCATCTCTAATGAGGTTTTTGTACACACAGCTGTCAACGAAACAAAGACAAAGTAAGGACGGTCAAATCACCCTCAGAATAAAACTGGATTTTCACAAGTGTTACACCATTAGAAAGCCCGTCTCACGGGCCTTCACTTCCGTGAGTTTCGTTAAGGTGACACATCTGTAGGCGGGGCGATCCCCCTGGAAGTAGGGCTACTCGAAACTCCACTGTTTACATGCCAACGTCATCGCCTGTGAGAAAAAGCCGGCACAGAAAGGTCCGAAATAAATTATGTGCTAAGCTTGAGAATAACTCCCGATCTAGGCATGCTAGAGAGACAAAGTTTATACCTGAGTGTGCCTTGGACATCCCTGCACCCGAAAATTAACTTTTTAGTGTCGCGGAGGGCAAGCTTCATACCGGAAATGACCAGCAGGTGGGGCTACTCCGAACGCTCCTCAATAGCATCTCCAATGGGGTTTTTGTACACACAGCTGTCAACGAAAAAAAAAATAAGGACGGTCAAATCATCCTCAGAATAAAACTGGATTTTCACAAGTGTTACACCATTAGAAAGCCCGTCTCACGGGCCCTCACTTCCGTGAGTTTCGTTAAGGTGACACATCTGTGGGTGGGGCGATCCCCCTGGAGGTAAGGCTACTCGAAACTCCACTGTATACATGCCAACGTCATCGCCAGTGAGAAAAAGCCGGCACAGAAAGGTCCGAAATAAATTATGTGCTAAGCTTGAGAATAACTCCCGATCTAGGCATGCTAGAGAGACAAAATTTGTACCTGAGTGTGCCTTGGACATCCCTGCACCCGAAAATTAACTTTTTAGGGTCGCAGAAATCAAGCTTCATACCGGAAATGACCAGCAGGTGGGGCTATTCCGAACGCTCCTCAATAGCATCTCTAATGGGGTTTTTGTACCCACAGCTGTCAACGAAACAAAGACAAAGTAAGGACGGTCAAATCACCCTCAGAATAAAACTGGATTTTCACAAGTGTTACACCATTAGAAAGCCCGTCTCACGGGCCTTCACTTCCGTGAGTTTCGTTAAGGTGACACATCTGTAGGCGGGGCGATCCCCCTGGAAGTAGGGCTACTCGAAACTCCACTGTTTACATGCCAACGTCATCGCCAGTGAGAAAAAGCCGGCACAGAAAGGTCCGAAATAAATAATGCGCTAAGCTTAAGAATAACTCCCGATCTAGGCATGCTAGAGAGACAAAATTTATACCTGAGTGTGCCTTGGACATCCCTGCACCCGAAAATTAACTTTTTAGTGTCGCGGAGGGCAAGCTTCGTACCGGAAATGACCAGCAGGTGGGGCTACTCCGAACGCTCCTCAATAGCATCTCCAATGGGGTTTTTGTACACACAGCTGTCAACGAAAAAAAAATATGGACGGTCAAATCATCCTCAGAATAAAACTGGATTTTCACAAGTGTTACACCATTAGAAGGCCCGTCTCACGGGCCCTCACTTCCGTGAGTTTCGTTAAGGTGACACATCTGTAGGCGGGGCGATCCTCCTAGAAGTAGGGCTACACAAAACTCCACTGTATACATGCCTACGTGATCGCCAGTGAGAAAAAGCCGGCACAGAAAGGTCCAATTAAATTATGTGCTAAGCTTGAGAATAACTCCCGATCTAGGCATGCTAGAGAGACAAAATTTGTACCTGAGTGTGCCTTGGACATCCCTGCACCCGAAAATTAACTTTTTAGGGTCGCAGAAATCAAGCTTCATACCGGAAATGACCAGCAGGTGGGGCTAGTCCGAACGCTCCTCAAATGCATCTCTAATGAGGTTTTTGTACACACAGCTGTCAACGAAACAAAGACAAAGTAAGGACGGTCAAATCACCCTCAGAATAAAACTGGATTTTCACAAGTGTGACACCATTAGAAAGCCCGTCTCACGGGCCTTCACTTCCGTGAGTTTCGTTAAGGTGACACATCTGTAGGCGGGGCGATCCCCCTGGAAGTAGGGCTACTCGAAACTCCGCTGTTTACATGCCAACGTCATCGCCTGTGAGAAAAAGCCGGCACAGAAAGGTCCGAAATAAATTATGTGCTAAGCTTGAGAATAACTCCCGATCTAGGCATGCTAGAGAGACAAAGTTTATACCTGAGTGTGCCTTGGACATCCCTGCACCCGAAAATTAACTTTTTAGTGTCGCGGAGGGCAAGCTTCATACCGGAAATGACCAGCAGGTGGGGCTACTCCGAACGCTCCTCAATAGCATCTCCAATGGGGTTTTTGTACACACAGCTGTCAACGAAAAAAAAAATAAGGACGGTCAAATCATCCTCAGAATAAAACTGGATTTTCACAAGTGTTACACCATTAGAAAGCCCGTCTCACGGGCCCTCACTTCCGTGAGTTTCGTTAAGGTGACACATCTGTGGGTGGGGCGATCCCCCTGGAGGTAAGGCTACTCGAAACTCCACTGTATACATGCCAACGTCATCGCCAGTGAGAAAAAGCCGGCACAGAAAGGTCCGAAATAAATTATGTGCTAAGCTTGAGAATAACTCCCGATCTAGGCATGCTAGAGAGACAAAATTTGTACCTGAGTGTGCCTTGGACATCCCTGCACCCGAAAATTAACTTTTTAGGGTCGCAGATACCAAGCTTCTTACTGGAAATGACCAGCAGGTGGGGCTACTCCGAACGCTCCTCAATAGCATCTCTAAAGAGGTTTTTGTACACACAGCTGTCAACGAAACAAAGACAAAGTAAGGACGGTCAAATCACCCTCAGAATAAAACTGGATTTTCACAAGTGTTACACCATTAGAAAGCCCGTCTCACGGGCCTTCACTTCCGTGAGTTTCCGTTAAGGTGACACATCTGTAGGCGGGGCGATCCCCCTGGAAGTAGGGCTACTCGAAACTCCACTGTTTACATGCCAACGTCATCGCCTGTGAGAAAAAGCCGGCACAGAAAGGTCCGAAATAAATTATGTGCTAAGCTTGAGAATAACTCCCGATCTAGGCATGCTAGAGAGACAAAATTTATACCTGAGTGTGCCTTGGACATCCCTGCACCCGAAAATTAACTTTTTAGTGTCGCGGAGGGCAAGCTTCGTACCGGAAATGACCAGCAGGTGGGGCTACTCCGAACGCTCCTCAATAGCATCGCCAATGGGGTTTTTGTACACACAGCTGTCAACGAAAAAAAAATAAGGACGGTCAAATCATCCTCAGAATAAAACTGGATTTTCACAAGTGTTACACCATTAGAAAGCCCGTCTCACGGGCCCTCACTTCCGTGAGTTTCGTTAAGGTGACACATCTGTAGGCGGGGCGATCCTCCTGGAAGTAGGGCTACTCGAAACTCCACTGTTTACATGCCAACGTCATCGCCTGTGAGAAAAAGCCGGCACAGAAAGGTCCGAAATAAATTATGTGCTAAGCTTGAGAATAACTCCCGATCTAGGCATGCTAGAGAGACAAAGTTTATACCTGAGTGTGCCTTGGACATCCCTGCACCCGAAAATTAACTTTTTAGTGTCGCGGAGGGCAAGCTTCATACCGGAAATGACCAGCAGGTGGGGCTACTCCGAACGCTCCTCAATAGCATCTCCAATGGGGTTTTTGTACACACAGCTGTCAACGAAAAAAAAAATAAGGACGGTCAAATCATCCTCAGAATAAAACTGGATTTTCACAAGTGTTACACCATTAGAAAGCCCGTCTCACGGGCCCTCACTTCCGTGAGTTTCGTTAAGGTGACACATCTGTGGGTGGGGCGATCCCCCTGGAGGTAAGGCTACTCGAAACTCCACTGTATACATGCCAACGTCATCGCCAGTGAGAAAAAGCCGGCACAGAAAGGTCCGAAATAAATAATGCGCTAAGCTTAAGAATAACTCCCGATCTAGGCATGCTAGAGAGACAAAATTTATACCTGAGTGTGCCTTGGACATCCCTGCACCCGAAAATTAACTTTTTAGTGTCGCGGAGGGCAAGCTTCGTACCGGAAATGACCAGCAGGTGGGGCTACTCCGAACGCTCCTCAATAGCATCTCCAATGGGGTTTTTGTACACACAGCTGTCAACGAAAAAAAAATATGGACGGTCAAATCATCCTCAGAATAAAACTGGATTTTCACAAGTGTTACACCATTAGAAGGCCCGTCTCACGGGCCCTCACTTCCGTGAGTTTCGTTAAGGTGACACATCTGTAGGCGGGGCGATCCTCCTAGAAGTAGGGCTACACAAAACTCCACTGTATACATGCCTACGTGATCGCCAGTGAGAAAAAGCCGGCACAGAAAGGTCCAATTAAATTATGTGCTAAGCTTGAGAATAACTCCCGATCTAGGCATGCTAGAGAGACAAAATTTGTACCTGAGTGTGCCTTGGACATCCCTGCACCCGAAAATTAACTTTTTAGGGTCGCAGAAATCAAGCTTCATACCGGAAATGACCAGCAGGTGGGGCTACTCCGAACGCTCCTCAATAGCATCTCTAATGAGGTTTTTGTACACACAGCTGTCAACGAAACAAAGACAAAGTAAGGACGGTCAAATCACCCTCAGAATAAAACTGGATTTTCACAAGTGTGACACCATTAGAAAGCCCGTCTCACGGGCCTTCACTTCCGTGAGTTTCGTTAAGGTGACACATCTGTAGGCGGGACGATCCTCCTGGAAGTAGGGCTACTCGAAACTCCACTGTTTACATGCCAACGTCATCGCCTGTGAGAAAAAGCCGGCACAGAAAGGTCCGAAATAAATTATGTGCTAAGCTTGAGAATAACTCCCGATCTAGGCATGCTAGAGAGACAAAGTTTATACCTGAGTGTGCCTTGGACATCCCTGCACCCGAAAATTATTTTTTTAGTGTCGCGGAGGGCAAGCTTCATACCGGAAATGACCAGCAGGTGGGGCTACTCCGAACGCTCCTCAATAGCATCTCCAATGGGGTTTTTGTACACACAGCTGTCAACGAAAAAAAAAATAAGGACGGTCAAATCATCCTCAGAATAAAACTGGATTTTCACAAGTGTTACACCATTAGAAAGCCCGTCTCACGGGCCCTCACTTCCGTGAGTTTCGTTAAGGTGACACATCTGTGGGTGGGGCGATCCCCCTGGAGGTAAGGCTACTCGAAACTCCACTGTATACATGCCAACGTCATCGCCAGTGAGAAAAAGCCGGCACAGAAAGGTCCGAAATAAATTATGTGCTAAGCTTGAGAATAACTCCCGATCTAGGCATGCTAGAGAGACAAAATTTGTACCTGAGTGTGCCTTGGACATCCCTGCACCCGAAAATTAACTTTTTAGGGTCGCAGAAATCAAGCTTCATACCGGAAATGACCAGCAGGTGGGGCTACTCCGAACGCTCCTCAATAGCATCTCTAATGGGGTTTTTGTACACACAGCTGTCAACGAAACAAAGACAAAGTAAGGACGGTCAAATCACCCTCAGAATAAAACTGGATTTTCACAAGTGTTACACCATTAGAAAGCCCGTCTCACGGGCCCTCACTTCCGTGAGTTTCGTTAAGGTGACACATCTGTGGGTGGGGCGATCCCCCTGGAGGTAAGGCTACTCGAAACTCCACTGTATACATGCCAACGTCATCGCCAGTGAGAAAAAGCCGGCACAGAAAGGTCCGAAATAAATAATGCGCTAAGCTTAAGAATAACTCCCGATCTAGGCATGCTAGAGAGACAAAATTTATACCTGAGTGTGCCTTGGACATCCCTGCACCCGAAAATTAACTTTTTAGTGTCGCGGAGGGCAAGCTTCGTACCGGAAATGACCAGCAGGTGGGGCTACTCCGAACGCTCCTCAATAGCATCTCCAATGGGGTTTTTGTACACACAGCTGTCAACGAAAAAAAAATATGGACGGTCAAATCATCCTCAGAATAAAACTGGATTTTCACAAGTGTTACACCATTAGAAGGCCCGTCTCACGGGCCCTCACTTCCGTGAGTTTCGTTAAGGTGACACATCTGTAGGCGGGGCGATCCTCCTAGAAGTAGGGCTACACAAAACTCCACTGTATACATGCCTACGTGATCGCCAGTGAGAAAAAGCCGGCACAGAAAGGTCCAATTAAATTATGTGCTAAGCTTGAGAATAACTCCCGATCTAGGCATGCTAGAGAGACAAAATTTGTACCTGAGTGTGCCTTGGACATCCCTGCACCCGAAAATTAACTTTTTAGGGTCGCAGAAATCAAGCTTCATACCGGAAATGACCAGCAGGTGGGGCTACTCCGAACGCTCCTCAATAGCATCTCTAATGAGGTTTTTGTACACACAGCTGTCAACGAAACAAAGACAAAGTAAGGACGGTCAAATCACCCTCAGAATAAAACTGGATTTTCACAAGTGTGACACCATTAGAAAGCCCGTCTCACGGGCCTTCACTTCCGTGAGTTTCGTTAAGGTGACACATCTGTAGGCGGGGCAATCCTCCTGGAAGTAGGGCTACTCGAAACTCCACTGTTTACATGCCAACGTCATCGCCTGTGAGAAAAAGCCGGCACAGAAAGGTCCGAAATAAATTATGTGCTAAGCTTGAGAATAACTCCCGATCTAGGCATGCTAGAGAGACAAAGTTTATACCTGAGTGTGCCTTGGACATCCCTGCACCCGAAAATTAACTTTTTAGTGTCGCGGAGGGCAAGCTTCATACCGGAAATGACCAGCAGGTGGGGCTACTCCGAACGCTCCTCAATAGCATCTCCAATGGGGTTTTTGTACACACAGCTGTCAACGAAAAAAAAAATAAGGACGGTCAAATCATCCTCAGAATAAAACTGGATTTTCACAAGTGTTACACCATTAGAAAGCCCGTCTCACGGGCCCTCACTTCCGTGAGTTTCGTTAAGGTGACACATCTGTGGGTGGGGCGATCCCCCTGGAGGTAAGGCTACTCGAAACTCCACTGTATACATGCCAACGTCATCGCCAGTGAGAAAAAGCCGGCACAGAAAGGTCCGAAATAAATTATGTGCTAAGCTTGAGAATAACTCCCGATCTAGGCATGCTAGAGAGACAAAATTTGTACCTGAGTGTGCCTTGGACATCCCTGCACCCGAAAATTAACTTTTTAGGGTCGCAGAAATCAAGCTTCATACCGGAAATGACCAGCAGGTGGGGCTACTCCGAACGCTCCTCAATAGCATCTCTAATGGGGTTTTTGTACACACAGCTGTCAACGAAACAAAGACAAAGTAAGGACGGTCAAATCACCCTCAGAATAAAACTGGATTTTCACAAGTGTTACACCATTAGAAAGCCCGTCTCACGGGCCTTCACTTCCGTGAGTTTCGTTAAGGTGACACATCTGTAGGCGGGGCGATCCCCCTGGAAGTAGGGCTACTCGAAACTCCACTGTTTACATGCCAACGTCATCGCCAGTGAGAAAAAGCCGGCACAGAAAGGTCCGAAATAAATAATGCGCTAAGCTTAAGAATAACTCCCGATCTAGGCATGCTAGAGAGACAAAATTTATACCTGAGTGTGCCTTGGACATCCCTGCACCCGAAAATTAACTTTTTAGTGTCGCGGAGGGCAAGCTTCGTACCGGAAATGACCAGCAGGTGGGGCTACTCCGAACGCTCCTCAATAGCATCTCCAATGGGGTTTTTGTACACACAGCTGTCAACGAAAAAAAATATGGACGGTCAAATCATCCTCAGAATGAAAATGGATTTTCACAAGTGTTACACCATTAGAAGGCCCGTCTCACGGGCCCTCACTTCCGTGAGTTTCGTTAAGGTGACACATCTGTAGGCGGGGCGATCCTCCTGGAAATACGGCTACACGAAACTCCACTGTATACATGCCTACGTGATCGCCAGTGAGAAAAAGCCGGCACAGAAAGGTCCAAAATAAATTATGTGCTAAGCTTGAGAATAACTCCCGATCTAGGCATGCTAGAGAGACAAAATTTGTACCTGAGTGTGCCTTGGACATCCCTGCACCCGAAAATTAACTTTTTAGGGTCGCAGAAATCAAGCTTCATACCGGAAATGACCAGCAGGTGGGGCTACTCCGAACGCTCCTCAATAGCATCTCTAATGAGGTTTTTGTACACACAGCTGTCAACGAAACAAAGACAAAGTAAGGACGGTCAAATCACCCTCAGAATAAAACTGGATTTTCACAAGTGTTACACCATTCGAAAGCCCGTCTCACGGGCTCTCACTTCCGTGAGTTTCGTTAAGGTGACACATCTGTAGGCGGGGCGATCCCCCTGGAAGTAGGGCTACTCGAAACTCCACTGTTTACATGCCAACGTCATCGCCTGTGAGAAAAAGCCGGCACAGAAAGGTCCGAAATAAATTATGTGCTAAGCTTGAGAATAACTCCCGATCTAGGCATGCTAGAGAGACAAAGTTTATACCTGAGTGTGCCTTGGACATCTCTGCACCCGAAACTTAACTTTTTAGTGTCGCGGAGGGCAAGCTTCATACCGGAAATGACCAGCAGGTGGGGCTAGTCCGAACGCTCCTCAATAGCATCTCCAATGGGGTTTTTGTACACACAGCTGTCAACGAAACAAAGACAAAGTAAGGACGGTCAAATCACCCTCAGAATAAAACTGGATTTTCACAAGTGTTACACCATTAGAAAGCCCGTCTCACGGGCTCTCACTTCCGTGAGTTTCGTTAAGGTGACACATCTGTAGGCGGGGCGATCCCCCTGGAAGTAGGGCTACTCGAAACTCCACGGTTTACATGCCAACGTCATCGCCTGTGAGAAAAAGCCGGCACAGAAAGGTCCGAAATAAATTATGTGCTAAGCTTGAGAATAACTCCCGATCTAGGCATGCTAGAGAGACAAACTTTGTACCTGAGTGTGCCTTGGACATCCCTGCACCCGAAATTTAACTTTTTAGGATCGCGGAGGGCAAGCTTCATACCGGAATAGACCAGCAGGTGGGTCTACTCTGAACGCTCCTAAATAGCATCTCCAATTGGTTTTTTGTACACACAGCTGTCAACGAAACAAAAAAAAATAAGGACGGTCAAATCACCCTCAGAATAAAACTGGATTTTCACAAGTGTTACACCATTAGAAAGCCCGTCTCACGGGCTCTCACTTCCGTGAGTTTCGTTAAGGTGACACATCTGTAGGCGGGGCGATCCCCCTGGAAGTAGGGCTACTCGAAACTCCACGGTTTACATGCCAACGTCATCGCCTGTGAGAAAAAGCCGGCACAGAAAGGTCCGAAATAAATTATGTGCTAAGCTTGAGAATAACTCCCGATCTAGGCATGCTAGAGAGACAAACTTTGTACCTGAGTGTGCCTTGGACATCCCTGCACCCGAAATTTAACTTTTTAGGATCGCGGAGGGCAAGCTTCATACCGGAATAGACCAGCAGGTGGGTCTACTCTGAACGCTCCTAAATAGCATCTCCAATTGGTTTTTTGTACACACAGCTGTCAACGAAACAAAAAAAAATAAGGACGGTCAAATCATCCTCAGAATAAAACTGAATTTTCACAAGTGTTACACCATTAGAAAGCCCGTCTCACGGGCCTTCACTTCCGTGAGTTTCGTTAAGGTGACTCATCTGTAGGCGGGGCGATCCTCCTGGAAGTAGGGCTACTCTAAACTCCACTGTATACATGCCAACGTGATCGCCAGTGAGAAAAAGCCGGCACAGAAAGGTCCGAAATAAATTATGTGCTAAGCTTGAGAATAACTCCCGATCTAGGCATGCTAGAGAGACAAAGTTTATACCTGAGTGTGCCTTGGACATCCCTGCACCCGAAATTTAACTTTTTAGTGTCGCGAAAGGCAAGCTTCATACCGGAAATGACCAGCAGGTGGGGCTACTCCGAACGCTCCTCAATAGCATCTCCAATTGGGATTTTTGTACACACAGCTGTCAACGAAACAAAGACAAAGTAAGGACGGTCAAATCACCCTCAGAATAAAACTGGATTTTCACAAGTGTTACACCATTAGAAAGCCCGTCTCACGGGCCTTCACTTCCGTGAGTTTCGTTAAGGTGACACATCTGTAGGCGGGGCGATCCCCCTGGAAGTAGGGCTACTCGAAACTCCACTGTTTACATGCCAACGTCATCGCCAGTGAGAAAAAGCCGGCACAGAAAGGTCCGAAATAAATAATGCGCTAAGCTTAAGAATAACTCCCGATCTAGTCATGCTAGAGAGACAAAATTTATACCTGAGTGTGCCTTGGACATCCCTGCACCCGAAAATTAACTTTTTAGTGTCGCGGAGGGCAAGCTTTGTACCGGAAATGACCAGCAGGTGGGGCTACTCCGAACGCTCCTCAATAGCATCTCCAATGGGGTTTTTGTACACACAGCTGTCAACGAAAAAAAAATATGGACGGTCAAATCATCCTCAGAATAAAACTGGATTTTCACAAGTGTTACACCATTAGAAGGCCCGTCTCACGGGCCCTCACTTCCGTGAGTTTCGTTAAGGTGACACATCTGTAGGCGGGGCGATCCTCCTAGAAGTAGGGCTACACAAAACTCCACTGTATACATGCCTACGTGATCGCCAGTTAGAAAAAGCCGGCACAGAAAGGTCCAATTAAATTATGTGCTAAGCTTGAGAATAACTCCCGATCTAGGCATGCTAGAGAGACAAAATTTGAACCTGAGTGTGCCTTGGACATCCCTGCACCCGAAAATTAACTTTTTAGGGTCGCAGAAATCAAGCTTCATACCGGAAATGACCAGCAGGTGGGGCTACTCCGAACGCTCCTCAATAGCATCTCTAATGAGGTTTTTGTACACACAGCTGTCAACGAAACAAAGACAAAGTAAGGACGGTCAAATCACCCTCAGAATAAAACTGGATTTTCACAAGTGTTACACCATTAGAAAGCCCGTCTCACGGGCCTTCACTTCCGTGAGTTTCGTTAAGGTGACACATCTGTAGGCGGGGCGATCCCCCTGGAAGTAGGGCTACTCGAAACTCCACTGTTTACATGCCAACGTCATCGCCAGTGAGAAAAAGCCGGCACAGAAAGGTCCGAAATAAATAATGCGCTAAGCTTAAGAATAACTCCCGATCTAGGCATGCTAGAAAGACAAAATTTATACCTGAGTGTGCCTTGGACATCCCTGCACCCGAAAATTAACTTTTTAGTGTCGCGGAGGGCAAGCTTCGTACCGGAAATGACCAGCAGGTGGGGCTACTCCGAACGCTCCTCAATAGCATCTCCAATGGGGTTTTTGTACACACAGCTGTCAACGAAAAAAAATATGGACGGTCAAATCATCCTCAGAATGAAAATGGATTTTCACAAGTGTTACACCATTAGAAGGCCCGTCTCACGGGCCCTCACTTCCGTGAGTTTCGTTAAGGTGACACATCTGTAGGCGGGGCGATCCTCCTGGAAGTACGGCTACACGAAACTCCACTGTATACATGCCAACGTCATCGCCTGTGAGAAAAAGCCGGCACAGAAAGGTCCGAAATAAATTATGTGCTAAGCTTGAGAATAACTCCCGATCTAGGCATGCTAGAGAGACAAAGTTTATACCTGAGTGTGCCTTGGACATCTCTGCACCCGAAACTTAACTTTTTAGTGTCGCGGAGGGCAAGCTTCATACCGGAAATGACCAGCAGGTGGGGCTAGTCCGAACGCTCCTCAATAGCATCTCCAATGGGGTTTTTGTACACACAGCTGTCAACGAAACAAAGACAAAGTAAGGACGGTCAAATCACCCTCAGAATAAAACTGGATTTTCACAAGTGTTACACCATTAGAAAGCCCGTCTCACGGGCTCTCACTTCCGTGAGTTTCGTTAAGGTGACACATCTGTAGGCGGGGCGATCCCCCTGGAAGTAGGGCTACTCGAAACTCCACGGTTTACATGCCAACGTCATCGCCTGTGAGAAAAAGCCGGCACAGAAAGGTCCGAAATAAATTATGTGCTAAGCTTGAGAATAACTCCCGATCTAGGCATGCTAGAGAGACAAACTTTGTACCTGAGTGTGCCTTGGACATCCCTGCACCCGAAATTTAACTTTTTAGGATCGCGGAGGGCAAGCTTCATACCGGAATAGACCAGCAGGTGGGTCTACTCTGAACGCTCCTAAATAGCATCTCCAATTGGTTTTTTGTACACACAGCTGTCAACGAAACAAAAAAAAATAAGGACGGTCAAATCACCCTCAGAATAAAACTGGATTTTCACAAGTGTTACACCATTAGAAGGCCCGTCTCACGGGCCCTCACTTCCGTGAGTTTCGTTAAGGTGACACATCTGTAGGCGGGGCGATCCTCCTAGAAGTAGGGCTACACAAAACTCCACTGTATACATGCCTACGTGATCGCCAGTTAGAAAAAGCCGGCACAGAAAGGTCCAATTAAATTATGTGCTAAGCTTGAGAATAACTCCCGATCTAGGCATGCTAGAGAGACAAAATTTGAACCTGAGTGTGCCTTGGACATCCCTGCACCCGAAAATTAACTTTTTAGGGTCGCAGAAATCAAGCTTCATACCGGAAATGACCAGCAGGTGGGGCTACTCCGAACGCTCCTCAATAGCATCTCTAATGAGGTTTTTGTACACACAGCTGTCAACGAAACAAAGACAAAGTAAGGACGGTCAAATCACCCTCAGAATAAAACTGGATTTTCACAAGTGTTACACCATTAGAAAGCCCGTCTCACGGGCCTTCACTTCCGTGAGTTTCGTTAAGGTGACACATCTGTAGGCGGGGCGATCCCCCTGGAAGTAGGGCTACTCGAAACTCCACTGTTTACATGCCAACGTCATCGCCAGTGAGAAAAAGCCGGCACAGAAAGGTCCGAAATAAATAATGCGCTAAGCTTAAGAATAACTCCCGATCTAGGCATGCTAGAAAGACAAAATTTATACCTGAGTGTGCCTTGGACATCCCTGCACCCGAAAATTAACTTTTTAGTGTCGCGGAGGGCAAGCTTCGTACCGGAAATGACCAGCAGGTGGGGCTACTCCGAACGCTCCTCAATAGCATCTCCAATGGGGTTTTTGTACACACAGCTGTCAACGAAAAAAAATATGGACGGTCAAATCATCCTCAGAATGAAAATGGATTTTCACAAGTGTTACACCATTAGAAGGCCCGTCTCACGGGCCCTCACTTCCGTGAGTTTCGTTAAGGTGACACATCTGTAGGCGGGGCGATCCTCCTGGAAGTACGGCTACACGAAACTCCACTGTATACATGCCAACGTCATCGCCTGTGAGAAAAAGCCGGCACAGAAAGGTCCGAAATAAATTATGTGCTAAGCTTGAGAATAACTCCCGATCTAGGCATGCTAGAGAGACAAAGTTTATACCTGAGTGTGCCTTGGACATCTCTGCACCCGAAACTTAACTTTTTAGTGTCGCGGAGGGCAAGCTTCATACCGGAAATGACCAGCAGGTGGGGCTAGTCCGAACGCTCCTCAATAGCATCTCCAATGGGGTTTTTGTACACACAGCTGTCAACGAAACAAAGACAAAGTAAGGACGGTCAAATCACCCTCAGAATAAAACTGGATTTTCACAAGTGTTACACCATTAGAAAGCCCGTCTCACGGGCTCTCACTTCCGTGAGTTTCGTTAAGGTGACACATCTGTAGGCGGGGCGATCCCCCTGGAAGTAGGGCTACTCGAAACTCCACGGTTTACATGCCAACGTCATCGCCTGTGAGAAAAAGCCGGCACAGAAAGGTCCGAAATAAATTATGTGCTAAGCTTGAGAATAACTCCCGATCTAGGCATGCTAGAGAGACAAACTTTGTACCTGAGTGTGCCTTGGACATCCCTGCACCCGAAATTTAACTTTTTAGGATCGCGGAGGGCAAGCTTCATACCGGAATAGACCAGCAGGTGGGTCTACTCTGAACGCTCCTAAATAGCATCTCCAATTGGTTTTTTGTACACACAGCTGTCAACGAAACAAAAAAAAATAAGGACGGTCAAATAAACCCTCAGAATAAAACTGGATTTTCACAAGTGTTACACCATTAGAAAGCCCGTCTCACGGGCTCTCACTTCCGTGAGTTTTGTTAAGGTGACACATCTGTAGGCGGGGCGATCCCCCTGGAAGTAGGGCTACTCGAAACTCCACGGTTTACATGCCAACGTCATCGCCTGTGAGAAAAAGCCGGCACAGAAAGGTCCGAAATAAATTATGTGCTAAGCTTGAGAATAACTCCCGATCTAGGCATGCTAGAGAGACAAACTTTGTACCTGAGTGTGCCTTGGACATCCCTGCACCCGAAATTTAACTTTTTAGGATCGCGGAGGGCAAGCTTCATACCGGAATAGACCAGCAGGTGGGTCTACTCTGAACGCTCCTAAATAGCATCTCCAATTGGTTTTTTGTACACACAGCTGTCAACGAAACAAAAAAAAATAAGGACGGTCAAATCATCCTCAGAATAAAACTGAATTTTCACAAGTGTTACACCATTAGAAAGCCCGTCTCACGGGCCTTCACTTCCGTGAGTTTCGTTAAGGTGACTCATCTGTAGGCGGGGCGATCCTCCTGGAAGTAGGGCTACTCTAAACTCCACTGTATACATGCCAACGTGATCGCCAGTGAGAAAAAGCCGGCACAGAAAGGTCCGAAATAAATTATGTGCTAAGCTTGAGAATAACTCCCGATCTAGGCATGCTAGAGAGACAAAGTTTATACCTGAGTGTGCCTTGGACATCCCTGCACCCGAAATTTAACTTTTTAGTGTCGCGGAAGGCAAGCTTCATACCGGAAATGACCAGCAGGTGGGGCTACTCCGAACGCTCCTCAATAGCATCTCCAATTGGGATTTTTGTACACACAGCTGTCAACGAAACAAAGACAAAGTAAGGACGGTCAAATCACCCTCAGAATAAAACTGGATTTTCACAAGTGTTACACCATTAGAAAGCCCGTCTCACGGGCCTTCACTTCCGTGAGTTTCGTTAAGGTGACACATCTGTAGGCGGGGCGATCCCCCTGGAAGTAGGGCTACTCGAAACTCCACTGTTTACATGCCAACGTCATCGCCAGTGAGAAAAAGCCGGCACAGAAAGGTCCGAAATAAATAATGCGCTAAGCTTAAGAATAACTCCCGATCTAGGCATGCTAGAGAGACAAAATTTATACCTGAGTGTGCCTTGGACATCCCTGCACCCGAAAATTAACTTTTTAGTGTCGCGGAGGGCAAGCTTTGTACCGGAAATGACCAGCAGGTGGGGCTACTCCGAACGCTCCTCAATAGCATCTCCAATGGGGTTTTTGTACACACAGCTGTCAACGAAAAAAAAATATGGACGGTCAAATCATCCTCAGAATAAAACTGGATTTTCACAAGTGTTACACCATTAGAAGGCCCGTCTCACGGGCCCTCACTTCCGTGAGTTTCGTTAAGGTGACACATCTGTAGGCGGGGCGATCCTCCTAGAAGTAGGGCTACACAAAACTCCACTGTATACATGCCTACGTGATCGCCAGTTAGAAAAAGCCGGCACAGAAAGGTCCAATTAAATTATGTGCTAAGCTTGAGAATAACTCCCGATCTAGGCATGCTAGAGAGACAAAATTTGAACCTGAGTGTGCCTTGGACATCCCTGCACCCGAAAATTAACTTTTTAGGGTCGCAGAAATCAAGCTTCATACCGGAAATGACCAGCAGGTGGGGCTACTCCGAACGCTCCTCAATAGCATCTCTAATGAGGTTTTTGTACACACAGCTGTCAACGAAACAAAGACAAAGTAAGGACGGTCAAATCACCCTCAGAATAAAACTGGATTTTCACAAGTGTTACACCATTAGAAAGCCCGTCTCACGGGCCTTCACTTCCGTGAGTTTCGTTAAGGTGACACATCTGTAGGCGGGGCGATCCCCCTGGAAGTAGGGCTACTCGAAACTCCACTGTTTACATGCCAACGTCATCGCCAGTGAGAAAAAGCCGGCACAGAAAGGTCCGAAATAAATAATGCGCTAAGCTTAAGAATAACTCCCGATCTAGGCATGCTAGAAAGACAAAATTTATACCTGAGTGTGCCTTGGACATCCCTGCACCCGAAAATTAACTTTTTAGTGTCGCGGAGGGCAAGCTTCGTACCGGAAATGACCAGCAGGTGGGGCTACTCCGAACGCTCCTCAATAGCATCTCCAATGGGGTTTTTGTACACACAGCTGTCAACGAAAAAAAATATGGACGGTCAAATCATCCTCAGAATGAAAATGGATTTTCACAAGTGTTACACCATTAGAAGGCCCGTCTCACGGGCCCTCACTTCCGTGAGTTTCGTTAAGGTGACACATCTGTAGGCGGGGCGATCCTCCTGGAAGTACGGCTACACGAAACTCCACTGTATACATGCCAACGTCATCGCCTGTGAGAAAAAGCCGGCACAGAAAGGTCCGAAATAAATTATGTGCTAAGCTTGAGAATAACTCCCGATCTAGGCATGCTAGAGAGACAAAGTTTATACCTGAGTGTGCCTTGGACATCTCTGCACCCGAAACTTAACTTTTTAGTGTCGCGGAGGGCAAGCTTCATACCGGAAATGACCAGCAGGTGGGGCTAGTCCGAACGCTCCTCAATAGCATCTCCAATGGGGTTTTTGTACACACAGCTGTCAACGAAACAAAGACAAAGTAAGGACGGTCAAATCACCCTCAGAATAAAACTGGATTTTCACAAGTGTTACACCATTAGAAAGCCCGTCTCACGGGCTCTCACTTCCGTGAGTTTCGTTAAGGTGACACATCTGTAGGCGGGGCGATCCCCCTGGAAGTAGGGCTACTCGAAACTCCACGGTTTACATGCCAACGTCATCGCCTGTGAGAAAAAGCCGGCACAGAAAGGTCCGAAATAAATTATGTGCTAAGCTTGAGAATAACTCCCGATCTAGGCATGCTAGAGAGACAAACTTTGTACCTGAGTGTGCCTTGGACATCCCTGCACCCGAAATTTAACTTTTTAGGATCGCGGAGGGCAAGCTTCATACCGGAATAGACCAGCAGGTGGGTCTACTCTGAACGCTCCTAAATAGCATCTCCAATTGGTTTTTTGTACACACAGCTGTCAACGAAACAAAAAAAAATAAGGACGGTCAAATCACCCTCAGAATAAAACTGGATTTTCACAAGTGTTACACCATTAGAAAGCCCGTCTCACGGGCTCTCACTTCCGTGAGTTTCGTTAAGGTGACACATCTGTAGGCGGGGCGATCCCCCTGGAAGTAGGGCTACTCGAAACTCCACGGTTTACATGCCAACGTCATCGCCTGTGAGAAAAAGCCGGCACAGAAAGGTCCGAAATAAATTATGTGCTAAGCTTGAGAATAACTCCCGATCTAGGCATGCTAGAGAGACAAACTTTGTACCTGAGTGTGCCTTGGACATCCCTGCACCCGAAATTTAACTTTTTAGGATCGCGGAGGGCAAGCTTCATACCGGAATAGACCAGCAGGTGGGTCTACTCTGAACGCTCCTAAATAGCATCTCCAATTGGTTTTTTGTACACACAGCTGTCAACGAAACAAAAAAAAATAAGGACGGTCAAATCATCCTCAGAATAAAACTGAATTTTCACAAGTGTTACACCATTAGAAAGCCCGTCTCACGGGCCTTCACTTCCGTGAGTTTCGTTAAGGTGACACATCTGTAGGCGGGGCAATCCTCCTGGAAGTAGGGCTACTCTAAACTCCACTGTATACATGCCAACGTGATCGCCAGTGAGAAAAAGCCGGCACAGAAAGGTCCGAAATAAATTATGTGCTAAGCTTGAGAATAACTACCGATCTAGGCATGCTAGAGAGACAAAGTTTATACCTGAGTGTGCCTTGGACATCCCTGCACCCGAAATTTAACTTTTTAGTGTCGCGGAAGGCAAGCTTCATACCGGAAATGACCATCAGGTGGGGCTACTCCGAACGCTCCTCAATAGCATCTCCAATTGGGATTTTTGTACACACAGCTGTCAACGAAACAAAGACAAAGTAAGGACGGTCAAATCACCCTCAGAATAAAACTGGATTTTCACAAGTGTTACACCATTAGAAAGCCCGTCTCACGGGCCTTCACTTCCGTGAGTTTCGTTAAGGTGACACATCTGTAGGCGGGGCGATCCCCCTGGAAGTAGGGCTACTCGAAACTCCACTGTTTACATGCCAACGTCATCGCCAGTGAGAAAAAGCCGGCACAGAAAGGTCCGAAATAAATAATGCGCTAAGCTTAAGAATAACTCCCGATCTAGGCATGCTAGAGAGACAAAATTTATACCTGAGTGTGCCTTGGACATCCCTGCACCCGAAAATTAACTTTTTAGTGTCGCGGAGGGCAAGCTTTGTACCGGAAATGACCAGCAGGTGGGGCTACTCCGAACGCTCCTCAATAGCATCTCCAATGGGGTTTTTGTACACACAGCTGTCAACGAAAAAAAAATATGGACGGTCAAATCATCCTCAGAATAAAACTGGATTTCCACAAGTGTTACACCATTAGAAGGCCCGTCTCACGGGCCCTCACTTCCGTGAGTTTCGTTAAGGTGACACATCTGTAGGCGGGGCGATCCTCCTAGAAGTAGGGCTACACAAAACTCCACTGTATACATGCCTACGTGATCGCCAGTTAGAAAAAGCCGGCACAGAAAGGTCCAATTAAATTATGTGCTAAGCTTGAGAATAACTCCCGATCTAGGCATGCTAGAGAGACAAAATTTGAACCTGAGTGTGCCTTGGACATCCCTGCACCCGAAAATTAACTTTTTAGGGTCGCAGAAATCAAGCTTCATACCGGAAATGACCAGCAGGTGGGGCTACTCCGAACGCTCCTCAATAGCATCTCTAATGAGGTTTTTGTACACACAGCTGTCAACGAAACAAAGACAAAGTAAGGACGGTCAAATCACCCTCAGAATAAAACTGGATTTTCACAAGTGTTACACCATTAGAAAGCCCGTCTCACGGGCCTTCACTTCCGTGAGTTTCGTTAAGGTGACACATCTGTAGGCGGGGCGATCTCCCTGGAAGTAGGGCTACTCGAAACTCCACTGTTTACATGCCAACGTCATCGCCTGTGAGAAAAAGCCGGCACAGAAAGGTCCGAAATAAATTATGTGCTAAGCTTGAGAATAACTCCCGATCTAGGCATGCTAGAGAGACAAAGTTTATACCTGAGTGTGCCTTGGACATCCCTGCACCCGAAAATTAACTTTTTAGTGTCGCGGAGGGCAAGCTTCATACCGGAAATGACCAGCAGGTGGGGCTACTCCGAACGCTCCTCAATAGCATCTCCAATGGGGTTTTTGTACACACAGCTGTCAACGAAAAAAAAAATAAGGACGGTCAAATCATCCTCAGAATAAAACTGGATATTCACAAGTGTTACACCATTAGAAAGCCCGTCTCACGGGCCCTCACTTCCGTGAGTTTCGTTAAGGTGACACATCTGTGGGTGGGGCGATCCCCCTGGAGGTAAGGCTACTCGAAACTCCACTGTATACATGCCAACGTCATCGCCAGTGAGAAAAAGCCGGCACAGAAAGGTCCGAAATAAATTATGTGCTAAGCTTGAGAATAACTCCCGATCTAGGAATGCTAGAGAGACAAAATTTGTACCTGAGTGTGCCTTGGACATCCCTGCACCCGAAAATTAACTTTTTAGGGTAGCAGAAATTAAGCTTCATACCGGAAATGACCAGCAGGTGGGGCTACTCCGAACGCTCCTCAATAGCATCTCTAATGGGGTTTTTGTACACACAGCTGTCAACGAAACAAAGACAAAGTAAGGACGGTCAAATCACCCTCAGAATAAAACTGGATTTTCACAAGTGTTACACCATTAGAAAGCCCGTCTCACGGGCCTTCACTTCCGTGAGTTTCGTTAAGGTGACACATCTGTAGGCGGGGCGATCCCCCTGGAAGTAGGGCTACTCGAAACTCCACTGTTTACATGCCAACGTCATCGCCAGTGAGAAAAAGCCGGCACAGAAAGGTCCGAAATAAATAATGCGCTAAGCTTAAGAATAACTCCCGATCTAGGCATGCTAGAGAGACAAAATTTATACCTGAGTGTGCCTTGGACATCCCTGCACCCGAAAATTAACTTTTTAGTGTCGCGGAGGGCAAGCTTCGTACCGGAAATGAGCAGCAGGTGGGGCTAGTCCGAACGCTCCTCAATAGCATCTCCAATGGGGTTTTTGTACACACAGCTGTCAACGAAAAAAAATATGGACGGTCAAATCATCCTCAGAATGAAAATGGATTTTCACAAGTGTTACACCATTAGAAGGCCCGTCTCACGTGAGAAAAAGTGAGAAAAAGCCGGCACAGAAAGGTCCGAAATAAATAATGCGCTAAGCTTGAGAATAACTCCCGATCTAGGCATGCTAGAGAGACAAAATTTATACCTGAGTGTGCCTTGGACATCCCTGCACCCGAAAATTAACTTTTTAGTGTCGCGGAGGGCAAGCTTCGTACCGGAAATGACCAGCAGGTGGGGCTACTCCGAACGCTCCTCAATAGCATCTCCAATGGGGTTTTTGTACACACAGCTGTCAACAACAAAAAAATATGGACGGTCAAATCATCCTCAAAATGAAACTGGATTTTCACAAGTGTTACACCATTAGAAGGCCCGTCTCACGGGCCCTCACTTCCGTGAGTTTCGTTAAGGTGACACATCTGTAGGCGGGGCGATCCTCCTGGAAGTACGGCTACACGAAACTCCACTGTATACATGCCAACGTCATCGCCTGTGAGAAAAAGCCGGCACAGAAAGGTCCGAAATAAATTATGTGCTAAGCTTGAGAATAACTCCCGATCTAGGCATGCTAGAGAGACAAAGTTTATACCTGAGTGTGCCTTGGACATCTCTGCACCCGAAACTTAACTTTTTAGTGTCGCGGAGGGCAAGCTTCATACCGGAAATGACCAGCAGGTGGGGCTAGTCCGAACGCTCCTCAATAGCATCTCCAATGGGGTTTTTGTACACACAGCTGTCAACGAAACAAAGACAAAGTAAGGACGGTCAAATCACCCTCAGAATAAAACTGGATTTTCACAAGTGTTACACCATTAGAAAGCCCGTCTCACGGGCTCTCACTTCCGTGAGTTTCGTTAAGGTGACACATCTGTAGGCGGGGCGATCCCCCTGGAAGTAGGGCTACTCGAAACTCCACGGTTTACATGCCAACGTCATCGCCTGTGAGAAAAAGCCGGCACAGAAAGGTCCGAAATATATTATGTGCTAAGCTTGAGAATAACTCCCGATCTAGGCATGCTAGAGAGACAAACTTTGTACCTGAGTGTGCCTTGGACATCCCTGCACCCGAAATTTAACTTTTTAGGATCGCGGAGGGCAAGCTTCATACCGGAATAGACCAGCAGGTGGGTCTACTCTGAACGCTCCTAAATAGCATCTCCAATTGGTTTTTTGTACACACAGCTGTCAACGAAACAAAAAAAATAAGGACGGTCAAATCACCCTCAGAATAAAACTGGATTTTCACAAGTGTTACACCATTAGAAAGCCCGTCTCACGGGCTCTCACTTCCGTGAGTTTCGTTAAGGCGACACATCTGTAGGCGGGGCGATCCCCCTGGAAGTAGGGCTACTCGAAACTCCACGGTTTACATGCCAACGTCATCGCCTGTGAGAAAAAGCCGGCACAGAAAGGTCCGAAATAAATTATGTGCTAAGCTTGAGAATAACTCCCGATCTAGGCATGCTAGAGAGACAAACTTTGTACCTGAGTGTGCCTTGGACATCCCTGCACCCGAAATTTAACTTTTTAAGATCGCGGAGGGCAAGCTTCATACCGGAATAGACCAGCAGGTGGGTCTACTCTGAACGCTCCTAAATAGCATCTCCAATTGGTTTTTTGTACACACAGCTGTCAACGAAACAAAAAAAAATAAGGACGGTCAAATCATCCTCAGAATAAAACTGAATTTTCACAAGTGTTACACCATTAGAAAGCCCGTCTCACGGGCCTTCACTTCCGTGAGTTTCGTTAAGGTGACACATCTGTAGGCGGGGCGATCCTCCTGGAAGTAGGGCTACTCTAAACTCCACTGTATACATGCCAACGTGATCGCCAGTGAGAAAAAGCCGGCACAGAAAGGTCCGAAATAAATTATGTGCTAAGCTTGAGAATAACTACCGATCTAGGCATGCTAGAGAGACAAAGTTTATACCTGAGTGTGCCTTGGACATCCCTGCACCCGAAATTTAACTTTTTAGTGTCGCGGAAGGCAAGCTTCATACCGGAAATGACCATCAGGTGGGGCTACTCCGAACGCTCCTCAATAGCATCTCCAATTGGGATTTTTGTACACACAGCTGTCAACGAAACAAAGACAAAGTAAGGACGGTCAAATCACCCTCAGAATAAAACTGGATTTTCACAAGTGTTACACCATTAGAAAGCCCGTCTCACGGGCCTTCACTTCCGTGAGTTTCGTTAAGGTGACACATCTGTAGGCGGGGCGATCCCCCTGGAAGTAGGGCTACTCGAAACTCCACTGTTTACATGCCAACGTCATCGCCAGTGAGAAAAAGCCGGCACAGAAAGGTCCGAAATAAATAATGCGCTAAGCTTAAGAATAACTCCCGATCTAGGCATGCTAGAGAGACAAAATTTATACCTGAGTGTGCCTTGGACATCCCTGCACCCGAAAATTAACTTTTTAGTGTCGCGGAGGGCAAGCTTTGTACCGGAAATGACCAGCAGGTGGGGCTACTCCGAACGCTCCTCAATAGCATCTCCAATGGGGTTTTTGTACACACAGCTGTCAACGAAAAAAAAATATGGACGGTCAAATCATCCTCAGAATAAAACTGGATTTTCACAAGTGTTACACCATTAGAAGGCCCGTCTCACGGGCCCTCACTTCCGTGAGTTTCGTTAAGGTGACACATCTGTAGGCGGGGCGATCCTCCTAGAAGTAGGGCTACACAAAACTCCACTGTATACATGCCTACGTGATCGCCAGTTAGAAAAAGCCGGCACAGAAAGGTCCAATTAAATTATGTGCTAAGCTTGAGAATAACTCCCGATCTAGGCATGCTAGAGAGACAAAATTTGAACCTGAGTGTGCCTTGGACATCCCTGCACCCGAAAATTAACTTTTTAGGGTCGCAGAAATCAAGCTTCATACCGGAAATGACCAGCAGGTGGGGCTACTCCGAACGCTCCTCAATAGCATCTCTAATGAGGTTTTTGTACACACAGCTGTCAACGAAACAAAGACAAAGTAAGGACGGTCAAATCACCCTCAGAATAAAACTGGATTTTCACAAGTGTTACACCATTAGAAAGCCCGTCTCACGGGCCTTCACTTCCGTGAGTTTCGTTAAGGTGACACATCTGTAGGCGGGGCGATCTCCCTGGAAGTAGGGCTACTCGAAACTCCACTGTTTACATGCCAACGTCATCGCCTGTGAGAAAAAGCCGGCACAGAAAGGTCCGAAATAAATTATGTGCTAAGCTTGAGAATAACTCCCGATCTAGGCATGCTAGAGAGACAAAGTTTATACCTGAGTGTGCCTTGGACATCCCTGCACCCGAAAATTAACTTTTTAGTGTCGCGGAGGGCAAGCTTCATACCGGAAATGACCAGCAGGTGGGGCTACTCCGAACGCTCCTCAATAGCATCTCCAATGGGGTTTTTGTACACACAGCTGTCAACGAAAAAAAAAATAAGGACGGTCAAATCATCCTCAGAATAAAACTGGATATTCACAAGTGTTACACCATTAGAAAGCCCGTCTCACGGGCCCTCACTTCCGTGAGTTTCGTTAAGGTGACACATCTGTGGGTGGGGCGATCCCCCTGGAGGTAAGGCTACTCGAAACTCCACTGTATACATGCCAACGTCATCGCCAGTGAGAAAAAGCCGGCACAGAAAGGTCCGAAATAAATTATGTGCTAAGCTTGAGAATAACTCCCGATCTAGGCATGCTAGAGAGACAAAATTTGTACCTGAGTGTGCCTTGGACATCCCTGCACCCGAAAATTAACTTTTTAGGGTAGCAGAAATTAAGCTTCATACCGGAAATGACCAGCAGGTGGGGCTACTCCGAACGCTCCTCAATAGCATCTCTAATGGGGTTTTTGTACACACAGCTGTCAACGAAACAAAGACAAAGTAAGGACGGTCAAATCACCCTCAGAATAAAACTGGATTTTCACAAGTGTTACACCATTAGAAAGCCCGTCTCACGGGCCTTCACTTCCGTGAGTTTCGTTAAGGTGACACATCTGTAGGCGGGGCGATCCCCCTGGAAGTAGGGCTACTCGAAACTCCACTGTTTACATGCCAACGTCATCGCCAGTGAGAAAAAGCCGGCACAGAAAGGTCCGAAATAAATAATGCGCTAAGCTTAAGAATAACTCCCGATCTAGGCATGCTAGAGAGACAAAATTTATACCTGAGTGTGCCTTGGACATCCCTGCACCCGAAAATTAACTTTTTAGTGTCGCGGAGGGCAAGCTTCGTACCGGAAATGAGCAGCAGGTGGGGCTACTCCGAACGCTCCTCAATAGCATCTCCAATGGGGTTTTTGTACACACAGCTGTCAACGAAAAAAAATATGGACGGTCAAATCATCCTCAGAATGAAAATGGATTTTCACAAGTGTTACACCATTAGAAGGCCCGTCTCACGTGAGAAAAAGTGAGAAAAAGCCGGCACAGAAAGGTCCGAAATAAATAATGCGCTAAGCTTGAGAATAACTCCCGATCTAGGCATGCTAGAGAGACAAAATTTATACCTGAGTGTGCCTTGGACATCCCTGCACCCGAAAATTAACTTTTTAGTGTCGCGGAGGGCAAGCTTCGTACCGGAAATGACCAGCAGGTGGGGCTACTCCGAACGCTCCTCAATAGCATCTCCAATGGGGTTTTTGTACACACAGCTGTCAACAACAAAAAAATATGGACGGTCAAATCATCCTCAAAATGAAACTGGATTTTCACAAGTGTTACACCATTAGAAGGCCCGTCTCACGGGCCCTCACTTCCGTGAGTTTCGTTAAGGTGACACATCTGTAGGCGGGGCGATCCTCCTGGAAGTAGGGCTACACGAAACTCCACTGTATACATGCCTACGTGATCGCCAGTGAGAAAAAGCCGGCACAGAAAGGTCCAAAATAAATTATGTGCTAAGCTTGAGATAACTCCCGATCTAGGCATGCTAGAGAGACAAAATTTGTACCTGAGTGTGCCTTGGACATCCCTGCACCCGAAAATTAACTTGTTAGGGTCGCAGAAATCAAGCTTCATACCGGAAATGACCAGCAGGTGGGGCTACTCCGAACGCTCCTCAATAGCATCTCTAATGAGGTTTTTGTACACACAGCTGTCAACGAAACAAAGACAAAGTAAGGACGGTCAAATCACCCTCAGAATAAAACTGGACTTTCACAAGTGTTACACCATTAGAAAGCCCGTCTCACGGGCTCTCACTTCCGTGAGTTTCGTTAAGGTGACACATCTGTAGGCGGGGCGATCCCTCTGGAAGTAGGGCTACTCGAAACTCCACTGTTTAGATACCAACGTCATCGCCTGTGAGAAAAAGCCGGCACAGAAAGGTCCGAAATAAATTATGTGCTAAGCTTGAGAATAACTCCCGATCTAGGCATGCTAGAGAGACAAAGTTTATACCTGAGTGTGCCTTGGACATCCCTGCACCCGAAAATTAACTTTTTAGTGTCGCGGAGGGCAAGCTTCATACCGGAAATGACCAGCAGGTGGGGCTAGTCCGAACACTCCTCAATAGCATCTCCAATGGGGGTTTTGTACACACAGCTGTCAACGAAAAAAAAATAAGGACGGTCAAATCATCCTCAGAATAAAACTGGATTTTCACAAGTGTTACAGTATTAGAAAGCCCGTCTCACGGGCCTTCACTTCCGTAAGTTTCGTTAAGGTGACACATCTGTAGGCGGGGCGATCCCCCTGGAAGTAGGGCTACTCGAAACTCCACTGTTTACATGCCAACGTCATCGCCAGTGAGAAAAAGCCGGCACAGAAAGGTCCGAAATAAATAATGCGCTAAGCTTGAGAATAACTCCCGATCTAGGCATGCTAGAGAGACAAAATTTATACCTGAGTGTGCCTTGGACATCCCTGCACCCGAAAATTAACTTTTTAGTGTCGCGGAGGGCAAGCTTCGTACCGGAAATGACCAGCAGGTGGGGCTACTCCGAACGCTCCTCAATAGCATCTCCAATGGGGTTTTTGTACACACAGCTGTCAACGAAAAAAAAATAAGGACGGTCAAATCATCCTCAGTATAAAACTGGATTTCCACAAGTGTTACACCATTAGAAAGCCCGTCTCAAGGGCTCTAATTTCCGAGAGTTTCGTTAAGGTGACACATCTGTAGGCGGGGCGATCCTCCTGGAAGTAGGGCTACTCTAAACTCCTCTGTATACATGCCAACGTCATCGCCAGTGAGAAAAAGCCGGCACAGAAAGGTCCGAAATAAATTATGTGCTAAGCTTGAGAATAACTCCCGATCTAGGCATGCTAGAGAGACAAACTTTGTACCTGAGTGTGCCTTGGACATCCCTGCACCCGAAAATTAACTTTTTAGTGTCGCGGAGGGCAAGCTTCGTACCGGAAATGACCAGCAGGTGGGGCTACTCCGAACGCTCCTCAATAGCATCTCCAATGGGGTTTTTGTACACACAGCTGTCAACGAAAAAAAAATAAGGACGGTCAAATCATCCTCAGAATAAAACTGGATTTCCACAAGTGTTACACCATTAGAAAGCCCGTCTCAAGGGCTCTAATTTCCGAGAGTTTCGTTAAGGTGACACATCTGTAGGCGGGGCGATCCTCCTGGAAGTAGGGCTACTCTAAACTCCACTGTATACATGCCAACGTCACCGCCAGTGAGAAAAAGCCGGCACAGAAAGGTCCGAAATAAATTATGTGCTAAGCTTGAGAATAACTCCCGATCTAGGCATGCTAGAGAGACAAAATTTGTACCTGAGTGTGCCTTGGACATCCCTGCACCCGAAAATTAACTTTTTAGGGTCGCAGAAATCAAGCTTCATACCGGAAATGACCAGCAGGTGGGGGCTACTCCGAACGCTCCTCAATAGCATCTCTAATGAGGTTTTTGTACACACAGCTGTCAACGAAACAAAGACAAAGTAAGGACGGACAAATCATCCTCAGAATAAAACTGGATTTCCACAAGTGTTACACCATTAGAAAGCCCGTCTCAAGGGCTCTCATTTCCGAGAGTTTCGTTAAGGTGACACATCTGTAGGCGGGGCGATCCCCCTGGAAGTAGGGCTACTCTAAACTCCACTGTATACATGCCAACGTCATCGCCAGTGAGAAAAAGCCGGCACAGAAAGGTTCGAAATAAATTATGTGCTAAGCTTGAGAATAACTCCCGATCTAGGCATGCTAGAGAGACAAAATTTATACCTGAGTGTGCCTTGGACATCCCTGCACCCGAAAATTAACTTTTTAGTGTCGCGGAGGCAAGCTTCGTACCGGAAATGACCAGCAGGTGGGGCTACTCCGAACGCTCCTCAATAGCATCTCCAATGGGGTTTTTGTACACACAGCTGTCAACGAAAAAAAAATAAGAACGGTCAAATCATCCTCAGAATAAAACTTGATTTTCACAAGTGTTACACCATTAGTAGGCCCGTCTCACGGGCCTTCACTTCCGTGAGTTTCGTTAAGGTGACACATCTGTAGGCGGGGCGATCCTCCTGGAAGTAGGGCTACTCGAAACTCCACTGTATACATGCCAACGTCTTCGCCAGTGAGAAAAATCCAGCACAGAAAAGTCCGAAATAAATTATGTGCTAAGCTTGAGAATAACTCCCGATCTAGGCATGCTAGAGAGACAAAATTTGTACCTGAGTGTGCCTTGGATATTCTTGCACCCGAAAATCAACTTTTTAGGGTCGCGGAGGGCAAGCTTCATACCGGAAATGACCAGCAAGTGGGTCTACTCTGAACGCTCCTCAATAGCATCTCCAATGGGGTTTTTGTACACACAGCTGTCAACGAAACAAAGACAAAGTAAGGACGGTCAAATCACCCTCAGAATAAAACTGGATTTCCACAAGTGTTACACCATTAGAATGCCCGTTTCAAGGGCTCTCATTTCCGAGAGTTTCGTTAAGGTGACACATCTGTAGGCGGGGCGATCCTACTGGAAGTAGGGCTGCCCAAAACTCCACTGTATACATGCCTACGTGATCGCCAGTGAGAAAAAGCCGGCACAGAAAGGTCCAAAATAAATTATGTGCTAAGCTTGAGAATAACTCCCGAACTAGGCATGCTAGAGAGACAAAATTTGTACCTGAGTTTGCCTTGGATATCCTTGCACCCGAAAATTAACTTTTTAGTGTCGCGGAGGGCAAGCTTTGTACCGGAAATGACCAGCAGGTGGGGCTACTCCGAACGCTCCTCAATAGCATCTCCAATGGGGTTTTTGTACACACAGCTGTCAACGAAAAAAAAATAAGGACGGACAAATCATCCTCAGAATAAAACTGGATTTCCACAAGTGTTACACCATTAGAAAGCCCGTCTCAAGGGCTCTCATTTCCGAGAGTTTCGTTAAGGTGACACATCTGTAGGCGGGGCGATCCCCCTGGAAGTAGGGCTACTCTAAACTCCACTGTATACATGCCAACGTCATCGCCAGTGAGAAAAAGCCGGCACAGAAAGGTCCGAAATAAATTATGTGCTAAGCTTGAGAATAACTCCCGATCTAGGCATGCTAGAGAGACAAAATTTATACCTGAGTGTGCCTTGTACATCCCTGCACCCGAAAATTAACTTTTTAGTGTCGCGGAGGCAAGCTTCGTACCGGAAATGACCAGCAGGTGGGGCTAGTCCGAACGCTCCTCAATAGCATCTCCAATGAGGTTTTTGTACACACAGCTGTCAACGAAAAAAAAATAAGAACGGTCAAATCATCCTCAGAATAAAACTGGATTTTCACAAGTGTTACACCATTAGTAGGCCCGTCTCACGGGCCTTCACTTCCGTGAGTTTCGTTAAGGTGACACATCTGTAGGCGGGGCGATCCTCCTGGAAGTAGGGCTACTCGAAACTCCACTGTATACATGCCAACGTCTTCGCCAGTGAGAAAAATCCAGCACAGAAAAGTCCGAAATAAATTATGTGCTAAGCTTGAGAATAACTCCCGATCTAGGCATGCTAGAGAGACAAAATTTGTACCTGAGTGTGCCTTGGATATTCTTGCACCCGAAAATCAACTTTTTAGGGTCGCGGAGGGCAAGCTTCATACCGGAAATGACCAGCAAGTGGGTCTACTCTGAACGCTCCTCAATAGCATCTCCAATGGGGTTTTTGTACACACAGCTGTCAACGAAACAAAGACAAAGTAAGGACGGTCAAATCACCCTCAGAATAAAACTGGATTTCCACAAGTGTTACACCATTAGAATGCCCGTTTCAAGGGCTCTCATTTCCGAGAGTTTCGTTAAGGTGACACATCTGTAGACGGGGCGATCCTACTGGAAGTAGGGCTGCACAAAACTCCACTGTATACATGCCTACGTGATCGCCAGTGAGAAAAAGCCGGCACAGAAAGGTCCAAAATAAATTATGTGCTAAGCTTGAGAATAACTCCCGATCTAGGCATGCTAGAGAGACAAAATTTGTACCTGAGTGTGCCTTGGACATCCCTGCACCCGAAAATTAACTTTTTAGGGTCGCAGAAATCAAGCTTCATACCGGAAATGACCAGCAGGTGGGGCTACTCCGAACGCTCCTCAATAGCATCTCTAATGAGGTTTTTGTACACACAGCTGTCAACGAAACAAAGACAAAGTAAGGACGGTCAAATCACCCTCAGAATAAAACTGGATTTTCACAAGTGTTACACCATTAGAAAGCCCGTCTCACGGGCCTTCACTTCCGTGAGTTTCGTTAAGGTGACACATCTGTAGGCGGGGCGATCCCCCTGGAAGTAGGGCTACTCGAAACTCCACTGTTTACATGCCAACGTCATCGCCAGTGAGAAAAAGCCGGCACAGAAAGGTCCGAAATAAATAATGCGCTAAGCTTGAGAATAACTCCCGATCTAGGCATGCTAGAGAAACAAAGTTTATACCTGAGTGTGCCTTGGACATCCCTGCACCCGAAAATTAACTTTTTAGTGTCGCGGAGGGCAAGCTTCATACCGGAAATGACCAGCAGGTGGGGCTAGTCCGAACGCTCCTCAATAGCATCTCCAATGGGGTTTTTGTACACACAGCTGTCAACGAAACAAAGACAAAGTAAGGACGGTCAAATCACCCTCAGAATAAAACTGGATTTTCACAAGTGTTACACCATTAGAAAGCCCGTCTCACGGGCTCTCACTTCCGTGAGTTTCGTTAAGGTGACACATCTGTAGGCGGGGCGATCCCCCTGGAAGTAGGGCTACTCGAAACTCCACGGTTTACATGCCAACGTCATCGCCTGTGAGAAAAAGCCGGCACAGAAAGGTCCGAAATAAATTATGTGCTAAGCTTGAGAATAACTCCCGATCTAGGCATGCTAGAGAGACAAAGTTTATACCTGAGTGTGCCTTGGACATCCCTGCACCCGAAAATTAACTTTTTAGTGTCGCGGAGGGCAAGCTTCATACCGGAAATGACCAGCAGGTGGGGCTAGTCCGAACGCTCCTCAATAGCATCTCCAATGGGGTTTTTGTACACACAGCTGTCAACGAAACAAAGACAAAGTAAGGACGGTCAAATCACCCTCAGAATAAAACTGGATTTTCACAAGTGTTACACCATTAGAAAGCCCGTCTCACGGGCTCTCACTTCCGTGAGTTTCGTTAAGGTGACACATCTGTAGGCGGGGCGATCCCCCTGGAAGTAGGGCTACTCGAAACTCCACGGTTTACATGCCAACGTCATCGCCAGTGAGAAAAAGCCGGCACAGAAAGGTCCGAAATAAATTATGTGCTAAGCTTGAGAATAACTCCCGATCTAGGCATGCTAGAGAGACAAAGTTTATACCTGAGTGTGCCTTGGACATCCCTGCACCCGAAAATTAACTTTTTAGTGTCGCGGAGGGCAAGCTTCATACCGGAAATGACCAGCAGGTGGGGCTAGTCCGAACGCTCCTCAATAGCATCTCCAATGGGGTTTTTGTACACACAGCTGTCAATGAAAAAAAAATAAGAACGGTCAAATCATCCTCAGAATAAAACTGGATTTTCACAAGTGTTACACCATTAGAAAGCCCGTCTCACAGGCCTTCACTTCCGTGAGTTTCGTTAAGGTGACACATCTGTAGGCGGGGCGATCCCCCTGGAAGTAGGGCTACTCGAAACTCCACTGTTTACATGCCAACGTCATCGCCAGTGAGAAAAAGCCGGCACAGAAAGGTCCGAAATAAATAATGCGCTAAGCTTGAGAATAACTCCCGATCTAGGCATGCTAGAGAGACAAAATTTATACCTGAGTGTGCCTTGGACATCCCTGCACCCGAAAATTAACTTTTTAGTGTCGCGGAGGGCAAGCTTCGTACCGGAAATGACCAGCAGGTGGGGCTACTCCGAACGCTCCTCAATAGCATCTCCAATGGGGTTTTTGTACACACAGCTGTCAACGAAAAAAAAATAAGGACGGTCAAATCATCCTCAGTATAAAACTGGATTTCCACAAGTGTTACACCATTAGAAAGCCCGTCTCAAGGGCTCTAATTTCCGAGAGTTTCGTTAAGGTGACACATCTGTAGGCGGGGCGATCCTCCTGGAAGTAGGGCTACTCTAAACTCCTCTGTATACATGCCAACGTCATCGCCAGTGAGAAAAAGCCGGCACAGAAAGGTCCGAAATAAATTATGTGCTAAGCTTGAGAATAACTCCCGATCTAGGCATGCTAGAGAGACAAACTTTGTACCTGAGTGTGCCTTGGACATCCCTGCACCCGAAAATTAACGTTTTAGTGTCGCGGAGGGCAAGCTTCGTACCGGAAATGACCAGCAGGTGGGGCTACTCCGAACGCTCCGCAATAGCATCTCCAATGGGGTTTTTGTACACACAGCTGTCAACGAAAAAAAAATAAGGACGGTCAAATCATCCTCAGAATAAAACTGGATTTCCACAAGTGTTACACCATTAGAAAGCCCGTCTCAAGGGCTCTAATTTCCGAGAGTTTCGTTAATGTGACACATCTGTAGGCGGGGCGATCCTCCTGGAAGTAGGGCTACTCTAAACTCCACTGTATACATGCCAACGTCATCGCCAGTGAGAAAAAGCCGGCACAGAAAGGTCCGAAATAAATTATGTGCTAAGCTTGAGAATAACTCCCGATCTAGGCATGCTAGAGAGACAAAATTTGTACCTGAGTGTGCCTTGGACATCCCTGCACCCGAAAATTAACTTTTTAGGGTCGCAGAAATCAAGCTTCATACCGGAAATGACCAGCAGGTGGGGCTACTCCGAACGCTCCTCAATAGCATCTCTAATGAGGTTTTTGTACACACAGCTGTCAACGAAACAAAGACAAAGTAAGGACGGACAAATCATCCTCAGAATAAAACTGGATTTCCACAAGTGTTACACCATTAGAAAGCCCGTCTCAAGGGCTCTCATTTCCGAGAGTTTCGTTAAGGTGACACATCTGTAGGCGGGGCGATCCCCCTGGAAGTAGGGCTACTCTAAACTCCACTGTATACATGCCAACGTCATCGCCAGTGAGAAAAAGCCGGCACAGAAAGGTCCGAAATAAATTATGTGCTAAGCTTGAGAATAACTCCCGATCTAGGCATGCTAGAGAGACAACATTTTTACCTGAGTGTGCCTTGGACATCCCTGCACCCGAAAATTAACTTTTTAGTGTCGCGGAGGCAAGCTTCGTACCGGAAATGACCAGCAGGTGGGGCTAGTCCGAACGCTCCTCAATAGCATCTCCAATGGGGTTTTTGTACACACAGCTGTCAACGAAAAAAAAATAAGGACGGTCAAATCATCCTCAGAATAAAACTGGATTTTCACAAGTGTTACACCATTAGTAGGCCCGTCTCACGGGCTCTCACTTCCGTGAGTTTCGTTAAGGTGACACATCTGTAGGCGGGGCGATCCTCCTGGAAGTAGGGCTACTCGAAACTCTACTGTATACATGCCAACGTCTTCGCCAGTGAGAAAAATCCAGCACAGAAAAGTCCGAAATAAATTATGTGCTAAGCTTGAGAATAACTCCCGATCTAGGCATGCTAGAGAGACAAAATTTATACCTGAGTGTGCCTTGGATATCCTTGCACCCGAAAATCAACTTTTTAGGGTCGCGGAGGGCAAGCTTCATACCGGAAATGACCAGCAAGTGGGTCTACTCTGAACGCTCCTCAATAGCATCTCCAATGGGGTTTTTGTACACACAGCTGTCAACGAAACAAAGACAAAGTAAGGACGGTCAAATCACCCTCAGAATAAAACTGGATTTCCACAAGTGTTACACCATTAGAATACCCGTTTCAAGGGCTCTCATTTCCGAGAGTTTCGGTGAGGTGACACATCTGTAGGCGGGGCGATCCTACTGGAAGTAGGGCTGCCCAAAACTCCACTGTATACATGCCTACGTGATCGCCAGTGAGAAAAAGCCGGCACAGAAAGGTCCGAAATAAATTATGTGCTAAGCTTGAGAATAACTCCCGATCTAGGCATGCTAGAGAGACAAAATTTGTACCTGAGTGTGCCTTGGACATCCCTGCATCCGAAAATTAATTTTTTAGTGTCGCAGAAATCAAGCTTCATACCGGAAATGACCAGCAGGTGGGGCTACTCCGAACGCTCCTCAATAGCATCTCTAATGAGGTTTTTGTACACACAGCTGTCAACGAAACAAAGACAAAGTAAGGACGGTCAAATCATCCTCAGAATAAAACTGGATTTTCACAAGTGTTACACCATTAGAAAGCCCGTCTCACGGGCCTTCACTTCCGTGAGTTTCGTTAAGGTGACACATCTGTAGGCGGGGCGATCCCCCTGGAAGTAGGGCTACTCGAAACTCCACTGTTTACATGCCAACGTCATCGCCAGTGAGAAAAAGCCGGCACAGAAAGGTCCGAAATAAATAATGCGCTAAGCTTGAGAATAACTCCCGATCTAGGCATGCTAGAGAGACAAAATTTATACCTGAGTGTGCCTTGGACATCCCTACACCCGAAAATTAACTTTTTAGTGTCGCGGAGGGCAAGCTTCGTACCGGAAATGACCAGCAGGTGGGGCTACTCCGAACGCTCCTCAATAACATCTCCAATGGGGTTTTTGTACACACAGCTGTCAACGAAAAAAAAATATGGACGGTCAAATCATCCTCAGAATAAAACTGGATTTTCACAAGTGTTACACCATTAGAAGGCCCGTCTCACGGGCCCTCACTTCCGTGAGTTTCGTTAAGGTGACACATCTGTAGGCGGGGCGATCCTCCTGGAAGTAGGGCTAACGAAACTCCACTGTATACATGCCTACGTGATCGCCAGTGAGAAAAAGCCGGCACAGAAAGGTCCAAAATAAATTATGTGCTAAGCTTGAGAATAACTCCCGATCTAGGCATGCTAGAGAGACAAAATTTGTACCTGAGTGTGCCTTGGACATCCCTGTACCCGAAAATTTACTTTTTAGGGTCGCAGAAATCAAGCTTCATACCGGAAATGACCAGCAGGTGGGGCTACTCCGAACGCTCCTCAATAGCATCTCTAATGAGGTTTTTGTACACACAGCTGTCAACGAAACAAAGACAAAGTAAGGACGGTCAAATCACCCTCAGAATAAAACTGGATTTTCACAAGTCTTACACCATTAGAAAGCCCGTCTCACGGGCTCTCACTTCCGTGAGTTTCGTTAAGGTGACACATCTGTAGGCGGGGCGATCCCCCTGGAAGTAGGGCTACTCGAAACTCCACTGTTTACATGCCAACGTCATCGCCTGTGAGAAAAAGCCGGCACAGAAAGGTCCGAAATAAATTATGTGCTAAGCTTGAGAATAACTCCCGATCTAGGCATGCTAGAGAGACAAAGTTTATACCTGAGTGTGCCTTGGACATCCCTGCACCCGAAAATTAACTTTTTAGTGTCGCGGAGGGCAAGCTTCATACCGGAAATGACCAGCAGGTGGGGCTAGTCCGAACGCTCCACAATAGCATCTCCAATGGGGTTTTTGTACACACAGCTGTCAACGAAAAAAAAATAAGGACGGTCAAATCATCCTCAGAATAAAACTGGATTTTCACAAGTGTTACACTATTAGAAAGCCCGTCTCACGGTCCCTCACTTCCGTGAGTTTCGTTAAGGTGACACATCTGTAGGCGGGGCGATCCCCCTGGAAGTAGGGCTACACGAAACTCCACTGTATACATGCCAACGTCTTCGCCAGTGAGAAAAAGCCGGCACAGAAAGGTCCGAAATAAATTATGTGCTAAGCTTGAGAATAACTCCCGATCTAGGCATGCTAGAGAGACAAAGTTTATACCTGAGTGTGCCTAGGACATCCCTGCACCCGAAAATTAACTTTTTAGTGTCGCGGAGGGCAAGCTTCATACCGGAAATGACCAGCAGGTGGGGCTAGTCCGAACGCTCCTCAATAGCATCTCCAATGGGGTTTTTGTACACACAGCTGTCAACGACAAAAAAATAAGGACGGTCAAATCATCCTCAGAATAAAACTGGATTTTCACAAGTGTTACACCATTAGAAAGCCCGTCTCACGGGCCCTCACTTCCGTGAGTTTCGTTAAGGTGACACATCTGTAGGCGGGGCGATCCTCCTGGAAGTAGGGCTACACGAAACTCCACTGTATACATGCCAACGTCTTCGCCAGTGAGAAAAATCCAGCACAGAAAGGTCCGAAATAAATTATGTGCTAAGCTTGAGAATAACTCCCGAACTAGGAATGCTAGAGAGACAAAATTTGTACCTGAGTTTGCCTTGGATATCCTTGCACCCGAAAATTAACTTTTTAGTGTCGCGGAGGGCAAGCTTCGTACCGGAAATGACCAGCAGGTGGGGCTAGTCCGAACGCTCCTCAATAGCATCTCCAATGGGGTTTTTGTACACACAGCTGTCAACGAAAAAAAAATAAGGACGGTCAAATCATCCTCAGAATAAAACTGGATTTCCACAAGTGTTACACCATTAGAAAGCCCGTCTCAAGGGCTCTCATTTCCGTGAGTTTCGTTAAGGTGACACATCTGTAGGCGGGGCGATTTCCCTGGAAGTAGGGCTACTCTAAACTCCACTGTATACATGCCAACGTCATCGCCAGTGAGAAAAAGCCGGCACAGAAAGGTCCAAAATAAATTATGTGCTAAGCTTGAGAATAACTCCCGATCTAGGCATGCTAGAGAGACAAAATTTATACCTGAGTGTGCCTTGGACATCCCTGCACCCGAAAATTAACTTTTTAGTGTCGCGGAGGGCAAGCTTCGTACCGGAAATGACCAGCAGGTGGGGCTACTCCGAACGCTCCTCAATAGCATCTCCAATGGGGTTTTTGTACACACAGCTGTCAACGAAAAAAAAATAAGGACGGTCAAATCATCCTCAGAATAAAACTGGATTTTCACAAGTGTTACACCATTAGTAGGCCCGTCTCACGGGCCTTCACTTCCGTGAGTTTCGTTAAGGTGACACATCTGTAGGCGGGGCGATCCCCCTGGAAGTAGGGCTACTCGAAACTCCACTGTATACATGCCAACGTCTTCGCCAGTGAGAAAAATCCAGCACAGAAAGGTCCGAAATAAATTATGTGCTAAGCTTGAGAATAACCCCCGATCTAGGCATGCTAGAGAGACAAAATTTGTACCTGAGTGTGCCTTGGATATCCTTGCACCCGAAAATCAACTTTTTAGGGTCGCGGAGGGCAAGCTTCATACCGGAAATGACCAGCAAGTGGGTCTACTCTGAACGCTCCTCAATAGCATCTCCAAAGGGGTTTTTGTACACACAGCTGTCAACGAAACAAAGACAAAGTAAGGACGGTCAAATCACCCTCAGAATAAAACTGGATTTCCACAAGTGTTACACCATTAGAATGCCCGTTTCAAGGGCTCTCATTTCCGAGAGTTTCGTTAAGGTGACTCATCTGTAGGCGGGGCGATCCTCCTGGAAGTAGGGCTGCCCAAAACTCCACTGTATACATGCCTACGTGATCGCCAGTGAGAAAAAGCCGGCACAGAAAGGTCCGAAATAAATTATGTGCTAAGCTTGAGAATAACTCCCGATCTAGGCATGCTAGAGAGACAAAATTTGTACCTGAGTGTGCCTTGGACATCCCTGCACCCGAAAATTTACTTTTTAGGGTCGCAGACATCAAGCTTCATACCGGAAATGACCAGCAGGTGGGGCTACTCCGAACGCTCCTCAATAGCATCTCTAATGAGGTTTTTGTACACACAGCTGTCAACGAAACAAAGACAAAGTAAGGACGGTCAAATCACACTCAGAATAAAACTGGATTTCAACAAGTGTTACACCATTAGAAAGCCCGTCTCACGGGCCTTCACTTCCGTGAGTTTCGTTAAGGTGACACATCTGTAGGCGGGGCGATCCTCCTGGAAGTAGGGCTACACGAAACTCCACTGTATACATGCCTACGGATCGCCAGTGAGAAAAAGCCGGCACAGAAAGGTCCAAAATAAATTATGTGCTAAGCTTGAGAATAACTCCCGATCTAGGCATGCTAGAGAGACAAAATTTGTACCTGAGTGTGCCTTGGACATCCCTGCACCTGAAAATTTACTTTTTAGGTTCGCAGAAATTAAGCTTCATACCGGAAATGACCAGCAGGTGGGGCTACTCCGAACGCTCCTCAATAGCATCTCTAATGAGGTTTTTGTACACACAGCTGTCAACGAAACAAAGACAAAGTAAGGACGGTCAAATAACACTCAGAATAAAACTGGATTTTCACAAGTGTTACACCATTAGAAAGCCCGTCTCACGGGCTCTCACTTCCGTGAGTTTCGTTAAGGTGACACATCTGTAGGCGGGGCGATCCCCCTGGAAGTAGGGCTACTCGAAACTCCACTGTTTACATGCCAACGTCATCGCCAGTGAGAAAAAGCCAGCACAGAAAGGTCCGAAATAAATTATGTGCTAAGCTTGAGAATAACTCCCGATCTAGGCATGCTAGAGAGACAAAGTTTATACCTGAGTGTGCCTTGGACATCCCTGCACCCGAAAATTAACTTTTTAGTGTCGCGGAGGGCAAGCTTCTTACCGGAAATGACCAGCAGGTGGGGCTAGTCCGAACGCTCCTCAATAGCATCTCCAATGGGGTTTTTGTACACACAGCTGTCAACGAAAAAAAAATAAGGACGGTCAAATCACCCTCAGAATAAAACTGGATTTCCACAAGTGTTACACCATTAGAATGCCCGTTTCAAGGGCTCTCATTTCCGAGAGTTTCGTTAAGGTGACTCATCTGTAGGCGGGGCGATCCTCCTGGAAGTAGGGCTGCCCAAAACTCCACTGTATACATGCCTACGTGATCGCCAGTGAGAAAAAGCCGGCACAGAAAGGTCCGAAATAAATTATGTGCTAAGCTTGAGAATAACTCCCGATCTAGGCATGCTAGAGAGACAAAATTTGTACCTGAGCGTGCCTTGGACATCCCTGCACCCGAAAATTTACTTTTTAGGGTCGCAGACATCAAGCTTCATACCGGAAATGACCAGCAGGTGGGGCTACTCCGAACGCTCCTCAATAGCATGTCTAATGAGGTTTTTGTACACACAGCTGTCAACGAAACAAAGACAAAGTAAGGACGATCAAATCACCCTCAGAATAAAACTGGATTTTCACGAGTGTTACACCATTAGAAAGCCCGTCTCACGGGCTTTCACTTCCGTGAGTTTCGTTAAGGTGACACATCTGTAGGCGGGGCGATCCTCCTGGAAGTAGGGCTACACGAAACTCCACTGTATACATGCCTACGGATCGCCAGTGAGAAAAAAGCCGGCACAGAAAGGTCCAAAATAAATTATGTGCTAAGCTTGAGAATAACTCCCGATCTAGGCATGCTAGATAGACAAAATTTGTACCTGAGTGTGCCTTGGACATCCCTGCACCCGAAAATTTACTTTTTAGGGTCGCAGAAATTAAGCTTCATACCGGAAATGACCAGCAGGTGGGGCTACTCCGAACGCTCCTCAATAGCATCTCTAATGAGGTTTTTGTACACACAGCTGTCAACGAAACAAAGACAAAGTAAGGACGGTCAAATCACCCTCAGAATAAAACTGGATTTTCACAAGTGTTACACCATTAGAAAGCCCGTCTCACGGGCTCTCACTTCCGTGAGTTTCGTTAAGGTGACACATCTGTAGGCGGGGCGATCCCCCTGGAAGTAGGGCTACTCGAAACTCCACTGTTTACATGCCAACGTCATCGCCTGTGAGAAAAAGCCAGCACAGAAAGGTCCGAAATAAATTATGTGCTAAGCTTGAGAATAACTCCCGATCTAGGCATGCTAGAGAGACAAAGTTTATACCTGAGTGTGCCTTGGACATCCCTGTACCTGAAAATTAACTTTTTAGTGTCGCGGAGGGCAAGCTTCATACCGGAAATGACCAGCAGGTGGGGCTAGTCCGAACGCTCCTCAATAGCATCTCCAATGGGGTTTTTGTACACACAGCTGTCAACGAAAAAAAAATAAGGACGGTCAAATCATCCTCAGAATAAAACTGGATTTTCACAAGTGTTACACCATTAGAAAGCCCGTCTCAAGGGCTCTCATTTCCGAGAGTTTCGTTAAGGTGACACATCTGTAGGCGGGGCGATCCCCCTGGAAGTAGGGCTACTCTAAACTCAACTGTATACATGCCAACGTCATCGCCAGTGAGAAAAAGCCGGCACAGAAAGGTCCGAAATAAATTATGTGCTAAGCTTGAGAATAACTCCCGATCTAGGCATGCTAGAGAGACAAAATTTATACCTGAGTGTGCCTTGGACATCCCTGCACCCGAAAATTAACTTTTTAGTGTCGCGGAGGGCAAGCTTCATACCGGAAATGACCAGCAAGTGGGTCTACTCTGAACGCTCCTCAATAGCATCTCCAATGGGGTTTTTGTACACACAGCTGTCAACGAAACAAAGACAAAGTAAGGACGGTCAAATCACCCTCAGAATAAAACTGGATTTTCACAAGTGTTACACCATTAGAATGCCCGTTTCAAGGGCTCTCATTTCCGAGAGTTTCGTTAAGGTGACACATCTGTAGGCGGGGCGATCCTCCTGGAAGTAGGGCTGCCCAAAACTCCACTGTATACATGCCTACGTGATCGCCAGTGAGAAAAAGCCGGCACAGAAAGGTCCGAAATAAATTATGTGCTAAGCTTGAGAATAACTCCCGATCTAGGCATGCTAGAGAGACAAAATTTGTACCTGAGTGTGCCTTGGACATCCCTGCACCCGAAAATCAACTTTTTAGTGTCGCGGAGGGCAAGCTTCATACCGGAAATGACCAGCAGGTGAGGCTACTCCGAACGCTCCTCAATAGCATCTCTAATGAGGTTTTTTGTACACACAGCTGTCAACGAAACAAAGACAAAGTCAGGACGGTCAAATCACCCTAAGAATAAAACTGGATTTTCACAAGTGTTACACCATTAGAAAGCCCGTCTCACGGGCCTTCACTTCCGTGAGTTTCGTTAAGGTGACACATCTGTAGGCGGGGCGATCCCCCTGGAAGTAGGGCTACTCGAAACTTCACTGTTTACATGCCAACGTCATCGCCTGTGAGAAAAAGCCGACACAGAAAGGTCCGAAATAAATTATGTGCTTAGCTTGAGAATAACTCCCGATCTAGGCATGCTAGAGAGACACAATTTATACCTGAGTGTGCCTTGGACATCCCTGCACCCGAAAATTAACTTTTTAGTGTCGCGGAGGGCAAGCTTCGTACCGGAAATGACCAGCAGGTGGGGCTACTCCGAACGCTCCTCAATAGCATCTCCAATGGGGTTTTTGTACACACAGCTGTCAACGAAAAAAATATAAGGACGGTCAAATCATCCACAGAATAAAACTGGATTTTCACAAGTGTTACACCATAAGAAGGCCCGTCTCACGGGCCTTCACTTCCGTGAGTTTCGTTAAGGTGACACATCTGTAGGCGGGGCGATCCTCCTGGAAGTAGGGCTACTCGAAACTCCACTGTATACATGCCTACGTGATCGCCAGTGAGAAAAAGCCGGCACAGAAAGGTCCGAAATAAATTATGTGCTAAGCTTGAGAATAACTCCCGATCTAGGCATGCTAGAGAGACAAAGTTTATACCTGAGTGTGCCTTGGACATCCCTGCACCCGAAAATTAACTTTTTAGTGTCGCGGAGGGCAAGCTTCATACCGGAAATGACCAGCAGGTGGGGCTACTCCGAACGCTCCTCAATAGCATCTCCAATTGGGATTTTTGTACACACAGCTGTCAACGAAACAAAGACAAAGTAAGGACGGTCAAATCACCCTCAGAATAAAACTGGATTTCCACAAGTGTTACACCATTAGAAAGCCCGTCTTAAGGGCTCTCATTTCCGAGAGTTTCGTTAAGGTGACACATCTGTAGGCGGGGCGATCCCCCTGAAAGTAGGGCTACTCTAAACTCCACTGTATACATGCCTACGTCATCGCCAGTGAGAAAAAGCCGGCACAGAACGGTCCGAAATAAATTATGTGCTAAGCTTGAGAATAACTCCCGATCTAGGCATGCTAGAGAGACAAACTTTGTACCTGAGTGTGCCTTGGACATCCCTGCACCCAAAAATTAACTTTTTAGGATCGCGGAAGGCAAGCTTCATACCGGAATAGACCAGCAGGTGGGTCTACTCTGAACGCTCCTAAATAGCATCTCCAATTGGTTTTTTGTACACACAGCTGTCAACGAAACAAAAAAAAAATAAGGACGGTCAAATCATCCTCAGAATAAAACTGAATTTCAACAAGTGTTACACCATTAGAAAGCCCGTCTCAAGGGCTCTCATTTCCGAGAGTTTCGTTAAGGTGACACATCTGTAGGCGGGGTGATCCCCCTGGAAGTAGGGCTACTCTAAACTCCACTGTTTACATGCCAACGTCATCGCCTGTGAGAAAAAGCCGGCACAGAAAGGTCCGAAATAAATTATGTGCTAAGCTTGAGAATAACTCCCGATCTAGGCATGCTAGAGAGACAAAATTTGTACCTGAGTTTGCCTTGGATATCCTTGCACCCGAAAATTAACTTTTTAGGGTCGCGGAGGGCAAGCTTCATACCGGAAATGACCAGCAGGTGGGTCTACTTCGAACGCTCCTCAATAGCATCTCCAATTAGGATTTTTGTACACACAGCTGTCAACGAAACAAAGACAAAGTAAGGACGGTCAAATCACCCTCAGAATAAAACTGGATTTTCACAAGTGTTACACCATAAGAAAGCCCGTCTCACGGGCCTTCACTTCCGTGAGTTTCGTTAAGGTGACACATCTGTAGGCGGGGCGATCCTCCTGGAAGTAGGGCTTAACGAAACTCCACTGTATACATGCCAACGTCTTCGCCAGTGAGAAAAATCCAGCACAGAAAGGTCCGAAATAATTATGTGCTAAGCTTGAGAATAACTCCCGATCTAGGCATGCTAGAGAGACAAACTTTGTACCTGAGTGTGCCTTGGACATCCCTGCACCCGAAAATTAACTTTTTGGGATCGCGGAGGGCAAGCTTCATACCGGAATAGACCAGCAGGTGGGTCTACTCTGAACGCTCCTAAATAGCATCTCCAATTGGTTTTTTGTACACACAGCTGTCAACGAAACAAAAAAAAATAAGGACGGTCAAATCATCCTCAGAATAAAACTGAATTTTCACAAGTGTTACACCATTAGAAAGCCCGTCTCACGGGCCTTCACTTCCGTGAGTTTCGTTAAGGTGACACATCTGTAGGCGGGGCGATCCTCCTGGAAGTAGGGCTACTCTAAACTCCACTGTATACATGCCAACGTCATCGCCAGTGAGAAAAAGCCGGCACAGAAAGGTCCGAAATAAATTATGTGCTAAGCTTGAGAATAACTCCCGATCTAGGCATGCTAGAGAGACAAAGTTTATACCTGAGTGTGCCTTGGACATCCCTGCACCCGAAAATTAACTTTTTAGTGTCGCGGAAGGCTAGCTTCATACCGGAAATGACCAGCAGGTGGGGCTACTCCGAACGCTCCTCAATAGCATCTCCAATGGGGTTTTTGTACACACAGCTGTCAACGAAAAAAAATAAGGACGGTCAAATCACCCTAAAAAAAAACTGGATTTCAACAAGTGTTACACCATTAGAAAGCCCGTCTCAAGGGCTCTCATTTCCGTGAGTTTCGTTAAGGTGACACATCTGTAGGCGGGGTGATCCCCCTGGAAGTAGGGCTACTCTAAACTCCACTGTTTACATGCCAACGTCATCGCCTGTGAGAAAAAGCCGGCACAGAAAGGTCCGAAATAAATTATGTGCTAAGCTTGAGAATAACTCCCGATCTAGGCATGCTAGAGAGACAAAATTTGTACCTGAGTTTGCCTTGGATATCCTTGCACCCGAAAATTAACTTTTTAGGGTCGCGGAGGGCAAGCTTCATACCGGAAATGACCAGCAGGTGGGTCTACTTCGAACGCTCCTCAATAGCATCTCCAATTAGGATTTTTGTACACACAGCTGTCAACGAAACAAAGACAAAGTAAGGACGGTCAAATCACCCTCAGAATAAAACTGGATTTTCACAAGTGTTACACCATAAGAAAGCCCGTCTCACGGGCCTTCACTTCCGTGAGTTTCGTTAAGGTGACACATCTGTAGGCGGGGCGATCCTCCTGGAAGTAGGGCTACACGAAACTCCACTGTATACATGCCAACGTCTTAGCCAGTGAGAAAAATCCAGCACAGAAAGGTCCGAAATAATTATGTGCTAAGCTTGAGAATAACTCCCGATCTAGGCATGCTAGAGAGACAAAATTTGTACCTGAGTTTGCCTTGGATATCCTTGCACCCGAAAATTAACTTTTTAGGGTCGCGGAGGGCAAGCTTCATACCGGAAATGACCAGCAGGTGGGTCTACTTCGAACGCTCCTCAATAGCATCTAAAATGGGGTTTTTGTTCACACAGCTGTCAACGACAAAAAAATAAGGACGGTCAAATCATCCTCAGAATAAAACTGGATTTTCACAAGTGTTACACCATTAGAAAGCCCGTCTCACGGGCCCTCATTTCCGTGAGTTTCGTTAAGGTGACACATCTGTAGGCGGGGCGATCCTCCTGGAAGTAGGGCTACACGAAACTCCACTGTATACATGCCAACGTCTTCGCCAGTGAGAAAAAGCCGGCACAGAAAGGTCCGAAATAAATTATGTGCTAACCTTGAGAATAACTCCCGATCTAGGCATGCTAGAGAGACAAACTTTGTACCTGAGTGTGCCTTGGATATCCTTGCACCCGAAAATTAACTTTTTAGGGTCGCAGAAATCAAGCTTCATACCGGAAATGACCAGCAGGTGGGGCTACTCCGAACGCTCCTCAATAGCATCTCTAATGAGGTTTTTGTACACACAGCTGTCAACGAAACAAAGACAAAGTAAGGACGGTCAAATCACCCTCAGAATAAAACTGGATTTTCACAAGTGTTACACCATTAGAAAGCCCGTCTCACGGGCCTTCATTTCCGTGAGTTTCGTTAAGGTGACACATCTGTAGGCGGGGTGATCCCCCTGGAAGTAGGGCTACTCTAAACTCCACTGTTTACATGCCAACGTCATCGCCTGTGAGAAAAAGCCGGCACAGAAAGGTCCGAAATAAATTATGTGCTAAGCTTGAGAATAACTCCCGATCTAGGCATGCTAGAAAGACAAAGTTTATACCTAAGTGTGCCTTGGACATCCCTGCACCCGAAAATTAACTTTTTAGTGTCGCGGAGGGCAAGCTTCATACCGGAAATGACCAGCAGGTGAGGCTACTCCGAACGCTCCTCAATAGCTTCTCCAATGGGGTTTTTGTACACACAGCTGTCAACAACAAAAAATAAGGACGGTCAAATCATCCTCAGAATAAAACTGGATTTTCACAAGTGTTACACCATTAGAAAGCCCGTCTCACGGGCCCTCACTTCCGTGAGTTTCGTTAAGGTGACACATCTGTAGGCGGGGCGATCCTCCTGGAAGTAGGGCTACACGAAACTCCACTGTATACATGCCAACGTCTTCGCCAGTGAGAAAAATCCAGCACAGAAAGGTCCGAAATAATTATGTGTAAGCTTGAGAATAACTCCCGATCTAGGCATGCTAGAGAGACAAAATTTGTACCTGAGTTTGCCTTGGATATCCTTGCACCCGAAAATTAACTTTTTAGGGTCGCGGAGGGCAAGCTTCATACCGGAAATGACCAGCAGGTGGGTCTACTTCGAACGCTCCTCAATAGCATCTCCAATTAGGATTTTTGTACACACAGCTGTCAACGACAAAAAAATAAGGACGGTCAAATCATCCTCAGAATAAAACTGGATTTTCACAAGTGTTACACCATTAGAAAGCCCGTCTCACGGGCCCTCACTTCCGTGAGTTTCGTTAAGGTGACACATCTGTAGGCGGGGCGATCCTCCTGGAAGTAGGGCTACACGAAACTCCACTGTATACATGCCAACGTCTTCGCCAGTGAGAAAAATCCAGCACAGTAAGGTCCGAAATAAATTATGTGCTAAGCTTGAGAATAACTCCCGATCTCGGCATGCTAGAGAGACAAAATTTGTACCTGAGTTTGCCTTGGATATCCTTGCACCCGAAAATTAACTTTTTAGGATCGCAGAAATCAAGCTTCACACCGGAAATGACCAGCAGGTGGTGCTACTCCGAACGCTCCTCAATAGCATCTCTAATGAGGTTTTTGTACACACAGCTGTCAACGAAACAAAGACAAAGTAAGGACGGTCAAATCACCCTCAGAATAAAACTGGATTTTCACAAGTGTTACACAATTAGAAAGTCCGTCTCACGGGCCCTCACTTCCGTGAGTTTCGTTAAGGTGACACATCTGTGGGTGGGGCGATTACCCTGGAGGTAAGGCTACTCTAAACTCCACTGTATATATGCCAACGTCATCGCCAGTGAGAAAAAGCCGGCACAGAAAGGTCCGAAATAAATTATGTGCTAAGCTTGAGAATAACTCCCAATCTAGGCATGCTAGAGAGACAAAATTTGTACCTGAGTGTGCCTTGGACATCCCTGCACCCGAAAATTAATTTTTTAGTGTCGCGGAGGGCAAGCTTCGTACCGGAAATGACCAGCAAGTGGGGCTACTCCGAACGCTCCTCAATAGCATTTCCAATGGGGTTTTTGTACACACAGCTGTCAACGAAACAAAAATAAGGACGGTCAAATCATCCTCAGAATAAAACTGGATTTTCACAAGTGTTACACCATTAGAAAGCCCGTCTCACGGGCTTTCACTTCCGTGAGTTTCGTTGAGGTGACACATCTGTGGGTGGGGCAATCCTCCTGGAGGTAAGGCTACTCGAAACTCCACTGTATACATGCCAACGTCATCGCCAGTGAGAAAAAGCCGGCACAGAAAGGTCCGAAATAAATTATGTGCTAAGCTTGAGAATAACTCCCGATCTAGGCATGCTAGAGAGACAAAATTTGTACCTGAGTGTGCCTTGGATATCCTTGCACCCAAAAATCAACTTTTTAGGGTCGCGGAGGGCAAGCTTCATACCGGAAATGACCAGCAAGTGGGTCTACTCTGAACGCTCCTCAATAGCATCTCCAATGGGGTTTTTGTACACACAGCTGTCAACGAAACAAAGACAAAGTAAGGACGGTCAAATCACCCTCAGAATAAAACTGGATTTCCACAAGTGTTACACCATTAGAATGCCCGTTTCAAGGGCTCTCATTTCCGAGAGTTTCGTTAAGGTGACACATCTGTAGGCGGGGCGATCCTCCTGGAAGTAGGGCTGCCCAAAACTCCACTGTATACATGCCTACGTGATCGCCAGTGAGAAAAAGCCGGCACAGAAAGGTCCGAAATAAATTATGTGCTAAGCTTGACAATAACTCCCGATCTAGGCATGCTAGAGAGACAAAATTTGTACCTGAGTGTGCCTTGGACATCCCTGCACCCGAAAATTAACTTTTTAGTGTCGCGGAGGGCAAGCTTCGTACCGGAAATGACCAGCAGGTGGGGCTACTCCGAACGCTCCTCAATAGCATTTCCAATGGGGTTTTTGTACACACAGCTGTCAACGAAACAAAAATGAGGACGGTCAAATCATCCTCAGAATTAAACTTGATTTTCACAAGTGTTACACCATTAGAAAGCCCGTCTCACGGGCTTTCACTTCCGTGAGTTTCGTTAAGGTGACACATCTGTGGGTGGGGCGATCCCCCGGAGGTAAGGCTACTCGAAACTCCACTGTATACATGCCAACGTCATCGCCAGTGAGAAAAAGCCAGGCACAGAAAGGTCCGAAATAAATTATGTGCTAAGCTTGAGAATAACTCCCAATCTAGGCATGCTAGAGAGACAAAATTTGTACCTGAGTGTGCCTTGGACATCCCTGCACCCGAAAATTAACTTTTTAGGGTCGCAGAAATCAAGCTTCATACCGGAAATGACCAGCAGGTGGGGCTACCCCGAACGCTCCTCAATAGCATCTCTAATGAGGTTTTTGTACACACAGCTGTCAACGAAACAAAGACAAAGTAAGGACGGTCAAATCACCCTCAGAATAAAACTGGATTTTCACAAGTGTTACACCATTAGAAAGCCCGTCTCACGGGCCTTCACTTCCGTGAGTTTCGTTAAGGTGACACATCTGTAGGCGGGGCGATCCCCCTGGAAGTAGGGCTACTCGAAACTCCACTGTTTACATGCCAACGTCATCGCCTGTGAGAAAAAGCCGGCACAGAAAGGTCCGAAATAAATTATGTGCTAAGCTTGAGAATAACTCCCGATCTAGGCATGCTAGAGAGACAAAATTTATACCTGAGTGTGCCTTGGACATCCCTGCACCCGAAAATTAACTTTTTAGTGTCGCGGAGGGCAAGCTTCGTACCGGAAATGACCAGCAGGTGGGGCTACTCCGAACGCTCCTCAATAGCATTTCCAACGGGGTTTTTGTACACAAAGCTGTCAACGAAACAAAAATAAGGACGGTCAAATCATCCTCAGAATTAAACTTGATTTTCACAAGTGTTACACCATTAGAAAGCCCGTCTCACGGGCTTTCACTTCCGTGAGTTTCGTTAAGGTGACACATCTGTGGGTGGGCGATTACCCTGGAGGTAAGGCTACTCGAAACTCCTCTGTATACATGCCAACGTCATCGCCAGTGAGAAAAAGCCAGGCACAGAAAGGTCCGAAATAAATTATGTGCTAAGCTTGAGAATAACTCCCAATCTAGGCATGCTAGAGAGACAAAAGTTGTACCTGAGTGTGCCTTGGACATCCCTGCACCCGAAAATTAACTTTTTAGTGTCGCGGAGGGCACGCTTCGTACCGGAAATGACCAGCAGGTGGGGCTACTCCGAACGCTCCTCAATAGCATTTCCAATGGGGTTTTTGTACACACAGCTGTCAACGAAACAAAAATAAGGACGGTCAAATCATCCTCAGAATAAAACTGGATTTTCACAAGTGTTACACCATTGGAAAGCCCGTCTCACGGGCTTTCACTTACGTGAGTTTCGTTGAGGTGACACATCTGTGGGTGGGGCAATCCTCCTGGAGGTAAGGCTACTCGAAACTCCACTGTATACATGCCAACGTCATCGCCAGTGAGAAAAAGCCGACACAGAAAGGTCCGAAATAAATTATGTGCTAAGCTTGAGAATAACTCCCGATCTAGGCATGCTAGAGAGACAAAATTTGTACCTGAGTGTGCCTTGGACATCCCTGCACCCGAAAATTAACTTTTTAGGGTCGCAGAAATCAAGCTTCATACCGGAAATGACCAGCAGGTGGGGCTACCCCGAACGCTCCTCAATAGCATCTCTAATGAGGTTTTTGTACACACAGCTGTCAACGAAACAAAGACAAAGTAAGGACGGTCAAATCACCCTCAGAATAAAACTGGATTTTCACAAGTGTTACACCATTAGAAAGCCCGTCTCACGGGCCTTCACTTCCGTGAGTTTCGTTAAGGTGACACATCTGTAGGCGGGGCGATCCCCCTGGAAGTAGGGCTACTCGAAACTCCACTGTTTACATGCCAACGTCATCGCCTGTGAGAAAAAGCCGGCACAGAAAGGTCCGAAATAAATTATGTGCTAAGCTTGAGAATAACTCCCGATCTAGGCATGCTAGAGAGACAAAATTTATACCTGAGTGTGCCTTGGACATCCCTGCACCCGAAAATTAACTTTTTAGTGTCGCGGAGGGCAAGCTTCGTACCGGAAATGACCAGCAGGTGGGGCTACTCCGAACGCTCCTCAATAGCATTTCCAACGGGGTTTTTGTACACAAAGCTGTCAACGAAACAAAAATAAGGACGGTCAAATCATCCTCAGAATTAAACTTGATTTTCACAAGTGTTACACCATTAGAAAGCCCGTCTCACGGGCTTTCACTTCCGTGAGTTTCGTTAAGGTGACACATCTGTGGGTGGGCGATTACCCTGGAGGTAAGGCTACTCGAAACTCCTCTGTATACATGCCAACGTCATCGCCAGTGAGAAAAAGCCAGGCACAGAAAGGTCCGAAATAAATTATGTGCTAAGCTTGAGAATAACTCCCAATCTAGGCATGCTAGAGAGACAAAAGTTGTACCTGAGTGTGCCTTGGACATCCCTGCACCCGAAAATTAACTTTTTAGTGTCGCGGAGGGCACGCTTCGTACCGGAAATGACCAGCAGGTGGGGCTACTCCGAACGCTCCTCAATAGCATTTCCAATGGGGTTTTTGTACACACAGCTGTCAACGAAACAAAAATAAGGACGGTCAAATCATCCTCAGAATAAAACTGGATTTTCACAAGTGTTACACCATTGGAAAGCCCGTCTCACGGGCTTTCACTTACGTGAGTTTCGTTGAGGTGACACATCTGTGGGTGGGGCAATCCTCCTGGAGGTAAGGCTACTCGAAACTCCACTGTATACATGCCAACGTCATCGCCAGTGAGAAAAAGCCGACACAGAAAGGTCCGAAATAAATTATGTGCTAAGCTTGAGAATAACTCCCGATCTAGGCATGCTAGAGAGACAAAATTTGTACCTGAGTGTGCCTTGGATATCCTTGCACCCGAAAATTAACTTTTTAGGGTCGCGGAGGGCAAGCTTCATACCGGAAATGACCAGCAAGTGGGTCTACTCTGAACGCTCCTCAATAGCATCTCCAATGGGGTTTTTGTACACACAGCTGTCAACGAAACAAAGACAAAGTAAGGACGGTCAAATCACCCTCAGAATAAAACTGGATTTCCACAAGTGTTACACCATTAGAATGCCCGTTTCAAGGGCTCTCATTTCCGAGAGTTTCGTTAAGGTGACACATCTGTAGGCGGGGCGATCCCCCGGGAAGTAGGGCTACTCGAAACTCCACTGTTTACATGCCAACGTCATCGCCTGTGAGAAAAAGCCGGCACAGAAAGGTCCGAAATAAATTATGTGCTAAGCTTGAGAATAACTCCCGATCTAGGCATGCTAGAGAGACAAAATTTATACCTGAGTGTGCCTTGGACATCCCTGCACCCGAAAATTAATTTTTTAGTGTCGCGGAGGGCAAGCTTCGTACCGGAAATGACCAGCAGGTGGGGCTACTCCGAACGCTCCTCAATAGCATTTCCAATTGGGTTTTTGTACACACAGCTGTCAACGAAAAAAAATAAAGGACGGTCAAATCATCCTCAGAATAAAACTGGATTTTCACAAGTGTTACACCATTAGAAAGCCCGTCTCACGGGCTTTCATTTCCGTGAGTTTCGTTGAGGTGACACATCTGTGGGTGGGGCAATCCCCCTGGAGGTAAGGCTACTCGAAACTCCACTGTATACATGCCAACGTCATCGCCAGTGAGAAAAAGCCGGCACAGAAAGGTCCGAAATAAATTATGTGCTAAGCTTGAGAATAACTCCCGATCTAGGCATGCTAGAGAGACAAAATTTGTACCTGAGTGTGCCTTGGATATCCTTGCACCCGAAAATCAACTTTTTAGGGTCGCGGAGGGCAAGCTTCATACCGGAAATGACCAGCAAGTGGGTCTACTCTGAACGCTCCTCAATAGCATCTCCAATGGGGTTTTTGTACACACAGCTGTCAACGAAACAAAGACAAAGTAAGGACGGTCAAATCACCCTCAGAATAAAACTGGATTTCCACAAGTGTTACACCATTAGAATGCCCGTTTCAAGGGCTCTCATTTCCGAGAGTTTCGTTAAGGTGACACATCTGTAGGCGGGGCGATCCCCCGGGAAGTAGGGCTACTCGAAACTCCACTGTTTACATGCCAACGTCATCGCCTGTGAGAAAAAGCCGGCACAGAAAGGTCCGAAATAAATTATGTGCTAAGCTTGAGAATAACTCCCGATCTAGGCATGCTAGAGAGACAAAATTTATACCTGAGTGTGCCTTGGACATCCCTGCACCCGAAAATTAATTTTTTAGTGTCGCGGAGGGCAAGCTTCGTACCGGAAATGACCAGCAGGTGGGGCTACTCCGAACGCTCCTCAATAGCATTTCCAATTGGGTTTTTGTACACACAGCTGTCAACGAAAAAAAATAAAGGACGGTCAAATCATCCTCAGAATAAAACTGGATTTTCACAAGTGTTACACCATTAGAAAGCCCGTCTCACGGGCTTTCACTTCCGTGAGTTTCGTTAAGGTGACACATCTGTGGGTGGGGCAATCCCCCTGGAGGTAAGGCTACTCGAAACTCCACTGTATACATGCCAACGTCATCGCCAGTGAGAAAAAGCCGGCACAGAAAGGTCCGAAATAAATTATGTGCTAAGCTTGAGAATAACTCCCGATCTAGGCATGCTAGAGAGACAAAATTTGTACCTGAGTGTGCCTTGGATATCCTTGCACCCGAAAATCAACTTTTTAGGGTCGCGGAGGGCAAGCTTCATACCGGAAATGACCAGCAAGTGGGTCTACTCTGAACGCTCCTCAATAGCATCTCCAATGGGGTTTTTGTACACACAGCTGTCAACGAAACAAAGACAAAGTAAGGACGGTCAAATCACCCTCAGAATAAAACTGGATTTCCACAAGTGTTACACCATTAGAATGCCCGTTTCAAGGGCTCTCATTTCCGAGAGTTTCGTTAAGGTGACACATCTGTAGGCGGGGCGATCCTCCTGGAAGTAGGGCTGCCCAAAACTCCACTGTATACATGCCTACGTGATCGCCAGTGAGAAAAAGCCGGCACAGACAGGTCCGAAATAAATTATGTGCTAAGCTTGAGAATAACTCCCGATCTAGGCATGCTAGAGAGACAAAATTTGTACCTGAGTGTGCCTTGGACATCCCTGCACCCGAAAATTAACTTTTTAGTGTCGCGGAGGGCAAGCTTCGTACCGGAAATGACCAGCAGGTGGGGCTACTCCGAACGCTCCTCAATAGCATTTCCAATGGGGTTTTTGTACACACAGCTGTCAACGAAACAAAAATAAGGACGGTCAAATCATCCTCAGAATTAAACTTGATTTTCACAAGTGTTACACCATTAGAAAGCCCGTCTCACGGGCTTTCACTTCCGTGAGTTTCGTTAAGGTGACACATCTGTGGGTGGGGCGATCCCCCGGAGGTAAGGCTACTCGAAACTCCACTGTATACATGCCAACGTCATCGCCAGTGAGAAAAAGCCAGGCACAGAAAGGTCCGAAATAAATTATGTGCTAAGCTTGAGAATAACTCCCAATCTAGGCATGCTAGAAAGACAAAATTTGTACCTGAGTGTGCCTTGGACATCCCTGCACCCGAAAATTAACTTTTTAGGGTCGCAGAAATCAAGCTTCATACCGGAAATGACCAGCAGGTGGGGCTAGTCCGAACGCTCCTCAATAGCATCTCTAATGAGGTTTTTGTACACACAGCTTTCAACGAAACAAAGACAAAGTAAGGACGGTCAAATCACCCTCAGAATAAAACTGGATTTTCACAAGTGTTACACCATTAGAAAGCCCGTCTCACGGGCCTTCACTTCCGTGAGTTTCGTTAAGGTGACACATCTGTAGGCGGGGCGATCCTCCTGGAAGTAGGGCTACTCGAAACTCCACTGTTTACATGCCAACGTCATCGCCTGTGAGAAAAAGCCGGCACAGAAAGGTCCGAAATAAATTATGTGCTAAGCTTGAGAATAACTCCCGATCTAGGCATGCTAGAGAGACAAAATTTATACCTGAATGTGCCTTGGACATCCCTGCACCCGAAAATTAACTTTTTAGTGTCGCGGAGGGCAAGCTTCGTACCGGAAATGACCAGCAGGTGGGGCTACTCCGAACGCTCCTCAATAGCATTTCCAATGGGGTTTTTGTACACACAGCTGTCAACGAAACAAAAATAAGGACGGTCAAATCATCCTCAGAGTAAAACTTGATTTTCACAAGTGTTACACCATTAGAAAGCCCGTCTCACGGGCTTTCACTTCCGTGAGTTTCGTTAAGGTGACACATCTGTGGGTGGGGCGATCCCCCTGGAGGTAAGGCTACTCGAAACTCCACTGTATACATGCCAGCGTCATCGCCAGTGAGAAAAAGCCAGGCACAGAAAGGTCCGAAATAAATTATGTGCTAAGCTTGAGAATAACTCCCGATCTAGGCATGCTATAGAGACAAAATTTATACCTGAGTGTGCCTTGGACATCCCTGCACCCGAAAATTAATTTTTTAGGATCGCGGAGGGCAAGCTTTGTACCGGAAATGACCAGCAGGTGGGGCTACTCCGAACGCTCCTCAATAGCATCTCCAATGAGGTTTTTGTACACACAGCTGTCAACGAAACAAACAAAAAATAAGGACGGTCAAATCATCCTCAGAATAAAACTGAATATTCACAAGTGTTACACCTTTAGAAAGCCCGTCTCACGGGCCCTCACTTCCGTGAGTTTCGTTAAGGTGACACATCTGTAGGCGGGGCGATCCTCCTGGAAGTAGGGCTACTCTAAACTCCACTGTATACATGCCAACGTCATCGCCAGTGAGAAAAAGCCGGCACAGAAAGGTCCGAAATAAATTATGTGCTAAGCTTGAGAATAACTCCCGATCTAGGCATGCTAGAGAGACAAAATTTGTACCTGAGTGTGCCTTGGATATCCTTGCACCCGAAAATTAACTTTTTAGGGTCGCGGAGGGCAAGCTTCATACCGGAAATGACCAGCAAGTGGGTCTACTCTGAACGCTCCTCAATAGCATCTCCAATGGGGTTTTTGTACACACAGCTGTCAACGAAACAAAGACAAAGTAAGGACGGTCAAATCACCCTCAGAATAAAACTGGATTTCCACAAGTGTTACACCATTAGAATGCCCGTTTCAAGGGCTCTCATTTCCGAGAGTTTCGTTAAGGTGACACATCTGTAGGCGGGGCGATCCCCCGGGAAGTAGGGCTACTCGAAACTCCACTGTTTACATGCCAACGTCATCGCCTGTGAGAAAAAGCCGGCACAGAAAGGTCCGAAATAAATTATGTGCTAAGCTTGAGAATAACTCCCGATCTAGGCATGCTAGAGAGACAAAATTTATACCTGAGTGTGCCTTGGACATCCCTGCACCCGAAAATTAATTTTTTAGTGTCGCGGAGGGCAAGCTTCGTACCGGAAATGACCAGCAGGTGGGGCTACTCCGAACGCTCCTCAATAGCATTTCCAATTGGGTTTTTGTACACACAGCTGTCAACGAAAAAAAATAAAGGACGGTCAAATCATCCTCAGAATAAAACTGGATTTTCACAAGTGTTACACCATTAGAAAGCCCGTCTCACGGGCTTTCATTTCCGTGAGTTTCGTTGAGGTGACACATCTGTGGGTGGGGCAATCCCCCTGGAGGTAAGGCTACTCGAAACTCCACTGTATACATGCCAACGTCATCGCCAGTGAGAAAAAGCCGGCACAGAAAGGTCCGAAATAAATTATGTGCTAAGCTTGAGAATAACTCCCGATCTAGGCATGCTAGAGAGACAAAATTTGTACCTGAGTGTGCCTTGGATATCCTTGCACCCGAAAATCAACTTTTTAGGGTCGCGGAGGGCAAGCTTCATACCGGAAATGACCAGCAAGTGGGTCTACTCTGAAAGCTCCTCAATAGCATCTCCAATGGGGTTTTTGTACACACAGCTGTCAACGAAACAAAGACAAAGTAAGGACGGTCAAATCACCCTCAGAATAAAACTGGATTTCCACAAGTGTTACACCATTAGAATGCCCGTTTCAAGGGCTCTCATTTCCGAGAGTTTCGTTAAGGTGACACATCTGTAGGCGGGGCGATCCCCCGGGAAGTAGGGCTACTCGAAACTCCACTGTTTACATGCCAACGTCATCGCCTGTGAGAAAAAGCCGGCACAGAAAGGTCCGAAATAAATTATGTGCTAAGCTTGAGAATAACTCCCGATCTAGGCATGCTAGAGAGACAAAATTTATACCTGAGTGTGCCTTGGACATCCCTGCACCCGAAAATTAATTTTTTAGTGTCGCGGAGGGCAAGCTTCGTACCGGAAATGACCAGCAGGTGGGGCTACTCCGAACGCTCCTCAATAGCATTTCCAATTGGGTTTTTGTACACACAGCTGTCAACGAAAAAAAATAAAGGACGGTCAAATCATCCTCAGAATAAAACTGGATTTTCACAAGTGTTACACCATTAGAAAGCCCGTCTCACGGGCTTTCACTTCCGTGAGTTTCGTTAAGGTGACACATCTGTGGGTGGGGCAATCCCCCTGGAGGTAAGGCTACTCGAAACTCCACTGTATACATGCCAACGTCATCGCCAGTGAGAAAAAGCCGGCACAGAAAGGTCCGAAATAAATTATGTGCTAAGCTTGAGAATAACTCCCGATCTAGGCATGCTAGAGAGACAAAATTTGTACCTGAGTGTGCCTTGGATATCCTTGCACCCGAAAATCAACTTTTTAGGGTCGCGGAGGGCAAGCTTCATACCGGAAATGACCAGCAAGTGGGTCTACTCTGAACGCTCCTCAATAGCATCTCCAATGGGGTTTTTGTACACACAGCTGTCAACGAAACAAAGACAAAGTAAGGACGGTCAAATCACCCTCAGAATAAAACTGGATTTCCACAAGTGTTACACCATTAGAATGCCCGTTTCAAGGGCTCTCATTTCCGAGAGTTTCGTTAAGGTGACACATCTGTAGGCGGGGCGATCCTCCTGGAAGTAGGGCTGCCCAAAACTCCACTGTATACATGCCTACGTGATCGCCAGTGAGAAAAAGCCGGCACAGACAGGTCCGAAATAAATTATGTGCTAAGCTTGAGAATAACTCCCGATCTAGGCATGCTAGAGAGACAAAATTTGTACCTGAGTGTGCCTTGGACATCCCTGCACCCGAAAATTAACTTTTTAGTGTCGCGGAGGGCAAGCTTCGTACCGGAAATGACCAGCAGGTGGGGCTACTCCGAACGCTCCTCAATAGCATTTCCAATGGGGTTTTTGTACACACAGCTGTCAACGAAACAAAAATAAGGACGGTCAAATCATCCTCAGAATTAAACTTGATTTTCACAAGTGTTACACCATTAGACACATCTGTGGGTGGGGCGATCCCCCGGAGGTAAGGCTACTCGAAACTCCACTGTATACATGCCAACGTCATCGCCAGTGAGAAAAAGCCAGGCACAGAAAGGTCCGAAATAAATTATGTGCTAAGCTTGAGAATAACTCCCAATCTAGGCATGCTAGAAAGACAAAATTTGTACCTGAGTGTGCCTTGGACATCCCTGCACCCGAAAATTAATTTTTTAGGATCGCGGAGGGCAAGCTTCGTACCGGAAATGACCAGCAGGTGGGGCTACTCCGAACGCTCCTCAATAGCATTTCCAATGGGGTTTTTGTACACACAGCTGTCAACGAAACAAAAATAAGGACGGTCAAATCATCCTCAGAGTAAAACTTGATTTTCACAAGTGTTACACCATTAGAAAGCCCGTCTCACGGGCTTTCACTTCCGTGAGTTTCGTTAAGGTGACACATCTGTGGGTGGGGCGATCCCCCTGGAGGTAAGGCTACTCGAAACTCCACTGTATACATGCCAGCGTCATCGCCAGTGAGAAAAAGCCAGGCACAGAAAGGTCCGAAATAAATTATGTGCTAAGCTTGAGAATAACTCCCGATCTAGGCATGCTATAGAGACAAAATTTATACCTGAGTGTGCCTTGGACATCCCTGCACCCGAAAATTAATTTTTTAGGATCGCGGAGGGCAAGCTTTGTACCGGAAATGACCAGCAGGTGGGGCTACTCCGAACGCTCCTCAATAGCATCTCCAATGAGGTTTTCGTACACACAGCTGTCAACGAAACAAACAAAAAATAAGGACGGTCAAATCATCCTCAGAATAAAACTGAATATTCACAAGTGTTACACCTTTAGAAAGCCCGTCTCACGGGCCCTCACTTCCGTGAGTTTCGTTAAGGTGACACATCTGTAGGCGGGGCGATCCTCCTGGAAGTAGGGCTACTCTAAACTCCACTGTATACATGCCAACGTCATCGCCAGTGAGAAAAAGCCGGCACAGAAAGGTCCGAAATAAATTATGTGCTAAGCTTGAGAATAACTCCCGATCTAGGCATGCTAGAGAGACAAAATTTATACCTGAGTGTGCCTTGGACATCCCTGCACGCGAAAATGAACTTTTTAGTGTCGCGGAGGGCAAGCTTCGTACCGGAAATGACCAGCAGGTGGGGCTACACCGAACGCTCCTCAATAGCATCTCCAATGGGGTTTTTGTACACACACAGCTGTCAACGAAAAAAAAATAAGGACGGTCAAATCATCCTCAGAATAAAACTGGATTTTCACAAGTGTTACACCATTAGAAAGCCCGTCTCACAGTGCGCAGCTTGAGAATAACTCCCGATCTAGGCATGCTAGAGAGACAACATTTTTAACGTAGTCAGCCTTGGATATCCCTGCACCCGAAAATCAATTTGTTAGGGTCGCTTGTAACAATAAAAGTAACTAATTTTTTTTTAAAACTATTTAATACGTGCTACACTCTAATTCAAACCCAAAACCATCTACTATAATAAACAATTTAATACTTTTCAAATATTTTTGTAAAACATGTTTTTAAAGAAACAATTACTTCTAGGTAATTTAAAGTTGTAGAATGAGCCTACAGTAAATTGACACTAGTACCATTCTGTTGCAATGTATGAAACATCACTTGATGAAGTATGGGTACACGCTGATGTAAACAACATGACACGTGCAGAGAATTAGGCCGTGTCCGAAACGTCGACTTCGGCTACAGCTACAGCTAGATCGCGCGCGTCTGCCTATTCTTCAACACTGGCAGACGCGCTGATCTAGCTGTAGCTGTAGCCAAAGTGGCCGTTTCGGACACGGCCTCTGCCGCACGATATGGCTGCCTCGCTGAACATTCGATTGTAAGGGTAAATATTCTTTACAGCAGCTACTATACATTTAAACAAGAACTTCTAAAGATGTAGCATTACATTTATATAGTTTTCAGGTTTTGTGGCTTATTTATAGAGACAAGCTGTCATTATTATTTGTGGATTTAGAATAATGACCGATGACATATCAGTAACCTGGTCATAGGTGACAAATGAAATGATATTAGATTGAAACAAAATACTGTCAATGAAACCTGCCGATAAGAGAGGAGTTTTAGTAATTAAATTCACACCATTTTTATGGATCAGGAAACAATTGTATCATTACTTGGGCATTGCCATTTGCATACATGATAAAGTACATCAAGTAGGGCACATTCTTCTAAGTTCCTGTCCGATTAACTGCAACTAGTTTTGTGTATATAATTTTGATTTCTGTTGTCCAAATCAAAGCAACGGACATGAACAGAAGAATGTATTTTCAGGTGGAAGTATAACTCCCCTATGATTCTAGCAACTTGTCTGATGCTGGGCCCGAAAGAATAGGCACTACATAAAACTCTGATCTGCTGTAAAGAATACGATAGTCACTTTACAGCCAACTTCAAGCACAATATCTAATCGTTCGCTGCCAGAGAAACTGTTTCTCTTATTACATATCCAAAATGCAAATAAAAATACATATTATACGGTAGTTGCAATAATCGGAAACCTTCATCCTCCCGACAGTTCGGAGGATGGAGCGTTACGATTATCGCAACTACCTAGACGGCAAGCAAAACAAACGAAGCAACGGAGACCCAGTCAGCCAAAGAGGAAACGGAGATGATGTTGATGCTATCCCATCCAGTGACACTGTATCCTGTTGACTTGTAATTTTAAATTTGTATTTTTGACAGTACAAATCCAAATAATGTATATGGTAACTGTGCTGGACTATTTCCACTTGTGTTATTTTATAACAGGGAAGTGACGGGGAAATAGTTCAACCGAAATGTAGTGACCTTTTTGGACAGTGTGGGTCGGTAGTGAACAGGGGATGGGGGATTTCGAGATAAAGGATATATATTCAGATCCTTTGTAGCAATGGTTAGCTTTCGGAAGTCATTTTTGCTTTCTCATCAATTGCATGTGGATCGATTAAAAGAATCGGGCAAATCTCTGTACATTTTAAAAAGTTGTGGGGTTGCAAGTGTGTTGGGAATAAAAGCATAGCCATGTGTGGGTGTGTGCCCTTACACATGCCAACTTACGGGGTACTTTTAACAATGGAACAATGGACCCCGCAAGGCAATTTCAATAGGAACAATAGGGCCCCACAAGGGAATTCTTTAGAAAAGGGAACAATAGAACAACAATAGCAGTACCCCACAAACCCGATCCGTAAGGTTGTGTGTGTATGTTTGTGTTTAGGAGAAACAAGGCGTTTATCCGTTGTTGTCTTTAAAGCAATGAAAGTTGGATCCGGAAATATTTCTGAAAGTCTGATCGCTCTGAGTTAGAGGCAAGAATTTGTAAATTGCCTGTGTTATATTCGTATGGAATAACGCTGGGTTGTACGTTGTCGTGAACACGAGAGGGGTTTTGGAGTTAGTGTTTTGCTTCTGGTTTCGAATCATATTTGTCTTTTCACGATGTCATAGTTTTACGATCTGCGTGTTCATGGCTTTCAACAAAGACAACAGTTATACGGGAAATGGTCGTCAGAGCAAAATTATCACCAGATCTTATTGGACCTAAAACAACCTCGATCATCATTCTCCCTCAAATATTTCATATGAACTACAAAACACTTGAGGACTTGATTGTCTAACTTTGAACAATCCTACAATGGATAAACGCCTTTGTTACTCATAAACACAAACATACCCATATATAATTATTTCAAATACACTTGTTACAACCCTAAATCTTTTTAAGATGTACAACGAGATTTGCCCGACTCTTTGAATCGACCCACGTACAACTGGTAAGGAAGCAAACATGACTTCCGAAACCTAGCTTTTGCTTCACAATGGATTTGGAAAAAATATCCCCCTCCCCACTTCCTGGGTCTCCCAAAATGCAACTCCCTTTTCACAAAAAATCAATGTAGAAGAGGATACATGTACATATTTATTTTTTAGGGTGTCTTTACAGTTTGTAAATTTGCTTTAAGTCAATGCACATATACACGGCCACGCCCCTTGATGAATCCTACCCCTCCCATCATCCATCATCCTTAAATACAACCATGTATAAATCTCTTTCAAAGATTTATTACCAAAAACAATATTTCCTAAATCAATGTTCTTAGTTTTTAATATCATGTGTGCTAGTAAGAATACAATTACCACCTCTCAGCACCCTTCACTCTGTTTCGTCCGGGGTTTTTTTTAATACACAATACTTCTTGGCAAGCTAATTGTGTGCTTTTCATGCCATGTGTGGGTTGACAAGCTTGTATTGGTTGTGTTTACACCACAGGTATTGATAAATATAAATAAAAACATTAAATAATCAATATTAAAAACTGCCCAAATCTGAGGAGGAGTCATCACTCAGATTCTTGAATAGTGTGACCTTCTTGTGTGGAATATGCAAAAAAATGTTTTTATATATATCCAACAAAATATGGTTGATACCCCCCCCCCTTGGCTGCCGGACTATAAACTAGGCATACTAGAGAAACGAAGTTTGCACTTGACTGTGCCTTAGGTATGTCTGCATCCGAAATTCGGACTTTTGGGCCCAATTTGCGCTATCTTTATATGCGCCATGGGGATACTCCAAATGCTCCTCAAAAGCACCTTTAATGGGATTTTGTACACAGAGCTGCCAAACAGAGAAATAAAATACAAGGACGGTCAAATCACCCCAGAATAATTTTGGCTTGGTTTCGTCTCTGTGGCGATTTTATAGGCGGGACGAGCGACTAAGGAGTAGGGCTACCACCATCGGCACTAGCCCACCGGGGATGCGTAAAAACACCAGCGAGCTATTTCACAAGTTTTGAAATAATGTGCATACCAGCTCACAGAAATAACCAACCGACCCAACCTGTTCAAAGGCTCTCACCTCGTCGTGGTTTCATGTCTGTCACGATTCTGTACGCGGGGCGAGCGGCCAGGGGAGTAGGGCTAACCACCACCGGCACATTAGCCCACCAGGGTTGTGTATCAACACCAGCAAGAAAATGTCGGCCGAAAAATGATTTGAAACAAAATCTGCGCTAAGTTTGAGGATAACTCCTGAACTAGGCGTGCTATAGAGACAAAATTATTACCTGACTCTTCCAAAAATCAAACCTTTACGGCCACTTTGCCCCATCTTCAGACTGGAGATTGCCGGCAAGAAGTGAGGATACTCCAAATGCTCATTAAAATCATCTCTAATGGGATTTTTTTGTACACAGTGCTGTCAATCAGAGAAATAAATAATGACAGCCAAATCACCCACATAAATACACTTGGTTTTTTTACAAATTTAATATAATTGGTAAGCACATCTCAAGGGCTCTAACTTCGTTTTGGTTTGCGTTTATTTGACCATTTTGTAGGCGCGGCGAGCGGCCAGGGAGTACGGCTACTACCACCACAAAATTAACCAACTGGAGCTGCGTATCAGCACCAGCAAATAATTTCCGGCCGAAAAATAATTTGAGATAAATTCTGCACTGAGTTTGAAAATAACTCATGAACTAGGCATGCTAGAGAGACCCAAAACAGTATTACCTGACTCTGCCTTTAGTCCTGATCCAAAAATCAAACTTCGACGGCCACTTTGCGCCATCTTCAGGCCGGAAATGAACAGCAAGTTGGGATACTTCGAATGCTCCGCAAAAGTATCTTCAATGGGATTTGTGTACACAGAGACCTTACCAGAGTGGCTGAATAAATTAATAAGGAGAGTTCCAGCAAGTCTTTGAAATTCTACAAGGAACGCTCATATTTTATGTTCTGCTTGCACGGCCGACTGCGATCACACACTTTTCAACACAGGAATGTCACTATTTTTGAAGCTGAATTCATCAAACAGAAAAGGCTTTTCAAAACTGTGTGACTCCTTTCTCATTTGAAATTCCTCAAGGCTCGCATTTTCCAACACTGTTTACAGTGATTTACATTACAAACGAAAGAATGGGTGGTTACATCGTCCTCCCTCGCCGGTAGTGCATAACTGAAAAATAAAAGATATATAAAATAAACTCTTTCGTAATAAAGTACTGATAATTTTTATGAAACAGAAATTAAGTGATTTAAGTCCATTGCACAACATAATACTTTAATAAAAGGCTCAGTAATTGTGTAAGTATTTACCAAAAATTTAGCCCATCGTTACGTAAATGCCATCGGCTGAGGATGACGTAATTACCCACTGAGACATGTGAACATTAGACGCGCTATCGGTCTATTCTTCTGATAATGTGCCATTCTCTGCGGGATTCCACTACCTCGGAAAGGACCAGTGAAATGTTTACATTCAGCACCACTTGGAATGCGACACAAAAAATGTTTGTTACAGTCCCTATGTCATGACCCATATAGCCCCTGTGAAAATGCATAATATGACAAGTGTAGCAGGTAAACAAAAACAGGACGGTCCTTTTTTACAGCCTCGGTTTCATACAATATGTAAAAGGGATTACTGCGATATTGCAATTAACCGGAAAAATAGTTTCTTTGAGCTTTCAGGAATCTTTTGAATCTTTTGACATTCATCTTTTTAAACTTACCATAATAGTCAATGAGCAAATAGAGAGCAATCAACATGTTCATCTTCAACTGAACCTAACCGGGCCACCTTCATAATTCTCTGTCGGGTTTCTGTGTATAATAAACCAAAATTGTATAACACTTACAATACAATAGAGGGGCTAGATTTATTTCACTCACAGCCTCGGCTTGGTTACATTGGTTTAGTGTATACCATCAACAAGATGTGGTACCGTCTTGAGGCAAACAGTATTGAGAATATAGGAATAATATGAGATGAATTTAGTTCTACTGGCAGGTAGTTTCAAGGGATCGAGTAGATAGAGGTAAAGGTCGGGTAAAACGACTCGACCCTACATTATCATTAAATGCATTGAGTTCATTAAAATAAATATTTATTGTAAATCCTGAAAGTTCTCTGCCATAATATATTTTTAATCAATTAATAACGACATTCGTTATTATAAGTCTTGGTCAAAGGCAGAATCAACGTTTAGTGACTTGTCCCTGTCAGTTCTTCTGCTAGTCTTGACTTCTGATGTTTCCAACCCTAGATCTTCTAATCTTTAAAACTGTCAGTCGATATTTTGTTTATTGTATTGTAAACCTAATTTAACTTACTGAAGATAATGAGCTTATCTGATGAGGCGGTTTCTCAGAACAAACAAATTAGGGAGCAACGTTTTATTTAGCAGCAGCAGCAACAACAACAACAACAACAACAACAACAACAACAACAACAACAACAACAACAACAACAACAACAACAACAACAACAACAACAACAACAACAACAACAACATTTGGTAACGTAATGAGCACACAACTGCATGTGCCTGTGTGTACGTGTACGTGTGTGTGTATGTATTTCCCTTGTTTTTCAAATGGGAGGTTTGATTGTTCTCCATCTTGATTATAATTTGTTTAATGTCGTCTTATGAATGTCTGGAACATTGGAAAAGTTAACACTTATGTAGTGCCCCTCCCAGAGATTACAAAAGGAGTAAGTACATATCACCCCCACAAAAAAAAATACAAATTCCTATTTCCTAGAAAGAGTGGACATGTGGCAACCCTCTAAAACTGTCCATGTGGCATCCAGTAGCCTACTTAGTTGACTGGTGGGGTGTGATCTAAAGTACCATGGTCACCGCCTTCTGATTGGTTAAGGCACCCAGTAGGAAATGCAACTCCAACCCAGGGTTCTCTTTGCTGTTCATTCTTATGCGAGCAGTGAGAAAATAAACACACCAAGTTCACTTTCTTCAGCCAGCACATACTGGTATACAGGTGTGTTCTTCCTTTTGCTCCTTTTCTAAACAGGTATGTTCATTTATTATCTTACATTTCAGACTCCATTGTATTTGATTTACTTTGTGTTTTATCAGGTAAAAAATGGTGTAAAAAAAACCCGTTTTTAATCTTGAGGCTATAAGTAGGCCTAGGTAGTATAATTATTTCAATGAATCATGTTTTGTTTTTGTTTGTCAATAAAATAACCATAAGTTGACAAATTTGATAAACTTACAATACTTGGGAAAGCACCGATAAAAGGGGGAGAAAAGACCACAAGAACGTTTCTATGACTCTGTTTATTACTGAACCAAAACACACAGGCAGTTGTCTGCCAAGCCTCGGTTTGAATACATTTAGATAAATGGGTGGCATATTAAGATCTGTGCCGTATAATGGAGATGTAAGCTTAGTAAAACGTTCCAGGCAACAGTGTCTAAACAGGGCCCAATTTCATAAAGCTGTTTAGCAGAAAGTAATGTTTAGCGAGTTTCTTAGCTAAGCAAAACAAAATAATGAGTGGGGCACCAGTCGCAATAGTGAAAACATTATGGAATGTTGGATGGTAACTTATTTCTGCTGTGTTGGATGGTAACTTATTTCTGCTGACCAAGTCTATGCTTAGCAAGATTTTGTGGTTTACAGGCTTTATGAAATTGGGCCAAGGTCACGTGCCTGAGAAATAGTAAGCAAATTAATCAAAACGTTTGTTTATCAAACATCAAGATGCATTTCCACAAAGTTACATCATACCCTATAGGTTTGCTTGTTGAGACCGTATGACCTCGGACATCTGTGGATGTGTCCTTATCCTAAAACAGTTGAAGGAAACCATTTGTTGTGGGATTCCGAAGGTTCGGGAAGGTTCGGGAAGGTTCATGTTAAATTTCCGGAGCGTTTGGTATGCGCAAACAACTAATTGTTGTAACGGTCCACCTTGTGCAGACGATACTTTACGGCACACGAACATTATTTGTATCACTGAACAAATTTAGAGCCAAGCACCGTCCTGCCAGCCTCGGTTTGGATACATTTAAGCAAAAAAAATACCCCCCCCCCCTAACAATAAAACCTTTTGTACTCGGAAGGTCACCGAGAAACTGAGTAATAATTGTTTTTAATTCTTTCTTTCATTTATTATTATTTTATTGATTTATTTTTTTAAGGTGAGGCATTTCAAGACATAGAGAAATTTTACGCGTTATAGACACGTATGAGGGCGGTACGTTACTTTAATGGTAGTCAGGTAGTGACAATTATGTGGGGACAAAATAATTAGGTGCGTTTAGAGTAATAGGCACGTTATGAGTGCAATATGTTACTTTAACGGTGGCGATATGTGAAGACAATAGTTTATATGGGTGCATTTTCAAGACGTAGAGAAATGGCCATGAGAGGGGCTGTACGTAGCCTGAACCTGAACATCAGGGCACCTACTTCGGAATAGTTATAAACTGAGAGAAAGGTTTTGAAAAGTAGGTATTTTTAGTTTCAGCAATTGAGCCTATAATATTTATCAAATAGGATACCGATTGACTATCAAAAGAAATTAGATATGGGCATATCTATTTTTTTTTAAATAAGAACAATTAATATTACATGTATATGGATGGAGGTGATAGAAAAGTGTATTGTTTGATCAAAGTCTTTGACCTACACAATCTTACAAACAATACACAGACAAATTGATTTGAGATAATTATTCAAACTGGCTCAATATGTTATTATAATCTATGAAAGTTATTTACAATATTCAATAAATATTCAAATAGATGGAAATTACATACAGTAAAATGCAGAAACAAAAACCCCAAATCAGGCTTTAGTTTGTATAAAATCTCATACAGGCCTAATGTCTTGGCTAAGACATTTTGTTGAACCAGAAGTATATTACATTACCACCCAATAATTTGTTCTCTTTTGAAGTTCACTGAACATATAGGAGGAGTGTGTGGGTTTAATCATCATAATTGTAATTGATCGAGTATGTTAATATAGATCAAGATTTTTTAGTGAGATTGTCGCACAAAGCCTTTTTCAAAGATGTTTTAAAATTTCTTGCAGCATTGGCATTTAGAACTGATACAACTGAAGGGGTAGGAAGATGTGGCAAAGCGGGTTCAGTGAGTGGGTATGCATACACACAGCTTGAGAATTGCTGGGGGCCTTTAACAGCTGTGGGGACTTTAATAGAGTGGGACAAAGGTCCCCGCAAAGTTGTTCTTTGTTCAACTTGGTCACCACCAAAGATCGTATAGCGCCGCATGGCGGCGCACCACAGGGGGATCTTCAGAAAAGTAGACTACGGCAAGTCCGCACAGCTGGGCATGTTAAAGACTGTTGAAGCAAGACAATGTGCCTGCTTCTCTAGACATACTGTGTGAGACGTAGGTGTGTGACCTAGGGGGTGGTACAGGAGAAAAACTGCCCCTCCAAAATCCAGTGGGGAAAATTTTGGCACAGCGTGAAGGAAAAAAATGGTCCAAGAAAGCAAAAAATACTTTTTACCAAGATACAAGAAATTGGTACTGATGTTTTCATCTAGAGTAAAGTTTAAGGCACTTCAACCCCTCTGCCCTCCTTAACCAAAGAGTCTCTATACACCCATGACTGCGACGAGGCTTAATGAGGAGACAGAGCCTCCAACTGAAAGAAGTCCATGAGATTCAGTTGTGCCACTACAAATAGCAGGCAAAAACAACAATTAGCACACCAGAACACTTAGTTTCATAAAATGTAATAGCATTTTTATTGATAGATCACAAAAATGCAGTTTTCTTGGGTAGAACAAATTTATTCATGATATCCTCAGGTTCTAAGAACACCTCTGCACTGGAATATTCCATTTCACAATGTGGGGAGAAACATCCAGTGAGATGGTCTCCCATAAGCCGTAGTTACCAAGAAAATTGTGGTGGTTTCTACAGCTAATTAAAAAATATATATGTATATTTTAATTTTTATTGAGGTAGACTATTTTTTGTATTTCAAACTTTTCATGTTGAATTGATATTGTAAAAACTATAAAAGCAGTATTTTGTAAATAATGTTTATTTTTAAGGCGCTTTTTCAAGTCAAGTAGGCCCCTCAAAAAGCCTTTTAATATTACCCGTTTGTTGGGCCCTAAATAGTCCTTAGACCATTTGTAGACCATCTCAGCTCCTCAGGAGTATCAGCATCCGCAGCCAAGTAGGCACACGGGCTGCTAATCATCAAGACCTCCAAGTACCACACATCTGCTCAGAGTGAGAAGTATACGCCTACAGTTTAAAAACTTGCTCAAAGCCACGAGTGTCATGACCGGGATTCAAACCCACACTCTGATATCTTTGTCACCAAATCTTGAGGATGATGTGCAAAAAACTGTTCAGAGATATGATATGCCAAAGGAAAAGCCCCTTTCAGAAAGATCAACAAATAACAAATTATGCAAAGTTCAACTACTGATGATAGATTATTAAAAGATTATATACAGTCTTCATTCTTGGTCAAGCAGTTACCCTCAACAGTATGGCTCACTCAAGACCTACCAAAAGCTCAAACAATTGTGTCCTTTTGTCACTCATTTTTAATCACCCCGCTTACACCCAAGGAGAAATAGAATAAAAGTATACTTTCTAACAAAAGAATGGAGGAAGAAAATAGTTTTTAAAATATATGAACAAACTAACATCTATGTAAAAAACTCCTTATTTAGCATTTTGCAGCAGACGTTAGTTTGGTAGTAGGTGAATGGCTAGAGAAACATCACCCACTCACTCACTCTACTGCATAGACAGCTGGGGTCTGTCGCACTGACGTAGCTAAGTTCCAAAAACTGTCAACCTTGCTTGGTGAACCCAGTTGCTCGATCCAAGATGTCCTTGGACGACCTCTAGATCTTGACCATCTGGGTGCTGGGGGGGTCTGCTCTGTAGGTTATGACCATGTTTGATGACTTCTTTGCCGCAGTGTTGTCGTCAAGTTATCCCCTTAAACCAAAAACTAGTTTCCTCCAATACTTCTCTCCATGTTGTACCATGGTGGGTCTGTGTGTAAAAAAAGGATACAATAAAAACATTATAAGAGAAAGGAAATAAAATTTACACAGCTTGGCAAAGTGGATAATCTGGAAAAGTAGATTTTGATTTTATTCCCCTATCATTTTAATGTGCCTCCTGGGAGCAGTGAAACCATTATGTGTGAATTGGTTGCAGTCTCTAGAATATAAAGCTTTAAACAAATCCCCAGGCACCTTCTGGATGATAATGAATGGTCAGACAGTAGAAAGGTTGACTGTGTACTGTGTGGATGCATTCACTACATGATATCATATTGCAGGCTGGCAGCGTTCATCTATCATTCAACACCACAGGTGATGATATTGAATGGTCAGACAGTAGGGGGGTTGAAGCAAATAATGAAACACACAATGTGTAGATTTGGCCTCCACATAAAATCAGACCGTATTGAAGTGATACGAGTCTAGGAAATAATTAAGGCGATATACGATGGTTGCTTTCCTAGCTCCTGACCAAGGTCTTTATTCTTTCATACCACTTTATAAGAAGAATAATTTGGGCACAAAAATTAGTTTGTGGGTAGACAACTAGGATATATAATGAAGTAGGTACATTGAAAATGGTTGGATAGATAAGGTGTGTGTTTGAACATCCAGTTGCAATTTGAAATAAAAATTTCACCAGTCATTACGATGGCGTGGGTTCGTATCCCACCGCTGCCACCATGAAGTGATGTATGAGTCTAGGAAATCACTAAGGCGATATACGATGGTTGCTTTCCTAGCTCCTGACCAAGGTCTTTATTCTAACATACCACTTTATAAGAAGAATGATAACACAGAGGTGTACAATATACAAAAACAACAATTAGCACACCAGAACACTTAGTTTCATAAAATGTAATAGCATTTTTATTGATAGATCACAAAAATGCAGTTTTCTTGGGTAGAACAAATTTATTCATGATATCCTCAGGTTCTAAGAACACCTCTGCACTGGAATATTCCATTTCACAATGTGGGGAGAAACATCCAGTGAGATGGTCTCCCATAAGCCGTAGTTACCAAGAAAATTGTGGTGGTTTCTACAGCTAATTAAAAAATATATATGTATATTTTAATTTTTATTGAGGTAGACTATTTTTTGTATTTCAAACTTTTCATGTTGAATTGATATTGTAAAAACTATAAAAGCAGTATTTTGTAAATAATGTTTATTTTTAAGGCGCTTTTTCAAGTCAAGTAGGCCCCTCAAAAAGCCTTTTAATATTACCCGTTTGTTGGGCCCTAAATAGTCCTTAGACCATTTGTAGACCATCTCAGCTCCTCAGGAGTATCAGCATCCGCAGCCAAGTAGGCACACGGGCTGCTAATCATCAAGACCTCCAAGTACCACACATCTGCTCAGAGTGAGAAGTATACGCCTACAGTTTAAAAACTTGCTCAAAGCCACGAGTGTCATGACCGGGATTCAAACCCACACTCTGATATCTTTGTCACCAAATCTTGAGGATGATGTGCAAAAAACTGTTCAGAGATATGATATGCCAAAGGAAAAGCCCCTTTCAGAAAGATCAACAAATAACAAATTATGCAAAGTTCAACTACTGATGATAGATTATTAAAAGATTATATACAGTCTTCATTCTTGGTCAAGCAGTTACCCTCAACAGTATGGCTCACTCAAGACCTACCAAAAGCTCAAACAATTGTGTCCTTTTGTCACTCATTTTTAATCACCCCGCTTACACCCAAGGAGAAATAGAATAAAAGTATACTTTCTAACAAAAGAATGGAGGAAGAAAATAGTTTTTAAAATATATGAACAAACTAACATCTATGTAAAAAACTCCTTATTTAGCATTTTGCAGCAGACGTTAGTTTGGTAGTAGGTGAATGGCTAGAGAAACATCACCCACTCACTCACTCTACTGCATAGACAGCTGGGGTCTGTCGCACTGACGTAGCTAAGTTCCAAAAACTGTCAACCTTGCTTGGTGAACCCAGTTGCTCGATCCAAGATGTCCTTGGACGACCTCTAGATCTTGACCATCTGGGTGCTGGGGGGGTCTGCTCTGTAGGTTATGACCATGTTTGATGACTTCTTTGCCGCAGTGTTGTCGTCAAGTTATCCCCTTAAACCAAAAACTAGTTTCCTCCAATACTTCTCTCCATGTTGTACCATGGTGGGTCTGTGTGTAAAAAAAGGATACAATAAAAACATTATAAGAGAAAGGAAATAAAATTTACACAGCTTGGCAAAGTGGATAATCTGGAAAAGTAGATTTTGATTTTATTCCCCTATCATTTTAATGTGCCTCCTGGGAGCAGTGAAACCATTATGTGTGAATTGGTTGCAGTCTCTAGAATATAAAGCTTTAAACAAATCCCCAGGCACCTTCTGGATGATAATGAATGGTCAGACAGTAGAAAGGTTGACTGTGTACTGTGTGGATGCATTCACTACATGATATCATATTGCAGGCTGGCAGCGTTCATCTATCATTCAACACCACAGGTGATGATATTGAATGGTCAGACAGTAGGGGGGTTGAAGCAAATAATGAAACACACAATGTGTAGATTTGGCCTCCACATAAAATCAGACCGTATTGAAGTGATACGAGTCTAGGAAATAATTAAGGCGATATACGATGGTTGCTTTCCTAGCTCCTGACCAAGGTCTTTATTCTTTCATACCACTTTATAAGAAGAATAATTTGGGCACAAAAATTAGTTTGTGGGTAGACAACTAGGATATATAATGAAGTAGGTACATTGAAAATGGTTGGATAGATAAGGTGTGTGTTTGAACATCCAGTTGCAATTTGAAATAAAAATTTCACCAGTCATTACGATGGCGTGGGTTCGTATCCCACCGCTGCCACCATGAAGTGATGTATGAGTCTAGGAAATCACTAAGGCGATATACGATGGTTGCTTTCCTAGCTCCTGACCAAGGTCTTTATTCTAACATACCACTTTATAAGAAGAATGATAACACAGAGGTGTACAATATACATGGGCAGGATAAAGTAGTTCCATATCACAACACGTATAAAAGAATAACCTTCAAACCGAAACCCTCAACATCTCCTCGCAAAACCAGGTGTGAAAAGAGGTGTGGAGGAGAGTATAAGATGGTGGTACCCACCAGAGTTAATCACCTCACGCATCTACAAGTTACCTGGTTTGGCTTCCAAAAAACGCATTCCTACTTGAAACAGTAACTGGGAATAATTTACGGGGTAGGCCAAGAAAGACATGGGGAAATTAAATAAAAGAGTGGCGACGAGTTCTTAAACGGCCGTTTAAAACCTGCAGGGTCGTGGCTTTGCGATAAAGGCCCGAGCCGAAGGCCGTTTAAGAAACGAGTCACTATTCTTTTATTCCCATTCATAAATGCCCTTTTGTTAAAAACCTAAAAAATGTTATAGACAATCTGTGACAATCTGCTTCACAGCGAATTTTCGAAGTTTGTACATTTTAAAAAACTTTTTAAAAGTTATGTTTGATGCGCGTTGGGTTGTGTGTAAGCGTGTGTAAAAATAGCTTACGCACTGGTACTAAAAGCTATATATTGCGTTCCGTGTAATTAAATTGGCGTACTTGAGCTTGCGCGCCCAACACGCGCCCAAGCCGCTTTTAAACAGCTCCAGCTGGTCTTTATCAGCCGTTTAAACACCCCCACATGACATGCTCTCCACCAATAGGAAAGGTGAAACTGTCTGGGGTATTTATGAATATTGCTTACAGCACCTTCTACCAGGAACAATGAAGATTTGAATCAGAGTGCTAGATTCGTGAAGCCAACATCTTTCAGGATATGGTGCAAGATTGGTTGATTGATTGATTGATTGACTGAACCTACAAACATACCTTCAGCAATCTCTGAGAGTCCTCTGCACTGGAATCCAAGTTTTTCATACAGCGGTATGAGGTAGTCTCGGCAAATGAGGCACATTTTCCTGACGCTCTTCAAATTCTCTTCAACATATCGGATAAAAAGCTTCATAAGTTTAGAAGCTACACCCTGAAGATCACAAAATGTAATAAATCAAATGAGAAGTTGCCTGGATTTTTTAAAAAGACATTTCAAAGCGGTGAAAGTAGGGGACATTTCTTTTTAGGGTGGTGCACTAATTTTTCTAGCGGTCACTAAGTCCTGGCCAATTAAGACTTTAGTTTCCATATGCATTTAACTTAAATACTTTCCCTTTTCAGCCCTTTTGTTATGCTGTTTTGTGTTAATTTGACATGGGAGAAGAAAACCAATAAATTGTCTGTAAATCAAATTTAAAAATTCACACGTTGAAATCACTTTTAAAAAGCTTACAAAATGTTGACAACAATTTCTGGTACTTTTAAACAAAAAAGATCCAGGTTTCAAATGGGATCACAGGGGACATCAATTGGTTGGGGTGGGGTACATGGAGGTTTTGGTAGTATGGTATAAACAAAATGTTTCATCTCACAAGATCTATTTAGGCACCATCTTAAAAACTATTCCAGGATCATAACTTGCAGATAGACTTCTCCTCAGATGATTTTCCAATCCATAAGATAACCCCAAGCAGTCCAGTTATAATGAGGATAAGTTTGAGGGGAAAGTATTGCAACAAGATCAGGCAATTTGTTTACAAGATGACTGAACAACAGACCTTGAGATTCTTGCCTACTGGAAACCAGCAAGTATAGGTTGGGCACTTTCATCAAAAGTACTAAAGACTAAAGAGCAATAAATCAGACATGTCACAAGTCTTAAACATTGCCAAGATCTTATCAGTTGACCAAACCAGAGACTGCTCATCTGTCAACACACTTGGGGAAGTGAGCTTTGCAATGGGCAAACCTCCAACTATAAAAAAATCCATCTGCAACTTACCCTCAATGATTTACCGTTTGTGGATAAACTTTTCCACAACTTATCCTGGAATAGTTTTTAAGAAGGTGCCTTCATAAAGTCTTACCTTATTCCTGAAGTCTTTGTGCACACATAGAGAATGTACGCAAACAAGGGCACCCTCTGGTTCATGACTGTACATGGAATCTTCCGTTAAGTGACCGTTGGATGACCTCGTAGCGCTCAAGATCTGAAGATGAATAAAAGAAGATTGAGGAACAAATTTTGGGGGTGGGGATGGGGGTGTATACTTTAATGTACTTTGTAGTGATTTTATACGGAGACACGGATGGAAAGGATTACCAATGATTTTATTGTGTCTTGAAAACGGTTACATGTCTGAATAATCTGGTTGTTCAGGTAGCCATCTTAAACCTGATTAAAGTGTGTCAAGCGAGGGGGCTATTACATTTCAATGTACATGTAATATCAACACATACTTGTTAGTAAGTGGTTGGGGGAGGGGTCGAACACAGAGTTGGGGACTGGAGTCTCTGAGACTTGGACTTAAATTCCAAGCGATTCACACCATTGAAATACTTGAGACTTCCCCTTGATTTGAGACTTGACTAGAGACTTGCCGTCAAAGACTTGCTCTTAAAGAATTGAGATTTGAATCGAGATTTGAGCCTTGCCCTCAAGACTTACACTTGCCATTAAATACTTTAGACTTGCCCTAAAATACTTGAGCTTTGAATCAAGAATTGTCCTTTTATAAATACTTGAGATTTGAATCAAGACTTGCCCCAAAAGACTTGAGATTTGACTTGAAACCTGCCCTTAATGACTTGAGGTTTGACTGGAGACTTGCCCTCAAAGACTTGAGAATAGACCTGAGACTTGAAAGTGAGAGTTGGACTAAAAAGCTTGGATATGGATAGATAAAGTTTCGACTTACAGCAACTAAGTGATCATTCTCAAACAAACCCCAGAATAGCTCTGGGGCAGATTTGTGTCTGAAAAAGTATGTTTCTTCCAGTGGTTGCTCACCATTTGTGAATGCTGCACGTGGAAAACAAAACAAAACACATGAACGGTGTTAATCAAAATATAACAGGCAAGAATTTTTCTTGTTTTTCTTGTTTGTTTACTGAAGAGTTGAATTCCAATCCTGTCGACATGGTCGACTTCATCAATGAACACGACATCCAAAACTTTAATAAAAAGGTTCTGTTTTGGTGGGGAGAAAAAGAAGAGAAAAAAAAAACACTTTGTGTTTATGAGTGTACTATTTACCAGATTTACTGGGTTGGCCTTTGCCCCCATGGCCCACGTACGTAGCAAGCCCATGGGCTCCATCCCCACTGTGGATGATAATGTCATCTACTCATACACACATAAAAAAGGGACCTACTTTATACTAAGTTTACTAAAAGAAAGCCAGCTGTAAAAAAAAAAAAACTAATTAGAATTAAGTGTCTGCTACTACACCTTCATAACCAATGACCCAAGCTGCATGGACTTCTTGAGAAGTAATCATCCGAATAATTTGTGCCATATTTTGTTGGCCACTGCTTCCAACTGCTCAGTTGTTCATCAAGAAGCCCCTTTTCCCTTCCCACAATGCAAGCAAGATCAACCAGGCGCGGATTGGCGGTAAGGTCTATGCATTCGGCATCAACTGTTTGCACTGCTTTAAGGGGTAATTATGGAAATGTCCCTGCATACATGTAATCTCCACAAGTTGGATGCAAACATGCAGGTGCTCCTGGTATAGCTTAGACTTGATTTCAAGTCTGAGATCGCCGTTATTCCTCTGCATCAGCCACGAAAAACGCCCCACATATTAGCTATCACGCGCCCCAACTCGTAGGCTAATGACAGAGGTTAATCTACAAGAGGGCGCTATTTCAGGGAATAATGTATTGGCTATCGGGTAGAGTAAAAGCCACGATTGCAGACTTGGAACCAAGTCTAGGTAAAGCTCAATGTGCAGACTAATAAAATTCACATACTGTGCTCCCTTTTCCTTTTAATAGACCGTGCAAGCCTCGCGCGTATTCGAACATTTTGGGACCACTGTGGCCGGTCCCACGTACATTGCTTTAACGCGTTAAAGAAACAAACTCACGCGCTTTAACGGATCCCAATATTCGAATACGCGCGAGACTTGCACAGTCTATTCCCACAACACCTTTCGGCCATTCAGCAAAATCAACCAGGCGGATTGGCGATAAGGTCTATTATTAATTGTGGGATTACACATGCCCAATATTAAGCGTAGTAATTTTTTTCTGCTTTACAGAAGTACCCCCTCCCCCCTAAAATCCTCCAAAGAATTCTTGAGATTACAAGCCCACAATTGAAGACACAGCACAGTTGGGACGTCCCAACTTTAACACTCAAGTTGGGACCAGTCCCAACTATAGTTGGGACGATTGTCAAGTTGGGACGGAACAGTTGTAAATCTCGAGAGAGAGTTTGGCGCGACTTGCCGACTCGAGTGTGAGTTCTAAATTTCCAATGCCCAAGTACGGAACGCTATAATTCGAAATCGGGTAGTATTTTTCACTGTACCCAATTACGATTATCCCAAGTCAAAGTCTGGTTCCCTCTACCCTCCCACTGATCTATATAGAGATTAATACTGCCACCACACTAATTTAGGGAACTTGGCATTGATCAACAACTTGTGAAGTATGGTTCTGTTTGCAGTCTGCAGTAAACTAAACTAAAGTGAGTTATGCCGTAATTTCTTTAAAAAATATGTTTTTTGTAGGCTACCTTCAATTGTATGTTAAACATGTTATAATAATTATAGCTGTGTGGCTATATAGCAGTCATTAGCAACTTCAAGGCTTTGATTTTGTGAAAGATGTTTTACGCCGAATATTTTGTTACTTTACTTATTTAATTATTATTTAAGACTAGCGATAGCAAAGCATTAGCAAACGGTCATACTAATTAGCGTCAACAGGCCCATTTCACGACAACTCAAAGACAACTCAAGACAACAAGTTTAAAATACCATCAAATACAATGGTTGTAATCAGAGTCTATCTGGAAACATGTTCAAAACCGGTGTTACTATATGCCGGAAAATACCAGAAAATACCGGAAAATACCGGAAAACTACCGGAAAATACCAGAAAATACCGGAAAACTACCAGAAAACGACCGGAAAACGACCGGAAAATACCCGAAAACACAGAAAAATACCGGAAAACACCAGTAATGTTACTGTTGGGCGCGATCGGTCAATCTGCGCTATCGACCGATCGCGCTGCGCTATTGAAAGATCTATTGTTCGCGCAGCAATCGGGCGATCGCGCAACAATCGGTCGATCGCGCAACGACTGATCGCGCTACGAATATTTATTGCGCGATCGATCGATTGTGCAGGAATGGTTTTGCGAGATCGACCGATCGTGCAGGTATGGTTTTGCGAGATCAATTGATCGTGCAGGAATGGCTCTGCGCGATCGGCCGATTGTGCAGGAATGGTTTTGCGCGATCGGCCGATTGTGCAGGAATGGTTTTGCGCGATCGGCCGATTGTGCAGGAGTGGTTTTGCATACACTGACAAGCTCAAGTCAAAGTATATTTTTAGTTTTCAGAGTATTTACCGTAGTTTTCCTGTATTTTCCGGTGTTTTCCGGTAGTTTCCTGTATTTTCCGGTGTTTTCTGGTAGTTTTCTGGTATTTTCCGGTAGTTTTCCGGTATGTTTCCGGTGTTTTCCGGTAGTTTTCTGGTATTTTCTGGTATTTTCCGGTATTTTCCGGTATATAGTATCACCCTTTAAAACTGACTGGAACCATCGTGCAATCCGTGCATACATATTTTTCATGGGAAAAAATGTTGTTTTCGTAAAAATAGTCAAATTGGACTTGCCTGTAGTGTAATGGTGCGGTCCAATGTCATTGAGCATCACGTCGGCCAATTCTACGGACCATGGAGGTAGGAATCCATGTACGGACGGAGAAAGTTGACTATTTTTACGGAAAAAAAACTTTTTTTCCCGTGAAAAATATGTATGCACGGGGCGGCATTGATTGATTATTACTGTTAAAATGTGCTTGTAAAGTTGTATCTCTCTTTGATCATTTAGGAAGTGTAAAGAATTGTAAGATGATGCTGCCAAGTTTACCCTTGGTGAGCAATGATGTCTAGTTTATCTCCATGTAGATGGTGAAAGTTCACTGAGGTTGCATTCGCTTGAATGCAACTCATTAGATAGGCAACATGGATACCGATTACAGCTGGTTGTTCCCAAAGGGCCGCTTTTCCTATCAGGCTAAGATGCTGGAGACACAGCTTCTGTACTCCAGGAGTCTTGATTTGCCTCCGGAGGTGCCAGTCTCACCAAGGGGCCACAAGGAATTTCCAACCCACTCTTTGATGGCAATAGCTAAGAGAGAGCTACATCGATTGGCCAACGATGACATTGTAACCTCCCCAAAGCAAACCCTCTCAAGATCCAAGAATTACGGATTTCCAAACTCCGACATTGCGTCAGCACCCTTATCAGGAGATCGTCAGCTTATCAGTTTGCAGCAAGATCTTGTGATGAAGGAGCGAGAGGCATCCAAGACAAAGCAGATTCTTCAGAAGCAATCAATGGAAAGGCTCAAACTGAAGGGGGAGAATGGGAAGTTGGGAAGGCAACTTGAGCAAACATTAGAACAGATTGGTCAATTAGAATCTAGGCTCCACCTGAAAGAAGAAGAGCTTGCTTCTAAGGAGAGGTGAGTTACATTAAAGGTACTGTTGGTTCATACATTTGTAAGGCGCGCGGTCCATTTAGGGCCGGTTCGGCAACCGTCAAACGGTTGACAAACGGTTGAAGTTAGAAACGGTTCAGCATCATGTGTGAAACGGTTGGGGGATAGTTTATTCAATGCTTCATTGCGCTGAGTTTATCTGGTCCTCCAGAGTCCGAACAAAAGGGGATATAATCGGATTACTGTTCATTGTGTTGGGATTATAGCTGCGGTTGTTGAAGCTCTGACAGTAAATATGAATTTAAAAACTAAAATGCCTAACGCTTCATAACTGTGCTTTGTTTTTGCTATTTCTAAAATGCTAGCCAAAAGTTACCACACATATTACTTTTAATTATAAAAAACGATAAAGTAAAGCCTGAGATCGTAGCTACCTGTTTACGTCATGTATTTACTGGTTGGCTTTGCAAGGCATTGGCAATGCCAAGTGCCCGTCGGGTGTGTACATGTATTTGAACGTTCGTGACCAAAACGATCTCAGTTTTCGGTTGATTGTGAACAACTAAGAATGTTTCCCAACTGATGTGTATGTTATTATGGAATATATGAATAGGTTGTACGAATTTGGGTGTGATTTGCAAATGGGGTTTCAATCAATACATCCTCGTCTAAAGGTTTAATTTAGAATTATTGTTTAGACACACTATTGGAATTGTAAAGCAAATGAAATTGATTAAAAGACTGCAATAAAAATGATTTATATGCAAGATTTTATCTTTAAATTTATAACTGTAATAGATCATCTCAATTTATTAACAGAACATTTATATATACCCTTCCCGTTATTACGTTTTAGTGGACATCGTTAAAGATGAAGTCCCCTATACTTTTAAAGTTATGATCGGATAACCGTGTTTTTATCAGGGGGTTTTTTCCAAGAAAACTATAGGTTAATTTGGAAAGCACCCGTTTTATTTTTCTACGACAAAAAGTCCGTTCCAATAGGGCAAAACCGAGATTCAAAGTTTATTATTGTTTCACCAATAGTTCAAATAATGACGTGGCATTGATATCGAATCCCGAACTTTAAATTGCAAAGCAGTATATTCAAAGCCGTTTTGGCCAAAAAACTCCATTCATTCATGAACGGAAAGAAATAGCACCTACCCAAAACACAACCATTGTTACCAGCATTCCCAGCCGTGTAGTATTAGTTAGGATTAGCGGCGGAAGTGTCAGTGATAGCCTAGCATGAGACGACTCGTTTGTTAGGTGTAAACCCCAGTCAAGCAGCACTCCTTTTGTCTGCCACCAGAGGTTAAGCCTCAAAAGACTGTCTTTAATCCTAGGGAAACGGTTGCTTGCCGAAACTAAAACGGTTGGCGCTCTGTAAATGAATCGTTTTGGGCAACCGTTTGACGGTTGCCGAACCGGCCCTAAATGGACCGCGCGCCTAATGACCCCCCAAAAAAATTGTGTCCGTAAGCTTACTTGTTATTGAGATGGTAATGGTAGTAAAGCATCCCGTGAAATTATCTTGTCTGAAATACCCACGTTGATTAGAAATCAGTGAAAACATTTGAGTCTGAGAAACGATTCATGCATGAAGCGTTCCTCAGATTTCTGAGGGTTGGTGTCTGTTCCCAAATGCCAAGGCCAGAGATGTTGGTACCCGCTGTCACCTTGCTAAGCGTGGTTGGATGCAGCGTTCTTGTGAAAATACACAACAGTTTTTTACTGGGTTTTTTTTTCAACAAGTAGACACCGCATTCAAGTGAAACTTTCACAAGTGAATTTTATTGTATCTGTCTGTATAATTTTGCCTATAAATCAGCATCACTTTGACAAAAACAAAACAGTGACCCTACCTTTAAAAGTTCTTGTTAAAAAATGGTTTTGGCATCGGCTCAGGCTCCATTTTCCTTCAAAAAGGGCAAAAGGTAGTTATTATATCTTCTTGTTGCAATTTTGAGTATGGTTTTTGTACATTTTAAAACTTTCTACATTTTGTACTTTTATAATGAAAAAAAAAGGGAATTTGTCGAGAGTTTCTACCACAACCGTCTGGCTTCCAGTAGCATGAGCTGAAAAGATAAACAGAGCTACAAACAAAATAAAGAACTTGAAATGGCTTGAAAATATTGAGTTATTCCGTTGTTTTTGTTTTCCAGGACTATTTCGCAGCTTAATAATTATCTCCAAGATACAGCGGACAAACAGACCAAGGCTCGAGGGGCTCTTAAGGATTACATGGAGGAACTGATGGAGCGGGCAGAGACGGCAGAGAGTGAGATGGAAACCCTGAGGAGGTCATTTCATGGAGCGTCTCCAGCACCGAGACCTTTGCACATAGCTTCCTCACAGTCCGATCTGAAACTGAACAGCGGGGGTAATGGTAGACGTAGTGACAACGGATGGGAGGTGACGGATGTTTCATAGTCTGTGATTAAGCAAAAGATTCTTAAAGCTTTTTATAGAAAAGTAACTTCAGAAGTTTTGTTGTTGCAATGTTGTATATATGCAATGAAAGCCCAACATCTGGGCCCAATTTCATAAAGCTGTAAAGCAGAAAATTCTGCTTGGCAAATTTCCTTACTTAGCAAGAAATGAGCGGGGGACCAATGGCAACAATGTAAACTTTATGGACTGTTGGCCGGTAACCTGTTTCTGCTAAGCACGATTTTTCTGTGCTTAGCAAGTTTTGGTGCTTACAGGCTTTATGAAATTGGGCCTTGATGTCATACTTGGAGGCTTGTGAAATGTACCAGATGCCACTACCAAGCTCCTTGTGTTTTTTCCTAACTTCAGTTTTTTCTCTACACAGTATAACCCTTCCAGTAGACCACATCCAAATGGACTGCAATCATCCCAAACAGATTCCTGGCCTTCCATGCAGAGTCAACGTCCATCTTGGGAGTCTCCGAGACCTGAGCTTCCTGATGAGGTACAAAGACAAAAACTGAGCTCTCCACAGAACTTGCACCCTTACCAACTTGGTAACCCTTCCTTACAAAGGACCAACCCACAAAAAAGTCTTCATGTCGACTCTGGTGTAGACTCATTCAGCACGGGGAACTGTAGAAGTGATGATTTAAGTAGAGAGTCGCAGCCTCGCAATCGCATTCCAATGTCATACATGAACGGGCAATCGCCTTCTGAAATTCCCAGAGAGCAGCCAAGTCGCAAATTTGATCTTCCTTTGAATAAGCTCGGGAGAGGCATAAGTCTTTCGTCATCTGTGATGGACACATCTGGAAGGTACAGAAGCAGAGACAGTTTAGTTAGTGAACCCAGAATTCAGCCATCAGTGAATGCCAGTCTCCAAGAGTTAAACCCCACCCAGTACAAGAGCAACAGAAACATTTGTCCCATAAGTGACAGACCCTGGGATCTGAATTTCCTCAATGGCGTCATGGCAGATGTCCTGAAAAACAGAGAGTCTCAGAACCGTCCACCAGTGAACAAGTCCAACAGAGGAACCCTTGAAAGGGGCCAATCAAACAGTGGCTCCCTTCATGCCAGCCAATTGAATTCTTCAGCTCAAGGATACAAATCAATGGAGGATGCTCATTGGTCAAGTAGCGACTATGGTGACGATGAGGAGGAGGACGAGGAGACAGGGTTAGATTCTGAGGTTGACCAATCAATGATGAGGAAAACCAAACAATCAGGTACCTTCCTAATTGTGGTTTATCATTTAAAGTCTGATCAGAATTCAACAATTCTTTGACTGGATGTTTGCAGAATTTATCAGAATTTTAATCAGGCCTGGAAATACGTGGCACAGATACCATGGCCTCTGTTGCCCTGGTCTTGGCCTTGGTGCCCCTTCAAAATTTTCCCATAGAATGGAAGTGCTCTTTGCAAAATAAAAATGGTCTTGCCCTTTCAAAGATGAAACTCCAGGCCTGATTAAATTCAGCATCCCATCTCTGAATTATCTGTTTTTACCTTTTCAAGTGATGTTATAATTGCTTCTGGGAAATAATAACAGTACTATGTGGTTCTGCCAACAGAAAGTTTTGACTTAAGTACCATCACGCCAGAACAACGTCACCATATGAAGACGGTTTGGCTGTGCGTTTTCAGTCATCTAAACACAGAGACACTCCTTATCTGTGCCGAAGTATGTCGCGATTGGAGAACACTCACAAAACATCCCTCGTTGTGGCAGACGGTACGACTCTCCAACCAGAAAATCTCATCCAAGGTCAGTGGGAGACCAGGGCCCAATTTCATAGAGCTACTTAAGCACAAAAAGGAGCTAAGCACAAAAAGAACTATGCTTACCAGAATAAGGTCACCAGCCAAACTATCACACCACAAGTACAATTTATGACTGGTATCCTGCCCATTTCTGCTTAGCAGAAAATTCTTTAACAATATTTTCTGCTTAAGCAGCTCTATGAAATTGGGCATCAGGCCTGATAGCAATTGAGGCAGTTACCTCAATGTCCCTAGTCACTGCCTAGGTGCCCTTTGAATTGTTCAAATACATTGTTTATTTCAATCATAGAGGTGCCCTTTACAAAGGGAAAATTGCTTTGCCCTTAAAAGACCGAAGTATTAGCCCGGGAGACATTTTTTTGAGGGGTCAAGTTTGAAATTGAGGAGTCGGAGGATGCAACTGTTCTTTTGTAGAACTGCTGTTTTAATTGCTCTTTCCAAATGTATAAAAAGCAAAAGAATTGGCAGAGTCATGGATGTAATTTCTCAGTTTTTTCCGGTAATCGATTATTTTTAAAACCCCCCCCCCAAAAAAAATGAATAAAATAAATATAATAATATTCTGATTGAACGAAAAACACCCATGACACTTAATCCAGACAGAAAAGGGGCCTTGCCCGGTTTTTACGTATTGGCTGCATAAAGCACCCTCTCTGGGCGTGTTTGGAGTATAGTTTATATGATGTGCATTTGAACATTGATTGATATAGAATTAAAGCTATGCAATTGAATAACTGATTTCATTATTAATTACATTCCATAGCTTTTTTAGTAGTCTATTTTCTGAGCAAGAATAGTTTGCTGCTAAGCAATGTTTTGTGATTGGCAGATTTATAAAATGGTGGCCAGATGCTGAAACCACTGTGCACTAAGAGCAAAAACGATGTTTGGTTTTAATACTTCCTTTATTTTGCCATTCACAGTTCTTGCAGACAATCTCAAAGTGGTGTGAACAATTAGAGAACTTGTATTTGGAACGTCTGAAACCGCGAAATAAACAGTCTGGTGAAAGCAGGGCAAGATACACCAAAAGTACAAGGTATGCTCATCTGGATGAAAGATTTACTGACTTTAATAGTTACAATTGTGGGTAAGAGCAGGTTATGGTACCAATTTTGGTAGAAGGCACTTTTAAAACCTTGTAACGCAAAATTTCCAGATACGGCCGCGGAGGACTGGTAAAACATGTTTTTTCAAATGTCTATTGGATGTGGTCAGTTTGTTAACTTGATAACAGACTTAAAACATTCTGTGTGGTGTGAGGTCAACAGTGGAGATGTGATTACATACGCACACATTATATTGTGTAGCGTGCATCGTGCAGGTTTTAACCGTGCTATGCTTTTTTTGCCGCATGCAAATAGGGACAAAAGGTACTGAAATTCATGCTCAAAATTGTTCTTTTACCAGGGTTATTGTGTAATCCCCAATTCTAGACCTTTTTTCTCTTTTTCTGACAAAGAACACAAGAGATCAATGGGCTGCCACAATTGTTTTCCATTGTTCTTGGCATGGGAGGTATGTCCGAGATTCCTGCATGGCTTAAAGTAAAGAGAACAAAATGTCCTGGTGCATTATTTAAGAGCATTTGTTGTCTTTACTTGGTTTCAATGTGACAACTATATTATCTAAAAAATGGTTTTGCTCCAGGTGTTTGAAGATTATTTCTGCGGTCGGGCTCAGGAAAATTTTGGGAATCTCAGAACGAAGTGGTTAAGAAGAACATTTATTACCATTATTATTTTATTTCTCTCCACAATTCACTGACAAATTTCCACAGTAGAATTTTATGAGGAACAACAGATAATGTAGAAATGTGGAGTAGGCTAGACCAAGGAAAGAAAAATTGGCTGGTACTGGGCTCGAATCCGCAACCTCTCAAATACCATATGAGTATAATTCTTCAGTACTCAACAGAATTGGAAGAGATTTATCACACTGAAAGTCAACATTTTAACAAAAACACAAGACCTCCAGACTTGTCAAGTCATGGGTTTACTGGCCTGATGCTAAAATTACTGGCCTCGGGCCAGCAGTCCACTGTAAATTTTGAGCCCTGATTGTACACAGAGTATTATGTATAAATCTAAAAAGTAATACATAATAATAACTTTTAAAATGTAAATATCTTCTTGAATCTTCATGCGAAGGCAATATCCTTTGGTGCCTTTGGTTAATTTTAGGCTTAAAGTTACATGATTAAATAGCAGATTTCAAAGTCTCAAAAAAAAACCACACAACCACTTACAACTTGATTGACTTTGACTTGTTCTGGCTGTGTATGGTGTAACTTGAGTGTGAGTGTTTGTTTTGGTTTTTGTAGGGGTAGTCTGGAGCCGGGGTTGGAGTACATATTTCTGACTGCGGGAACTAAACTCCGGACTCTCAAGATAGTGGACTGTTCAAACATTCTTACTGAAAGGTAATTGAGTCCCTGTTCTTCCATTATTTTTTCTTAATTACACTAACAAAAAAGTGTACTTTTCTGTTTTGTTGAATACAAGTTACCCTTCTTCATTTTGTATACAATTTAAAACCATTAAAAAAAATATGTTGTTTTTATAAATGCATTTTCAGAAGCCTTTTCCTTGCAAGTTGTTACTGCCGTAATCTCTACAGCTTGACCTTTATCAGCCAGACTGACCCCGTAGGTCATGAGGTCATATGGGCTCTTGGAGCAGGCTGCAGGAACATTGCTTCCCTTAAAATACCTCCCCGTCAGCCATGGTAAGAAGTACAATAGCTGGATCTAGTATTTAAAAAACAAATCGCAGACCCCCCCAAAAAAATTTCAACCAATTTTGTATATGTCACTTATGGAACAAATTACAACAATCCTGTATAGAACCTTTGCACCGACGCCACAGGCTACGGTCCAAAGGCCCACGGTCTACCATTTAGGGATTAGAATTGCATAAAACATGTAAAATGCGCACAGTAACACATGGGGAATCCAGAAACCAACTCACATAATGGCACAACCAAGATTTTTTGTAGGTGATGACGTCAAGAGAATTTGGTGAATAGCAGTATTTTTCTGTGGAAGGCAGTTTTTCTTTAGGGTTTTTTTTCTTTTTGCAAATTAAAATAAGCATCGTCTGTTGGGAGACAATTTTCTCACACATAGGAGTATTTATAACAGGCGTATTTCTCAGAAAGATCGGTGCTGCAACGAAATTTAAAAATTAGCAAACTTTCTTTCAAAAAGTTTGCTGACCGTTTCTAGTTTTTACTACTTAATCATGTCTGCAAAATAATGTTCTTATCGTGTTTAAAGTGAACAACAACAACATCTTAGCAACCGCTGCCTGCAGATGATTGGACGCTGCTGGCCGCTGCTTTTAGCGCTGAGCGTCGGAGGCAGAAGTATTGATGATCATGGAATTGTCTCTGTTGGTAAGGAAGATTAATCTGGAAGTGTCTAAGGAAGGTGGACTTGGGGTAGGGTGTTTTGTTTGAGGTTTTGTCATTTTGAATTTGTCTCTCACAACTTTGGTGAAGCCTTCTGGGCTCAGACATGTTTGAGGCATGTGCATAACTGAAGATTAAATGTATTTTTCGTAGAACTTTTAAGTTGAAAGTTGAAACTGACTCACCTGCATATGCAGGTTTGCATTCTGACTGCAAGCGCCTGCACATTTACCAATTATGCGCTCAATTTACAGATTCTAGAACACGCAGAAAAAGTTACAGTATTGATATGCAAATATCCAAACGACAATTTCAAGCTTTTACATAGGTTTGTATACAAAAATGGATGTGCAACACTGATTCAAAACATGGGGCAAGTTACTACTGTAGTCCATATATACAAACATATATAGCTCTATGAGTCCACTCATCTCTATTATATCAGTGAGTGTATTGTGTTGTCGTTCAGTCTTTCACTCTGCTTGTGTACAATTTCAGGCTCTTTTTGCATTTGGACAATGTTTTGCATCTAATGATTGTGGAGTTACCATAGAGTTGAGTGTAGTATTGTACTGGAATAGAGACAGCTCCTGGCCAGAGCATGTTTGGAGTAAAAGAGCTTTGGACACATTTTGTGAAAGACAAAATGGCTGGCCCTGGTGTTTCTTTTAAGAAAGCGATTTTAGCTTTTTGAAAAGACATAAAGCTATTTTAAATCAAATGGATGCATTATTATTCTGGACGCTATTTCACTCCAGGAAATATAGTTTTTTTTATTAATTGTGATATTATTTTTGCCTTAACATAGCACGGAACTGCCCCAGGTTGCAAGTTCTCGAGTTGGACCATCTGCCAGAGGTCACAGAGGTCATTGCCGTAGCAATGTGTCGGGCTGGACTACGAGGGTTACATACTCTGATCCTAAGAAACACTTTAATCTGCCCTGCTGCAATCCTTCAATTCAACGGTACAACTCCCTCAAAGTTTACAGAATACTCTTCACATTGTACTATAGACCAAGTCACCTTGTTTACAAAATGAGTGATCTTGTGCTTTCCAGAGCATTTCCTGGCAGGTGTGGCAGGAAATTCTGCCCCCCCCCCCCATACGCAAACTGTGCACAAACTTCTTCTGATAGCGCCCTCTTTTGAACCAACCTCCTCCAACCTATGTTAATTTCCCATATGGGGGACAGAATCTCCGGCAGACAAACTTTTTCCCTAGGACACAGGCAAGATGCTACACTGGTCATACGAGAAGTTGTACATTTTTGCAATTGCCATCTTCGTTTTTTTTCTATTGGGCTGTGACAAACTGTGCCTGCAGAAAGCCCAACCTTTGTGGCTCTTTTGTCAACATGTGATGTCACAAATGTTATGGTCAATAAAATCTAAATAAATGTCAACTATAAACAACTTTACTGATAACTTTCTGCATTTTAACCCTAACCCCCATTAGGGTCTCTATACAAAGCCTGCCAAATACAACAGAATGCAACACAGTTGAAATGAGAACCATGCCAAATGCAACAAGGGATATTGTTGCATTGTGCAGGCATGCTGTTTGGGAAAGGACTGAGCTAGGGTGGTTGCCCTGCTAAATGCAACAGTATGCACATAATGTTTAACTGTTTTTATACAGTCTTTTGAATATGATTTGAATTATGATTCTTACCTAATATTACATCATACTTCTCAATACTTTTCCCATAAAAAATATTTTGAAATACCCATTATAAGTTGTTCAGATACAATAGAAGCACCCAAACCTATATGAAGTCACTTCACTGCTGAATGCAACAAATTCAGTCAAAAAATGACATCTGAGTTGACTGCCAAATGCAACAGATCACAACTATTACCATTTGGTGCATATTGTTGCATTTAGCATGGTTAGGGTTAAGGTGTGTATTTAAATTTAAGGAAGAGGTTAGGTTTTGTTTATTTAATTTGGTTTATCTGTTTTTGTTTACAGGTGCCTGCCCTCAACTAAGGGCGATCTCTGTGTATTTAAATCCAAACAGTTGCCATGGTGACAACCGGGAATTCCACAATGTTGTTGCACAACTCAGGGTGAGATGTCAGCATTATTCTATCAGCAGCTATTGCGTAACATTTGTGTCTACCCCCCAAAAAAGTGGCAGGATTCTAGTCATATTATTCTTTGTCAATAAAATTCTTTCCAGTAAACCATGTCTAAAAATTTAAGAAGTTGTCACTTAACACAACGTATGTGTCACACCATGGGTCTGATTTTCCCAGGGTAGCCATCGCAGTGGGTAGTTTCGACAAGGAACACAAATCAAATGGCATACCACGGGTCTGTTTTTCCCAGGGTGGCCATCGCAGTGGGTAGTTTTGACAAGGAACACAAATTGAATGGGCATACAACGGGTCTGTTTTTCCCAGGGTGGACATCGTAGTGGGTAGTTTCGACAAGGAACACAAATCGAAAGGGCATATCCTGGGTCTGTTTTTCCCAGGGTGGACATCGTAGTTGGTAGTTTCGACAAGGAACACAAATCAAATGGCATACCACGGGTCTGTTTTTCCCAGGGTGGCCATCGCAGTGGGTGGTTTCGACAAGGAACTCAAATCGAATGGGCATACAACGGGTCTGATTTTCCCAGGGTGGACATCGTAGTGGGTAGTTTCGACAAGGTACACAAATTCGAAAAGGCATACCACAGGTCTGTTTTTCCCAGGGTGGACATCGTAGTGGGTAGTTTCGACAAGGAACACAAATCGAAAGGGCATATCCTGGGTCTGTTTTTCCCAGGGTGGCCATCGCAGTGGGTGGTTTTTACAAGGAACTCAAATCGAATGGGCATACAACGGGTCTGATTTTCCCAGGGTGGACATCGTAGTGGGTAGTTTCGACAAGGAACACAAATTCGAAAGGGTTTATCCTGGGTCTGTTTTTCCCAGGGTGGACATCGTAGTGGGTAGTTTCGACAAGGTACACAAATTCGAAAGGGTTTATCCTGGGTCTGTTTTTCCCAGGGTGGACATCGTAGTGGGTAGTTTCGACAAGACACAAATCGAAAGGGAATGCCAAGGGTCTGTTTTTCCCAGGGTGGACATCGTAGTGGGTAGTTTCGACAAGGAACACAAATCGAAAGGGCAAACCACGGGTCTGTTTTTCCCAGGGTGGACATCGTAGTTGGTAGTTCAGGCCAGGATGACAATTCAAAAGGACAGGTCACACTTGAAACGACCTTTACAAGAACAACTGTGTTGACTTTAGATCGTGTATCACATTACTGCGAACCCACCACCATAAATGATAGTGTCGCATTCAGCGAGGAAAAAGGGTCAATAGAAAGTTTGTTAGGATGTTGTTGTCCTGAAATAGCCACACTTGGCTGTACTGGTGTCCTCTGACTAGGGCGTAAACATTTCCAAAAATAGCCCCTTCAGAACTAGTTGGTGTTACTGGATGCATGTTACACTGGTTCCAGCGGTACCCCACGAGCCAAAACTATCCTTCCTTCCTTTAGAGTGCAGCTTTCAAATGTTTGAAGATAAATGCACTGCCACACACTGGGGCAAACCCCTTCTCTTAGCGATAAGTGTGTACTGGGGTCTTTTACGTGCATTGATGGTACACACGGGACTTACGGCTTTACATCCCATCCGAAGGATGAAGCAGTAATGGTTAAGTGTCTTGCTTAAGGACACAAGTGTCAAGACCGGGTCTCGAACCCACATTCTGCTGATCAGAAACACCAGAGCTTGAGTTTGGTGCTCTTAACCGCTCGGCCATAAGGACATACATGGGGAAGGTTGTGTACATTGCGCGGTCAATCCAGTGAAATCACACAGCAGTCACACTTGGTGCCGCATCGGCTCTGTACGTCCCTGAAGGCCACGCTGGCTCTTACCAGGGAACAAGACACAAGTAGTCTCTAATAATGTGTAATATTACTCCTGTGGCCAACTTCCATTAGAATTACACAAGTGAATGATAAATGTATCTCTCTTAATTTAGCCCTATAGTTCAAGCTGAATCTTATGCAAAATCACATGCAGGTTAATAAAACTCAAATTTCCCTCCCAAAATATCAACACATAAAATGGTGATTCATTCACAAATCACTCGTAATTCTTAAACCAAGTGAATATGATCATGCATAAAATAAAATACAACTTACAGTTTTCCAACTGGCATTTATCCTACGATGTTGAGGTACTGTCTAGCTATATAGCCAAGTTGAGCTGGGAATTACATGCTGAGCAACGTGAATTCTGCCTCCCCAAAATCCAGTGTGTGTCTGCCTGTACAGTCCCTGCCTACACTACTACACACACAGAATCACTCATGCATACTTCATTTGCATAGGTCAAAGGGAAGTAAATTAGCATTCCATGCGCATATATTTGCATACGTCATGTATGATTCTTCTCCTGGGGTAAAAGAACTTTATAAATATAGACCACTCCCATTCTTGGGGGGGGTAACTTGACAGTACAAAAGAAAACATATCAAATTGACTTTATTTACAGGATAAAGTCATCTCTTGACAGTACGAGTTAGCTGTCATCCGAACTTAGGAATCAATTTATAGGCAATAGTGTGCTATAAAGCAAAAGGTACCAGGATACCAGCTGTTATCAATATCCATTGCATGGCATTCTAGCTGGTAACCTGTTTCTGCAAAGAAAAATGTTTTTGTTCCTAACCTTGAATCATCGAATATTAATCCTAGTATGGATCCATTTATCAGAGAGGTTTTAACTAGCATTCAAACAATATGTCCAGTACAATCAAATTTAAAAGTGTGTTTGCTTGTATTTTCTTCTTTCAGACTTTGACCAAGAAACGCGTTTTAAGTGACGTTCTGCATGTGTTTGCCAAGTATAACTGAAGACCAGGAGTGTGTTTTTGAGGATGTTTGCTGATTACAGGCTTTTTTGTCGATCTCTCTCGGCTTTCAGATGTTGTTGAAAGAAGCAGCGTTGCCATAAATGACGGCCTTTGTTATGACCAAACCTTCGTATGTTTATGTGAAATGTTGCAGAGTCTGTAAACCTCCAAAATGTAACGTACTGTAATTTCAGGGAGCGTCACCTTCACGCCAGAAGGAAATATCAAACTTTCAGGGTTTTTCATTTTCATACCACTATGAAGAAGTTTTTTTGCCAGATATGACATGTAACAAACTGTGTTTCGGGTCCCACTCACTCACTTAATCACCCTACCGCATAGACACCTGGGGTCCGTTGCGCTGATCTCCTTTGTCCGCGGCTAGAAGTTAGGTTCCAGAGTCTGTCAACCTTGCTGGATGGACCCAGTTACTTGATCCAAGATGTCATTGGACGGCCTCTAGATTTTGACCATCCAGGTGCTGGGGAGGATTCTGCCTCTGCAGTTTATGACCATGTTTAATGCCTTCTTTGCCGGGGTGTTGGCATCAAAGCGGGCAATGTGGCCAAAACGTTTTGGGTCCACATAGCACTGATGTCCATAAGTTATTCCATTTTGTAGTTGGTGCTTTTTAGTTTAATTACAGCACATAATAGCTTTCGATGCAGGTATTTTACATTCACTTGTTTGTTATTTCGGTGTTTATACTGTTGGTGCATGAATTGTGTATTATTATTAAATTATTTTGTGGATGAATACTAATGTCAATATTTTAGATATGAAAAAAATAGTCTCATATAAATGCTAAATTGTTTGAACATATAAATCACAGTTATTAAAAATCATTCCTGCCATTGTAAGTTATTTGTGAGAATATTTAAAAGTATGATCAAATTGATTTATTTTAAAAGAGAACGAACAGCTATCAAAATTGTATTTAAAAGATTTGATTTGTATATGTTGCACAGAGTGTCTATTTTTCATAAAGTGTGTGCAGTTGTATTGGTTGATATTTCTGATTATTTAAAAACTTCTTTTGTGATTTTAATCGATGTAAGAATTTCATTTTGGGGTAAAGAATATTATTTTGGTTACCCTTGCTACATCAATGTGTGATAAATGTATACTCAGAACTTTCCAAGTCCTGTGGTGAAATGAATGAATCCACAGGCTGCTCTGATGGGATTTGAACCCACTACTCCCACATTGTAGAGCAGAATACTTAATAGTAAGACCACCTACTGTAGCTTGCCTGGTAACAAGAGGACAGTTCAAATCCTGTAATTGACTGTGGGTACCAGTGTTGTAGGTCCCAAGACCTGGTTCGGTCTTCCCCTCGGGAGGGCTGGTCTTGGTCTTGGTCTCAGATGTCAAGGTCTAGGTCTTGGTCTAGGTCTTGGACTTCCAGGTCTTGAATACAACAATGGTGTGTACTGCAAACACTGTATGATTTATAGATGTAATAATTGCATATAGGAAAAAGGATAAACCCAAAATAATATTATTTTGTTATAACCATTGTCTTATTTATAGTATATGCATTAGAATTTGTGAAGTTTTGCTCTTGTTTTGAAACATTTATAAGGAACCTCTGTTTATTATGCTGCCATTGTTTAGGTCAAACAATGAAAACATGCACATGTGTACGTGCCATGCAAAACTGTCAGCCAATGATCTTAGTGAGGGTGCTCTTTGCGCTTTTTATGTCATAAGCAAGGGATGCATAGGTAGTAGCATTTAACACTCTTTGAAGTCACACATTCTTGAGCACTGGAGTGGAAATAAACTCTGCCAAAAAGCCAATGTTATGCCATTGCTATGACCAAAGTGAAATATTATGTAGGTTAACAGTCGGGCACGAGTCTCATCTTGTTCCCCAAAAGGTAACAGTGGTTTTGTTTCTAATCCTTCGTATAACAGGGTTCAGTTTGATTAAAACACCGAAATAAAACACGATGATTAACTTCCAACTATTTGATATTGTAATCGTCATGATTATTCTTTTATAACAGACAATACATTAAGCCCCGCCCCCCATGACCCAAATGACCAATCACATCCGTGAAAACGCACATTCAAAAGTATGATGAAAGTCAGTTAATACAACCCTACATAAAAAATAAACAAATTAAAAACAGTATTTCTTTTTTTCTCCCTGTCGGCATACAGCTAGCCTTTTCTGTGATTGCACTTGTACATGTCTAGATGCAATCTGGATGCAATGTTTTAGACCGTCATCACAACGGCGGCACAGCTAAATGGATCAATCGACAGTTCAGTTATCAAGCTTATTTATTGGGAAAATAATATTTCACAAAAAAATTGTATAAAAAACTCTCTAATCAAAAATTACGTCAAGCCTCCAGAAGTAATAAATACAAAATTAGCAAGAAGTTTTACAAAAATGTTATTTTGTTTTTTAGTCACGAGTTGAGATTGTCTACCCATGCGACTAAAACTAAAATATCAAAATTAACATTGTAAATGTTACTATCCACAAAGAGTCCAAGTCCCCGACACCAGAGTTCAGAGGTCATATCAGTAAGCACCACCTCCACTGGTTCATCTTCCTCGGAACATATTCCTTAAGACAAAGCAAACTAAAACACATCGTTAGGTGTCACGTCACTATGGATGTAATAACAGTATTTTGCTGATGTTATTTCATTTGATCCATTTCCTTCCATCAAAAAACTGTTCCGTTTTTCCAGGCCTTCTGTACAAAGCAACAATACATCTTCACTGTAACATCAATCTTGTTCTCTCATCGTCAACTTTGACACAAGACAAACCTCCGTTTTCACCGCAAGGTTCACATGCTCGGCGATCTTTCTCTGATCGCTTCGAAGTTCAAATCATTTCCTGGCTTTAGAAACACGCTCAGCAATCTCCTCTCCCAAGAAACATGCTAAGCGAACTCCTCGTGCGTGGTGTCTGCATGAGGTTGCAGGCCCCTCTCAAGAAGTTTCTTATTTCTGGATTTCTCCTCTTCTTGTTTCTTCAGCTGCTCGGCTCGCTGTGCCTCCAGGATGTCGTCAATGGATACCCGATCTAAAGGGAATTTATCCTCATTGTCTTTATCCTGTATGAGAACAATGAACAAAATTCTGCATTTTACAAAACAAGCAGAGAGTTAACTTCACTTTACAAAATCCTTGATGTTTGATAATAGTTTCATTAAAAACTTTCAAGATGACACTGAAAATATGATAGAAGGTTGTTTCCACATTAGTGATGCAGTGTTTCTCTTGGCTGCTGAACTGAGCAAGGTGGTACAGTACAAATTTAAATTGGCGACAGATGCAGCCTGCAAACTGGCGAACATGCAGAGCTCTTACAAATGCGTGATAATTCTATCAACATCCAAATTGTGAGTTCTTCATACACAAAGGTCAAAGGAAAAAGAGGCTCCATCATACATGACACAAAATGAACACTGTTAAGTATTTACTTTTGTGGCATCTTCATAGCCAGGTGGTGATACAACGAATTTGCAAAAGACTGGGCTGAGATTTGACAAATGAAATGTGAAAACTCCTGAAAATGGCATGCGGGCCTGGGTTCCTACTTCTTCTAGACCTGGAGCATCCCACTAGATGTTACAATTCAGGAGGTTTACATACTCCGTGTATCATCAGAAATGCAAAACTACAGGTTTGGACACAATGTGGAGTGTGAACCATTTTTTTCTCACTTTTGAGACTGCTTCACTTCTTTCAAGAAAATGTCTCAAGGTTCAAGGTGATTTTCAGAAAATCCTGAGAAATCACACGCCTGGAAAATAAGCAGGTGGTCACTGAAAGAAGAGGGGTGAAGCTCTGGCATAATGAGACTCCACACTCTCAAGGGCTCTAATTTGGGGGGAAAACCCACACGACCACAGGGCTTGTTGCTCAAAATGTTTAGTGGCCCAGAAGTGTTCTAACAAGACCAGAACAGTTTAACATACTGTTTACTACATACTGTTTTTATTTGAACAAGCTCTGAAAGAGAAGATTTATCTGGTTTGTCTTTATGGGCACACATGCTTCATTACTCAATAGAATTGGAAGGTGTTTATCAGACTCGAAGTCAACATTGTAACATCATTTGTTTTAATTTGAGATGTTACACTGTTTGGTTTTTATTATTCAATTGAAAAACACGAGACCGACGGACCTGTCCAGTCATGAGTTTACTGGCCCGACGCTAAAATCAGTGGCCTTGGGCCTGTGGTCCAGTGTAATCTTCGAGCCCTGGACTCCACTTAGTACTTTTCAAGTGAGGGATTCAAACTTCATGACCTTCAGCATTCTGGAGCAGGGCCCAATTTCCGAGAGCTGCTTCAATAGAAAAACATTGCTTAACAAATTTCTGCTATTAAAGCAGAAACTAACAAATTTCTTTACATGTGGCATGGTAGTTTGTCTGGAATCCTTATTCTGATATTAAGTATAATTTTCTTATCCTTAGACAGCTCAGCAATGTTTTGCAGCTCTGTGAAATCAGGCACAGATATCTTAACTTATAAACCACAGACTAGCAGGTGACAAGAGACAAAACTGAGTCTGATCCTTAAGTTAGCAGCAGGTAACATGAACACTGTTTTCAAAGACTATAGTTTCCAAAATCATTGCCTGTACGTATGTATTTACCATCCCTCCAAATTTCCAATCTAAAATAAAGAAGTTTGTGTGCATTTTTAATCAAATTTGATTTTAGTTCTTACAATTTCACCGATAAGCATCACATTCTCTCCTCTGACTACAAAGACACCCCTTGGAATGTCACCAAACTGCTTGCCGACGTGGATGCGCTCTATTGTCCGATGTAATACAAGATTGGCTGGAAGAAAAAGGCAAAATTTTCCTTTCAAATTTAATTTACATGCCATCTAAAGCTAATTAGAAAGAAAGCACAATAATTCTTCAGGTATAAAGCACATTTAAAATACATTACAAAATTATGTGTAAAATAGTTAGAAAGGTGAATCATTTACAAAATTAATATGATCCCTGGCTAATGGTTGTATGGCTTCTGACTGGCACCCCCGAACAAAGATAATGACAAAATAGGGAGACAGCCAAAATAGGGCTAGATAGCTCAGCTGGTAGAGCAACGCACGTTAAACCGGAGGTCATTGGTTCAAATCCCGCTCTAGAATTTTTTTTTGTTCAACCCCAAAATAATTTGTAAAGAATACAACTTTTTTTTTTAATGAGTTTGACATTGAGAAAATAGGAAGGAACAATGATATGGATACAATAGCTGAAATATGGATACAACTGAATTTCCTGTGGTGTGAATGTAAATAAATGGCCGTATGTAATGATGCAATAACTCATGCAGCAAATCATCATTAAAAAAAATTAAATCCAATTCGTTAGTGTGATGTACTTCCACTGTAAGCCATGCTCACCTCAAATAAACTGGCTCCAACAACTACCACTAGCCCATAAGAAATCCATTGAGCTTGTTTTTTTTAAGTGTTTTTTTTTTTTAAGATTAATGATGATCAAAATAATTCTATGATACACTTTCAAAGACAGAATTATCAGTGCCTGTCATAGGAAAGTCTGAAATGCCTCTGAACAATGAAGTTAGCCATTCTTGTTAAAATGTTTGAGCCAGATGTAGTGAAAAACTTGCTTGTGCAGTAGATTTGCACATGTGTGCTGTATTGACTTGATATAATATCTGGTTTGGGGTAGCACCATAAGATCATACTTTGCTGTGTAGAGAGCTTTTTTTCTTATAAGAACTTGTCCTGTTATAGACCCCTTGCATTGGCTGAATCGCTGAGGTCAAACAATGAAAACAGGCACGCATGATGTATGAGCCCCGCCCAATAGCCAACGATAGGTCTTCCTTTGACCTCAGTGATGCCATATGCCAAATACTCACCGAACTGATCAATGCTGCGGAGAAACCCAATCAACGTCCTGCCGTCTCGGAGTACCACAAGAGTTTTCTCTGCGCAAAAGAAGATGTCAATGTGCTTTGGTTTATTACACTAACTATAAGAACAGATGTTGCTGCCAAGGATATCCAATACCTAGACCTAATAATGGTGGCTACGCTATGCGCCAATGTGAACCGTCTTTAGTGTTGTTCTCTTAACAAACTAAGTTAGCCGGTGTCATAGGGAAATCTGTCCCCCATAATATGTCCCTTTAGGTAGCGAGATATTGACATTTCATATTCTGGTGACACACAAAAAAGAGGTTTTTCAAATTAATGTTGCTTTGACCTAACATGCTGTCCCATTAGCTTCAAATCACTCATTGTACAAGTTCTAGGTCAATTAAACTCTCTTCTTTCATCAAAACAAAGGCAAAACTTTACCTCCCTTTTTCACACACCAAAAAGATTCAGAACCGCAAGCACAATCATTTTTGAACTTTTTTAACAGACCACATGGGGTTACATTTTTTAATTATTACCTTCTCTCTTGATTTCTAATAAAAAAATACTGCCATTTATTGGTAGAGAGAGGTTTGGAAAGTTTATGGTGCTTTTTATTCCGTTTCTTTTTTAGTAAGAAAAGTTTTGTTCCTGCGCCAGGTTGCGCATGTAATTTATGGAGGTTTTAATTAAACCTATTGATCGGTAAAATCCCATTTTGAACCCCTGGAGTGACACATTAGGGATAGGGTTCGCAAGGGCTGATGAGCTTTAGTAGTTTAGGTGGTCTTATTTGACAATCTCTTTGACTCAGTTGGCGACCAGAAGAGTACCAGGTGTATGGTGTCTTGTGGAAGGTATAGGGGGGCCTAACTCATTAACAAAAGCATCCCCCCTGTGACAAACGGTGTTTGCACCATTGAATTTCTCCTGACGAGACCTTTAATTTGATGTATAGTTTGACCATATTTGAAAAAACAAAATTTTTACTTACAATCAAGCTAATATTAATAATGCATGGTAAATTAACATGAGCTGAAGGAGATTGATCCAAAAGAGGGCGCTATCAGAAGAAATGTTTACACAGTTTGCCGTATGCGGATTCGGATGGGGGTGGGGGGTAGGCTCTCCCCCCAGTCCCTCACCGGGGTCAGTACCCGACCTTGGTCCAATTTTATAGAGCTGCTTAACGGCCGACTTTGTGCTTAACTGTGCAATTTCCATTAGCGCTGACCAATAGCACACACGAAAAGGTATGCTAACCTTCTGTTGCTTACTTACTGTAACTTGTATTGTAAGAAAATGAATGACGGGAACAATGTAAATTCATGGTGAATGCACACGCTGAACGCCTTAATTTTTTGCTTACCTGTGAAATATGCTTGTGATGCTTAAGCAAATTTCTCTGCTATTATTTAGTTAAGTGGAAAAATTTCCGTATCCTGCCACCACTTTTTCACTTATTTTTACCCAAAGGAATATCTCATTTGAGTAAATTAGATACTATTTTATTTCATAACGAATGAAAAAGAAGTGGCTGGATACGGAAATTTTTCCAAATATTCTCCAATATGACAAAAGAAATGTATGTCAGTTTAAACTTTTCAATACGAATTAATGTCATTACCTTCCACCACACAGTGTAAAAATATAAACGCGCAAGTTTCGAGTTAGCGCGCGCAAATCTTAAATTTACGCATTATACGACAGCAGACTAGTGTAGCGGAACCATTGATTTCTATGAGCGGAACTCCTAAATCTTTTGAAAACTTAGTTATTTGGGGGCTTTTAGTTCGAGTGAAATAGCTATACTATACTTACTGTCAATTTCTGCAACAAGACTTGCTGTTCCTGGCAAGGATTCCATGATGATGTCAGAACAAACGACACGAGAAAATAAATAATACACATTTATTTACATTCCCGTTGAGAGTTAGAGTAATGCTGGCTCATGCACACACGCTGTAGTGTACAAACTCTCTCGATCGTATAATGTCTTTAGGCCATTAGGCATAAACCTGACAACAGAGGGCGCAAGTCAAGTTAAACGGCTTTCGGCTGCGAAGTAACACTAAGCTCCCATAGCAACCAACGCTAAATGCTAAATATTCAACAATACTCAACAAATATTTAAAGTATCTTAGCCTCTTGAAAACCACCAAACATATTTTCCGACAACTAAACTTCAGATTTCTTTTCAATTTTTGGCAGGTCAGCCGTTAGGAAGTTTTGCTAATTACAAAAAAACACCCCCGAAAATGTTTTTTTTCCCAAACCGATTTGCTGCCAGTTTTTGTAAAGCACTTATCCACTTACCAGGCCAAATAGGACCAACTTTAAAGCCTAAATGTATCCAGTTTCCTCAAAAGGTGAAGCACAGAACCCCAGGCTCGGATAGATGGTTATGTTTACACAATCCATCAATTGCATGGCCCTCAAAACGTTATTATTCAAAAGTAACTGTGGGTTTACAAAAAATGATAATTAGCTTGGCGCATGAAATTGGGCCTATTTAGTGTGGTGCACCCCGCGGTTTGTTGGAGCATGCTAAAACTTAGCTCTCTTGATTTGTGATTCTGCCACACCACATCCCCCATCAGTGGCGTAAACGGGGGTGGGGCAGGGGAAGGGGAGCCTCCCCCACCGCCGCCCCCAAAACAAAAAGTGATTGGTTCAATACGTCAAAAGCTCCCCAATGAAAGTCTAGTTACACCTAGCCTCTAGATGAAGTCAACCAGGGCACGGTGGTGAAAATGCCCCCACCCAAAATCGTATAAACAAAAAACAAAACAAATCGAAACAAATCAAAACAAAAGAAAACAAACAAACAAACACCCCAACAAACAAACAAGGAATCAAACAAACAAACAAACAAACCAACAAGCAAACAAATATCCCAAACAACACAAAAACACCCAACAAACAAACAAAATAACAACAACACTACCATTAAATGTGGCAGTATGTTTTTGACATAGATTTCACGAGGTCATACTGAGCTGTCTTGTATAAGCAGTTAAACATAATCTAACATAGTCGTTCAATTGACCTCCAGACTTAAAACAGAAAACAAACAAACCAGACCTACAGATAATGATAGTAACCATGATAAGAGTACTCTGACCTAAATAAGGGGATTAAGACATTAATCAAGTGACGATAATCGTATCAGCCACAAGATGATCAGATCACGGGTATGGACAAAGTTGCAATATCATTCCGGCCGTCCCCACGACGGTCCGGCCTGCTGAAATCAAACCGTATTCACTGCAGGGACGACTGACATTGGCGCCTGGATAGCGAAAACTGCGGCCGTTTCAAATTCACCAGAGTTGACGAGGTTGTCCAATTCACAGAATCTGGTCGTTCTCTCCTCTCGCATACACCAGTAGTTCATTGACCAGGTGCTTGTAAAGACTGATTGCATTATTAGATTACAACTATGGATACAAGGATGACAAGCCCCCGGTAACGCCCAAGTTTTGTAACACCGCTTATAAACATTCCACTGCCAAAAAGATGATGGTTGTGTAATCAGCTCGAGCCATACAGCCTGCTAATGTGCAAAATGCACACCAGACGAAGCCACATAACAAAATTATGGAGAACAATAGCACATAATTAGAAAACACAGGAATACAATACAACAGCATGCTCTTTTATTAGAAATATACTTTACATTTACTTTGTTTATTCTTTTATTAACAATAAACTTGAGTTTCGAATGGCTAGTATCAGAAATAGCGTTCATTTTTATTAGAGCATCGGGCAATAATGCGGCGTCATGTGCGTGGAAGGACGTAACAAAAAATTACCGGAGAAAGGGCGTAAGCATGTGCAAAATTGTTTCAAGACAACTATTAAGTGTACAAATCTGATCGGTTTTCTGCCATTCATTAGTTATAATATGATGGATATTCTGCATTGGAATGGGAAAACACCTCTTTGGAGGTAAATTCTAGCAACAAAATTGTTAACAGTTATAAAATGCCACATTTTTTTGTCATGAGCCATTTTGTTGCTTACGGAATTTTGTTCCCGGAAAAAGTAGATCCTACTTTTGTGTGCCTGGGGAAAATAGCACAGAGCACTTCCGGGCACACGACGACCGACGGTCCGTACGAGGCCACATTAGAATGACGCCAGCTTTGAGGTAAATTTGTTTTAACATTATGGTGTTAACGTAAATTTTCTTATCCAATTTCATTTCAAAATTTTGGACCGAGGTAATTTCAAACAATGGTGTCTGTACTGAGGCTTCCATTCATGCAACCTTGGCCTCAAGTCGCCGCGTGCAATGGCGACACATTTTGCAACATTGGCGCTTGCCCCCGACTTGTATTTACGCCTGGGCAATTTTGTGAAGTATCTTATTGTGTCTGAAATTAACGACCCTGGGTAGCAGTAGATAAAATCATACGACGAAAAGAACGGATTATATAGAGACAGACGTCAAACAATCATTGACTGATAATACAAACAGACGACACATAAATATAGGGAATGATAATTTCATTATGTAAGAGTTGCTAGTTGTGCTTTCAAAGTTTCTGTCTGTTGTGTGTATGGACAGAATGAGATCGTTGGGAATACAATGCGACCTCTTTTACCCTTTCACACTTTACCCGCATGTTTTAACATGGATGTAGTAAGAGCGTGACCCTTGTGGCAAATTTGCCACCGTTGGGATGAGTTCAACTCAAGAATTACGTAAAGCTTAAACTGGACACAATTATTATCTCATATAACTACTAAGCTCACAAGAGGTTGCTTAGCAGTAGTAGCAAGATACCAGCTAAAATATACCATTGTTCGTGACTTACATACATTAGTTTACTAATTAGTAAACTTGCTAAAGGAATACTCGCTGTTTAAACGACTCGATGAAATTGGCTCCTTAATTTATAATTTACATGAAACTATAATTTCAATTACCTAGACGGTTATTTTGATATCAATGTTTTTTTTTCTTTATTTGCCGCTCTGCCTGCTAACTGTAGCCGCCACCACAGCCGCGCCTATCCCACTTCCATCGTCAACTTCCACGAATCTCGCCTTGTACTTCGGCGACAATTCCGCCAATTTCTTCACCATCGTGTTTCTGAACGTCGGGAACTCGTTGTACAAACTGCCGTCAACGCCTATACCGCACACGGAGCTCTTCTTGACGCGGATGAGCAGTGCGGCAATGGCTGTGGCGACCAAAATGGCACCGCGTTCGGTAAGTTTGCAGCAGATTTGGGACACGACTTTGCAGTCAGCTGTAGACGGATTATCAACGCCCATAGACTTTAGAATACGTTGAGAATGAGAATGCTGATCATCCGAATCCCTTAAAAATGAAGAAATAAATAAAGTAAGTAAGTAAAATAATGTCAACTGGCAAGACACATTTTTGTTTGACCTAAAAATACGTCAGATGGGGACTGTGCAACCTCGTTCCGATGGGTTCGCAAATCGAATTCGCCTTAACACTATTTTGTACAATAATTAGTGTATAATCAAGGCATGGAATGATCCTATCCACATGATAAAGCAAAGCATCCAGACCCTTGCTATGAAGCAAGCTGCCTCCTGTTACACGTGAGAAACGTAGGCTACTTCTCTCGGTCCCAGCGCCTCATCCAAAAGGTGATGGGATGAGCTGACTTATGCACATGCGCATTGGGCCACCTCTTTACCCAAACAACACCGGTCACTTCTTCTTGTTCACCGAAAGATTCGACTATCAATAATTTAGCTCAATCGTGTAAATCCATTGAGAATGCTCATTGTTATTGTTTTGCCTCGAGGGCTCGATCACAACATTCTTCTTGCAACTTTGGTCTAAAAAGATCATGACGCTGCCATGCATTATCTTATCCTTGTGCGAATTGCGCCGAGCAGCAGTAAAATCGTTCCCATCATGCATCGCTACATCCTGACAAGAATTTGCGCAAGCTCATCAGGCCATCAGTGGTCTTAGTTGAGACAGTGAGGCCGACCGAAGAAATGCAAATTTTTGTATAGCATATGACGTTCTTACGAACGGACGATTTGGACGATTCGGACGAATTTGGAATCCATGCTCAGAGAAATACAAAGAGAACCCAACCGGCCTCGGTTCAGGCTCAATCATTATTATTTTGTTATAACAAAGCTTTGGGTACGGGCTTCGAACAGGCAGACAATGCCTGAGCCGGACCTGAAGCAGAAACCGTGGTTTCGAAAAGGCGCATAAAAAGCTACCTACCCTTCTACGATTTCAGAGATGAAAGAAGTTGTGAATACCCATTGTTGTTGCAAAGTGTCTGGGACCTTGCCTTCAAATAAAACTCCTTGTTGAGCTAATTTAACGAGAATGAGACGTGCAACTTCTCCCATGTACTTGCCGGAAAACATCTTCTCGTATCTGACAGAAAAGACAATAATACATTAGATTTGTCCTCTCGCGTCGGCTCATTCATATTAGTAAAGCATAATATTTTTGTTATTAAAAAAACATTATTTAGTTAACACTGTTATGGCAAACAAGTGGCGCCAAGCAACCAAATAATACATCTTTGATAAGAGAAAACCTACAAGGTTCAGATTTTAGTAAAGAGACGCCATTTTTAATATTAATAATATTCCTTTACTTTGCTTCGTCTGAGGCCTACCTTAAAATAATGACACGTACGGCAGGGTACATTTTAGAGCATTGGTCATAATTATGGCATAGTAAAACAATTAAACTCAATTCTCCTTAAAACTCAATTCTCCTTAAGGCTGTGAAGTTTTTATTTCTGAAATAAACCAAGCAATAGAAATATTAATAGCTCGTCTTCATGCATAGATAAATAGAGACACTAACATTTGGTTCCTCTTATTTACAGTCCGGCTGTCCAGGTCGAAATCGAACTCGGTCCTCATGAAGTCGAGGGCGCCGTCGTCACCGAGGGCCCCCCACTCGGTATCAATGACGACATGGCGTGGCTCCTCATTGTCCCCCTTCCACCTCGCCACCTCGCTCAATGGCGCAACATACGCTGCATTGCAGCCGGTTCCTGTGGTGACAAAGAAGTTCTGTTCAGTTCAGTTTACTCAGTTAAAGAACATGTTATTACATTTAAAAAATGATGGAAGCAACTTTATTACCACTGGTCTGTAAGGGAAAAAACGAAGATGACATTGTAACATGTCAATAGGATGTAGTCCTTACAAGTTTGTTTGTGACAACATTATGTTTCCAAACTTTTGCGCGCCTTTTTCTTAGACCCATTACCACCCACCACTAGCAAGCCCATGTGAACTTGTTGGTCAATTTTATTGACAACACACATAATTTGTTGGGCATGCCTTTGCATAACAACAGTATAAAGCGGGATACATGACAAAACACATGTATTGTTGATGTATCTTTTTGCGTACAGCTTCATAAAACTGAACTGGCGCAAACTTTACTGAAAGTAATACGGCTAATGTGTGCCTTTACCAGGCACACAAGGAAGTTATCGTGGGCTTGCCGAGGTTGGGCTCAGGGTTTGCTTTTTACTCACCCACAATGAGGCCAATCCTACAGTCGGTATCATAGTACGCCCCAGCCATAAGTACTCCAACTGTATCGTTTAATAGAGCAACGGTGCGTAGCTTGAGGTTCTGTTTTCAAAATCGGACAAAGAGGCTGGCTCACTTGAAAGTAACTTTTTTTACAAGTAGTAGTAACATCAAAAGACAAAATAAAGTCTCACAGAATGGCAACTAAGGTTTAGCAAAGGAAAAGTGGGCCTATAGGAAAACAAGAGAAGATGGTGCGACGATGTTACGACCACGAAAATAATGACATCATTTATGGGCATGAATGTAAAGAGCGGGTAAACTGCATAACAAAATGTTTATAAAGCCATCTTCGTGTGTCACCTATAGACAATGACGTAGATGATGATGTTTTAGTGATGAAACCAAAACCAAAAGAATGTAAACATAGGTTTTGAACCTTTTTAGCTATGGCCTTCTGTAGTAGTGCAACTACGTCTTTCCCGACGACGCCCTCTACGGCAAAACCTTTGGTCCAGATCAGCAAATCGGCTTTATAAAAAGAGAAAAAATAATGTACAAACCGGTTGTTATGGTTGGTTGGCGTAAAATATAATTCAATTAAGGTCCCAGCAGAGTGCTGTGAAATTTGACCCAATAACAATCAACCGCAAGGTTTGTCTTTTCTTTTACCGCCAAACAGCAACTAATTAAAACTAAATTTGACAGCTTGTGCTAAATGAATTTGATATCTGCACAAATTATGTTATATTGATGATAGCAATAATGTTACGCCCACTGGACAAGTTACCGCTTTCCACCTTTTCTCCAAACTGTTTTAAGAGAGTCAACGTAATGTAGCAAATGAGAATCTGAACACATTATTATGAGTCCGTGCATGTTTTGTGGAATGATGTCCACAAACTAACGGCACCTAGCTTTACCTGAATCCAGTCGGTGTTGCTCACAAGGAAAAGAAAATGTAAAACTCAATGGAAAGATTCCAGACTCGCCATCCGCAAAGTGCGTCTCAATAAAGAGAGCCAGCTTGTCTGCAATGTAGTCGAAAAACTGCCGGAATGAAAAAACAAATTATCAATATGATTGTTTGAGTTATTGCAATGGGTGGAATTATGAAAAATAGTCCGTCCGGAGCCGATAGGGCTCACCAGACCGGTGTTTATACCCGGTTTCATGTGTATTAAACGACTGAGAATATTTATATTCCCTATTTGGACAGGATGCCAGTCCATCGCAGGTTACTCCAGCTCTCCTCTGTACCCCCTTTGTACTCCTTGGTGAAGAGAACAACGGGTGAAGCATTCAAATCGCGTGGCAGAGACCATTTATTTCATAGCTTGACTCAAATTTAAAGGAAATATGGTAAACTGTTCAATGAGCCTAACGATAGACCTATTCCAGTCGGGTTGGGGTCCCGGCTGTTTTAAAGAAATTAAGTAATCTTATGTAATCGGGCCTGTAGGCTTTTGCGCAGGTAAGCCTGAACATCTGACGTAACACTTTGAGGTTCGTAAATAACGTCAGATACCAGCCTTTCGAACCTGCCGTTTTCTGCCAGATATACCTTTAACCTTGCATGCCAAAATACGAATACACTCTTAGAATCAGTCTGGTAGTTATGCGTCATTGCTTGCATATTTTCAATGTACTCTCTCTAGGTTCGTAAGACCAGTGCTTGTATTCACCCTGGCGGATAAAGACATGGGACCAGTCTAGATGCAGGTCAGCACATCAGGTACTAGCTACAGAACGATTAAATGAAACAAAAATTAAAACTACTTAAAATATACGCAATCTTTCAGCAATTCATATTGCGAGAAATGGTTTGGGGTTAACAGAAAAACGAAGACGGTATTATATTGAACCAACACTGTTTTCGTGGACAGGCAACCGTAAACTTTTACGTCACGGACTTGTAGAGTGCGGGCTCAGCCTAACCTGATCTGAAGTGCCAACTCTGACGTCACGCGGCAGGTGGTACTTCTCAACTGCGGCAACCTCTATACCGCTATCGGTGCATTTGGTCAGCAAGACACGGAAATTAGTTCCTCCCATGTCGAGGGCTAAATATGTACCCCTCTCTGCAAAAAGTAAACCCAAATTGGCCTATTATATATAAAATAAAAATGTATAAACAACGTAGGCCTACCGTGAATAAAAGTGTAGGCCTAATAATGAAGGTACAGACTTGCCGGAAAACAAAAACTATAAGTTTTTAACAGCCGGTGGATTCATAAGTTATGTATTTCCCCTGTTGCAAAGCCTACAGTGACTTGAATGTCACTGATATACTAGACTGGACCATTCCATTTTTATCTGGGGAGGGTCAATTCCCAGGGTTGTGGGTTTTTCAATGGGCTGGTGAAAAATCTGCCATCATGGTTTGGCGCAAGTGTCAACACAGCCCTAACACACACCCAACCCTCTGATAAAGTAGAACCGTTCCAGCCACGTGTTCATTGTATCAGATTGTGTCGTTGATGTCTGACACTCTGGACAGCTCTGGTGTCCAGCAACCCCCACACAACCAATTATTAAAGGTCCAATATTAGTTTGAAATTAACATGGGCAGAAAGAGGTTGATTCAAAAGAAAAGAGGGCGCTATCAAAAAATACTGTACATGTACACAAAATTATTATAGTTTGCCGTATTGGGGGGGGGGGGCACAGAATCTCCTGCTACACCGGCTTTTTGATACTGACTTAATGCACCGGTGTTGACTGTCGTGCTCAACTAATTAATGCTGTGCCTCCGGCGTATACAATCTTCCAACCTACAGATAAAGTGATGTTTATTTTTCTTCTGCTCTTATTAATGTGGCCAAACTGAGGCTTGAAGGGGTTAATAGTCTGACTCTTTGGTTAGATGAGAATCAGTTGTGGCTAGTCGACACAGGGTACAAGATGGCAGCAAAGGCCTGTTGGTAAGACAATAGTCTGTTTTTTTTATTCTGACCTGAGCCATTAGGTAGTAATCTCACATGAGATATGAGCATTTTCACCGCAGCGTCTTCGTGCGTCTCCGGTTGTAGTCCCAAATCAAATGAACGCTGACAAACTGATATCAGCTCATGCTGGACTTTGTCTGTAAGATGCAACGAATCCAGAATGACCGATACTTCCTGTGCAAAAATTACACAAAAGTTATTTCTCATGTTCAAGCAATCATATTAGATGGGATGTATCTTCTGGAAAAATATATGATACATGGAACTCGAATTATAAGTATAACTGAATTGGTTTACCTTTGGTATAAGTTCGCCATTTTGTTTCATCTGTGATCCAGACATTGTCAAGGGACGCCTTGTAGTTTATATCAGTTCAAAAATAAGAGGATAATAATTGTAGTCCAAACAACACTCTCTATGGAGCAAAAATCATACAAATTTAAAAAGATTACGTCATCTTGTAATCTCTCGGTGGTGTAACTAGACATTTTCATTTGGGGTGGGGGAGCGGGTGCAAAGAAGTCGGAGGGATTTTTATGTAGGGCCTATATCAAACCATCCATTTGTGCATTTTTAGTTTCGATCTCGTTGGTGTTGGGTTGGGCACTTAAAAGTAAAGAGATAGACCCGGTACCTGTGGACTGTATTGTATAACCGGCAAACCCGCGACCTTGCTTGACCCTAAGATCTCATAAGTTTGTGATCGATCTTCATTAATCGTCTGTGAAGTCGAAACTGTCGCTGTAATTTTAGGTTGTACGCTGGGAGCATGGCCTTTGCTCTATTTTTTTCCAACATTTGTATTTTAATGGGTCAATCGACTTCAATAAAAACATAGGCTCATTATCAGATAAATAGGGCTTGTTTATCAGCAGACTTCAATCCTGTTACTAATTATAGCATAACAATTATTTGTTGAAAGAACGTCTAACACGACTGAAATGATGTGGCCTTCTACTGCGAGGTGCACATTGCTAAATGCTACCAGCAAAGGGTTTACCTAGACTGCAGTCGACTGATACCCTCTGCCTTTTTCCGTAATGACGCGCCTCGAAGTGTAACGTCAGATGTTTAACATCCTTAGTTATGTAAACTAATTTCCTGCGTGCGCAGGCTTTGCACAGGAACATAACGTGCTACCTGCTCTCTCCATTTATCACAGAACATCTTCGCTTTATGATTGGAATAAGTGTAGAGGAGCTTTTATACTCGTTTTTGTTTATCTTCACAAAAGGGCCTTTCGTATATATGCTCTATGAAACAGAGTATTCCGATAGGTGCATACACATTTTGAGCAACAAAATTAATTACCAGGCCCTCAGCCGGCCCACAGGCTGAAAGGGTGCAGTGTCGTTACCTACGGCGTCCCCCATCCCTCCGTCCAAACGTCTATAAATAGGCACTTTCGTTTCCAGATCGTATAACTTGACTTCAAAGTGACATTTTGACTTGTATTATAACTTGTATGAGCCTTCTGTTGGAGGTTCCCGGTTTACATGTGTATACCTACCCAGACGAATACACACCATAAACAACCCATCAGAAGGTGGCGCGTAAAAAAATTTGCAGCCTAAGAAGAAGAAAAAGTCGCCACCCCGCCCCCAAAAAAACCCAACAACAACAACAACAACAACGCCCCAATACGTCACCTCCAAAACAAAAGTCGCCGCCGCCAAAAAAGCCACTGACTAAAAAAACCTTGCCGTCTATTAAAATAAAAGACTCAGCGTAAAAAAGCATATTTAAAAATTACTCATAATGGCAAGTTTTACATCAGCAAATTTTACATTACTTTACATTAATTGTGGCTGGATCCCTTAAAAAAAAATATATATATATATATATATAAATATTCTTTTTAGAATTAAAATTATAAAGTTTATCAGTCACAATTACCTCGGTTAAACACATCCAGTGACAGTACACACATTTTAAACAATTTGGTTTATGAGTTGTATTTTGTAAAAATGGTTTATTATTGAATAAAAGTGTCTGTCAGACATGACATTGTTTATAGTAAAATTAGAGAAAATGGGAAAGGAAATCATCCTTGAAAAATGATCATTATTGTTTGATTCCGGAGGGACCATTTCTACCTCCATGGACCGGAGGAAGACGTACTACATTGCGCCAGGATGAGAGATTCGGAATCCACTTACCAACTTGACCTACATATTCGAACAGAACAGGCTAGTACTCTTGATGGGAATGATATTTCTTATCCAGAATGGATTCTGCTCTCGTTCCCATTAACAAAAAACATAGACAACTTTCATATAATCAAAATATTAAGCACCGAGAACATAATATTAAACACAGAGAACAGCTTTAACCAAGGCCCCGCTCAACAAATTTTACTTTGGAAGTCGAAGTACACCCACGGTCAAAGAGAGCGTTTGTATGCAATGTGTTGTGGGAATATCGGCGCTGCTGGCAGGCAGGCCCATGGGCATTGTACGTGCATGTACGTGCTTTGAACACGTGAAACCAATTTGGGGGCGTGAACAATGCCTAAAAACAAGGGGAAATGGCTTTAATTTATTTTATTTTACCAACAAACAGTCAACAAATCTTTGGAATGCCTTAATGTTTTCACATACATGTACATTATTTCAATGGAATCAAGAGGTCAACTACATGCACACAATGACACCGTGGCTGAAAGACTGCTAGTCTCTGCTTTTAAATCACACTAGACCACGGGAAAACATGTTTTTCTCTGCTATAAATCTTAATTGACAGTTATTACATCAATGTAAACTCACCTTTAAGAAGTGTTGAAAACAATAGTATTGAGGCCGTTAGGTTTTGTTGACTTCCTAATTGAATGGCTTATATAGCCACACTGTGATATAGAATGTACATCGTTTTTACAGTCTAGCTCTGTCCACCGTTAGTCGAGTTGTATGTCCCCGAGAGTTGACAGTTGTCTTTGACGATATTAATAATGCCGTTATCAGCTGGCACGTCGTCACGCGTCACTGCACCGCGATACACCGATTGGTGGTGCAATAACTTGCTCTATTGAAATGCAAATTACATAGCACTAGCAATTTATGCAAGCGCTCACGAATGCAGCAATTATTGTTCGACTCGACGCCACTTTGTGCCCTATGGTACCACTGCACATGTGGTAATTTTCCATATGAAAAAAAGCAAAACAACCAATACATTATTAATCAAGCATGGGAACATGCACTTTATGCACCGATTATTTGGGGGGTTTAGTGGTAATTGACCTACGTACCCTCTTGCTGTATTGTGTTTGCTCTGCAATGTCAAAGGAACAGCTAGACTGGTCCCCTGCTTTATCCGCAAAAATACACGAGCCTCGAAGAGTGACGTCAGATGTCCGGGCTAGCGGCGGCGGTGTAATTAGAATAATAAAACGTGAAAGTCGGCAAGCGAGGGCGCCCTTTCCAAACTTACACTTGCAACTGCGATCGGGAGGAACGGGCGTTCGTACATGTGTAAACATCGATATTTTGGGGATACCCATCATATTTTTCGTCCAATGTGTATTCCCCCGCTGAACTGACAGAGTCACAATAGTATTATGATAAATAAAGATGAAACAAACATTAGAATGGATCCAGACTCGCCACTTAACCGGGTAAGATTGAGTAGACTATTTTTTAGTTGAGTTGAGTTGTTTTCGTTTTGCCCCAATATAATTATAAATCATGCATGATCTGATGTAGTACAGTGCCAATCCACTTCGTCGTTTCACGGACATGCGGAGTGGACTAGCACTATTTTATGGGGCTAGTGAGTTGCTAAACAATCATTCAAATAAATATCGATGTCCGTCATGTCCATGGTTCATCTTGCCTCGTGTCTTGGTCTCAGCATGGTTGGTAATAATTATGCATTGCTTATTTGCTGTCTCGATTGATGGTAAAAAAAAATAGGAAGCTACCGCATCACAGTCATTAAGAAGAGGGCTTTCTCTTTTCTATCGTTTAATTGTGGACTAAATTGTCCCTTAGGATAAATTATTTGGTAGAAAGAATGTGGGGTCTGAAGAATGTTAGTGAATAATCGGATCTCTCATTATAACAAGGTCACTGGGACTGGCCAAATTACCTCTTTAGTCTTAGTAACAGAAACGCTGTAATAAGAGAACAGCAAAACAAAGAAACACAAAGTATTTATAAATGAGATTCGGAACTTCAGAATGTACTCTTTATAAGCAGAACCTCTTTATAATGTTCAGTGCTCTTTATGAGAGGTGACTGTTATTGGTTTTCTGAAAAGGGAGCCTTGGGTAATTGTCTATATATGTTTGGGGCATACCATTGAAATGCCAGTGATAGCAGGATTTGCGGATTACATATTTCTCTGTTGATATACACTGATAATTGCTTGTTGCTTTTTATAACCCAAGGCACATCAGATGGAGAGACAAGCTGAGAGGATGTTACTATCAGGACGTTATGATCAAGCTGTGATATGCTTCAAGCAAGCTGCAGGTATGAATAAACTATGGTGGTTGGTCGAGCTGATATACAAAGTATTCTTCGCTCCTAGAGCTGACGCAAGAATTTGGCATAGCCCTGTATGCGGAGAATGCTGCGGCAAGGAGTGCCCGGGCCTGGAATTATATGGAGGCCAAATTGCCTGTTGCACTGGTCTTGGCCTTGGTGCACTTTCAATAGTTTCCTATAGACTTTATGATTTTCCTATGGAAGTGCCTGTTGCAAAATGAATTGGAGTGGCCTTGCCCTCTCAAAGATGAAATGCCAGACCTGAGTGCCATGAAAGTAAACTCTGGTCTCTTGATGACTTGATGCTCTGATTTAGTTGTATTCAGTAGGGTGGTTTTGAAGTAATTTTTGTGTGTGTAGCTCATAATCAAGTTTATAATTTACATTGTGTTTGTTTTGGGGGTTTTTTATCATAGAAAACTTGTCAGAGGCCATGCAACTTACCCAAGACCCATCTGCCATTTTATCTCTTCAACTGCAACTCGATAATCTACAGAAGCAGCCTCAGATTGTCAAGAAGCGACAGCAATGGGGAAACAGAAAACAGGACTTGGTCACCACAGTCTGGAACGGGCAGTTCCTGAATGACACTGAAGAAACCCATGGCTTGGAACCAGACCTAGCTTGTGAAGCTTCACAGCTTCAAGTAGAAGAGGAAGATGCCAGGCTATGGATGGATAGCCTGGAGTCCAGATTCAGCTCAGATGAGACAGACTCTCTTCTCACTTTAGTTCGCCAGCATTTTATTGTCAAAGATGAACAGCCAGGATACAGAGTGTCCCAAATCTTGACAGCTTTAAAGACATTAAGCCTAGGTCAAAGACGTCCTGATAACAATGTGCCAACAGAGAACTCTCCCTCAGCCCTGAGCGAGAACCCAGTTGGGCGTAAAGTACCCAAAACAGAACAGACAGTCTTTGAAGAGCTCCTGACCCAGAATGAAGAGCTCCGGAACCACGTGGTCAAACTCTTCCAGGTGTTGGACGGCTGCGAGAATGAGAACCAGAAACTGAAGGCCAAAGTCACAGAGCTGACGCTGGAGCTGGAGGAGTGCAGGGCACAGAGGGTCGTCAGAGATGAGGAACATTACAGAGCCACTCTGGATACCCCCTTTTCTTTGATGGAAGGTTTCATTGGCACCCCACCCAGCGAGTCTCTACCTTCACTGTCACCACTATTTATCCCCAATTTTGAAGACATGAATTGAAAACATGTGATTGTTGCTCTTTTTAGCAAAGCAGCTCCATGTAAAAAAAAAATTAACCCTCTGAGAAAATTTAAAGAGTTGTTTCACAAATCTATGTTATACAAAGGCTGCTTGTGTTTTGTGATAACTTTTTTTCACAAATACAGCAAAGTAACATTCTTTATTTTAAAGACCAGGAAAAGTTCCTGACGCCAATTCAAAATAGTAAACAGGGACCAGCTGTTAAGGTTTAAATCTCTGATGTACCTTTGTATATAAATTGGAATCTACACTTTTAGCCTCTTAATGCTACCATGTACCAAGCCTTACTTTTTCCAGCAACTCAAAAGACAATTTGCCCATAGATTATTCCAGTGCTTGGACTGATTTTTGCCGCCAAGTTCTATTTTGGGCAGCATGCTCTGCTTCACTTGATTTCAGACAGATGGTATTAAGGCGCTATTTTTGTTATCTTTGGGATTTACCCTGGCAGTGCCCTTTTTGACATAATGCCATGCATTTGAAGCTTCCTTTATACTTTTAAGAAGTTGGGAAATCAAAATTCTACAAACACTGAAAAACCTGCGTTCAAGGCATACATAAGGTTCAAAGCTCACTTCCCATCTTTATTTTTGTCCCAATTTGAACTTTTACTATTTAGGTCATTTTAAGGTCATGTGGTCTAGTGTATCCAATGAAAATTCTTTATAAATAAGGCGGATTTAATCGACCCTAGCAATACACTGTCTGAAAACTGATTCGGCACCCAAAACACTGCCAGGGTAAAGTGTGATGTGGGCCTTCAATTAATATGGATGACAAGGATGATTTCAAATTAACCTATATTTTGATTTTACTCCTTGCTTTAAGATAAAATATGATCTGAGACCATCTCACTTCATAAGTAGATTTTGTCTATTTCAACAACCTCATTTATTCCAAAATTAAATACGTGGCAATTTACAATTCTTTTCTCCTGATTTGGTGTTTTTCTCTTGTACATTGTACACCTTTAAGAGCCCTAGACAATTTACTTTGTGGAGAATGGCTTCATGACATTAGACTTGGGCATTAGGAATTTCCAGAACCAGCATGACCAGAGGCAACTCATTGTAGCTTTTGATCCAAAGAAGTAAAAAGTTACGTTTAACTCCAATTCATAAATAGCCCTGACAGTTTAGACAGTCCTATTGGTTGAAAGGTGGTCACATGACCAAATTTACCTTGTATTAAACGGCTGATAAAGACCGGTTGGCCAACGCGCGTTAGGCGCTCATACCCATACGCATTTATCAACGCTATTATTAACTCGTCACGCAATCAATACATACAGGTACTTACTGAAAAGTCTGAATAGTACACACAGGTACACACAACCGGTGAGCGTCTCATGCAGTTTGACCCTCGGCAAAACAGAGCCCAAGGACAGGACAGCAATTGAACATTTGCAAAACAGAAAAGTTTTATAAATTTTCCAACATTATTAAGCTATTTAACAGGGCATTCATGAATGGAAATAAAAGAGAAGTGAATCAGTCTTAAACAGCCGTTTAAAACCTTGCTTGATCATGGTCTTCCGATAAATGCCCGTTTAAGACCTCATCACCTACACTCTTATTCCCTCATTTGGAAACTTTCGGGATGCCACCAGGTGACAGCAGACTTACCAGGTAAATCAGCAAAATGAGCAAGCTCAGAATTACATTAACAATGGAAATTAAATCCACGTGTCGAGGTCTTGAAATACCCAGTGGACCACTAGACCACTATCCAGATTCCAGTATTTTCAGCAGTTTGACAGTGAACCCCCCCCCCCTCCCATACACAACCAAACATTGTCCTTCAGTCTAGTGCTTTCCAAATGCCCAGCACTACTTTTGAAGATTTAGTGTAAATTTATTATGAAGCTTTTTGATTCCAAATCTTACAAACGAACCATTAGCCTTTTTGAGGTATGGTGGACACAATATGGGAGTGTACTGTTTGGTTTGGGTGCATATTGACAAATTTATCCAAACCTAATAGTGTTGTACTATTATGTGTCCACCATTTCTCAAAATGGCTTATGGTCATAGCACAGATATTATATTTGCTGGGTCCTAGCATTTGGGATTTTTTAGTCCGGATATGCCAAAAGGATTTGAAGGATAGTGGAAAATCGCTAGCTGAAATCCATATTGGGAGTTCAAAACCGCATGATGAGCTTTGCTGAAATTTCTCTGTTTTAGGAAATAATTTATGTACAAAATACAATATTACAAAATTCACTTCATAAATAATACACTTACTATAATTATTTGATTTGTCCTACCACGACCAAGTATGTACAAGAAATAGGAAAAGTTTCCCCCCTAGTTTTTTACCAAACCAAAGATGTTTTCTTCTAAAATCTCAGCAACTTTTGTGTACACAGTCAAATTAGTCATAATAATCATTGAAACCATTAATGATTTGTGCTGTGCATGTGTTCTCAAAAAAAGACGTTTAATTAAAACGCGTAACTTTGAAGGATGTTTGGCGGCAGCAGGCTTACCTGGTATTCCGTAAATTATGCGCATGCTTTGAAATACATAAACAATGGAAAATTACTACAAATGTCTGCCACCCAGCGTCCCATGGTCGCCTGATTGTCTTTGGATGTGATCAGCTACAGCCTCCTTAGACTGGTCCCCTGTCTTTATCAGCAAGGATGAATACCCAGTGGGGTAAAATCTTGCAGCGCCATTTTTCCTAGAATGCCTTGCTTGATCATAACCCCTGGAAGTGTGCACTCGGTTTTAAAGTGTAACATTGCACAACTTATACCAAAACTTCCTCAAGTCCTCCTCTCATCTATCACATTGCTGAGATTTTATGTACAGTTACTCTAATAAGCAGTCCTCAGGTCAACCTGCGTTTTGCTTGCGCTGCGACGGAACCAACGGCATCGAGCAGAAAGTGGACGCTCAGGTCACTTTAACTGACAAATCGAGTGAATGTTGTGGAACAAGGATCACCCTGAAAAACCATGGCTGACGCCAATTGTCTTAACATCATTGACGGTCTTAGCTCATAGCTCAGGTGCAGCATCATCCTGAACAGTCAATAGCCAACTGTTCCAAGTCATCGCAAGGTTGTCCCGAGAATGGCTTTATTCTTTGCTTGTGAAAAAAAAACCTCCCCTATTTATATTTAATTTATAAAAAACATTTCCCACATGATGTAGAGGTAGTGATTGTGCTTGGAGACTGGTGTTATTCAAGACATGGGCGCGGCCTTGACCCCACCCTATTGCCACACCCTTCTACAATTGACTGCCGATAAAAAGCAATGTGTAACACAAGATAAATGAGTTGGTTTTTTTAAATATTTACATAAATCTCTTCATTTTCTGAAAGGAGACTTTTGCGAGGTCCATTGTAAACATGGGTAAAGCATTGATACTTCTCAGACGTACAGAAAAGCAACTTGATTATAAACTAAATAATGATATGTGTACAAGAACTTGTAATTTTGTTTAGTAGAGCAAACAATCTGTGATAAAATTGTATTAAAATCAACTTTTTCATGTCACCAGGTAAGGTAATGGCAGAGAGAAACAAAGGGCCCCATACCTTCATTGGGATGTGATAAAAGGCCTTTTCACACTTTGGACGTCTGATCCATGACGAAATCTACACGGGTCAACTCTGCGTTGACTCGGTAAAATATCTCGGTAAAGATTCAAAGCTGCTCAGCTGTCACACAAGCTCTGCACAAATTCAGCTTGTGGGTAACACGTGTAACTTTTGATCCATGTACTGTGCAGTTGTTTCACACTGCCAGAATCCTACAGGGACCGAAGCGAAACACCCACAGTACAGTTTGCAGATGGTGTCACGCACACTCGACACATATCTAAAATGAACCCAAGAGTGTTCACACTACTGCTTGCGACACGTGTTGGAATTTTGAACACAGTTTGAGTGCCCTACACAGTTGAAATCCATGTTGAAATGGTAGGGTCAGTCCAGATTACACAGATCGGACCCATGTCCAACACGGAGATTTTCTGTAGAGTGACAAGGCCTTCTATCTCATAATGCACAGAGTGCTCTTCTGCAGCTCATGAAGGTCTGGTACCCTACAACAGCCTCATTCAATGTTTACTCCAGATATTAGACTGCTCTTGTGTTACCATGGTTACTCATTATTCATAGCACTGACCACAGGCACCAGAAATCCAATGATTTTTCTCAACCTGACATGGGATAGATCAAAATCATGACAATCATTGTTGAATCAAGACTTTTGATTTCAGTACTTGATAAATATGTGAGTAAGTGCAAATTTCCACAAGCGTCATAATAAATCTGGGTTCTAAAAACCACACTTTACCACACCCATAGGGGCGTATCAAAGCACTTTTTGTTTGTTTTTCAACAGGATAAGCAGAGCTATGTTTTGAATCATAAGAATCATATCACAGCGAAAAATTAATTTAAAAGAAGTCTTTAGGCTTAAGAAATAAACTCTCCAATCTGCAGATGAGTGAAGGTCTCTGACTCTGTAGTCTTTAAATCTCAAAGTTGTAACGTCATCTATGATGGGATACCAGTCTACAAATAGAGTTGCTTGGATTCTGCCGGCGTTGACTCAATGGGACAATATGGACACTTTATTCTGAAGAATACAAAAACAGGTGCTCTTTATTAAAGAGGAAGTACTCATTTTCCTTATGTGAGTGGAGAAAAAATTACAAGTATCTAACCTCACAATAAAATGGTGTTAATTGCCATTGTATTCGATACCCGTCCGGTGCAAAATTTGTCAACATCCAAAACATCTGATGAAATCATTCTGAAAAAATGGGTCTCTACATTTTTGTCCGGAGTTGTTTTAGTTCATCTGACTTTTTCAGGGCACCATTTTAAAATGAGGTTAGAGACTTGTCATTTTCTTCCCAATTACATGACGAACATATGTCTTGGAAAAATTCTGACATTAGTAACAAATCATTGTTTTGCTAACAAACATGAAGGATTAATGTCAAAGGGGCAAAATGAGCAATCTTTGCCTGGTTGTTACCTGGACCCATTGAACTATTTCTGTCTGTACTACCGTCACATGCTTGATACTTCATGGAGACAACAGAGGCAATGGCAAATGTCACAGTGGCTCTGGAACGTTTTAGTAGAAATTTACATTTTCTTCACAGTGGTGCCGTTTACTATAAAGGGAAATGCCTTGCCCTTAAGAGAACAAGAATATCAAGCCTGCTGCCATGTAAAAGAAAAGCTACTAAGCAACATTTTGTTCTTACAATAAGCACAATTTGAACATGCTTAGTTCCCTGACGAAACATTACAAACCAGTATCCAGTGCTTTATCAGAAACCAATTTGATGAAACTTGAACTTTGTTGTATGTAGGAAACACTGTACTCATGCAAAAACCAAAGATTTATCATACTGCCCCGGAAATGCTCAGAAAATCAACAGCATGACACTTATAAAATAATATATTAAAACAATGGTTTTACCATGGTGCTATACCATGTTACTAAATCATAATGGTACTTATGATGTAATGGTACTGTATGATGGTTATACCATGGTACTGTATTATGTTTATACCATGGTATGGTTATACCATGGTACTGTAGCATGGTTATACCATGGTACTGGATCATGGTTATACCATGGTACTGTATCATGGTTATACCATGGTACTGTATCATGGTTATACCATGGTACTGTAGCATGGTTATACCATGGTACTGCAGCATGGTTTTACCATGGTACTGTATCATGGTTATACCATGGTACTGTAGCATGGTTTTACCATGGTACTGTAGCATGGTTTTACCATGGTACTGTATCATGGTTATACCATGGTACTGTAGCATGGTTATACCATGGTACTGTAGCATAGTTATACCATGGTACTGTATCATGGTTATACCATGGTACTGTATCATGGTTATACCATGGTACTGTAGCATGGTTTTACCATGGTACTGCAGCATGGTTTTACCATGGTACTGTAGCATGGTTATACCATGGTACTGTATCATGGTTATACCATGGTACTGTATCATGGTTATACCATGGTACTGTAGCATGGTTTTACCATGGTACTGCAGCATGGTTATACCATGGTATTCTATCATGGTTATACCAAGGCACTGTATCATGGTAATACCATGGAACTGTAAGATGGTTATACCATGGCTCTGTATCATGGTTATTACCATGGTATTCTATCATGGTTATACCAAGGCACTGTATCATGGTTATACCATGGTATTCTATCATGGTTATACCATGGTACTGTATCATGGTTATACCATGGTACTGTATCATGGTTATACCATGGTACTGTAGCATGGTTTTACCATGGTACTGCAGCATGGTTATACCATGGTACTGGATCATGGTTATACCAAGGCACTGTATCATGGTTATACCATGGTACTGTAGCATGGTTTTACCATGGTACTGCAGCATGGTTATACCATGGTATTCTATCATGGTTATACCAAGGCACTGTATCATGGTAATACCATGGAACTGTATGATGGTTATACCATGGCTCTGTATCATGGTTATTACCATGGTATTCTATCATGGTTATACCAAGTCACTGTATCATGGTTATACCATGGTATTCTATCATGGTTATACCATGGTACTGTATCATGGTTATACCATGGTACTGTATCATGGTTATACCATGGTACTGTAGCATGGTTTTACCATGGTACTGCAGCATGGTTTTACCATGGTACTGCAGCATGGTTTTACCATGGTACTGTATCATGGTTATACCATGGTATTGTAGCATGGTTATACCATGGTACTGCAGCATGGTTATACCATGGTACTGTAGCATGGTTATACCATGGTATACTATCATGGTTATACCATGGTACTGCAGCATGGTTATACCATGGTATTCTATCATGGTTATACCATGGCTCTGTATCATGGTTACTACCATGGTATTCTATCATGGTTATACCAAGGCACTGTATCATGGTTATACCATGGTATTCTATCATGGTTATACCATGGTACTGTATCATGGTTATACCATGGTATTCTATCATGGTTATACCATGGCTCTGTATCATGGTTATTACCATGGTACTGTATCATGGTTATACCATGGTACTGTATCATGGTTATTACCATGGTACTGTATCATGGTTATACCATGGTACTGTAGCATGGTTATACCATGGTATTCTATCATGGTTATACCATGGCTCTGTATCATGGTTATTACCATGGTACTGTATCATGGTTATACCATGGTACTGTATCATGGTTATACCATGGTATTCTATCATGGTTATACCATGGCTCTGTATCATGGTTATTACCATGGTACTGTATCATGGTTATACCATGGTACTGTATCATGGTACTGTATCATCTGATCATGGTTATACCATGGTACTGTATCATGGTTATACCATGGTATTCTATCATGGTTGTAGCATTGTTATATCATGGTTATACCATAGCACTGTATTCCGATTGTACCATGGCATTGTACTGTACAATGGTACAACCATGGTACTACATGTTTATCACAGGTTAGAACAAATCAGGGCCCAATTTCATAGAGCTGCTTAACAGCTAAAAAGTAGCATAGCCCAATAAAATCATGCTTACCAGAATAACATTACCAGTCAAAATACCTTATCCCATTTTATTATACCATCTGTGACCTCTGTCCTGCTCAGTTTTGATGAGCATTATTTTCTACTTTAATCAGCACTATGAATTGGGCCCAGAAGACATTAGCCCAAGGGCTATCTGAAAGTCTCATGGGTGCACTATTCTGAGTTTAGACCGGTCTTTTATCAGCCATTTACTTGTAAAAGTATTGTAACAGGCAATACATTGGCTAATGAACTATTGATGGTTCAAAACCTGAGAGTTTGTGCTGCTAACACTTTGCCCCCACAATCCCTACACTACACCATGCCAGAAACCTGGTCGACTCTCATTATAACATTATCGCTGGGACTGACTGGCCAAATTACCTCTTTATAACAGGACTGTTGTTATAAGAGGACAGCAAAACTAAGAAAACACAAAGCAGAAATGAGTCTGGGGACTTCTGAATGTACTCTTTATAAGCAGAAGCTCTTTCTAACTGCTCCTAATAACGAGGGTTGACTACTTACTTGTTTCCGTTGGTGAGTTTATTGAGGGAGTCTCGGGAGATGGCATGCCCGCATGCAAGCTTGACTGGAGGATTGGTATCGGACGTCTGCTGCCTTAGGATTGGACACGCAAAGATGGAATGATAACGATGTGTCTCCCCGAGATCAACCTCAATCTATAACAAAACAAATCAAGTTATGATAATTAATAAAATATATAATGACCCTATAGCACTCACTACTAATGCTAAAAATAGAAGCTAAGTATCCGGATCTCAGACAAACGAGTCCAGTTCTACTTACATGCATACGTGCGCGTACATTTCAAAGTTGTTTGTTTACTCCAGTGTACAGACTATACAACCAGTGCAGTTAGGCGTCTAGTTGTGCAATGCTTGTGTAAAACGGTGGATTGTTTTTGTGACAGCCGGGTATTTTGAGCAAAAAGTGAGTATTTAGCGCAAAGTGCTATTAACCTGACATCATCACACATCATAAACTTTGGATATGCCATTTTGGGGGTCCAATTCAAAATGTAATACTTTTATTCTGAATGCTTGAATCATAAAAACACCACTTAGGCCTACAAGGCATTATATTTGACCTTTGATAGAAAATAACAAAATAAGAGAATCTTAATAAGTACAAGGGTTCACCTGTCAACGATATAGGCTTTGATAGGGTTTGAGGCTAACAATCTTCCTAATCAGAAAATAATATCCAATTAGGAAGAATATCATGACTGATAAAACTTATAAACAGACTTTAAAAATAAGATCTTTTTGGAACCAGTGATAAGATTTGATGAATTTAAAAATTCCTGAAAAATGGCTTGGGGGTCTGGGTTCCCCCTTATTCTAGCCCCGGAACCTCCCAGAAGGTTTAAAGACTCTGTGCATCACTAGAAATATAAAACTATAGGTTTATACATTTGTGGACTATTTCTTTCTCCCTTTGGTAACTGCTTAAGTCTTTCCAAGAAAAAGGAGGTTTTACGAAAGTCCTGAAATCAGAAAGAATCCAGAGAAATCACACGCCCGTGTAACATACACTCACAGGAGTGACTGGTTTCAATTTTTCAAATTTGTAAATGGAAAAATTGATTATAACGACATACAGTCTTTACATACTGCATGCATCTACCAATAAGGTACTCAAGGCAATTGAAAAACAGAAACATTTTAAGACGAGACCGATTTATGTAGCACCTAATACAAGGGCTTACAAGGCGCTGCGGCGCATTCAGCAGCCACCGCCAGAAACACCAGGGCAAACCCCATCTGCAATAAGTAACCTTTGCTACTACTAACCGGTAGTTCGTCCTTGGCACTCCAGACCACCTGACACTGCCGCTGCTGCATGACCTGTCTGATGTTGAGAAGGGCTGGAAGGGCTACACAACCTGCTGATATGCTGTAAAGAAACAAATTAAAACAATCCATTTCTAGCTTTCTCTCATCCCTAGTGCCCCAAATTCTTCAAAGTCCTTCCAATGGTTTGGCTGATTTTGAAGGATGCTGCCCAACCATCCTGTCTTACCCTAACTACACATATTAATATTCTCACACATTCGTGGTGGATAAGGGAAGATTTAGAAAAGTCTCTATCCATAGACACTAGGGAGTAAGGGTTTTAATAGATACACATTATTACTGTTTCTCTACAAAGGGCCCTCTTTCTTAACAACAAATTAAGGGGTTCTTTTTATGTGCAATATACACAACATACAAGACCAACTGCTTTATGTCCAGTCTAAATGTTGAAACAATAATGGTCTTGCTCAATGATACAAGTGTCATGACCAGAACCCGAACCCACACTCTGACAACACCAGAGATTGAGTCTGGTGCACTAGACCGCTCGGCCATGACATCCCAGAATATGGCCAGAGACAGAAAATCCCAGAGTTTGACCCAGTCTTCATAAAACAATAACACTACTTGTTACAGTCAGTTCTAGCAAGCACCATTCTCCCTGAACAGTGGTCCGCTTGCAAAAAAAATGCTAGTTAGAATACGTGGTAAACCAGTCAAAATTCTCTGCAAGTGGTCCAGCTGTCCAAGTCAGTGTTGAAACACGCCCCTAATTAATATGAAGTATGGACTAATGAAAAAACTTTACGGACCAGTGAAATGACAAGCTAACAGGTCCTGCTGGCTAGTCACTAGTACAAGGGTTAAGGGCAAACCCTGCCAGGGAGCAGCATAAACAAAAGTATGACCCCAGCTTTACCTGACAGTAAGAGGACTTTCTACAGACAACCCCAGCAGGGAGCAGGCATCTTGGGTAAAGACATCACATATGTCATCCCACTGAATGGGATCTAGAAGATGGGAGTAAGGCGTCTGCTCCAGGCCTTGGCGAATGAAGAGGAGACTTCCCATCAGAACCTGTAGTTCTGAAAAAATGGCATCAATAAAGAAAATAAAGGATGTGATTGTTCAGAGATGCACCATCTTGAAATATGGTAGCATTCACCTCATGTTTGAGACGTGTAAAAAGTCAAAAGCATCTTTAAGAGTCACTACCAATGGAAGAACATGAGGTTTGAACAACATTTAGTCTTTTAAGTTCATGTCTTTAAGAGGGTTAGATCAGGGCTCGAAATTAACACTGGACCACCGGCCCGGGGCCAGTGATTTTAGCGTCGGGCCAGTAAACTCACAAATGGACAAGCCCGGTGGTCTTGTGTTTTTCAACTTAATGATAAGATCGGTTACCTCATTGTGTAATATCTTTGCGAAAAATGTTGACTAGGAATCTGATAAATATCTTTCAATTCTCTTCAGTATCAAAGTGCTACACAGATTTTCTCTTGGAGCTTGTTCCACTCATTTCATTCTGGTCTTGTAAAATAAATTCTGGTCCAGTAAATATTTTGAGCTACAAGCCCTGCAGTCTTGTGGATATTTCCCCCAAATTCGAGCCCTGTTAGATGACAAGGTGAGTTTGAGAAAAGATGAACAATCCTGAAAAGTCAAAGGCAAATTATTGGTTGTCTTTAAAAGAACATATTCTTTGAGTTTAGTCTTGAACTGAATTTACCTTTAGCGTGACCCTGCGCAAATGGGGAGAAGTTCCTGGCGAATGCCAGGGCTTCTTGTTGTTTGACTCCACCCTGGCAGACGAGCTCGATGAAGCGTAACCGATGGAGCTTGAATTCTAATGAACTGTTCTGGGCTTGTAACTGTTCCCGATGTCTTGATGCCCAACTACAAACACCATAAAAGGAAAACAAATTTTGTTAATAGGACAAAAAGATACAGTTGGTACATATAAATATTATCCTGTCACGCAGGTATTAAGGTGTTTGCTAAGAGTTGGAAGATGGGTGTCAAAATTTGCGGCATACTTCACCTTCTCGTTACCAAATCATTGACACTAACAACCACTGGTGACTGCCTTGTTTTGACCCCTCAAGCACGAAGCAAACATTCTTTACACAACAGAAAGCTTTTGTTCAAAGGCCAATTTTACAAACTCTATAATCACCTTGAATATATATATATATATATTTTTTAAATAAGTTAAAAAAACATCTTATTGAATTCCCTTTCATATAATCCAAAAGTCATTGAGATTGGCCAATAAATATCCAAGATCTTGGTCTTTGTTTCCTCAATGTTATCTGCAAACTCAACAGGTTTTTTTTACACAATGATATGCCGCTCCGTATGTGTTTGGCATTTTGGATCTCTACTCTCCACTCAAATTTGAAGGGTTAGCATAATAGCAACTCATTTTTATTTCACAATCATTGCAAGATTAAATCTTTCTCTTTCCAGCTATTGTAAACTTGGGTATGAAGTGAGAACACGGACAAAATAAGATAAAAAGGGATTGGAATGTACATGAATGCTTGTAGACATTACCAACTCACATTAATGCTGGTTGGAGGTCTTTCTGTTTAAGGGCTTCTAGAATTTGGTTGATCTCGATGAAGGGTTCTTTGGCTGAGTCTAACATATCTAAACCAGCCTCCTGAAATACAAACACAGAAATCAACATCTTTGAAACCCAGTGATATGACACTTCATTATTAGACATACAATATCTGATCACACTCATTCATTACATAGTTATTCTTTTCAAAACCATGTTTAAATAAATAACTTTAAACATTATTTATGTTTTACTCCACATCAATGTGTGATATTAACACTGCATGCTCAGTACTTTCAGAGTTCCTGCAGAAAAACAAAACCCACATGAATACTACTTAGGTTGGGATTTGATCCCAAGGGTCCACGACTGGTCTGCTTTGCTTAGTAATGTTTCCCACCAATTATCAGTTGGTACTAAATCAATAATATTTATTTCATTCCTTACACCATCTCAACTCCCTGTGTACAGTCTGTGCTGCCAAATACATGTATGTACGTACTGTAGCGCACCAAGCTAAATCAATCACAACAACCATCTCTGCCTTCACTGGTACCCATTTACCCATAGGTGAAGAGAAGCAACTATGGTTAAGTGTCTTGCTCAAGGACACAAGTGCCATGACCAAGATTCAAACCCACATCCTGATGACTTAGCCACCAGAACTTGAGTTCGATGCACTAAACGGCCTGGCCACAACATGCCACATGGGTGTGGCCACATTGAATTTCAAAAGAATGTGCCCGTGTGAAGAATCTGAAAGACTGTGAGAATTGACTGACTTGCTCATATTTCAAGTTTACGGAGTGAATTTCTTCTCTTACAAGCTCACGAACACATGGAGCCCAATTTTAGCGAGATCAATTTCAATGCATTTGTTACAGACACAACAACAATCTCCCAATGGTTTACCATGGCAGGTTAGTGGAGAAAATAGCGTAACAACCTTATGAATCAAGGAGCATCCTTGACCCCAAATTTACCACACAATCGCTAAATACACCAGCGTGATGTGGGTTACAGCTTGGCGTCCCAGTAGAAAACAGAGGTTGTTCGGATTTGTCTGGTTTACTAACCTCTGTAAGATTCTCTGCGATGTCTAACATCCCTTGACGTAAGAAATGTTCACAGATGACTTCATTCAGAAGGTGCATCCGCTCTGGCGACTCAAATGTCTGCTCGGCGTTCAACTGGATCAGATCACTTACAAAATTCTAAATAATAAGATATATAAAAGCATTTACACCTATTACAAAATGTATGTACACTTTTTTGTCGTACTCTGACCTATATCACTTCCAATTAAATTACATTTGGGATATGATTTGTGGTTTGGATTTTATAAATCTGTTACAAAATTATACTTATAATTTGTATACTTGAGGGGGGATGCTATTTATAAACCATTTCACATTCTTCATTTAATTGTGTGTGTAAAACCTATGTAGCCATCACCCAAAAAAGTGCAGGACGGGGCTGTGGGGGGGGGGGGGGGTTGATGATTACACTCACCTTATCAATGGCTTTGCCTACTTTTGAAACGCTACTGTGGATGTCTTTGTGTTCATTGCTCACTCTGGTCAAGATATCTTTCGTTCTGTTTTGCGCAGAGTTCAGGATCAGCTGATGTACTCTGTTAAGTTCACTGTGTTGTTCGGCTGGAAATGATAATAACAGCATGAGAATAAAGTCCAGGTTTAAACAATGTTTTGATATTTTGAGCAGACCAATATTATTACCAACAAGGCTTAATGGAGATCTTCCTGTAACCATTTTATGGGAGTAAAAATTAGTGAAAATTGAAGTGACTGCCTAGAGGCAGCGTGTGGTAGCCGGGCGGTCTACTACGGACGATGCATCAAATTCACGTTGTGGTGGCCGAGTCATATTGAGTGTTGTTCCTAGAAAGGAGCTGATCAATTATCGCATCAAGATCAAGATCAGATCACAATGTGGGTTTGAATCTCAGTCCCGACACTTGTGTACTTACTTGTCAACCTAGACCCAGTAGCTAGCTGGGTCACTGTATATTTTGACTTTTGACGGTCTTATGTATCCCTGGGACGCTAGTTTTGCCGTCGGCGTCAAAAGTGAAAATTTAACGGCCAAAAAGGAGCACAGTGCCCCAGCTACTAAGTATTTGTAAGTTCAACCATTAATAACACTTAATAAAAAGGTTTTAAATAGTCCTATTATTGTTACTTTATATGATGATGATCCTTCACCTTGGCATTATTATTAATATTATATCCCGACTTTATTGACAGACTTTGCCGGGTACAATGCAGAAGTAGAAGCGGAATTGTGCCCCCTTTGCTTGCTGGGCCATCTGTACTACTGTGCATCAACAACCAGCACTGGCCTGGCTTTAATGTTAAACTTGACTGAGTGATATTTTATTTTTAACTCAGCTGAGAAATATCCTTTTTTCCAAAAGTCATTTTTCAAAGTCTTGGTTAGTGCCTAAAGGTTACGGCCCTCACAACTAGTACAAATAAGTTCCAACATTAAGTATTTTTATATGCAAGGATAATACAACTTTCAAGTGGCTCTGCAATCTAATTTACAATTTTATCACAATACTGGTGCAGCTGTATTGTTGTTATTGACAAATTGTAAATTAACACAACTTCGCAAATCCTTTGGGAACAAACCTTACCACTTGATAACTCATGTCTAATGTTGTTCAAACTGTCTATTAGTTCTTCCAGTGTACGCTTCGAGTGAGCTTTGATTCCATCGAATTTTCCCAGTACTTTATCCACTTCTTTTTGAACGCTGAGGCAGGCGTCCATGTTGATGTTTTCCTCTTTGTTCACAAAAATAAATAACTGAGCTTCCGGTCATCGTCGCACGTCGTCGTCGGGGAATTTTCTTTCAATTATTTGTTATAGCGCCCTCTCTTGATCATTATAGTTCACACAGCTTATAAGTTTCAATCATTTTGAACAAACTAGTTTCACGCTTTCCTTTTGAAAAGTGGAAATGATTATCATAGACCTTTCTGGTAAATCGAGACTACAAAAAGGCTTCACTGTTTTATTTATTTTTTTATTTTTTATTTAAGCATACAGACAACGTTGGTATTTTTTGTTTACCATTAATAGAGAGGCAGGGTGTACTTTTGGTAATTATTCCCCAAGTAAACAATAAAAACTAACTTGGTAAAGAGCACCGGAGAGCTGTTGATATTTATATCATTGTTAGAAACCCCTTCTGAAGTAATGTAGTTTTAGAGAAAGAGGTAATGTTTCACCCCAAAGTTGAATCTGAGAAAGGCTTCAGGCATGAAGTTAAACCAGCATCTGAAAGCACACAATTCTATGCAACAAGGGTGGGGTTTTTTCTCTAATATTTTCTTGCAACTTCGATGACCAATTGAGCCGAAATGTTTACAGGTTTGGTATTGTATGCATATGTTGAGGTACACCAAGTGAGGATACTGGTCTTTGACACTTACCCAAAGTATACTCCGCCTTTAATTCTCAAAAACCTGTATCTGCACTTTAAATGGCCAAACATTTATATGAAATAAAAACTTTCACAGGTTTTTAAACTTTTACAGGTTTAAAAAAAAGCTCAGTCGGTCACCAGAGTCAAGACAAAATAGTGAAAACCCCTCAAATTGGGGTTCTTTTCGCATTGGACTTCTAATATCAAATTAATAGTTTTACTCATTTCTAAAAAAAATGTATAGCAGTTCTGTCAAAAATAATTCAAAGGAGGTTCTCCACCACGGCCTTCTTTATACAATGTTAATTATGTGCAAATCTGGGAACATTAATGCATTTTCAATCTTACCTCGTTGTGCACACCCATTAAAAATGATCCAAGAAAAAGAAAGGGGGAAAAAACTATGGTTGCTAACACAAAGAGAACAATATGGGATAATTTTTTTTTTAAATGTGAACATATCAATTCCAATTTTCAGCTCACCGAGTTATTTTCATCTTGAATATTTTCTTCTAGCCCCCTTACCAAGAGTGGCTTTTAGCCTCGTTTGTATCAATTTAATAAATGAAATAATAACAATAATTTGACGAATAACTGGTTTTAAGCCATTTGAATTCTGTTTTATTGCATCAATATTTCGAATGTTATTTATTCAACGAGACAAATCACTTACTATTACATATCGTACAAAAATATCTGACGGTTGAGAGGGTAACAGATATTTCTGAATCCATAGCATAATAAGTATTAGTAAAAAGAAAACTTGTTAGATAAAATTGTGTTAACCAACAAAAATATATTTCACTACCAGTTAAATATAAGGCTAGACTAAATTAGAAAACAATTTCCAGTGTAACCCACTGCTTTAGAAATTAAATTTTTCTTTCCTGACATGAATTTGAACAAAAACACAAAATAATGTATGAATGTTTATACTGAAGAGGTACAACTCGACAATATTGATTGCCAATTGACATACTTTTTTATGATGATGACATTATTTCAGAACAAATTATCATACTTATGATTCCAGTTACTTTGACAAGTTCTCACAAACAGAATGTTCAGTTCATCAACGAGATGAGGACAAAGTCATCATTGTTAAGAGAAAAGTAAAAGTTCATGGACAGACAAGCCATTTCTAGTAAAACAAATCTCTGTGTCCTAAGCCAAATTTATAGCACGGTGTATACATTCCTGCCCGGGATGAATGTACACTGCTACAAATTCGGCTTTGGATAGAGAGAAATAGTAACTCTAAGGACCACAGCAGCACTCATTAGTGCCACCTGAAACTTAGAAGTAGTGTTCATCCAACCTGCAAAGTTTCATCGCATTTTTGTGCTCACATTTTAGAGAAATATCAACTCTAAAGACCACAACAGCACTGATTAGTGCCACCTGACTAAAGTAGAAGAAAGTGGTTCTCATCCATTGGTTTTTCAATAAACAAATCATACAAACAACCTGCAAAATTTCATCAAATTTTGGTGCTCACATTTCAAAGAAAAACATGAACACTGTTTACGTTTTCTCAGGGTTTCTGTGCACAATTATAATCAGGCATATTCTGCCTGTGGCAGTTGATCTATTTAGCAACAGTGATTTGTGGACTTTGATACTTTCTTGATTTTGACAGTATTTCAGATGAAAATACTCACCTAGAGGTTTTGTACTGCCATGAACTTGATAATCATGTAGTTTCAAGATTAAAACTATCATTAAAATTGTTTTTACAATTAATTTGTCCAGTTTTGCCCTTACACCGAAGTAAACTAAGCACATGCGTAAAAGAGCCCCCAAAAAGGAAACAAAAACAAAATAATCTTTATCTCCGAAAAATTACAACTATTAATTACTCTGTCTTTAAACTATATAGGTGTACCCCCCCCCACAAAAACATTGATTATGTTAGTATTTCATACATAATATACTTTTAAAAAGATTTCTTACTATATCTGAAAATAGTAGAAGTAACAAAAAGAACTATTAAGTTATATTATAACAATGACCTGGGCTAGCCAGAATTTAACCACAAACTCGATTATTTTGTGATTGTTGTACCCCTCGTTGTACAGTCATGACAAGTAGGCCTTTCTCTTTCCTTAATTACAAACAATGTTGAAATGTGTCATTGGTCTTTCATGGAAGTACTTTTCACTCAAACAGAACAGCTTCATTACTATATTTAAATTTAATCAAACAGTTAGTTTCATTTTCACATACCCTCAACAACTCGGAGCAAAAACCCTATAAGGCCATTTCAATTCAAGACCAAAGCTAAAAAATCAATTTGCCATAAATCCTAGCTCCAAAAAAAGGCTTTAAAAAAAAAAAAACTTCCTCAATCTTAAATATATGTGCAAGTCTTAAAAATATACGTTCACATGTAGCCGCCTTAAAGGGGAATTCAACAGGACAAGGACAGTATTTCAGCAACAAGATTAATATTGACTTTGTTGATTATCACCAATTCCACTTATCACAGCATCACGATGGTGGTAGATAATTTTATAAAGGTTAATGACCAGTTGGTCCCTCAACCAAATTTTCCAGAAAAAGGAATGAATGGCAAAAAAAAACTAAGTCTAAAAATTATTACAATAAAAGTTAAATAACTGAGGAATGTACCACTCGTGCCAGTCCAGAGCATAGACGACATCACTTAATAAATTGATTAACCATAAGCCAAAGATAGAAGGACACCAGCTAAACAATACATATCATTAAGCTTTTTTCGGTAGCAAAACATGTACTTAAAAGCAGTTTTAAAAATAGAGACTTTTTATTCTTTTGTACTTATGACAACAAATATTCAAACATATATCTACAGCTCATTTGAAATGTTGCACTCCCGCAGTGTCAAAATCAAATGAATTTACTTCTGACAATAGCATATTGTTCTCTATTGTTCTTGATGCTGGAAGATGTGTCAACACGCCAGTATTTTCCCTGCTAGAATTCGGGTGAAATGCATTTTGTGTTTTCGTGTAACATCAGATGACCAGCCTTGGTTCCAGTCATGGGCCCAATTGGCGGCCGTGTCTCACAGCCAAATTTTGCTGTACACGCATGTCGTTTTATTGTAATTTCTTTGAAAGAGCAACAACCAATCCCGACGCTTCCAAATAGAATCTTTGTTCTCTTGGCTTTGTCAAGTCATGGTTTCGATGTGCCAGCAGTACTATCAAAGCAAAATGAATCCAGCAATTCCGATAAAATAATCCCGTCAGGCTGGAAGGGAAAAAAAAATGGAAGTTTCCTGGCGGTTATTACTTAAAAACGTGTCCTTAAAAAAGAGAGTACTATTTCAAAAACAAAGTTCCAAACATGATTAAAACCAGATAAAACTTCAAACTGACCACACAGTATTCCCCTGTGTTCTGTTATTAAAAATCCCATGGAGAAAAGGAATAAAAAGATAAACTTGTGTGAAATTGGTCCTGGGAGACTCACTTAGCTTGATAGCCTTGCTGCGACGGCAGCAACCAGTGCTGCTCCCTTGCCGCTGCCGTCCTCGGACAGCATCAGTTTGACGCACACATTGGGGACAAGTTCTTTAAGGAATTGCTCCATGTTCGGTTTGAATGTGGGATGCTTCTTGTACAGGGACCCGTCCACTGCAATGGTCAGCTCATTCAGGCCGATCTTCTCGATGACCGCTGCCAGGCCGGCTACCGCTAGTTTGGCTGCCCGGGTGGACACCGCCACGCAGGCGCTGCGGACGATGCTAAGGTCAGATGGAGAAGTGGTCAGCCCAAGGTTGGTTAGAATGCTCTTGCATTCTGCATTCTCACTACTCGCATCGCTGTAAATCAAGAATAAAAAAAGAAGTAATGTAAAAACAACTAATTTCAGATCAACTTAATACAATTTTAGATTTTTAAAATGCAAACCAACACATGCAAAAGAACATCTTCAAAATAAAAGGATGTAGAATAACTACCGGCAGTTATATAGAGTGATAAGGATTAGTATACAACTTTGTTTAAAAAAAACCTTTAAAAAACACCACACAATTCTCCTTCAAAAAAGAGTGTTTAAACAACTCGTTTCAGATCAACTTTGAACAATTTTTGATTTTTAAAATGTAAAAAAACATCTTCAAAATATAATGGTATACAGTAAATATAGGTTGATAAGAACTAATATGCATCTTTGTTTTGAAAAAAAAACCCCAAAACAACACACAAAAAACAGCACAGAAATCTCCTTCATTGTTTTTCAATATTCTGCGATGTGAAATTTCAAAGAAAAATAAACAAAGTCCAAATCAGCTGATCAACTGAGAAGTAGCATAGTAATACAAATAACTTGCAGTGTTTATATAGCACAGGTGACTCTAAAAGCACTCGAAGATTTGACGACAGAGCTATGTTTGACAATGAAACCCATTTACATAGCACCTTGTAAGGGTTTACAAAGTGTTTGAGGCAATCTGCAATCAACACGCCAGACAACACCAGGGCAAACCCCTTCTCTTAGCAACAAGTGTATCGGTTTTTTTTTCTTTCAGTGCATTACACAGAAAACGGGGTCTACAGCTTAAGGTCTCATCCAAAGGACGAAGCAGTCATGGTCAAGTTTCGTGCTCAAGAACACAAGTGTCATGAATCCACACTCTGACAACACCAGAACTTGAATCAGGCAAAGACACTCCATGAAAGAGTCCATGCCTATGGTCGAAAGAAACCACAATATAATCTCTTTTTTTCCTTTTTTACCCTTCAATGTCTGTGAGGAATCGAGTTTCAAACTTCCAGGGTGTCTTCAGATCTTCAGAGGTCTTTCCTCCAAAGAGATGGCCAGAGGTTGCGAGCTTTACCAAGATCAACCTCACGATTTCTCCCAAGTACATCCCAGAGATCATCTTTTCATACCTGATTGGAGAGACAAGACGAAGTTTACACATCCATTTTTAAGATTTCTGTTACATGCTTGTTCAACAGGGCCTTAAAAAAGCGAATGTAATACCACATAATCTTAGTCTTCTGCCTTACACTGTACCTGAAAAAGCACTGTTTACTCAGTGCTCTTCCAGTCCTGTAGAAAAACATCCTCAGGCATTTGAGTGTCATTTGAACCCACAATTTTCCAGATTCTAAGAGCAGATTTTGTAAATGCCACCGAGGCTGCATACTCCAAAGGAGTTGAGATAGTTTCAGGAATGCCTCTGCGGTCTGATGAACTGCATAATAATAGTGTCAGGAGCTTTGCAACTAGGTTTAAAAGTACCACCTTAATGCTTATTATCTCTACAATAACTCTTTAGAGACTAGCTGCTGCAAGTGGCTCGTACCAAAAAGCCCACAGCGGCCACACATGGCTGCAAGACTTGACCTTCTTTCAGTCAACAGAAAAGGTCATAATAGTAAAGGTCATGTGCTAAATTGACATTTTTTCCAATTGACATTTTTTCCAATGTATTACAAGCTACCATAGTATCTACATTTCTTAAACAAAAACGAAAAGTCTGCTTTTAAATCATTTTTCAATACAGTTTCACTGGAAAATGTTCAGTCCAAATTGTTCAAGGTTAAACAGCGTGAGACTAAATAAACTCACAGCTGCTTCGTCTTGTTGAGAGTGAGGCCGTCCATCTCTACATCAAATTCCGTCCGGTATTTATCCAGACACCCGTCATCACCGAATGCTCCCCACTCCATGTTGATAATGACCTCCCTTGGCTCTTTGTCGTCTCCAGTCCATGTTCCTACATCCTTTAACTTCTCCATGTAACATGCATTGGTTCCGGTTCCTATAACAGAAAGAGAAACACGATTATTTGAAATGATGAAAAAATAGTCTACGCAAACTCTTGTTTACAAAGAGTGACCTTGTACTTCCCAGGGCCTTGCTGCAATGGTCATATGGGAAATTTTAAATTTGGTGTCATAATTTCCACATGAAGTTAAGAGTTAAACCATTTTGCCAATGGGATAAAGTCTACAATACACATGTACAGTGGGATACTGATATTCTGTTGACATAGAGGGCGCCCACAACTGACACAGATGACAAGATGACAATCAAGTTTGCTTTCTATGGGGACCACCGAATTACTGTGAGCAGTGGCTCCAGATCCTATGTACATAGACTACAAAGAATTTTGTGGGAGGGGGACCCCCCCTCTTCCTCTAATGAACTACTGACCTAGAATGAGACCAATGTAGGCATCCCTGCATGAGTACGCACATGACATCAGAGTTCCAACGGTGTCGTTAACTAGGGCTACAATCTGCAGATTCACGTTCTGTTATCAAATAATTAGAAAAAACAGCAACTGTGTTACATAATCCTCATAATAAAAATATGAACTGTCAAATACTGACTGCAAACATCTTAAGCCCCCCCCCACTTCAGCAACCACCTTACAATGGCACTCACATAGAATGGACATGTGTTTCTCCGCCCCTCACTTATCAAGCAAGTGCACCCTGCCACTCAAAGTATACACAATGCAGCCATCCAAGGTGGCAGCTTGTGTACACTTTGTAATGAAACCTTTCTCAGGTTGAATTGTAAACTTGGCTGTGATCCCTGGCAATAGCCAGGTACTGTTTGAATGGATTCTGACAGGCATCCCTGAACAAAGATATTGACACAATAGGGATACAGCCAACATTACGGCTAGATGGCTCAGTTAGTAGAGGGCCGGCACGTTCAACTCGGAGGTCGCAGGTTCAAATCCACCTCTGATCAATTTTTGGGGGGATTAACCCAAAATGTGTCTGACTTTCGGCCCCGTACTGTTTCTTAAAAGCAAATAGCATGCCTCATCTTTCCTCACCTTTCTCTTACAAGCTTCTTTAAGGAGTATGACAACATCTTTGCCCTCAACATCTGATGCAGAGAATCCCTTAGTCCACTTCACTAGTGTGGCTGTTGAGAAACGAAGAGAAGGAGACCATTAAAAAACTATAATAATGAATATGGGCAAGACATTGTCTTGGTACATGTAGGGCCAAATCTCATAAATTACACCCTGTCCCTTACTAATTTGTGCCAAGGAAATATATTTTGATAGCAATATTTGCTAATTAATATCTTTATGAACGTGGGCACGGTTCTTTTTTCCTGTTGGTTTGAACAAGGATGGTTAGAAAAAAATTGAATAATAATAATAGCATTAAAACTGGCCAAAAGTGACAGGATCTCCCAGTTTTAAGTTTGTGGTGCAGGAACCCATTCATTGGGCCAATATTATTTCATTCCTTAAACCATCTCAGCTCAGTTTATCTCAGTATACAGCCTGTGCTGCCAAGTATGTTAGCACACCAAGCTAAATCAATCACAAGAACCATCTCTGCCCTCACATGTACCCATTTATCCCCTGGGTGAAGAGAAGCAATTACAAGTGTTCAAATCTCCACCCTGATGACTTAGCCACCAGAACTTGAGTCAGGTACTCTAGACTGTTCGGCGATTACAAGGTAACGATGAACTTTGACCTCATTACCTTCGGCTAATCCCATTTGCTTGCAAGGGAAGGAAAATGTAAACCCGAGGGGAAGATCAGTGTCACCGAGACCCTGTTCAGCTTTAAATTCAGCCAGACTATCAGCAATACTGTCAAACAACTGTAGTAATAAAGAGGAATGTTTAAGTAATTTATCAATAACAGCTGTCTAGAAAGTGGGAACTCTTAAAGATACAAAACATCATTGATTTTTAAGTGTTCTTTTTTTTCCTTTTATCTATTGACCCTTGCCATTGTTGCAGTCAAACAAGAGAAATTTGCATATGGTACGTGCCACACACGACTCTCTGGTAATGATAGGTCTTCCTTTGACCTCAGCGAGGGTGTTGTGTGAGCTTGTGGCACCATATGCCAGGGGTCTATAGCTGTCGATAAACACACCCCACCTTTCAAACTGACGTCAAGAGAACACGTTTTGTTAGGGAATTTTTTGCAGAACTCCAGATGGAAACAGTCCAGTTACATGAACAATTACTTGGCAAGAATGAGATTACATCTTTAAAAAAAGAAGAAAATTTTGTGGGATGAATGAAGGGCCTTACCTGCTCCCCAGATCCCGTCATCGTTTCCTGTGAGATCTTATAAATCTTGCTCTTCATCTTGACATCACCATCAAGGAGCTGCACGAGAAGCACACGGAAATTGCTGCCACCCAGATCCAAGGCAAAGAAATCGCCCTTCTCTAAAAAAAATAACAAGATTCGAAAACTTGCCTGAAGTGATTGTCTTTGATTAATTAAAAGGCCTTGAATTTTATACACTGAGAGGGAAAGTTAGTTCCTCTGTTAGAAAAAGTCAGGTCTCCATCTAATGCCAGGCTTGAACTAAATGCAGATAAAGCTAAAGTCAGGCATGAGATTTGATTTTTGAGAAAAATAAAGTTTTCTTGCATACAAGAGCCACCCATTTTATGGAATGTTTTTATAGGCATTTTCACAAAATGTAGTAGTACTTAATATGGCATTTTCAGAGCAAAGAAAACAATACCAAAGAACAAAAAAATAAACACCCCCCCCCTAAACATTCTGAAATCTGACTAAAATAATATACATGAAAAAATATCATGCCAGTAAAATGTAAAGCTGCTCAGCAACTGACACCTCACACTTGAGTTTAGCTATTCATTAGCTATTTTAACCAACTTTTAAAGTTACTTTTTTGTGGCGAAGACATACATGTAAAACTGAGCGGTACAAGTAAACTATCTCCCGCAAGCAAAATTATACAGTGTTTAGTTTTTGTGTGTGTAGTAACAAGCAGCTTTTTGAAATAGCACTGCGCACTAATGCTAAAAATAGAAGCTCAGAACATGGATCTCAGACAACAGGTCAAAATTCACTAAGGTACCCGCCGTAGATGCCCAAGCTTTACAGTTTATTGTTTACTTGCGCGTACTAACTGTTTTACTGCGAACTGGCAAGCTGGTGCGGTGGTTGTGTGAGAGCTAGTGGTAGAATGTTTGGCTGACACACAACTATTTTGAGCAAAAGTGATGCTGGGTCCTGCATGACACCTCTATGAAACTGGATCCTGCATGACACTGAATAAATCACTATGCAATTTAAATACCTGAGCCGTCAGGTAGAGAGCGGACAAAGCTTGGGAACATCTTGACTATAGCTGAAGGATTGGTGGCGCTGTTGAGGCCTCTGTCCATGTTTTGTCGCATGAGCTGAGAGATCTCCTCTAAGTTGACCTTGGACAGCGAAAAGCTTTCCAAGGTCTCTGTGACCTAAACATTTAAAAGGAAGGGGGGATAATGTTATTGCATAGAGTTAATTTTGGTAGGTGATTCCTCCCAACTATGGAATGCGCTCATAATTTAAGCATGAAAAAAGAAAACACACGGAAATTTTTTGAACTTTCTCAAACATGAAATGATATATGATGGGTCAAGGTGAGACGAGTTTCACATGTCGGTTTTTACAAGCGTGATATTTTAGGGACTGCCACATGTAGGGTTTAAAGATCATGTAGTTGGAAATAGAAATCAATAATAATAAATAAATTTAATTCCGTTAGTTTGCCTGGGCGTGGTGCAATGACCACACAGCAATTACCCTTTTGTCTCCACAGAGTAAATTTAAACACTTTGCAGGAAGGTGACATTATCATGCCGATGTGATGACATTTAAACTCACAGACGGTGGTTAACGATGTTTTACCTCAAATTTCATTGAAAAATGTCTGTAATGAACACACACTAATGTTAACAACCACCAGCAGATAGATAATTCCTGATCACCAGGCCTGATACTCCATTCTTGTAAGGGCAAGCCAACTTTTCCTTGGCAAAGGGCACCTCCGAGAGGGAATATCCATTTATATTGGGGCATGTTAAGGGGCACCAAGGCAATGACCAGGGCGCAATGGAGGCAATTGCCTTGGTGAAGTATCAGGACTTGATCACAATGACTTACAAACTTGTTGTTGTTGATTATATTTGTATTTAAAAAAGGTATTATTTGTTTGGAGATGAGTGTATTAACATACAAGATAAGATAGGATGAAAACTTTATTATCCCACAATGAGGAAATTAAAAACGGCCTTGATTCAAACAGTACAGACAAAAACACTAAAATTTGCAATAAACAAAAGGCAGATGGATAAAAACCGACGATAGAAAGAGTGAATGACAATGAGTATAAAAATATATAAAAGGTAGGGTTAAAAAGATTTTTAAGCAATTTGTATACAAGGAAAATATGCATGTATTCCATAACAAGCCTCCAGCAACTCCCACTAACTCCACTCTTGCATCACTGAATATACTGGTACCAATACTGGTACTAGTACTACACAAAATACACTGTTATATTATTAATACTTAATTTGTAAAGATTGCAGCTGCACATATTTTGCATTCTACGATAAAGGTAGGTCATAGATTGGTAAATACCCCAAAAACTAATGACCATAAAAACTTATAAAAACAGCTGTTATTTAATAGTATTATTTTGAGAAAGGATTACTTCAAGGTAAAATGGTTTGGATAACTTATAACCCCAAAACATTTGAATCTGAGAAACGATTCATGCATGATTGCTGCGGCCTGAGATGCGGTTGGTACCCGCTAACACCTCGCCAAACAGCCAAACATGGATGGATTTGACATTCCTGTGAGAATACCAAGAATTTTTTTTCTGTTTTCTCAGCCAATAGACACTGTATTCAGCTGAAATTTTTACAGTTGATTTTTACTGTATCTTTTTTATTTGTTTGCCTATGTTGCCAAAAACCAATCTTTGACCCTACTTTTAAAGGAATGCCTCGTCTTATGTAAAACCCAGGGAACTCCTGGATGTTTTTAACCCCATCGCCACCTGACACCTGATGTGATATTCCTGGGGAGAACGAACACTCAGCTCGCTAACTCAAAGGTTATCTAACTTCTGAAACAAGCAGGGGTAACTATATCCCTAGAGTTTGCTAGGGTTAGCAAATCATGTGCAAAAAGGTCAACTGAATGTTCGCAGGAAAATTCTAATGTGCAAGGAACTTTAGTCATGGTGTCACTTGTTCCCTACCTGCAAAACACAGTAGTGAACACTGATTCTCATTTTATTATAGATGGAACAGGCTATTTAGTCTGATCGGTTAATGTGATTTGAACTTGAAACAGAAAGTAAGATGGCTGGTTAGTGGTTACGCCAAGAAAATGGTGCCACTATCTTTGTCTTATTCCCTGCCTGCAAATACAGTACTGAACACCGATTCCCATTTTGCAATGGCTAATTGCCCTTCTATAACTCTGATTGGTTATTGTGATTTGAACTTAAAACAGAGAGTAAGTAAGGTGGCTTAGTGGTTACACCATGAAAATAGGTCTACGAACTGAGTGTACTTAGTGCATTTACTATCTGATATTAAAAACTACTGTCTGACTGTACAGCTGAAATCGACCTCCAGACGTTTATTACTTAACCCTATGCCTTGATCTTTTCACTGCATGTTGACTTCAAGGGCACTTTATTTGCAGTAACACTAACAGTGGTTTAAACAGATGGAACCACAGAATCTTGATCATGAGTCAACATGAATCAAAATTCAAAATCCATGTGCAGAATGAAGCCAAGCCAAATTGAAAATTGTAGTTCTTTTCTCATAATTTTCAGGCATGGCTAGCTGCCAAGAAACAGCTCTAACCATGGAGGAAGGAACACCCTCTATGATTTAAAGGCAAAGTACACCTTTGGTTTTTGGAAACTTTCGATTGTTTTAATCCTATATAAATGTATATATATATATGCAATGGAACTACCCTGTGAAAATTGCATTTCAATTCGTGGTATCGTTTTTGAAATTTCGCCGAAAACTGGAGCGGTTAAGTCCACGCAGGAAGAATAATCCGTAATTGGAATACACAATCTGAGAAACATATCTGACAGTAACGTTTCTCAGATTCAAATTTGGGGGGATGAAAACTTATTTTTCCATATCACATTACTTTGAAGTGAAATGTAGGAAGAATGCAGGAAGAATAAAATGCAGGAAGAATAATCCGTAATTGGAATACACAATCTGAGAAACATATCTGACAGTAACGTTTCTCAGATTCAAATTTGGGGGGGATGAAAACTTATATCTTTTTCCATAACCACATTACTTTGAAGTGAAATGATTCTCAAAATGCTTACTATTTCGGACCAAGTAAGTTTGTATTGCCATTAATTTTGAATGTACACATTGTACCTTCCCTGTAACAGAACTTTCAATGGTGACAAATAACTTTTTTACAAATATTGGAAAAGAATCGCTTGTCCTTTTTTCAAAATTGAACATTCCTTTCCTTACTAGAAAATCAAACAACTTGCCTTACTAATCTTAGACTGAGATGCCATTTAGCTGACAGTATCACAATCTAAGAAAGAGGTCTGCTTTTTAAAAGTGCAACACATTTTGTCAACATGAACTTTCCATTATTAATGCACCAAAATTTTTATCTCGAAATCTTCAATCTTTTCTTTCACCATTTGTAAGAATATACAAAAACTTACTTCCCACTTCACATTAACCCTGGACTTAGAAACGAATCAACTACTACATGTAATGTCTGATTTTACATAAGCCTGCAGGTCCAGTCTAAGATTACAAAAAGGGGGGGGGGGGAGAAGAAAGATGCGTGAAGATGACAAAGTGGAGATGAACTCAAAAGACAAACAATCAAATTGATAATGTTTTTTTTTTTATATACATGTACAGTGTAAATCAAAGATTTGACTACATGACCCAAACATCTTGTCAAGTTTGTGTGCACAAATGTGTTTACGTGCAAAACCATGAAGGTAGAACTTTCTACCCCCAAGAGTCCACGGTACACCGGTTGGTTTTATGAAAACTCCATGAAGAAGTTCACGCTGGCAACCAGCCAAAATGCCAAATGTCACATAACCCACTTTGCAGTAGTTTCTGCTTGACAGTATTATGGGATATTCAGGCCCAGATATGTCATGCAAGCAACAGGAGCAGATGCCTTTGAATCATTACCTTGGCCTCTTGAAATTTTCCTACTGAAATGTACACTCAAAGAGGGGCAGGCCTGGATTTTCATCTTTGTAGAGGGCACGGCTGGTTTCATATTGAAGAGGGCACTTTCATTTGACAATATTATAAGTCCATGGGAAACTTCTAATGCGGTGCCAAGGCCAAGACCAGAGCAACAAAGGCAAAGGCCTCCACTTACACGTAGTTCCAATGAAAATTGCCTTGCCCTCACAAAAACAAAGTACAGGCCTCTGTACACAAGCATCACCGCCCATGAATTACATGCAATTCAACAATCTCAGTGGTGGTAGGCTTGTTCACATTTTGTAAATGGACTTTTGTCTGACTTTGAGCACACAGTTATGGCTGTGATTGGTCAATACATTAAGGAGCGGAGCTTAAAATGGATTGGTCTACTGCATAGTCCATTTTTAAACTGACAGACTGAGGCTCAAAGTGAACAGGGATGTACAGTTCAACGAACATGGAGAAAACCCCATGAGGATGGGGATGGGAGAACAGGAACTAGACTAGGCTTCCATGAACAGTGGGGGGTGGGGGGGGAACCCCCAATGTAACTTATCTGATACATGTACATATAACGCCAAGGTTCAGCACAAATGATAAGACATGAAATGTTATTGTTTACAGTTTAAACACGTTATCAAAATTATTCAGATAACACAGCAAGATTGCCAAGCATAGTTGTGCTAATCTTTCCGATGTAAAGTTCACCCAGTACCAATTTGTGACGCATCGACATGAGATTAAGGCGTTTTCTTTTAATGCTAATTACAAAATCAAGCTTCGGACATCCGGATTCTTTGTGTTCTTGCCCAAATAAGGACATGAAGAAAGAGGGATCAAAGTCTAAGTATTAGTGGTGCAAACTTCACTTCTGGACTTGTTTTAAAATAATGTACCAACCAGTGTCAGGGACTCAGTTGGTCCATTTCAACAATTATGGTCCAAAAATACTAACAACAGCCCTCGACACATCTTCACAATTTTTCTTTTAAAAAGAAGAACTTTAAAAAACCAAAATACATGTTTTTTCTGTCATCCAATGATATATTCAGTAAACTACTTGGTAAGTTTTCATGGTTTTTAACAGAAAGGTTTACACCAGTGGGAGACCAGTGGTTTTCACTAAAAAATTGACAATAGAATAAAAATACATGTAAATGTAGAATGACATTTTGCTGCAACTCATGATGTATGAAGGTGGTGCATCTGAAGAATGGATGCATGAACAGAAATTTTACTAAAAGGCGAACAATTTGCACTAAAAGGACAATTCTGAAATTATGCATCTCTGATGAATGTATGAGTGCAGGTACAAACATGGTGTTGCCTTTTGTCCAGTTCAAGGTTCAAAGTTCAAGAAAATCTCCCTTGGCCACAGGTCTTGCAGTTAAAAAATGTCATTGGCTGGACAATATTTTTACAAGACCAAATATTGTATATCAGGCCTGGAATTTCATCTTTGAGAGGGCAAGGCCGTTTTCATTTTTTAACTGGCACTTCCATTTCAAAATCTAAAAGTCTATGGGAAACTTTTGAAGGGGCACCAAGGCCAAGACCAGGGCATGCTGTCAGAGGTCATGGCTTCCATGCTGCTGTGTTTGGATTTAAAGGTTTGGATTTTAAGTAAACAAAATCTTAAAAAACATGTTTGGAAAACACAGGCCCTCTCACTTGTTTAGTTTTGAGGTTACTGGCCCAATGATAAAACTACTGGACCCAGGCCAGCGTTCCAGTCGGAATTTCAAGCCCTGCGCTAAATCATGAGCCTCACAGACTGATGAATGTTAAACAGACATTTGAAAACAAATTTGAAAACTATTTTTGATAATGAATACTTGATGTCTGTAAGACATGACAGAATTATGATGCTGTTGAAATGGGTTCATGAGATATTCAAAAACAAAAAGTTTGAAAATTGTATAAACCTCAGCGGCTGGTTTGGTGCTGAGTTTGTTGTCTGATGTTTTCATCCAGCGGTTGCCGTCATTGATCCATTTAAAATTCTACAAAAATCGAAAGAAGATATTTTTGTTTGACAAGAGCTCAGAAAAACGCCACGACAGCGCTTTAAGATGTGTAGGTTTGTCGATGCAGATTTCAGTTGTGATCCTAGTTAAAATAACATACATAGAACATTGAGCAATAAATAACTTACATTCTGAATGTTTGATGGACAGTTACAAATATCGATTGACGTAAACATTTTCATCTTCAAGGGTCAGTCTAATAAAAAATATGAGGGCTATAAAGTAAACTACCCTCCTTGAGGAGAGCTCTTTGCAATCCTGAGACCTAAATGCCATACTCAAGTCTAAAAAGTGAAATTATAACATAGTTTTTCAAAAATCAGAATGTTCATGGTGTTTAATTTAAGCACGCTGCACGCTGACATACATTACAAATCTCTGGTGATTCATTTGTGGGTACCGGAGTGCAGCATTGGATTTACAGCAGATTGTTGGTTTTGTTACATGATCAAAGCAAATAAACGCCACATCGTTTTTTTTAAATTTCCTGCTGTAGATAAAATTCTGGTTTGTCCCAATTGTTTTAAAATCAACTTTGCAATTTCGAGGAGATCCAATTTTCGCATTCCTTGGTTGGACAAAGTTTAAAAGTGGAAGAGAAATATTGCACTTGCACAAATGATGGTCTGATGTGTACAAAACAAAAATGATCAAATCCTGACAAATATTTTCCTCTTTGTCTAAAGTGAAACACCACCAAACTTCTAAGGTGTTAACTGATTAAGGATGTATGCGTACTATCTATGTCGTGGGGATCAGGTTTGCTCAGTGGTCTCTTTCCTTGCCTTCCACCTCAGTGGACCCCGGTTCTAATCCTGTCTAAGATCGGAACCGTACATGTGGATTGGGTTTCAGTCCGTACCTGATTGCATGGGTTTTCCCTATTGGGGTTTTCCTCCCACATCTAAAACTCCACAATTTCTTCTCATTTCCTATTCATCCTGTTTTTGGCGCTAATTGTGCTGTTGGAATAAATAAATGTAAACAAATAATTTGTAGAACAAGAGCTTGGACCTATGTCTTTCTCAACCATGTGGTCAGTTCACATCTCTCAAGAAATTGTAATAAGTAAAGGACGTTCTGAGAAAACAATCCTGAAATCGTGACAAATCACACACATGCACCTTCCTTGCAGTTTATCACTACCTACTCGCACACAAAGTTTACAATACAACCTCGAACCTGTTGATAACAAGTTTACATTTACGTATTCCTGCAAATTAACACGGGATAAATTATTGTAAATTACATTAGTTGCCAATCAACAAGTTACAAAAAAACGTGATCCTTAATTGTCGACCAAAGTTTGAATCATCCAGTAAAAGATCAAGTCAACTCCAGTGAAATTTGAAAGAATGATAAACTTGAGATTTTCACATACCTTTGTTGCTACTTTGGAGTCAGAATTGGCATGACAGGCATGCTTGTTGTCAGGAATTGGTTCATTGACATGAATATTCATTTTGCTGTTTGTGTATTTTCTTCTACTATGGTCAGATTGTGTAAGTTGGACTATATCAGGAATTAACTTGGCCAGTAATTCTCTATCTGTATGTAGGTCTGCACCTTGATGTGTTTTCAACCAGAATGAAAATGTTCTGCGCAATGCCCAGCTTATATAACATAACCAGTGTGGACATAATCTTATCACCAGCACATAACAGTCTGTTACATTACGTCAAGGGAATGGCATGCTGTTTAATTATGAGACTACTTGTCTAAACAATTCCGGTTTTCAATGAAATGGTACAGAATCCTTATTGGTCTTTGGTCAGGGACTCAGGTAGAGCCCCAAATCTTTTATTTAGAGGCGAGAGGAATATTAATTAGGCACACATTGACTATGTAAATGCTACAAGGGTGTGGGCCACTACACAATGTAACAGGCCTGGTTTTTCATCTTTGAGGGGGCAACACCATTTTCATTTGGCAAAGGGCACTTCACTTGGAAATTCTTAAAGTCTATGGTAAACTTATGATGGGACACCAAGGCCAAGACCAGGGCAACAGAGGCCATGGCCTCCATGTAATTCTATGCCTGATGTACACGTGCATTGTAGACTTCCATATTGTAGCATGGAAGTGTAGCCTCCATGATTGTTGAGTAAACAGTGCCAGAACTGAGTGGGTGTGTCAAAATTGTCTGTGCTCTATGGTTGAGCCACAGGGGGTGTGTCCAATCCGAGCACTGTACAGAGTTGGTGGTAGGTTTGCCACATTTTACCATTACTCTTATGGTCATAAAACAATACACTGACAGTCTCCATGAAATGTGACATTTGACCCTTTCTATGCCTGCAGGAAGTCTAGGGTTTGATGCTTTTCTGTAAAACTGTGGTACTGCATGTACAATGTATATATATCATGAATTATAACCATTGCATGTTAATTATTAATTGTGCTTCCAAATACTACACATATATCAAGGACTTTGACCAAACAGGAACAACTAATACTGGGTTGTACTACATGTATAGTGCATATGTTGGGCGCAATCTTTGAACTTTGTACGTTTTTCCATTCTGACATGGCACAGCTGAGAAACTGAAAAAGAGGAAATCAGCTGACAAGTTGCACACCTGATTATTAAAATGACATGGCACTTATTTTGGGCAGACTCTCTATGAAGTGACCACAGCACAGACCAGATTGACACACATTATGATGTACATAGTGGATTACATTGATAAAACTATGTACATAATGATTGCATGTGTCCTTACAGAAGGTTGTCTGAAAGCCAGATCAAAACTACTTCAAGGTCTGGCAACACTCTAAAAAAAAAAAAACAGAACCTTTTAAGTCAGGGTATACTTTTGGTAATTGTCAGTTACCAGTATCTTCACTTGGTGTAGCCCAGCATGCATAAAATAACAATTTATCATGAACATTTTGGCTCAATTGGTCATGGAAGTTGCAGGAAAATAATGAGAGAAAAAACACACTTGTTGCATAGAATTACTGTATGTGCTTTCAGATGCCTGAGAAAGGCATCAAACGCTACAGGCGCGCTGAGGTCACGTGCATGTTTTTATGCACAAAGAACAGCTATCGTCCAATGATCTGCCTCCTTTCGGCCTCAGGGATGGCATTTTTTTGAGAGTTTGATGTCAAGTAAGAGGGGTCTATTCGAACATTGGGACTCGTTAAAGTGTGCGACTTTGTTTCCTTCATGCGTTTAAGCATAGACGTAGGTCAAAAAAAATGTTTGATATGCGCGGGACTTGCTTAAGTCTATTAGGATGTAGAAACAATGTAGATTAACACAATGGCAAGCAGGGTACATGAATTATGGTACACAGCATCAGGACCAAGTGGGTGTGTCAAGATTGGCATTGCTCTATGGCTGAAACACAGGGGGTGTGTCAGATCTGGAAACAGTACTGAGTAAAGTGTACTGTAATGCATACATGTAGTTAACATGACTAGCGACTGAGGTTTAGGCAAAATAGGCATGTTACACAACAAAGCCTTTAAAAAACATAGCTTTCCAGGACAATTCTCGGCAGAAAAGATAATAGTGTTCAATGTTCAAATAAACAATGTATTGTATAAACAACAGGTGAATAAAGTTTGTCCCATATTGACACTGTCGTGATCAAACCATACACAGCTCTATAAAAAATTACTTTTTATGTCGGCTTCGTTTAAGGTGTGCACACTTTTGAGCAGGTTTGATACTTGGTTCTTGGAAGGCCAAGGTAGTAAAGGACAGTTTTCCTTAGTGAAAAAAGGGAACCTCAAAGTGGGAAAAAATTTCTATTGGAACATTTTAAGGGGCACTAAGGCAATGGCCAGGGGCATGGAAGCAGTTGCCTCCATTGCCTCCATGAAGTAACAGGTGACCTGCATTGTGCCTGCAGGCAGTCAAGAGTTTGGTGTATTTTTAAAAAATAAAATGCGATGTCATCTGAAAATGGGCCAAGGAAAACCAATGTTGCATTATCTGTTAATGTTTGATAGTGTATTACGAATATATTTGGGGACTTTGACCGAACTGGTCTGCGGCTTCTCACTTCTTAACTGGCAAAGAAGTGCTTGGTGTGACCTTGTGCATGACTGTGTAGTGTGTACTGTATGCTGTACTTTGGATCAGTAGGTAGATCCATGGAGTTCCTCCAAGGTATACCACAATAGAACAATACACCCACCCCCTTCCCCAAAAGGTTTTAGCCGGGATTTGGTAAAAGGGTGTCCAAATTTGCTTGAAATTTTAAAACTGAACCCAGTGCACTTATCGAAAAGAGAAGAGGTTCGCCCCGGTGTTCCTGGTTTGATTGGCTGCATATTGCAGCACAGCACCTTATAAACCATTACATGGTGCTACATGTATGTCAAGGAGTAGGTCTCATACTTCAGAAAAGTAGTCTCACACTACCATGCAGGAAAATACTGAATGTTGAAGCGCCTCGAGCGTCACTGAGAAACGGACATGAGCGCTATATAAGAAGCCACCACTACTATTATTTTTATTAAAAACATTTTTGACATGGCCTTAAATTAAAACAATGTCATCATTCATCAAGGGTTGCAGTTGCATACTAACGTCCCACGTGAGGCTGCAGTTTCTGTGTCACCCTGTGAGGAAGACTTCACTGAATGATTTCCTTCAAGCCTCAAAAACTGAATTTGTTTGTTGGTTCACAAATCAATGTCCCTTTTAGTTTATAAATTACACCTTCCCAATCAACAGTCAGCAATTGTCCGCCTCCCAATTTTGTAAAAAAGAACTTTAAAGACTCATCTCGTCCTCTCAATGTCACATCTCTCTGTCAGTCAATCAGTATCAATTACAATTTCTGAAATCTCTCAAGAATCCATGGAAAGAGAATTTAATAAAAAAATTGTGTCCCGTATTTCTGAAAATGAAGGACTGACGTTTACTGAAAGTGAACACCTACATGAAATTGACCTCTGGTGATTACCCATTAAACCTTGCCCAGAGTATAACTGAACCCTCAAAAGGCTTATCAAGTAATATCTTATCTTAGTCAAACACCAAACAAGGGCAGTTGTATCTGAGCCTTCCTGTGTTGATATCATTAAAATAATAATCCAATTTACAATGTATAATGCCCATGTCTGGAAAATGACACTACTGTTGCTGAATTATCAAATGAAACAACCATGAGAGATGCATGTATTGCTGCCAGATCAAGTCAGAAACACTGCAAAAATCCCTTCTTTTAAAGACTGGGTTCTTCTGTGTGCATTACCCAACACATGGGACCTAGGCTATGGATTTACACTGAATGAAAAACCCATTTAAGGTCAACTGTCTTGCTCAAGGACACAAGTGCCATGACCAGGACTTGAACCCACACTCTGACCTCTGGAGTCCAGTGCACTGGACCACTTGGAACACAACATTAAAACAATTATTAAGAAGCAAAACAGCTCTAAAGTGTACAAATTATGACATTTAATTAGTAAATAACATTAAACCCTATACAATGTAGTGTAGTGAGTACTTGCATGTGGTGGGCAAAAATTACATGTATTGTCAATTTTCAAACCATAAAGGTTAACTCATTGAGTAAGGGTTCATTGCAGAATGTTTGATTCAAGTATTGGGTAGTGAATCCTACCTCCATTGTGAAACCCACTGACCCGACAGCAATATCCTGTTCAGGTCTACCTCCATGCAATATAACATCATGGAGTGAACCATAAAGGTTAACTCATTGAGTAAGGGTTCATTGCAGAATGTTTGATTCAAGTATTGGGTAGTGAATCCTACCTCCATTGTGAAACCCACTGACCCGACAGCAATATCCTGTTCAGGTCTACCTCCATGCAATATATAACATCATGGAGTGATTGCTCCATGATGACACAATAATGGCAATGGTGAAAGCTCAGGAAGAACGTCCTGCATACTCAAACCATCTCAAACCATGGAGGACCTCCATGCTCAAACATGTACTGGGGCCAGGCATTTGTTGCATTATATAACACTTTCATTTGCATGCCTGAATACACATAACCATACCAGTCAAGCTTGGTTGTGTTTACATAGGGTACATGTAGCTTCCCTAAAAAATAAGGAAAAGCTTTGGAGCTTATGATAGAGCATGGGTAAAGCATAGCCTTGTCCAAGGCACTTGCACTTAAAAATGTTTCACACTGCTTGATGATTGAGTTTGGGTCCCTGCCAGTCCCATGGCCCAGTAAACTGCATTGAGTATTCTTTGTACACGTGTACACTCTGAGTCCACACAATTACCTGGTACCTACTGTAAAATTTTTAGCTTGTGGGCGGAGTTTGGCTAATTTATTCTCAATCATCAATGTGTACATTCAATGTTTAACCTTTTATTCCATTCTATTCTATTTATCGAATCTACATGTAGTGGAACACAATGGTGCAGTCTAAAAAAAAAATGATTCAAAAATATAATAAAATATATTTTCATTAGAAACTTTCACAATGCAAACGAATTACCGTGAAAACTTTATCTTGAAACCTGTAAGAAGTATGTATTGAGTGAAACTTGTTGGACTCTTTAAAAAAATCTGGTTGAAACTACTGTACAGCATTCTGACAAATTTTTCATGTGAAAAACGAGAATATAGGTCAAGGAACAAAGAGAGAAAAACTGGTAATTGCGAAATGGTGATTGAACTCAAATTTATGCAAGCGACACACATTATACTATAACTTAATTATGAGTTCTCCGTGCTAAAAAAGAAAACAACACTTCCCAATTTAGTCAGAACTAAAAAATATTGTTTGCATTTGGAACAAGTAATCATTAAACAAATTATTGCAAAAAAATACATGTAGTTAGTGGCCTGACATTTCGACCCTAGCAGAGTCTTTCTCGAAGGCTAAAAACAAAATTATTAAAAACACTATACCATCTTTTCTGTAAAATAAGCCCCGTTTGTTTTTATTTTAAATCAATTAATTTACAGGTCTCTTACAATCTACCGATCGTGTTCATGTTTCCCCAGATTAAGATCTTAGCCTCTTCTTGGGACATAGTATCGCTGGAATTATTTTGGCTCTAAAAATTACAGCTAGATCTGAGTATTTTAACAATGTTATGGTTGTATCTAAATTTCCTCCTTGACCCAACGGTGGAGAATCTTGACAGCCGAAACCCCCTACGAATACAATTCTACTCAGATCAGGCACAAATCACAATAATATTGGCGACATCAAAAGCAAAACATTTTTTTATTTTACCACAGCTTAAAAGCTGGATTTATTTGAATGCACAAAATTGTGAAATTTTCTCTAGAGCACTAGACTAGGCAATGAGCTGGATACCAGACGCTCACAAACAGGGCAAATCAGCTGAATAGACTACTGTATCATCATTGAACAGATACAAGCATGGAAAGAAATTAAAAACACATAAATTTCTGAGCCATTCGATCGGGTGGAGAATCCCGACGGCCGAACCCCAAAGTCTGCCCGGGACTTGAGTTGAGACTGCGTGTAGTGTAGTACAACTGTCAGAGGTCTCCAAGGTATAAACAGACTACTGAGAAAGTACTGTCGTAAAAACTTATCAGGGATTAAACCATGATTAAGTTAACGGTCAACAAGGAAGTGGATGTGTACAGCACACCATGGAGCAATATTGCTCCATGAGCACACACAGCAAACGCTCTGCCGGACTGCCCATCATCATGTGAAATCAGAATCAGATGGAGTTCCTTCTAATTCTACCTCCATGCTCAGTCTATGCTATGGGTAACTCCATCAAATATTTTATGGAAGGAGAAATGACACAAACAATAACATTATACAAAACCAGACCATTAATCATGGATCAACTTACGTCAGTACTCGCCATTTTGTCAGTATTCGCAAGAAAATCGGTGGATAAAATGGATAGGAACTCGAAATGTTTAAAATTAAGTAGGAATTGGAGCTCTGCCGTCCGGCTGATCGTACGGCATCCACTGTAGACTGCTGGACTGCATGTGTGTGTGTGTGTACTGTCTGTGTGTACGTGTCCCCGGGGCCGTGGATGCAATATGCCGCCGATTCGCGATGCAGGGTGGGTGTTAGCCTTTCATCGAGGCCTTCGTGGCTTGGACGGCTTTGTAAACAGCTGAGCGACTGGAACGGGAGACCACGCGCGTGAGCCGAGTGGCGAAGCCACGACGAGGGACTTTTTTTCATAAAAAAGGTCAAAATATGGATCAGGTTATTTTTAATTACAATATTTCATTTTTCACTTTTTTATTTTTATTTATAGCAATTTTTTCTTAAAGTTAATATCTTCAAAATGTTAAAATCATGTTTTGTTTCTCCATAAGTAAAAAATTGGTCCACTTTTTTAAAATATTTGTAATGTATACCTTTTTTGTTAGAGGGAATAATTTGCCACATTATTTTTATACTTCAGTATTGCTACATCATGAGAGAAGAGAAATACGGACACTTCAGATTGCGAGGGCTGTTAGATGTTTTTTAAATTCCTTGTTGCTGAAACCGAGCCGGCGAAGAGGGGGGGGGGTGTCCTTTTCCTTGACCCCGAAAAGAGGAAGGGATATATTTTTGTACCCTTTGTTCCTCAAACCAAGCTAAGCAGAGGAAGGGATCGGGGTTTTAATCATTTGTTCCTCAAACCCAGCAGAAAAGAGGAGGGGGGGATTTATTTTTTAAAATCTTTTTTTTCCTAAACTTAATCGTCTTCTTGGAAACTTTAGTCTGTGTTTATAGTATATTAAACACGATAAAAAGGGCGTTATATTGCTAACAAGGAATTCATTCATATTTAAATTGTTAACCTAGTGATATTGATTCGTAAAATCTGGAGCAGTGTTTTTCACAATTGCGGGGGGGGGGGGGAGAAAATGGTAAAATGTAAAATTTGTTTTAAAGTCCTGTCTCGATAGCAATTTTCGGACTAGCCTAGATCAATATATTTTTAAGCTGTAAATTTGAACCCAAAAAACGAAAAATTTGCAGTTAAAGAAGAACCTGTGATGGAGAACATTACAAAACGTTGCCACACCTTCTATGATGTCAAGCGGTAATTGCAGCAAAAACGAGAAGGCTGTGAGCTGTGCCCAAGTCCTAGCCAAACATGAAGTAGACGATAGACACGAAAGAAGAAGACAAAACGTTGTTTATAATTGAATTTTGCTCAAAAAATAAGACAGAAAGACTTGCGCAAATGAAAGCTTGGTCATTAATTAAAAGAAAATATTGGTGTCATGCAGACCTTGAAGCCCCTCTTTTTAAGCTTTTGGCTGCATCAAAACCTGTGATCTTCGTTCCCGATATAATCAATTAAACAACCTCAGGATTGTCACCCCCTTTGTGTTTTTTTTCACACTGTTATGCACACATTTCATTTCAGAGTAATACCCTCACATCTCAACACGGGTTTCTGCCACCGAGTGGCTGCCCACATTATAGACCGTGCAAGTCTCGCGCGTATTCGAACATTTTTGGGACCACTGTGGTCCCACGTACATTGCTTTAACGCGTTAAAGAAACAAACTCGCGCGCTTTAACGGATCACAATGTTCGAATACGCGCGAGACTTGCACAGTCTATTGGCATAACCGACCGGCGCTCGGTCTTGAGCAACCTGCTCAGGACCCTTCACTCCCGAATTATGATCAATCAATGGGGAAAAAAACTATTGGCCCCTTGGTCTGACGTCACACACGACAGTCTGTCCATGCCCACATTGTCTGCCATTATTTGTGGGAGTCAATATTATTACTTGCATATTCTTTGTTAAGTAGGCCCTACAAAAGACCCTTCCTTAAATTTGCTCTTTGATCAATTAGGTGCATGCAGAGTCAACCTTTTGGGAGGTAGGCCTAAGGTTTGGTGAGCAGAAAAAAGAGAACATAATAGAATCAACAAATGACAGCAACACTGACAACTATGCTGTAGTAAAAAGAAACACTTAAAAAACGCAAGTTATTGTGTAGTAAAGAAAAGTAATTTGACCCAAGGGGGAAAAAAAATGTGCGCCCGATGTGGGGCTCGAACCCACGACCCTGGGATTAAGAGTCCCATGCTCTACCGACTGAGCTAACCGGGCTATCGTTGAGCACGAGAAAATTTATACATTTATAAACCAAAGCTACTAGTACTACTTCAGTCTTCACGACCACCAGGGTTTACCACAGTACCTTCTTATCACATTGTTGTAGCGTACTGTCGGGGGGACGAGGGAGAAGGGAAAAATTCAAACGAAGTGATGGAACGTATACCGTACCCGCAGCAGACAAATTACACCGATACTTCAGAACGGCAGTTTTAACGTTTCTCAACTGATCAAAAAGGTAATTTATGTATACTTTTACAAGTTCAGCTCTAAAGAATATATTCATGTGATGCTTGCCAAACAATCGTCTTACTTTAACATTTTATTTCAAAGTGCAATAAATAGCATGGAATTGAAGTCACAATGAAGTCATATGATTAAACTGCGATCTGTTTCAAACTTTCTGATGTTTGTTGTTTGTTGTGTGCCAATTTCCGGACACACATGATGACTTCGTGTTCAATCTTCAACTCCAGTTCTGATTACCTTTTTCCTGTGTATTCCCCCAAATCATAAATCAACCACCCAGCCAGTGCCATGCCAACCATGAAACAACTGGACAATTGCAAATTTCCAAAATCTTTCCTCTCTGTTAGTTACCTCAGTCATCTGGGGATCTGGTCATAACTAAGCATGCTAACTCAAACTGAGTACTGACAATGGTCAATGACAATCGATGAATGTTAACTGACCATAGTTCAGTTGCGATGATCGTAACCCTCCATCCCGTCGGGAGGATGGAGGGTTACGATCATGGTAACTAAACTGACCAGTGACTTTCCTCCTGTGTGTTTTTTAGCCCCACTTGTCATGCTTGTGTGGCCAAGGAACAGGAAACCTGAATCCTTTTGGCCACACGACATCAGGACCCATGTTTTCTTCAGCTCACCGATTAAAAAATAGAGGCGCATTCCCTACGGGCGGGTCGGCGGTTTAAACCACCTCAATGTGTTCACCTACCTCTTAGCTTGACCTGGGTGTTTTGGGTGATTAAATAAATAACAATTTTAAAAGATACTTCAATTCAAAATTGTCAACTTCCTCCGACTTATTTTTCGCGACATGTACTGAGCGCGGCCATTTTGGATTGATTCTAATCGGGCCAATCAATTCATGACGTCACCGGCCGGCCGGGCTGTGGGCGGAGCGGATACGTAAAGCAACCATTGCAATGTTCGCATCCTCGCTCCGCCCACAACCCGGCTGGCTGGTGACGTCATGAATTGATTGGCACGATTAGAATCAATCCAAAATGGCCGCGCTCAGTACATGTCGCGAAAAATAAGTCGGAGGAAGTTGACAATTTTCCGAAATTGTTTATCTTCGGTCGTTTACTAGTGCCCCAGCATGCCCAGTGAACCATTGTAGGGACGCTTGCAAACCTCCATTTGCTGTGATTCTTACCGCACAAACTTCTAAGCCACAAAAAATGCCCCAAAATGGCAAAAAGACGCAACGAAGTAGCTTGAAAACTGCCTACTGCTGGGTCTTACCATGATGTATTATTACTCTAGACCACCAGTGCCCCAGGAAAATGTTTGTGTCTCCCCTGTGATTCAGCGATTTACTATGATTTGGACATGAATGGGCGAAGGATGCTGACCTCGGTCGAGAGAGAAAAACAGAGGGGCGGACAACACAATGCATAAGTTCCCTAACAGGTTAATCATGACTATTTATTAACTAAACTAGTCATGTTAGTGTTAAAAAAGAAAAGGGAAATGCATTGATTTGATCAATTATTATTTGTCTGAACTTGATATAATTTGGTTTGACCCTTACACCGAGCCAGCCCCAATGGCTAGAGGCAGGTCCGAATCCTTAAGCAGTGGGTACTTCAACAATTTAACACCTATTGACTGAATATTATGGTTTAACGGTTCTACATTTCAGCTTTGTCAGTGAGCCTGTGTTAAAAATGGCAACCACCTCAAGTGGAGCTGATCCAGCGATGGTGGACAAGATTGCAAACCATCTCAAGTCACAAGGCATCTTTGATCAATTCAGGAGAGACTGCTTAGAAGATGTGGATACCAAGGTGAGCTTCTAGGTCTCTTGTTCCACTTCTGTCACTTTGGCCCTTTTTTTAGAGTCACAAATTAGAAAAAACGAAATCTGGAACTGGTCTAAAAGAGGAAGCCTCTATTGTTTTTTCTCAATTGAATTTCTACACCTTAGTAAGTTGTACAATTTGGCCAGCTCGGGTGACACTGTCTTCAAGTTTTACATTTTACAATGCCCTTGGTGATTACCAACACAAAGGTTCCCTAGCCACTAGCCAGTGCAGAAACCTTCTACTACTTGTTTAATATGTCATTACAGTTTTACTGGTGATAACTTCCCCTTTTTTCTCCACAGCCTGCCTATCAAAATCTGCGTCAAAAAGTGGAGAGCTATGTGTCCACGTTCCTCTCCAAGGTGAAGTGGGAACCCAAGATGAACAAAAACCAACTGAGAGATAGCCTCAGAAGACAAATCAATCAGTAAGTTCAATTTCATGGCTCTGCTTACCGTAAGTAAAGAATCAGCGCTTACGGAAGCAGGGAATTCCGCACTTACGTCAAGCGTATTTCACGGGTAAGCAGGGAACTTTTACTTGTGCGCGTGCGTACTCCACGTGACTAGGCATTCTTTGCTTACACAGCTAGCGCAGAAATTTGGCGCTTGCAAAATAAGCGGAGAATGGTGACCGTAAGCGCAGAATTCAGCGGTAAGCAGAGCCATGAAATTGGCCCGTGGTTATGCGTGTGATTCACAATATGGTGCACCCTCTACTAGTACCCTGGAGAGGCCATTTTCCCCAAAAGCAGTCCACTAATAAACAATCACTCTTGCAACTCGGCATCCCATCAATGCACAGGCAGTTTTGGACACTGAAATAACTGACATGAATGTGAAAAACGTTCATCAGCCTCACAAAAAATACCAGCTTAGGCTGTTTTGAGTTTTGAAAAAAGGTTGTCTAAGTTGAAGAGATAGTCAGCCCAATTAACTTCTAAAGTCAATACTTTAACATGATAGACTCCGTGCATACATTGCATAGGCTGCCGTTGCTGAGGTCAAACTATTGAAATGTGTATGTGTGTATTCACTATATGCACAACTCCCAATCGGTGATAGTTCTTCCTTGGACCCTTGGGAGGGTGCTGTTTGAGCTTGTGACGTCATATGCAAGGGGTCTTTAAAAGATCATTTAAGAGCCTCCAGATTTAGAACAGAAGGAAATAGAGGTCTGTCCCAACATCCCCTTGCTAACACCAGAAAAAAAACTTGTTACCTCCAACATTTGATTGATCTACTGTGTGTTGTGTAGGTCTGAGATGTTATCAACAGGTGTAGAGAGAATTATTGAGCAGGTCATTGAACCCAAGATGCAGCATGTATTCAGACCACAGATAGAAAAGGTATGTACTGAAGGTGTATGTTAAGATCAGGGATTGTACACAGAGCCATAAAGGTCACAACCTCTGTTGCCCCATGTCTTGTTGCCCCATGTCTTGTAGCCCCTAGTCTTGTTGCCCCTGGTGTTGTTGTTGGTGCCCCTTCAAAATATTACTGTAGACTCTAAGATTTTCCACTGAACATGCCCTTTGCATAATAAGAATGGCCTTGCACTTGCAAAGATGAAATTCCAGGCTTCCTGATAGTGCAGTGTTCACCGAATTCAAGTTCTGATGTCCAGTGTCAGAGTGTGGGTTTGTGTTCCTGTCATGGCACGCGTGTGTCCCTGTACAAGACACTTCTCCATTGTGTTGTCCTTTGGATAGGATGCAAAGCCGGGGTTCCTGTGTTTTGTGAAATGTACATGAAAGAAAGAACAGGAGTTTGCTCTGGTGTTTCTGGCTGGCTGGCAGCAGATTGTGTCCATCTGAATAAGCTAAAAATGGTTGCCATTCAGGAAGTTTTTCTTCATAACGTCATGCACCCGAGTCAGACCAAAGAGACCCTGCTCCACGAGAAGGTTACTTGGGTTTGTTCGATTGAGCCACGACAATAACGCCAAAGCTACTTGAACTCACTAGGATTACACCTGGGTCAACCCAGGGAAGCTAATCAAACACACCTAATTTTTAAATGCAAATTGATGAATCCAGATTATCATTTATTACTTCGATTGGTTGATGTTTGCAGGTTGTGGAAGAATTCATGGGTCCTGGGAAAGACAAGGATGTGGAGAATGTAAAGAAAGATCTCACATCAACGCCAGGATGGCAGGGTGAGTAAGGAGTCTAAACAGAGAAGTAATACACTTAAGTCTCCATTCCAATAGAATGTTTTGTATTTCTCTTCTAAGCAAAGACTCATTGTCTATAAAACTTGATCACAAACTATTTCTTTGACTATTACAGGTGGTTCACATCTAACTTCAGCACCTGTTCCACCAGACTTGCCCCCAGGAGTACCCACCCCAGCCCCACCACTGCCCCCGTCAGAGCCACCTGCCGCACCTCCTGAGGCCCCCCCGGAGGCACCCCCAGAAGCACCGCCAGAAGCACCGCCGGACTCCCCATCCGAGGAACCTGAGTTACCCTCTAAAGGCTTTCATCTTGGAACCTCACCGAAAGTTTCCCCAGCCACTGACGGGAGTATCACACCAACCTTGCCATCGGGTGGAAATACGCCTTCCTCTACATCAAGCAAGGGGCGGGAAACACCCAACAAACTCAAGAAGTATGCTGCTAATTCCCCTCTAGTGTCAACTGAGATTAAAGGAGATAAGAAATTGGACTCGCCAAGTGAAGGTGGATACAAAATGACCAGCCAAATAAAAGGTCAAGCCGGCAAGAATGTAATTGTTAAAGACCAAAATGTGAAGAAACATCCCGGAAAGGATGGCCAGCAAAAGTCACAGCCAACCAAGATGATTAAAAAAGTTGAGCCGTGCTTAAAACAAAAAACAAAACAACCAGCTGTTTGCACAAAAGTTACAGACAGTGTTAAGACTGCAGATAAACCTAAAGCTTTCAAACCTGATACCCCAGGGAAAGCTGCTGTTCAAAAGATGAAACCTTTTGTCGATATAAAAGACAAGCCACTACTGAAAGACCAAGATGTGCTACTTTCTCAAGATTCACAAAATATTTCACACTCGTCAGATACTGAATCGGACAACAAAGGCTTTTCCAGTCAATCGCCAGATAGTAAGGCTGTTTCAGATGGTAAAAGCAGCTTCAAAGTTGCTCAAGTGAAAGGGACGGAGAATTTAAAACCTGTGGCGATGAGTGTTCAAGAATATTTAGATAAGTCCAAGAATAGTCTACCTGTTGTCGAATCAAATTTAAACCCTACATCAGTTGAGCCAAAGAATAAAGCAGAAGCAGAAACTGACATGGACATTGAGATGGCTGGGGATGAAAAGACAGAAATGCCAACGGGAAATGACGAGTCAGATGGCGAGAGCGGACTCTCGGACATATCTGTGAGTTCCGTCCACACCAGTGACTTGTCCTCATTTGATGAAGGTATTAGCTCTACTTCCTCAAGTTCCAGCATTGATTCTAGCAGTGACGAGGAGGCTGAGCTGAAGCTGGTCTTGAAGAAAAGTAAGTTGAAGTGTATTGAAATTCATCATCAATCCTTCTCCTTGCCCTAGGGGGGAAAAAGTGTCCTAATTGGGTGCTGTTTTTATTCAAAGGACAAGAATAACTGGACACAATTTTTGGTTGCAATCAAAATAAAGTGTTCTGGTTCCTGGGAATGAAAGGGTTGGTAAGCTCGGACAGTTTGGTGTATTAAAAATGTGGTACCTGTTTTCTAATTGCTTATTAGTTTGCAGAGGCCGATAGAGCGGACGAAAGACCAATGGAGTGAATGACTTTTGGTGGCGCACTTTATTGTGTAGCCCCTGAATTTTGATTACATTTTTCTTCTTTATTCAGAGAACAAAACTGCAAATGTGTGTCCGTCAGACAGTGATTCTGACGCACCTTCAGAGGGACCTTCTGAAATGACCGTCAGCACAGACACAAGCAGGCCAGCATCCGTCTCATCAGATAGGACCTCCTCAAAGAGGTCTCCTAAAGGTCAGACAGCTTCTGGAAGAGCCTTGGCCATCAGCCGTTATCATGGAGATAGTGAAGACGAAGATTCACGGATGGAGAGACGGAAGAAAGCTGTGAGTTTCTGCAAATATTTGACCTGGTGAAAAGAAATAACAATCTGGATGCAGTCAACTCTCCTTATAAAGTGCACCGTTATGAAGAGGTTGTGCTTATAAAGAGTACATTCTGAAGTCCTGAATCTCATTCCTACTTTATTTTGTTGTTTTGCTGTCCTCTTTTAATAACGTGTCTGTTATAAAGAGGTAATTTGGCCAGTCTCAGTGACCTTGTTATAACGAGAGTCAAGTGTACTGTAAGGATCATCATACATTTCTAATTTCTACAGAAACTTGTCGATTTCGCTCGGGTGTTGAAAACACTGCGGAATCTCAAAATTATTAACGTTGTTGCTTGTCTGTTTTTCTCTAGGCCATGGCTAAGGAGGAGAGAGCTCAAAGAAGGCAGTTGGCGAAAGAGGAGAGGGAAAAATTCAGCAGGGTGACAAGACAGAAACGGGTTATTGATTCTGAAAGTCTGGAAGGTATGCAGAGCATACAGTTGTTGTCTGTAGCTGTCTTTGCACTGGACTTTTTTCTGTAAAACTAACCAAGACTCTGGACAAGTAACCAAACTAAGTCCAGTGCAAACGGTTGGGGTAAATTTCCTTTGGTTAACTTGCCTGAGCCGCACGGTTAGTTTAATTGACCAACTTCTGCCAAGGAAAACTGACAGGGGCCTGACGAAGGCCCAGTTTCATAGAGCTGCCTAAAAACGACAAGTAGCTTAGCACAAAACCATTGTGCTTGCCAGAATAGGGTAACCAGCCAAAATACCAATCTACATGTTCCATGTGTGAATGGTTTTCTGCTAATTGTTACTTAGTTAAGCAAAAGTGTCTGCTTAAGCAGCTCTATGAAATCGGGCCTAGGTCAGTTCAACCGAGCCGAAAAATCCAGTGCCAACAAATCTTTTCAGTTAACTTTTACAGCGTGTATCGCACATCCATTCCACTGATCACATGTCACCTCAATGACCTTTCCACAGCTTGATCATGGAGGAGTTTGTCACGATGGCTGATTCTCAACAACTAATTATTCCATATTTTTGACGTAACCAAGACAAATTCTTTTTGAAGTAAACTTTGGGAAGTCGGCTTTGAACTTGTGCATGTCTTGGCTGCAGTCATTTTTTTCTGGAATATTTATTTGCAAATAGTTGTTTACAATTTAAAATGCTCGACATTACGCATATTGAATACAGGGCAATGCTAAGGTTAAACAAAGCTAACATTGCCTGGATATAATATTTTAACTTGACATACATTTTTTAAAAAAATGCTTTATCATCACTTTGGAAATTTTATTTTCAGAATCGTCAGATTCCAAGAAGGAGAAGAAAGAGGAAGTAGTGTCCCCGACCAAGGCCACCAAGAAGCAGCTCAAGGAGCAAAAGATGCTAGAAAAGAAACGAGAGGTCAGACGAAGACGATCTTTGAATAAGCGCTACTTCTCTGACGAGTTCTCCTCGTCACTGCAAGGATTGAAGGTGAGTTTTAGAAGTCTCTGACCAAGATGTCAAACATTGGGACAGGATGCTGCTTTTGTGGAGTATCGGGCATTCCGGATGCTCTTGATTTGAGTTGTGGCAGTTGTTTCTGTCTCTCTCTCTTTTGGTGTGTAGAAGTGGCGTCATTATTTTTGGGTTTTGGATAGCCACGAGGTCCACTGTTCTTGTAGCTAAATTGTTATTTGGTCCTGCCCTACAATGCATAATATTTATCGTGTTGGGATTGTTGATTTTATAATTAACATGAAATATCGCCCAAAACCCAAAGGGCCACTCGAGGACAGGGCTACAAGGGATAATGTAGGAATGTTAGCGGGAGAGAAGACATCTGTTCACACTTCTCTTGCACTTGAACAGATTGTAAGATGGTGGGAAAACAAAGATACAGGTGAGGAGTTCCAAAGTGCAGTAGTATGGGGGGAAAAGCTATCTGAATATCTCGTACTGGCTTTGGAACAGTGATGAGGAAAACACTCGTGGTGACTTTGTGATTTCTTACATTGTTTTACAGGAAACGGTATCTCAGCTAGAACAGGAGGAACGAGAAAACCAAGAAAACCCCCCACAGCCTGAATTCATTCCGTTCATTCCCAAAGAGAAGCTTCAGTGCTTCCATCTGGTCTACCGTGAGCGCAGAGAGTCTCAGGTCAAGTGTCATCATCTCCTCAACCTTGGACTCAGCGGTGAGCAGCAGAGGAAACTGAGCACCCGCAAACGCAAAGAGAGGAAAGATTCTAAAATTGCCAAGTTTTCATTCCCACAAGCCAAGGCTGCTGCTGCTGGTGTCTCTGTTGAGGAGAAGGGCAAGCCGACTGCTGCCGATAAACAGCAGTTAGTCCAAAAGCAGCAGCTGGGTTCCAAACAACCGCAAGAACACGAGCAGCAGAAACAAAGTCAAGCTCAACAGCAAGAGGAGGAACCGCAGCATCAACTTAAACCAGAGCAGCTGGAACATCAAGAAGTACAAATAGAGCAGGAACAACATCAGCAGGATCAGGAGTGTCAAGAGAAACTACAGGAACAGGAGCCTGTTTGTGTTAAGCCAGAAAGCAGTGAGGAGACCATAAAACCGGATCTACTTTCAAAAGAAACTCCTGCTGAACAGCTAGAGGCTGCTGAAAAACCCCTTGAAACAATTGAAAAATCTGAAGAAATTATTCCATCTGATGTCAATGAAGATCAGCAATCTATGGAAATGCAGGAAACGTTGGCTGGAATGAAGGAGGATGTTAAGATAGAAGAGGAGATACAGCCCTCTGTAAAGTATGAGGATGATGGAGAAGAAAAACATGCAGAGAAAGCAAGGGTGGAATTGGAGAAGGCGGAAGATGTGGAGATGCGAGAAGCGCAGGAAGAAGGGCAAGATGGAGTTAAGGAGAATCAGAAAGCAGATGAAGAAAACGCTGAAAAAGCTTTTCAGCAGGAAAAACCAGAAGGAGAGCCCATTACAACCAATACTGAATCAATACAGGGTATGAAGGAAGAGGCAGATGATACACTGACTATTGAGGCTGCTGATGAGGCGAAACCAGGGAAAGAAACTGGTACCCAAGATGATACTCAGAAGGGTGAGACCAACCAGATTGTGGCTCCCACCAAAATACCGGCTAAGCAAGCAGAAATGCAACAAGAAGATGGCATTACAAACACTGATTCCATACCCATCCAGCAAGTCACTGAGCCTGCAGGGGAGGAAAATGTCAAAGTGCCCCTAGTAGAGAACACATGCGACGACAACCCACCAACTCCCACACAAGATGAGCCTGCTATTTATTCCGAGTCGGATTCCGAGTCGGAGGAGCAAAGTGACAAAGGTTCATCGATTCCCATCTACACGGTTCACAGTCCAAAACACCTGCCCCTGGGGTCTATTTTCAAGCTCGGTCAGACCTCCTTGCAAGATGTCAAACCCGTTGGCAGTAGGGTTGGCGAGGTCAGGATGCATTCTACAGACAGCAATTCTTCTGGCACTGATGATACTAAGAACCTTGTGGAAAGGAGTCCCAAATCTGAAAACACTGGAAGTGAGGATTATCAGGATGCCACTGAAAGCATCCAAGATAGTCACAAACCAGATTCTGGTGAGACTCTGGCAGAGGAACCAAGCACCAGTGACATTTCAGAACCAAACCAGCCAGAGAGTCGCTATGGTACCCGACCTAAGCGTCACGCAGTCTCTCCACGAGACTCCCTTGACGATGATTACCACTACTATGGCCAATCCAAACGTGGACGCTACTCCCAGTCCCCTGTATCCCAGGAAGAACCAGTCAAGTCGGGGCGATCTGTCACGAGGAGGATGTCTTCAGATAGTGGGAAGTCCGAAGGGACCACTCGGGAGACACCTGACAAACCCACACGTCCTTCTCGCCAACGGCACATTTCACCACCCCACCGTTACTCTCCAAGCGACACCAGGTCCTCTCAAAGAAGGGCCTCTACATCATCACCACACCCACCCACAGCTCCTAATGTGTCTGCAAAACCAAGTAGGCGTGGCTCCTCACCTTCTTCCCATGAGCACTTCACTAGACGCTCCTCCTCCAGAGAGGAGGTTAAGCGCAGTAATCGCTATTCCGATATGTATTATTACAATGATCGCGGAGCCCGCAACCAACCTTCCACAAGGTGTGGGGACAGGGGAAGAGCTTCAGAAGCTGTCAGTAGCCGCCGATCATCACGGAGATCAGTGGATGATAGAACAGGCAGTCAGACTAAACGGAGGAAGTAGTCAATACAATGAATAAAGTTTATGTCTAAAATATTTACTCTTGTACATGGGGGGATATCACTGGGGGGATATCACTAATATCACTCCTGTTTTGCAATTGGAATTTTTGGAACACTAGGTGGCAGCAGACTTACCAGGTAAATTTCCATTGTTTACATAGTTCTGAGCACGCACACATTACCGAGAACAGCGGATTTACCTGGCAAGTCTGCTGCCACCTGGCATCCCAAAAGTCACCCAACGATGTCATCTTTACATTAAAGACCACATGTTTATCAAGAAAAATGCATGGACTGTGTGGAAGAAAGCATAGGTAAACATAATTCAAGAAATGTAGTATTTATGGAAAGAAGCTCAAGTCTGTTGGTGGTGTGCAATCAGTCCTTTTTCATGTTGTGAAGTTCTACAAGTTAAGAATTGCTGTAAAACAAAATAGCTATTTGATCCATATGACTGCAGATAAAAACTTATACTGGCGTTAAATTCAGCTAATCTTCTTCTTAGCAGGATGCAATTCCATAGAAATAGGCAATCTGAACATTTTGGCTTTCAACACAAACAAGTTACAATCCAAATACTATGTCATGTGTTGAGAGCAGTGAGGAGACCATAAAACCGCATCTACTTTCAAAAGAAACTCCTGCTGAACAACTAGAGGCTGCTGAAAAACCCCTTCAAACAATTGGAAAACCTAAAGAAATTGTTCCATCTGATGTCAATGATTGAAATGCAGGAAAAGTTGTGAAATTTTTCAAGTTTAGAATCCTGTGAAATAAAATAGCCATTTGATCCGTATCACTAAAGACGACAACTTAACTGGTGTTAAACTCAGTTAGTCTTCCTCTAGACAGGACCCAATTCCATAGAGATGCTTAAGAGCAAAAATACATAGTCGCATAACAAAAAGGATACCAGCCAAATACCATGTCATGTTTAGTGTTTGTGGCTGGTTCTGTGATTGTTTTCTTATAGACCATTACATGGCTGAATATCACCAAACTTGAATGAGCAGTCACGAAGCCTGGTATTCGAATGGCCACCAAATTCTACCAGACCTTTTAACGCTAAAGGGATCAGGTTGACCCAGTGGTTTCTTTTCCTGCCTTTGACCTCTATGGACCCCGGTTTGAATCCCACCTCAGACTGATGCGCGTATGTGGATTGGGTTTAATAATAATAATAATAATAATAACTAGTTCTTATATAGCGCATTTCACAATAACGTCTCAATGCGCTTTACATTAGTGCCCTGGTCATTGGGCCAATAACATTCCTGTAATCTTTCTCAGCTCCCTGGGGAGTATACAGCCCGGGCTGCCGTGGCGCTCCGAAGGCTTTTTTAAACACAATATCAACCTCTACCCTCGCAGGTACCCATTTATACCCCTGGGTGAAGAGAAGCAATTATAGTAAAGTATCTTGCTCAAGGACACAAGTGTCATGACCGCGACTCGAACCCACATCCCGATGACTTAACCATCGAAACTTGAATTCGATACTCTAAACCACTCGGCCACATGACACCCTACCTAATTGCATGGGTTTCCCCATTGGGATTTTCCTCCGAACCTCTAAAACTGAACAGTTCTTCTCATTTCCTATTCATCATGTTATTGGTGCTAATTGTGCTGTTGGATGTGTAATAAATAATTAAGAATGTAGCAGGCTAATTGAAGTTAATGACTGTATGACACCATGCAAATATCATGAACTGCACGTTTTATAGTTAAAACGAGTCTTGCGTAAACACACTATTTTTGCATCATTTGGGCTACAAAAGCCAACGAACTTGAACATATAATTCCACGTTTTTTTGGTTGCTGAGATGGGACCCTACTTCATGGCTCAAGGTGCAAACAGGTTGTATTCAATCAAATTAGCTTGAAATCTGGCCTCCATCAGAAAAATGACTTGGTTCCTGATGCCATTTTTCTACCAGAGTGTAACACAGAAATGCAATTAAAGTGCAAATCTCAAATAGGCCCACATATCATTTGCAACAAAATATGTAAAATCGCAAATATATTGCGGACATACTTAAGACAAAATGTTCCAATATTGCTTACATATGTGTTCTTATACTTGGGACAAAATGTGAAACATTGCAAATGTGTGGACATTATTCGCAACATCACAGATACGTGCACATGTGTGAATTCACATTCACAATCAAATGTGTGTGCACATTATAATATTGTGTGTACATCTAATATTGTGGTGCTTTGTGTATATGAGCTCAGATTAAATCAGCATCTTAAGATTTTGTATTCATTCATAACTGGCAATTTACGAAAGAGCACCCAATCTTGATTTAAAACTGGAGAGAATTCCACTTTGTTAAGTTTGAGTAAGATTGATAATGAACAGAAAAAAAACTCCCTATATTTAATTTTTAAAAAGCTATTATTAGTTTTAAATTTTGCCATATCAAAAACAGAAAATTTCTAGTCATGTATTGAGGAATGTGTTCAAAGAACCCTTTAACAATGTTTCTATTTATTAAAACAAATTTGTCCTCGCTTCTCAGAACCGATAGTGCACCATTCCGTTTTGTAACAGGAAGTTTGATATACTTTAAATTAGACTGAAATGGATCAGCAATTAACTTATAAGTAACAGAAAGTTCTAGGTGAAGATTTTTAACTCGCCAAGAATGTACATGCAGTAATGAGTGCTTTTTAGTTAGCATTTTATGAGAGGTTAATTTTTCTTCTTAATAATTATGGAGATACTAGCTTATTTCAGACAGTTTAACTGTCATTTTGAGGGAGCAATGTAGAACTGGGTTGAAACTTTTCCAAATCTTAAAAGAGGGTTGGTATTGTACGTCTTTTGTGAGCTTTAAAGCATGTCAGATTTGTATACAACACGAGCAGTAGTCATTACACGGAATTACACGGAGGCCATGGCCTCTGTTGCCTCTTGTCTTGGCCGTGGTTTTCCTTCAAATGTTTCCCCATAGATTTGATATATTTTTCAATGAAAGTGCCCTTTGCAAAATAAAGACCGCCTTGCACTCTCGAAGAAAAAAAGATGAAATTCCACAAACATGGGACCAATGTAAGCACCAAAAACTTGCTAAGCACAGAAAAATTTTGCTGAGAAGAATCGGGTAACCAGCCATTATTCCATAAAGTTTACGTTGTTGCGACTGGCGCTCCACTCATTTGTTTGCTTAGGAATGAAATTTTGCTAAGCAATTTTGATCACTGTTCAATTATCCTGCATTGCATTGTACTGTGTGTAGTTAATATTGAGTAGACACAAATTGTTTTGAATTTTACACAAAACTTCAGTGTGTGACTTTACTACATGTACATACCAAGTCTCTTTGGGATCAACACTAAGGTACTAAATGTGGTGCACAGACTGTGTGTCAAGGGCACCAATGCCAAGATTATATATTGGTCAAAGACTGGTCCCCTGACTTGTCTCTTGAACAAGAAAAGGCAAAGAATATCAAATTCATTGTATCTGCTACGCACAACCTCATCAGAATAAAAATATGATTAAAAAAAAAAAATTGATCATAGGTTGGTATTACTACTACATTTGTAAAGTATTGGAAGATAGTTTACTTTCAGTGAAAACAAACATTGTAAATGTTTAAAAACAAACTGAGATTAGGACAACTGTTTGCTTTACTTCGGTTTATTGTCTATATTTAATACAGATTATAAGCCATGATTTTTATTCCATCAATTTTTTTGTGACATTACTTTTGTTTCCAAAAGGTTTTTTTTTTTTACATTATCATTAAATAGCACTTGTATGCATTTAATAACAAGCTGAACATTGTCTTTATCTTCTCCTTCATGATTCATCATTTGATAATTGTACATAACTGATGTATTTGTCGTCATCGGCGGCACACAATTGTGTTGGTGTTCGAAAAAATCCGATCACAACATTGTGTGCATTATGCCATCCACACTACAAAATGTCATACGTTATGCACTGGTATGGTATGCTCACACTTGGTGCAAGGCTGCCAACATTTGCATCTTGCAAATCTGGGAGATATTTAGAATTACAATCAACATAATGGGGAGAAAAGTTTCCATAATCAGAGAGATTTTGAAATGTGTTCATCAGAACATGGAAAGGGAGAGTTGGCAGCTCTGGTGGTGCTATACCTCTAGAAGACTTAAATCTGGAAGTAAGTTTGAGTAAAATAACTTTTAAAAATTCATTTAATATCAGACCCAAACTTAGGCAAATCCAAAGTCATTTATAATCTGGGAACAGGCCTGGAATTTCATCTTTGGGAGGGCAAGGCCATTTTCATTTTGCAAAGGGCATGTCAATTGAAAAAATCTTACAGTCTTTGGGAAACTTTTTTTTAAGACGAACCAAGGCCTGGACCCAATTTCATAAAGCCTGTAAGCACAAAAACTTGCTAAGCACAGGAAAATCTTGCTTAGCAGAAACAGGTTACCAACCAACATTCCATAAAGTTTACATTGTTGCCACTGGTACCCCGCTCATTTCTTGCCAAGTATAGAAATTTACTAAGCAGATTTTTTTCTGCTTAACAGCTTTATGAAACTGGGCCATGGCTCCGTGTAATTCCAGGCTTGTGGCAAGTCTTGATGAGACATAATGTATACTTAGCACTTAGTTGAAATGGGCGCTGTGAAAGGTTTACAAAAAATCATGAACATTGCATGACCTCTTATGATCCCCAAACTTTGAATTGGAAGCATATTGACGATTTGTGAAGTAGCACTAAATCTATAGACCATGTGGCCTTTGTTTACATTACAAAGGTCAAAGGTCACAAAGTTCAAAGGCGGCGTAACCCATGACCTCACTCCAATCCAAATTTAAGTAAAACACCATGTGTGATGTGCACACCAGCAGTTAGAGGTTTGGTTAAAGTTTTGGTTTTGCCATGACGTCAGTTGGGAAATCTAAACATTACCCAATTATAAAAAGGCACCGTTAACATTCCTTAACAAATGATACAAAATATCCTTTAATTTGTTCTTACACCAACAACATAATATTTCTCACAAAATTGACATTAAAGTCTTGCATCACAATGAACTTTCTTTTAAATACTCAAATATTTTCCCAAGGCTTAATATCATGATTGCCATTCATTGCAACAAATATGAACTTGACCTTTGTACTAAGTGGATACAACAAAAACTGTCCTTTCATTTAATTAAACAACTTAATGTATACATGTGAAACTTTACATGTACAATTCAACATGGTTGTACAATCAGAAACTTGGGAACACTAGACAGCACTGAGCTGAAGTACAAAAGGCAAACTTCCATTGTTTTTGTAGTTTAGTCTGAGCAAGTGCATATTTACAAGAACAATGGATTTACCTGGTAGTCTGCTGCCACCTAGTGTCCCAAAAGGTCTCCCATTGGTAATAACATTAAAAAACAATGATGATGAAAATAAAAATGCAACCCACAGTTCAAAAATGATTCTCCCCCATGGAAACCTTATCAAGAAATCAACATTTTGCTTTGAAGGTTAAGGTTTACATAGCACCTTTACATTATTGCTTGAATTTGACCCAACAGTTTATTTGTAAAAGTCCAAACATTTGGGTGTTGAGATATCACAGAATGAATTTTATTTGTTGGTACAGCTCCGGGCCAGCTCCTCGGGGCGTTAAGTTTCAACGGAACTGGGGTCATAGTTACAAATCTAATGTAGGATTGGGGTTGTGTGTGTTGTAAGGTGTGCAAATTAAAAACACACCCAGCACACAGAAATTTCTTTTTTGCAAACCAGACCATCCATGCATTATTTGCTAGTACAATATCGATGTCTTCTGTTTTGAGAGAAAGTTATTTAACAAACCCCGGGTTGCATTTTTTTCCATGAAACATTAAACGAATTACCAAATGATAAAAATATATAACATCTACATTGAACAAAGAAACATGCACTAAAATGGACATAGCTCATGATCAATAAACTTTAACACACTAAAAACCAATCAAGGTTTACAAATATCATGTACACACATTATCATGTTTCCCCATGTTGTACTTCTAGAACAAGAGAGGCTCCATGCAAAACCACTGCCTCTCAACACCATTGGGTTTGTGTGTACATCCAGGATAGTTATATGCATTGTGAGATTTAACACTCGAGTAGATCTTTAAAATTTGATTGGGATATTTTTATTACATAGTTCTGGTAATGAAACCAAGGATGCCTCATGAGTGAACTTAATCACTGTGGCTTGCAAACCTGAGGAAACCTGTAAACAAGGGTGCTTGCTATGAGAACCAGAAACACCGGGGTTAACCCCTGCTTCCACGATGAAGTGTTCTGGGTTCTTTTATGGGTATGTACTTGGGACTTACAGCTTAAAATGTCCCATCCAAAAGACAAAGCAATTATGGTAAAGTATCTTGCTCAAGGACACAAGTGCCACGACCAGGACCCGAACCCACACTATGCTGATCAGAAACACCAGACAGAACTTGGGTCCACTGCTCTTAACCGCCCAGCCACGACACGCCACGAAAGGTCATGCGTCATTCATTTCTCAAAAGATTACATAACCTCTGTCATAAGCGTTACATTTTAGTACAATGTAATGAGCCTTTTCGTCCCATTCGTTTTTACTTTTGCACGCTGACCACCACATGCTACAAAACTCCCTAGCAGTGGATGTCAAAATACAATCTTATACAGTTTGTTTATTCTTATATCTGTGTCCTCCAATCAAATGACAAAGATCTACTTGGATGTAATCCAAAACAAAAAAATGTATTGCATTCGTGCAATAGAGACACTATTCAAATTTGTTGAAAGATGGAATAAATTCCATTCAACTTATCTTCACCTCATTCAATGGAACTTTCCATAATTCAACTTATGAAAATATTCTTACCATTGCACTCGTAACACTTCATTATTTGTAGACATTTTTTCAGCCTTTTCAAATATGCATGTCCTGTAAAGGCAACACAACGTATTATATCTTGCTTATTTAAGGTGTTTGCGAAAATAAACATATTTCTTTGGTCTCTAAGCAACTTGGACGGATTTAAGAAGCAGATTCTTTCAACATGTGGAAACAAAATTACACTGTCTTGAAACTAAGTGTTTATAGTGTTCTAGTTTCCTTAATCCCCTTAAAATACAAAACATCTGTGTATAAATTATACTGGTGTAAAGCTCCTGTTCAGATGTGGAACAGCAAAGCCTAAAATCCTTGCATTCATTCCAATATTTACCGCAGATTTTCCTGATTTCCTTCCATGAAGTCACTGTCCTCTGTACATCTCGGTATTCTTTCAAACTTGCGTTATACAGATTTGAAAATAGGCACACGGTTTTCATATTCTCTAACTGGGTTGTTCCCATCATTCACCGACACCGCACATGCGCATGCGAAGTATTTCAATTCGTCCGACTACGTATCTGACTAGTGTGTACGACCTAATTTTTTTGTCTTTTTTCGGAAGCAGAAGCGCAACATTATCACACACTGTGCTTCCGTTTACGCACTGCTGACTTTGAGAAACGGGTCCGCGCGCTGCGTATGAAGTAAAAAAGCAGCGAGTATGAACCGGCCTTAAGGCTGTATCCAAACTACAGCTACGGCTTTGACTTTTACTGAGGACATCCTATGCTTCAACACATGACTACGCGATGATCCATCCGTAGCCATAGCCGCCAATTCAGAAACCACCTTCTGCTGATGCTGTTGGCTGAAGTGACAATGTGCATTTGCAGTGATCTGGCTATACATGTAGCTGTCGCAAAAGCTGGCAATGTGGATGGGCTGCCAGGCACTTTGTGCATCATGTCTGGATTCAATCCCTATTCATGGATTCACATTTTATACAAAGAACTTCAATGGGAGACTTTTGGGGACTCTAGGTGGCAGCAGACTTACCAGGTAAACCCATTGTTCTTGGAAAAGGTGAGCATGCTCAGAACATAAAGAATGAAAATTTACCCTGTAAGTCTGCTGCCACCTGGCGTTCAAAAGTCTCCCATTCCATAATGGTTATTATGAAGGGGATATTCTTTGTACAACATAAAGCCAAAGTTATTGTTGAGAGTGCAAATTCTACCCAGTGTGTCTTGACTGTTAAGTTTTGTGTGATGTTGTGAATATTTTCTTATCTGGCATTTACTATAATCTGCAATGTTAAGATGTAAATGACTAGGGCCCTATTTCATAGAGCTTCTTCAGCACAAAAAGAAGCCAAGCACCATAAAATTATGCTTTGCAGAAGAAGGTAACCAGCCAAAATACCATTTAACATGTAACATTTGTGACTGATATCTTGCTCATTTGTGCTTAGCAGATAACTAATAAGCAACAGTTTTTTCTCCAGCAGCTCTATGAAATTGGGCCCTGGCTTGGATCACACCCCTTTTTGAAAGAGAGCGAAGCCAAATAGAGTTGCACATGTTTGCATGAAGTACAAACTGGTACCAACTTTGGTTATTTCATCTGAGTAGGGAAGGGGATGTGAATATTTACTATATACTACTGTAACTTATACACTCTTTGGGTAAAATATTATACATCTGTATATATACACATGAAGTAAAATGCTACCGAGCCAGAATAACAACTAAATATAATGACATTCATGCAAATTGATAGGCAAATAAATACAAACGGACCGTGGAAATGCTGACATGGCAAATTGTATTAAAAAAGGACGGATGTAAATCAGAATTATTTCCAGTGTGATTCCACCGCCTGCCGTCTTGTCCAACGCTGCACCAGTGTGCACTGTTTGGATGAATCAGTGCTAGGCGGAGAATATTGGCGACAACTTTTTTTTACAAATGGTGGTGAACTTCTTCGGAGACGGCTTGTGTCAATATGTAGCAGGCAGATTCTTGGTGGTTGTGGTGAGTTTCTTTGGAGTGTGTCAGGAGTTGCTTCAGTCGTTTGGCATGATGGTAATGGTTAACCCCATGTCTTGCCATTGGTAAGTTTTGGGCAGATTCAGTTGCTGAGATAAATAAAAGAGGGCAGTGTTGAAAGAAGGTGAAAAATCGACATTACTTCTGCTAATAATAGGACACAATACATGCGCAAAAGGGTCTCACTAAACATAAAAGGTACTAGTAGTTTATGTGGTTCTTGTATAGAGCTTTACAGGGTTCTCCCCAGGTTTGTTCAAAACTGTGGGGCATTCTGGACTAAAAAAATTTGCTTTTTGGCTGAAGCACGCTAAATTGAAACAACATCTTCAGATTTTCTACTTGGCGTTATCTTGGTTGTAAAAGTTCTACTGTTTTTCTCTTGGGTTTTTTTTTTTGAGAAAAAAAAAGAAGTCTATATATTAGGTGTATCGGCCGAAACTCGTACGTATCGACTAGCAAATCGCGCGCATCAACCTGATACGCTAGCTTGTACATGAGGAGAACCCTGGCTTTATTTTTCACGCCCACAGGTGTGTCAAAGCGCTCTTTTTTTTTATGACAGGTATGAAGAGCTATGTTTGAATTATGGGAACAATTTATTTTTAGTTAGCGCTATGAAAGAGTTTTGCAAGGTGATGCAGCGCATTCTGAACTAAACCATTCCAGAATCACATTGGCAAACTCCTCTTAATATAAGTGTACTTGGTTCTTTTACGTGCATTGACACGCTTTACGCCCCATCCGAAGGATAAACCTATTTATGGTTAAGTGTCTAGCTCAAGGACACAAGTGCCATGACCAGGACCCTGAAAACACCAGGGTCCAATTTCATGGCTCTGCTTACCGTAAGCAAAGATTCAACGCTTACCAGAGCAGGGAATTCCGCACTTACGTCAAGCGTCTTTCACAGGTTAGCAAGGAATGTTTGCTTGTGCACACTTCAGGCATTCTTGGCTAACAAAGAAATTTGGGGCTTGCCCTGTAAGCGAAGAATGGTGATCCCAAGTGTAGAACTCGCTGGTTAGCAGAGCCATGAAATTGGGCTCATTACATGTGTCCGGTACACTAGACCACTCAGCCACGACAATACCACAGGTAGACTGGTTCACTAATTATCAAGTTTCAAGTGCCAATTCTAAAGAGCGAAATATTTTCTGTCCTAATTACTACTACTCCTGAACTGGTTTCTTTTGAATATTAATACTTACTTGTTCTGGGGCGGTTACTTCATCAAGGTCCTCTGCTACTAAGTCAACTGACTCACCAGAGAACAGCACCTAAGACAACAACAAAATATGAAAATGTAAACAGCCTGGAGTGACACTAAGAGAGTGTTTTTTTTATTTGGAACGAAACATTTTCTAAAGAAACATTGTGTGTAAATAACAACAACAACAAAACCAAACAACAAAACTAGTGTCTTTGGCTAAAGAACCTTCTGAATCCTCCAAAATCCCTACTCTATGATAACTCAGCACCAAACTGTTTGGACTTGGATAAGACTAACATATGCCTGACTCAGTGATGAGTAATTCTTATTCGGGCCTACAGCCCCAAATCCTACAAAATCATACAACTTCCTACATAGGATTTTTAAGGATACGGAAGGGTTAGTGTTACGGGAGGGCCCTATATATAAATTAATTCCGCACATCTAGCCATGAGTGCCTTAAAGTTTTGATTTTGCCATGATGTCAGAGGTCACATCATCAACATATCCACAGTTTTAAACAGAAAGCACCGTTAAACATTCACACATATAATAAAACGGCAATATCATCAATACAAAATTAAGTCTGCACATCTAGCCATGAGTGCCTGCATGCTTACATCCCATTTGGGGAGATTATGCAGTAAGGCACCAGATCCAGAATCAGCGTGGTATTACAACAGCCCCAATATCAAGTCACTTTCATTTTGCAAATTCTTTACAAATATGCTCAAATGCCCATTACAAATAATACTAAAAAACACCACAAGCAAATAACATCTGATAATAATGAATCACAGATGTACAAAGAAAAATATGTTAGTCAATACACAGAGTAGATGACATTCATTCAGAATATTAACAAGTTTTACAGTCAGACAGTTTTCTTTGTTCCGTGGAAACCAAGTCCCATATGGAAAATCTGGATGTTTTCAGGGAAGGAACTTATCAGCAAAATGTCCCAAAGGAGCAATCCTTATGGAACAGTAGGCCTACACATATCCCAAAATAATGTTCAAAATTTTACAATCAATCAAAGTACTAAACATGCGCCCTCTGTTGGGGAGTCATACATCAGATGTAAGCACCCTGAAACAAGACTAACAACGTCCCATCCTTACCTGTAACCACTGCCCTCTTGCAGCGTACGGATGGGATTCTTCAACAAAGGCGCCCTCAACGCCGTTAGACACCAGTGTTATTGCACAGTCTCCTGCCACACTCTTGAAAGTGAAGTGACGGCCATGTTTTAACCGCCCCCTAGTAAAACAGAAATAGATTATACACACAATTAGTAGTGGCAAGCACCGCCCGACTCGGTAACTGCCTGTCAACGGAACCTGTGGGTACCAACCATTACATGGGACTCACGAGTCATTATGAGCAATACACTCATAAATCAGGCCTTGCGCTTAAGCTTTTTGTAAAGTAGCCCACCGGGCTAGTAAACTGCATTTTACTTGCCCCAAGGAAGTTTTGGTAACCCAGATTTTAAACATGTATTGCCATAAATGTTTCTTTCTGATGCATTTATTTCACTTCATTTATTTCATTTATTACTTTTGGTTGTGAAGCCAAGGACTCTCAGAAAAGCGAATTTAATCACTATACTAGCCAAGAAACTCCACAGAAAGAAGACAGGAAGTTTCAGTTTTAGATGTGGGAGGAAATAAAAACAGAGAATTATTCCAGTGAAAACCCCACGCAATCAGGTAGGGACTGAAAACCCAATCCACATGGTGCCCCTGGTGGGATTTGAACCGGGGTCCTAGAGGTGGAAGGCGAGGAAATATACCACTACGCCAACCTGACCGCTCATTAATGGTAGTGATCACAACCAGTTTAATGGTCAGATGAATTTGAATTTTAAAAATGTAGTATTTACATCTGAAAAAGAGGAAATACAAGCATTTTAAAGAAATAGGTTGCACAGTTTTCAGTAGCCCACAGGGCGAGTTGAAAGTTTACTAGCCTGTAACAAATTTTACTAGACAGTGTATGCCAGGCTAGTGTTAAGGGTGAGCCATGTAAACATTGTACGCATGCGGCAATAACAGAAATCATGTGGCAGACTGAACTCACTTCATAGCAAGAGGAAAAAGTGCTGCTGCTTCATGGTTGAGTTTGATGTGGACCCTGTCCAAGCACCGTGGGTTACCCAGCTCCACCAGGTTACCCTGTGGGTCACTGTCACTGTCCAGGGATTCCTGGCGCTGAGGTTGAAGGCTGGAGGGGTGAGCTGTGGTCTTGTCAGACTGGGGTCCGGTGATGGGGGGCAGGGCCGGCCTCTCACTGGCTAGACCCATCTTCAGAGCTGCTTTGATCTGTTCAGATTCTGTTAAAGTGAAATCGATAATAACCAGACCTTTGTAGGATATGACTTTCATACAAAAATTAATCATGCATTACATAGCAACAACAATATTTAAATTGAACATTATAAAGTACAGCTAAAAAACTACAAGTACAAGCAGAGCTGGGTTCAGATCAGTGACACAATTTGTCTGACTGTAGTTGTTTCTTAAAATACAGTACATCAGACAGGCAAAGCTAGTAAAGAAGTATTACATTCATGTGCTGTAAAAGTATGTTTAAGACAAAAAGTCCCAACCATTTGCTTAAAAATGGCAATAGATTGCAAGTGTTGAATTTCATATTGGTAAATTATTCTGTAGTCATGCAGGGCTAATGGTAAAAACAAACTACCTTCCCAAAAATGTCACCTGTGTGTGTGTGTGCAAGTACTAATAAAATAGCACCTGAATTAAAAAATTGATATTATCGGTTGATACAAAGTGTTGAAAAGACAAGAAAACAGTGGAATCCAGTAACAATTTAAAACAGGTGGGACTTGAGAGCCATTTTGAAGGACAAAACACTTAAATGAATTCTTGGTTGAATGGGTGGGCTGTTCCATAACCCCAAAGGGGGGTGGGGGAACACAATGACAAAGCCGTCCCCAGAGTGTTTGCGTGACTTGTTGAAGAAATGGGAATTACCATCAGAAAAGAACAAAAAGGAGTAAGAACTTGCGGAAAGTGGAGTGCTACTCACGTTGTGGAGATATTCTCTGTGACAGGGGCTCGTTGTCCCCGACAGGGTCTGTGTCCTCTCCTTCTTGCCAGGAGCATCTCGCACTGACACCGCTCAAATTGGAGCCGTCCATGTCGATGCCTCGTTCCACTTCATCCTGGAGGTGTGGGTTCAGCTCAAAGATGGTTTCTCCACGCCGCATGTCAGTGATCAGCCACTCTCCGCCCGCACTGGTTGACATTACATGAGTATTGAAGAACAATTAGTCATCCAGCAGTCCGCAAAAAAAATAAAAGAGAGAGACAAGAGGAAAACATGTTTAAGGGTGACATCCAAAGGAAAGGATTGCAAACAGAGTGCACTTCACCAAAAGTAAAACTTATCTCACCTCTGGCTCTCCACATAAACACAGCTAGTATTATTACATACTTGTCACTACATGCAGTAAACTAGTAGACTAGTTTTCCACTTACCAAAACTTAAAATCTTATCTAAATGTTTAAAGCATTTTTTCAAATGGTAAGCCAGGAGGCCCATATTTCAGACTTCTAGATCTTACATTTCAGACACATGTGGCATTTGATTCAAATATTGTAAACTTACACAGAAATTGATTTCAAGAGTTCTAAAACTGATGGGCCATTCCATCGCTGTGCTGCCTGCAGTTCTTCTGTACATACACCAACAATCTGCAAATGAGCACAATGAATATAATTATCACAGAGTAATCATTACCCCTCCAGTTAATTTTTGCTTAATATTTATTTGTATAGAACCTGTCTGGTCCCTCAAAAATAACTAGCACTGCACCCCGAAAAGGCAATGTACTAATGTAGATGAGAGGGTATGAGGATAGGGCCTTATGTACCAGCGTCTCAAAGCCCTTATTATTATTTTTACAAATAGATTTGTTAATTTTTGAAATATGACACCATTTATGTAGCACGTTGTAATGGTTAACAAGGTGATGCAGGGCATTCAGCAGCCACTGCCAGAAACACTGGGGCAAACCCCTTCTCTCAGCGACGAGTGCAACTGGGTTCTTTTACTTGCATTACACAAGACACTGGGCCTACAGCCAAAGGACAAAGCAATAATGGTTAAAGTGTCTTAATCAAGGACATTAGCGTTAAGACCGGGACTCAAACCCACTCTATGGTGATCTGAAATGCCAGACCTTGAGTTCGGTACCCCTTTACCCCTCAGCCATGCAACCCCATAGAGGAATGGTCAGTTTTAAACTTAGAAGGCAAAACCCACTTGATCATGTAGGGACTGAAAACTCAATCTGCATGCAAGGCTCTGGTCCGAGGCGGGATTCGAACCAGGGGCTACAAGAGAGGTGAAAGGCAACGAAATATAAGAGATACCTGAACAAAATTGACAGATCCAAACGGTGTTGAGATGGGTTGCAGTTGAGGATCTTCAGACATTAACATATGCTGTACCCGGGATTCACTCTTATCCAGTGAGCTATGCCATGACACATGGTCACCGGCACACAGGGTGTTATCTGTAACAAACAGATATAGGGTGAAAAATAATTAACATATAAATCATCGGACAGTGTCCTTTTTAATCCGTCATGACAACGAGTAAATTTATCCCAAGTTTGGATTGAAGATGTTGCAAAGGATTATAGTTTCAGACATTTACCTGATTGGAAAACGTATTTAGCAAGGCCTTGCATGAGTTGGGCAGGCCAGGTAGGGGGCGCCGTTTCCGTCGGTTCTCGTTTGAGTCGGAAGGTTAGCTCAAAGCCAAAACCACTAATGCCATCGGGACTGGTGAATCTGAAATTAAGTAAACAATGCAAAAATGTAAAATCAGAGAAAGCCGTTAGTATAATGCTGAATTTTAATAGATTTTCACTTTATCCAGCTTTGAACTTTGCTTTTGAAGGGGTAAGACAATTCTCTTGTGGTATGCTTTGAAGAAAAATGTGAATTTCTACCTGAACTTACTAAGCGCATTGCGCTAAGTCAAGGGGCACCGAAGACAACTGCCTAGTGCCTATTACCACTTTTAAAATAACCTTCAAATGAGGTAAGACATAGATATAGTCCAGCGCGAAAGGACAGTGGTCCATTTTGGTTGACACATTCAGGACTGTAACTTGGGACAGGCAAAAACCATTGAACATATGCCATAGAACCACCAAGACAAATAATCCAAAAAGTGTTTTAATACTGAATTCATGCATTAAATTAAATAGGCCTAAAAATAGTTTAATGTTTTTCTGAATAAAAGGGTGAGAGTCATTGCTGACTAAAAAGTCTGAAAAAAATTTGTAGAGAGTGTTGAAATGATGACATTTGCACCTTACAGTAACTACTGGGGTTTAGATTTCACAGAGCTTTTAGGAACAGTGTCCTTAGTACAAGACCAGTAGATGACAGAGCAGGAATTCTAAATTACTAACACATGTAGTGGAAAAATACCGGCTGATTTTCTTCACAAGGCTAACTTGAAAAGTCTGAATTCAGATAAAAGTCTGAAATTTCTCATCCCTGGATATTTAACTGAACATGTCGTACTCACTCATGAACCCGTCCGTCCCCGTACAGGTCTGTGAGTCCAAAGCTGACATAGTGCCAATGTGGTGGTACACCTCTCTCTGGTAGCCCAGGATTGCTGTACATGCTGATGTAGTCAAGTGGGTCTGGCCCGCCTAACCTACACGAATACAAGAAAGAGAGTCAATTACAGTCATGACATGTCAACTGAAATCATTCCCACCTTTCCACTAAATATGACCGATTAATTCTACATGTAGCTCTCACTTACGGGTGAATAAGACATTTATTTAACTATTATAGGTGGTCATAATGTGTGAAAATGAACAGTTGGATCATCAGAATTCTTTCTTAAAACCACCCTTCAGTACATTACTCCTAGAACTTTGAGGTTGAGGTTACACTATGGGCTGAACTACATGTAGCACCAGAACCTAGAAGGCACCTTAACCTCATGGTCATAGTTCTAGGAAAATTGTGTACTTAGCACCAAAAAAAACCTTAATTGTATGGTAGCTCAAACTCTAACTGAAATGACTGAAGCTCTTGATCACATTTATTAGACATATAAGAGAAACAACAAACCACATGTTTTCAAATTTGGCAATACACAAGTGTTGTACATGTAGTAGGCCTACACGTTCTTGAGTACTACCCAAGTATCATTTTTATGCTACTTGTAATCGTACTCATACTTGGCTAGCAAAATACTGGTGCTCGAAGTCCATACTCGATATTTGACTGAAAAATAATTACTGGAAGTCATGTACTCGACTAAAAAAAGTACTCGGACTCCAACTTTCAGTGTTCATAGTCAAAATACCACATTCCTTTCTGCTTTCCGCTGTTATTATGTGCGTTAGGGCAAGGAATAGAGGAAAAGAGGAATTAAGGCAAAATTAAAGTTTTTTATGAATGATGCATTTATGTCTAAAAGATAGGCCCTAGAGTTATTAAAACAAGCACATATTGACAAATTGGTACTCGGCTGTTGGACACTTACTCATACTCAATGGCCCAAGTAGGGCCTACTTATATGTGTATACATACTTGAGTACTACGCAGCCACCCTAGTACTCCGTAGTATTTGATACTCAAGTGAAAAGTACTTAACTACAGCACTGTAATGGGGATATTCACTCAGTTTTTGATGGGTTTTTCCAACATTTAACGTATAGCCAATTGCACCAGATCAACTTCGTGGCAAAATTTAGGTGTAAAAACCCTCTTTTTTTTATTAGAAAATCTACTGATGTCTCCGCTGTCAGGATGTTTTTTGATAAGTATAAAACATGTTCGGCAACCTACATGTAGGAAAAATTTCCTCTATTCTACTTTGATATAAAAAAATTAAAATGTTTGTCTGATTAAATTCGTCCACGAAGTCTCTAAAAGTGTGCATGCGCCCCGAGTGATTGTAATACTGTGGTCATCGGAAACTTTCAATTAACTGTCTCTATATTAATTTGCTTAGGACACACCTGGGCTCAATTTTGGACTGATCCGATGATGTAGGATTAAACTTAAAGGACTAGTAACCTACTAGTTGCGATAATCGTAACCTACCATCTTCCCAACGTTCGCAGAGGGAGGATGATGGGTTATGATTATCGCAACTACACAAGTTATTTATAACTGTGCAAGTTAAGAAATTGTGCGCATTCGCCTGCTACAAGTTTTATAATTTTGCAGGCAAGGTTTTAATTTGTGCAAATTTTTACTTTGTGTTTTAAAAACATACATATTGAGGGCGTCCTTTTACAAAGTTGCTGAATTTCTTATAGTGTTTTGTTGGTTTTTTTTCCTGTCCTTATTTGGATGCCAGACATTTGTGTCAATGTTTTTGAGGTGAAAATATGTACTTTTCATGTCAATCTTTTAAGAAGTGAAACAGGATCCAGACACTGACTGGTATTTCAATGAACGAAACAACATTTAAGGTACAAGTTTCATGATAAAACTTAATTAATGGCACTTTTGACAGACACGGACATCGACAAAATCTGGTTAAAAACAATTTTTTAAATTAATTTTTTCAAAATTATTTAAAATTTAAAAGGTTCATTGACATTTCACATTTGGGTTTTTTTACAAGATGGGTAGGCTCTTGGTTACTGATTGACCGTATTCAAGTTGTCTATAGATGATGTATTGACAAAGAGAAAGTGGATTTTCTTGTACCACAGTATTGTACTATGATGAATTAGGACTCATGAGGATCCACGAATAATTAATACAATAAATAGGGGACTTGACCACTTTTTTTGACAACGTCAAGAATTTGTATAATTAAAACCCCTATGTTGATGGAAAAACTATGTTAGTGTCGGCCAGAGACGGCAATTTTGCCTTTTTCTAATATGGGTTAGGCCGTAGGGCCAAGGACACGGAAGAAGTCCATTTGAGGCATTTAGCATAGAGAAAGGAATCGGAGTATATGAATGTTTACAAAACAAAAAAAGTTCACAACTTACCAAAACTTAACAACCGCAGTAACTTGTAACGGATTTGGTTGAGACGGGTACAGCTGCCTACACGCTGAGTACACAGCCTCTAGTCCAACGGGAACTACTGTCATATTGTCCACGCTTTCTCCATCGTTTGTGGCCATACTTTGCCCCCAAAGCACCAAATATGAACAAAATAATATCAAAAAAGTGAACCCATTTGTTCGGGCCTCACGGCAAAAGAAGGAATGAATCTTACTGCACTGGTGCACACGAGATGCACGGGAAGAAACAGTGGGGGTGGCGGGCACCAGGGACAGTGGCCTTTAAAAGTATGGCAACAAGTGTTGTTTCTCGATGTCTTTGCATAAACTGATATTTAGTGCCTGACTACGCATGTTGGGGGGGGGGCGGTGGGCGGGGAGCGGGGATCGGAGATTGAAGAGAGGAGTGGAAGAAGGAGTGTTAAGCGGTATGTGCAACAATGAAACCAAGAATAAATACAGCGAAACAAAAAATCTAAAAGACAAACTATATAGTTTTACAACCAACCTCCCACGTCCCGGCCGGATGCGGGACTCGGACAGGCCAATAGCCATTCAACACAAAAGAAAGCATCCACAAGACAAAATAAAAGGGACACTAGAAAAGACATTTTATTCTGCATTATTATGCATTTTAATGTTTGAAAATATATCATATAGGGCCTACACTGTTGGCCTATTATCCAAAACACAGTATTGTCAACCAGCGCAGCGGCAAAATTATGGTATTTTTTTAGGTAAGCCATGATGGGTGCATTTCTGATCAAAAGCTTCATAGTTAAAGAGTTTGCATTTTTCCGCGAGAGGATCGTCGTAGCTGGGCCCCGACGCCTCTCTCCGGCGAACGACCTTTGAGATTAAACATTGAATTGGTGGTGGGGTGGGGGTAGGGGTTGGGTGGGAGACAAGTGCCGCCCCCTTCCCGCTTTACGCCACATGATCAACATTGTATAAGCAAAGCTTTACGGGCTACCTGAACCTTGATTTCAAGTCTGAGATCGCGTTTTTGTTTTTGTCTGTTTGTCTGTTTGTTGATGTTGTTGTTCTGGTTTTTGCTGTTGTTGTTACTGTTGTTTCCATGGAGGAAATACACACCGACTGTAGGCCGAATGACTATTAAGTAAAAATATTATTAATAATAGCGGTGCTGTTGAAACCCCTCAGCGGCCCTTGTACATTCTGGCTAACCAAAGCTACTGTATGCACAAACCATGTTCTAGCCAGAGCACTGCGATCTTGAACTTTGACCTGTTGACTTTCAATTAATCAGAAAACATATAATAACTCAGCATTGTGGTCTTTATACCTTTGACCTTTTGACCTCGAAAGGAATGCCACTTTTCCTTTGTTTTCATCGAGGCGGGCAACCCCTCCTCCAGCCAAATGTCACATAACTGGAGTTACAGTCAGGAAACCAGTTATAGCTATACATTTTCCTTTCCCTCTTAACCGCTCGGCCAGTACGATCGACACGCCACTAAAGTCTAAGGGCCACGACACACTCGGCAGTTCAGTTGTCAAGCAACCAGTACCAGGCAATCTCCAAAAGAAAAAACTCACACTTTCATTTTGATGTAATTTTCTTGGGAATAGGTAAGACAGTGTGAAAAAACCATATGCCGCAGAAGTGTCATTTTGCAAACAGCGAAAGTAGTTGTCTCGGCCAATTTCCTATAACCTCCCGCCCAGGTATGTAGTTAAGAAGCAGGACAGTTTTTTTTTACAGAACTTAGAACTCGAAAATCTTCTCCGCGGCAGTAGATAAATAGCAAAACAATTCTCAAAGAACAAATTTACAAAGCAAAGTATATGTATACACATGGTGTTACCGGAACTGAACATTGATACCTCAAAATGCAATGCCTCAAAACCCATTTACCTTTCTTTAAAATCTGCCACTGAGTTATTGAATACACACAAATGGCAATCGCCACAATGACAATTACTATTCCTGTATTTCACCCCGCAACGGGCAGTAATTTCAGGTATTTCATGTTTTAAAATATTTTTCTTTTAGTGCGATCAAACAAAATGTGCTCTCCCCCCCCCCCCACCCCCCAAAAAAAAAACCAATCAACAACAAACAAACAAACAAAACAAACAAACAAACAAACAAAACAAAAACGAAAGAAGAAAGTTTGGTCTGGTCTTGGTGAGATACGACTATATGCATTGTTGTACACCTTTTGCGGAATTCAATTTTATTTTGGTAGATAAGATTATTTTAGATAATAAGCAGACACATAATTGTTTACAAAAAGTTAATTTTGAAAATTAAAATTAAAATAATAAAAAAAAACCACACACACCAAACATTTGGAAAAACAGTATAACTACAGATTCATAAAATTTGCTTGCGTTAGCTATTCATGTGATAAAATAAAACCCTTCTCACGTAAATTTGATGTCATTTCGTAAGAAGAAGAAAACCAAAAGTACTACTAAAGATTAAAACATATGAAAAAATCGAATAGCTATTTACAATAAGTGAGCTTGATTCATAAAAACATTTAAAAGACGAAAACCAAGATGTTGGGTCGAAGGTGACGGTTTGACGTGGACAGCACCACCCACAATATTGTCCACAATAGAACACTCTTTAAAAACAAACACCACTTTTGCTCAGCCCACCCCCACCCCCCCCCCCCCCCCTACATCCCCCAAAACGTCATTGCCCTGTCTACTGTCATTACTACTATCAAAAATAACCCAAAACGGTTAGTACCCTTTAAAGCTGCGGCGTTGTTTCCCTGCTCAGCCTAAAAAGTTTATCTGGGCCACATTTAGGTATAGGCATAAATACGTGTTTCGGTTATTTTGGTGCAAGGCAAACCATATTATTGTGATGTACATTTCATGATGACAAAAAGTACAATTTGGTGCTCGATATGTGGCATGGCGAACACCCCCCCCCCTCCTACTGTGTCTTCATTGTGATCTGGCAATCTCAGAAATTCATTACAGAACTTTGGGGAGGGTACTTCTAAACAAGAGGAAAAGAGTGTGTTATATTAAAGTAAGGGATTATTTGGTGGGGACACCCTCTGCCACATATCGGGCATGATGTACAGTCCTTGAATTCCTCCCTTTGGTCGACTCATTTCACGGTCTCTCCTCTCGGACAACGAGCATGAGCCTCTGCAGACGGTGAGTAATCGCATCTGTTGGATTCGACAAAAACATATGAAAACGTAAGTTTGAAACAATACAATTCTACGGGGCCATGAAGAATAATCACAGCTTAAAAACGTCGATCTTTTTTTCGACACTGTGATGGCGCCAACCAATCCACACAAAACTTCGATTTTTAATACTAACAGCTTATTTCATATTCAATATTACTTAAGAAAAAATAACCCAGCGGACGCAGAAATTCAGGTCAATGTTTCACCAAGTTTAAGCAGAAGAAGCAATTCACGCCATCTCGAACCCATTGGGAGTGGAGGTCGGTTATCTAAATGAGGTTGACTGGGAACAATGGAACAGCAGAAAATAACAAGATTTGGGGAGTATATTATATATATTAATTTTCTAGTTTGTATTTTTCTTCTTCTTCTTCTTCTTCTTCTTCTGTTCGAAATATTTTAATCATTGATTATTCTGAATAGCCCATAACGAAGTAAACATGGTTGCGTAATCGCCAGGTTACATTTTGTCGAAATGCCCTAACAATAATATTCAACCTACCGAGTGATGAGACATGATTGCATAATAATAGATGATAGCTTTTAAAAGGAATTGTTTTCCGTCTGTTTTTTTTACTTTTGTTAAATGACACTTCTTACGTATAAAGATTATGTTTTTGGTAGCAGATTATGAAATTGCAATTCATAAATGAAGTTTTGTAAGTCAAACATAGTTTATCATTGAACCGTCTTTGTATTATGCTTAAAGTATATTACCTTGTATTTTACTCAGCCAATTTGGCAACTGTTTGGGGTAAACCAACAGAAAATAAACTGGTATCCCTGTGAGCATGATACCAAAGCCGATAGCGGTGTCTATGGGTGAATCGATGGTTCCTACAATGACCAGAAAGATGGACGCCAGGACAAACAAAATGGCTATCAGGATGTTGACCTGTGGATGGAGAAGTATAGAGACAAATTCTATGGCTTATTGAGGAATTGCTCTTTAGCTTTTATCTCTGACAAACTTTCAATCGAATTCTACTATATTCCTTGAAGACATGGAGACTTTCGATTTGTAACATTTTAAAATAATATTCGTGTTGGTGGTAAGCGCGACGGAATTTCACCAGCATTAACGGCGCCAAATTTACGACGGCCCTCATTACGCTTATCATAATAATTATGCCAATATATGCATTTTTGCCATCACTTTCCACAATAATCCGACAGTGCAATCCCCTGGGATATGAATTCATAATTATTCTGTAAAATTATATTTTTTTGTGCACATTCCCAACTAAAATTTAATTCGTGTCTTAAGGAACTGCAGGGAATTTGGACGGGAAAAACTTTAATGAGCACGACGTGTAACAGGGCCGGATCGTCTTCACAAATAGTCCTCTTGGTATTGAGTACTCGTTCGTTGGTGAACTTCTCATTTTTCGCTTAGCGAGTTAGATCAGGACCCAATTTCCTACAGCTTGAAAAAAAATGCGTAACAATTTTCTGCTAAGCAGCAATGAGCACGATACCGGTCACAAATTGTGTGGCACATGGTAGTTTGGCTGGTGACCACATTCTGGTAAGCATAATGTTCTTGTGCTTAGCTACCTTTTGTGCTTAAGCAGCTCTGTGAACTTCAACCCTGGTCATTGATAAACCATCTTGGGATCTTAGCCACTCACTACCAGACTTACCTTAAAGGGGCGTGGCTTGTCCGGTTCTTTGTACCTGACCCAAATCATCCCCGCTACGACGGCACCGCTCGATGTCCAAGTCACGAAATTGAAGTAATTTATCAATGTGTATATGTCATTAGAAAACGTATACAGGATGGACAAAAAGACCTGCAGTGGGGTAAACAACAAACATAATAATTGGTTGCACAAACCTGTCCGAGGGTTGGTTCGTGGAACTTTTTAAAGTTCCCCCAACACCGGAGCAGACTTAAATCCCTTCAGTTGTGTGGAGTTTGTTTTTGGGGTTTTTCTTCACACAAACGAAGTTAGAAAAGGAAGAAAACAGGGGAGGTGCGGACAAAAGGAGGGAATGGGGCATTTGTGTTCACTTATTTATCTCTCTTGCAATGAACCCAGACCTCTTTATTCGAACCTGGGTCCAGAGTTGTGAGGCAGAGGATGGTATCACTCAATCTACCCAAGGAACGAAAATCATCTTTCTAATTCTAGCCGATCCATCACACACGCTACTGTTGATGTGATGTATTATATACATTAATGCGGTTGAAACAGCCCTGAGGACTCTTCCTCTGTGACGTCACTCTAAAACCTTACGGATTCGAATTGACCCGGATGTGGGTCCGTGTGGCCTGACCCATTTCTGTGTTAGTATGATCCGGAATTTGTGTCAAAATGACCCAGAAATGGATCAAAATGACTCAGCGTCCGAGTTTAAAGCCTGTTTTCAGCCTGATTGGCCTCCTGTGACCCGGAACTCATGGTATATTCTGACCCGGAAGTTGTCACAGTGTGCATAGACCTGGGATCTTTTCGAAAGCACGGCTACGACTGAGGCTTGGACTTTTTCGGTAATGTTTTAAACATGTTCAGTACGGGACTCCAAACAGGCAGACTGAACGTACATAAGCCGGGGCCGAAGCCAAGCCATGGTTTCAAAACGGCCGAAAGAATTCTAGTCGGGAAGAGTCTGGCGTACAGGGACAACCTTGTTCCTCCACCTGTAAATAAATCGTACTTGTTTGGGCGTCTAAAACATTCTTTAATTAATCCTTTTTGTTCGTGAAATAAACTCTGGTGGCAAAATGTATTCGGCCGTGGAATGTCGTGTAAAGTGGGCTGGTAGCTTCTACTAAGGTGGAGCAAAATTATTGTTATCCGCCCTGGAAACGATGCCTCGTATTATAACTTGGCTCAATTTCATAAAAGCTGCTCGAGCATAAACTATTGCTTAAACTTCAAAGGTTTTCTGCTAAGAAAAAATAAGCAGGACAATTAGTCACGGATGGTACATGTAACATGGTAATTTGGCTGGTAACCTTATTCTGGTAAGCACAATTTTGTTGGAGGGTGGTTAAGCAGCTCTATGAAATTGGGCCCCAGGTGGAGGTCAGTCCTTCAGAGCTTAATGTAGCTGTACTTACGGTTAATATGACGGACGGGAGTGGGGTGAGGTACTTAATATGAATCATTGATAACAGTGATGGCAGTTGCTTCTCCCGGGCACCAACGTAGAAGATTCTTTAGAAAAAGAAAGTCACAAATGTGAGATAATATTTAGAAGGATGATTTAGGGAAGGATCTTTTACTTGGAGGGGGGGGGGGGCAGATTAAATTTAAGGAGGGCAAAAATTGATAACAGTTATGGCAGTTATGGCAGTGTTAATGTAATTTCTGAAAAAGCATCGACTTTACCACAATGACGGACTTACCAGGCCGTTATTCTTGAGATGGGGTAAGTGCAAACATAATCGCATTAGGTCCGGCCGGGCGGATTATCCTATGGACATCCCCGTCCTGAAGGAGAATTTATCTCTGGAGACGCCATTTCCTAAACAACCCGGGCAATTTGTCCGGTGGGCAGGGTCTCTTGAGGATAGAATCTCCCTGCCACACCGGATCGCAGAATAGGCCTAATTTTCATTGATGGCGAAGTTGTTTGATTCGGACACTGTCCTCGAGTATTGGTCACGTTGACCAAGAAATGGGTCTTTTGTCCCCATCAGGACCTTTCTCAATGTCAAGTACAACCAGGGACTTGCGAGGCTGAGAGTGTACCAGCGCTGTTGATGTCATAATTAGTTGCACTTACCTGGAACACGTCAGCATGTTACCATTTACGGACCCGAAAGTAGAGAGAGCAACTGAAATCGGCATGACCAAAGCAAAAACACCCAGCACCTTTTCACCGAACGTCTGTCAAAAAGAGTATATGGAAACTTTATGTCAATGATTTGTTTGCTATAAACATTGGTTTATAAAGGAAAGGTACTTCATTGGTTTTTGAGAACTGACTGTTGGTGGGAATGAATTTACTCTTAAATGCAATGACGTCTCATCGACTTTTTTTTTTACCACAGCAACTGCATTTGAAGCGAGTAGCTCCTGGGGCGTCAGTACGGTGAGGTAGGCCACGTTAGCCAACGTGTAGATGATGGTCACTGAAACGATAGTGATGTAAATTGCTCTCGGGAGATTCCTGGAGGGGAATAACATGGAATAAGAATTTAATACAAACCTCATACAAACTTGCCTCTATGAACGAGTTTAAATATAGCCAATCTACGCAACAAATGAGGTACAGATAAACGTCTTGAATCAAGCCTAGTTTTTGACCAATAGGCCCCTTATAAATATTTCCGTCTAAAATACTGAAGAAGAACCACCAAAATTCCCATAGCTTATTTTGATCGCCCAATCGAAATACACGTATAGGCTTGAACGTGCTCAAAATCCCTGGCAACAGTTCAACGTGTTTCTCATTGTTGCTTTCAGTACGTGACCACCTAAATTCATTAAATCTTCAGAGGTTGATTTGTTTGTCCGTTGATGTGTTTGTTTGTTTGTTTGCTTGTTTGGTTTGGTTCAATTTTCGAGCATTATGCACTACAGAAACTGGGGTGTTAGAATTTACACTATGGGTGTTGTCACATATTGGTACCAAAAAAGAATCAACATTTACAACATAGAGTGTTAAACTAACACTGATTTCTGCCAACACAATTACATTGGTGTTATTTATCACCCTGTGGTGTTAATTTTAATTTCTGCCAACGCAATTACATTGGTGTTATTTTAACACCCTATAATGGTGCTAATTTTTTTATTCTTTCTTGGGTATCTATATGTAACCACCCATGGTGTAAATTTAACAACGGCAGTTTGTGTAGTGTTGCATGACAAGATCTATGACAGGTAGTTAATAAATTACCGCTGATTTTACTGGCAATCAACACTACCAGTGTCAGGTACAAATCGGGGATAAAGGGAGCTGAGAATCTACAAGGTTCCTCCCAGACTGCTCGTAATTTTATAAAATGTTTGAACAACATTTTGTACAATGGAAGTATTTTCCACACTACATTATTTTTAGTAGCACAGTGATCAAAAGTTAAGCCAAGTTTTGAAGTAAAACGAGTTAAAGTGAAAATGGGGAAATTAGGCCTATGTACATTACTGTCCCACCGCTTCAAAATATGACTGTTAGGTATAATACAAATAAACCATTGTACTTAATTAAATAGAACTCTTTGAGATGCTCAATCGAAAAGCTTCAGAACATTAATCTTCCAGCTTAACAGGAAAAGAATTGACAATTCTTGGAAGAACATTTTGATAATTAGAAGATTGAACTTCAACTATACAAACAACACATGGTGTGTTTATTGACAAATCAGAAAATCAAGATGAAGTTATACTTTGATTTCCCACAAAATCACTGACATGCGTTTATAGTTATACTGAAAGCAACCCACTCTTTACCCTTCCCTTTAAACAAAAAACAGTGATCGATTGCTCACAATCTTGTGAGTCACAAGATCTAAAACTCGTTCACGGATTGGTAAATGGTTAATTCATGTTGGCGTGTGGTGTTACAAGGTTGAAAACGGCCCCAGGGCTGCAGAGGTACATCATTATTCACGTACATAAGTATAGACTGTAATGTAGGATTATGTTGAGCCGAAAAGAACCACCGTAACAATGCACGTGATGTTCGTTCGAATGGAGCTATCGAACAAGCACAACTCGATCGTGACAAAATGCAGGGTGAAGCAAACATCGTATATAACTTTGTCTTTATGGACGTTTTATTGACGAATCTGCCTACAGACTGATAGTGGTGTTGGTAACTTGCAAATAAAGTATAATAAAATAAAGAATCACGAAAATATGACTGATGTTACTATTCAGAATATATTTATCTCAGTCTGGGTGAATCGATATTTTATTAGGGGATTGTGGGATAAAAAAAGAAGGCCATTAAATCAAAGTTCTACATCTACAAACTCATATAATAGACTCGTTTATTTGGCATTTGTTTACTTTTTGTATGATGAAAGAAAGAAATAATTGTCCCCCTTTGAGATTGTTCCTTCCCGGAATTCATATATTTCAGATAATTCAGATAAAACCAGACTCAGGCTGGAAGGAAGATTTTTTGTGTCTGTTTTTTTAGAATAAGAATAAGTAGGCCTACTACTGATTTCTATTGCAAACAGTGAAAACGACAAAAGCTTGGGACTTACTTGTTTGGATTCTTCAACTCCTCAGAAACAATGTTCAAGCTGTACCTGTCGTTTGAGGAAAAGAACAGGAACACGCTTGGTTAAATGTGAAAGACAAAAACACCCAAGGGGCCAGACCAATTACCCATTTCGGGTCACACTGACCACAAATCCAGGGCCCAATTTCATAGAGCTGCTTTAAGCGGAAATATTGCTTAACAATGTTCTGCTTAGCATATGTAAGTAGGATACCAGTCACAAATGGTCCACGTGGCATGGTAAATGTGGCTGGTGGTAACCTTATTCTGGTAAGCATAATTCCGTTTAGCTACGTTTTGAGCTTTTTAAACAACTCTTTGAAAGTGAGTCCAGGTTGTGGTTTTGACACTAGGTTATGTTGACCCTCCTAAACCAGGTCACGCTGACCCATTTAATGGCTCTGGCTCCCCGAGACTTTGATCCCGTGCTCCTGGGCTGGAATCAAGAGTGCTATTTGACTTACCATCCTGCATATGAGAAGAGTCCTGAGTACAATGCATCACCGAGACCCGAGAAGGTCGACCCCTCGAAAGCATTTTCGAAATTCTGGGTTTTACCTGAACAAAAAAATAAATAAATAAATAAAAACAGAAATAGCGTCTAAATATTTCTCATGGTTCTAGATGTGTGTCAAGTCTTTGATAAAATCGCGTCCACAATCGACTCTGATGGGAGTAACCTTGGTGCCATGGATACTGTTTAGAAAACTAATTATTGAGACGCACGGTCAAACCAATTTGTTGTTTTATTCTCTAAGAAAGCATCACTACAGTCTAAATGATTTAAAACTCATCCGACTTTTTACGGGGGGAAAAAATAAAAAAATCACTACGCACCAAACAATTATTCTTAGCAAACACAGCCCAAATGACATTAGCAGTAAAAATGCATGATACTGGTTATACCGGAGCCGAAATTGTTTGCTGAAATAGTTCTTAAAAGCTATGTTTTCATGCCGCGAAATGTCGTGTGTTTGTGCAGTAAAAAGCTTCATCAATTAATGTACCTGGCGACTGTAGCCTATGGGGTGATGTTGATACAGATGTCAAGTTGGTTGACTTAATTACGGCATCGCACGTTTTGTCGACATGCGTGAAGATCATGGATTAATACTTTTTTAGGGAGAGCTATAGGTAGATTTTAGACTGTAAATAGAACTTTGATTGAAGCATGGTTTGGTAACATTACAAAACCACTGTAGCGACACCTTGATTAGTTCCTCAAATACAAAGGCTTGCTATTGTCTAGTTAAGCGATTGTCTGTGGCTTGTTTAACAAGTTTAGTGCCCTTTCTGATCGGGCCATTCAACTTTTGTTTTGTTTTTATTTTTTTTATTTTTTTTTTGCTTGCTTAATGCTTGTTTGTTTGTTTAGATGATCTTCTATCCCCAATATAATTGCATGGGGATATAAACGCCAAGCTGGCAACAGCCAATCTCTTTCATACAAAACATTGGTTTAATGTCTAATGTATAATTATGAATTGCGCAAATCAATACATTGTGATTCAGTGACTAGACGACAATACTTATTCTAGTCTTTGTGAAATCAGCGGTTAGCTTGGCCGGATTCGGACCCACAACCTTCTGATTGCAAGTCCTGCATGTCTAACAACTTGAGCGCGGTGACAAGACGAAACATTCTCCCCTAATCTTCCGTAGGTTTTACGCAGCTAAATAATCAAGTTGAATATTATTCTCCTTCTAGTCTGCCCTATCTTCGACAAATCATGGGTAAAGCACAGGCTTATACTTACCTAAAAATAGCTGCCATAAACCAGCAATTATGATGATCGACAAGGCGAGTAACTTGCAGACAACGAAGAAATTCTGTACTGCAGCTGTGAGTCGGGTGCTCAGAACGTTCGTCAAACCCAATAATACTGTAATGAAGCAAAATGGGAAAAGCTCGTAAACAAAAGTGACTGAGTGTATAGGGAAGCTCGCTGTTCTAAAGGTGACTACATTATCAATCCCACGGATAAGCCATCTTCTGTCTCAAATTGTGTCAAAGTGAAAAATAATAGACCCCAATAATACTTTATAATGAAGCAAAGCGGAAACATTCGGTTTTAACAAAACTGACTGAGTGTAGTGTGGAACTCGCTGTTCTAAAGTTGACTACAGTATCAGACCTGCAGATAGGCCTAAATGTTTCTGTCTGAGTCTGAAATTGTATCAGGTGAACAAATAGCATCTGGAGACCCCAAAGTCCAAGCAACCGAAATAAGACGTATTTTACAAGACAACTATAATATCCCTGACAAAGCACCAGCTTTTTGTCGTTGTTTTCGTTCAAACGTGTGACCGTAGGTAATTATGAAACTTTCACTTGGTTGACGGGTGTTAATTTGAAAACTAGACTATACTATGTGAATTAATTTACTCGTCAAAAGACCTAATATATAGTGTTTCCAGTGTGGACTTACATGGACATGAAGCAATATAGACTGTAAGTTTATTACACAATGACCTCGCAACTTGTTTGCTAAAAGTCATATAGTCAGTACTCATTCCTCCACAGTGGTTAATTGTATCCACAAAGTAGGCCTATGTTACCAAAGACCAGCTAGCCATTGAAGGACACATACTTATATCATTGAAGGGAATTTTACTTAGAAATACTCACGAATCACAGTTTTGAGCCGAGCCAAGGTTAGAAAAATTATGTTAATGTTATAACCTTCAGTTCCTCCCTATAGGTATGGCACGTACATGAAGAGTACAATCAGATCATTTGCCACTGGCTTTTATTTTGTGTTACACATTAATAGTTCCTTGCCTTGAACAAGTTCAAAAAGCAGCCAGGAAAACTAGTCAAAACCATCTTAAGTTCATCATTCCAAAACACTAAAGGGTATTTTCCTTGGGTTTCACGTTCCCTTATATTTTGATCCCGCGAATCTTGATTACTTCGTTCCATGCCACACTATCAAGGCCCTCTTTAAGTTCCTTGGTTTAGCCTTGGACGTTTGGCTGTTACTTTTAAATAGCTTCGACCCCTTATCCCGTTGTTAAAGGCAAACTCTTTGTATCAATAAACCTCTACTCTTCCACGATAAGTGTTCTGGGTTGTTGGTGTCCTCTAGTACTTTTCTCCTGAACGACCGTATAGCGATTTGTTTTAATCATTTACACTAAAACATTGTAAACAGTGAATCGGTTTAATTTAGAATGGGCTGTTTTAATAAAATTAAACATTAATTAAATTGACTCTCGTCAAAAAAATAACAACTGGAACTCAACATTTTTAGTGATAATGGGCTGTTTACTTGAGGCCGGTGCGCGACGCGGCCTGTGCAGGAATGCGGTAAAGACCGCAGGTCTCGTGTGTATTCCAATATACAGTATTATTGTGGTCTACATATCAAGCTGTACCATCTTGTCGTGCTGCATGATTGTGTACAATGAATGCTATGGTTCTAATTGTTTTTAAAAAACCTAACAAACCAGAGTCAGACAGTTTTACCCTCAAGTTGAATTTATTTCAATGGAAGACAAACAAAATGGCTGCACCATGCCAAAGTTCTACTGAAGACACTTACCTATGATGACCGTTCCGAGTAGTTGTGGAACGATTTGCGGAGGGGGACACGATGGATCGGGATAAAGTGGCTGGATGCAGTAGTTTCCAAAAGTCAGAGCAATCACCGCAAAGGAAGACGGCTGGGCAATGAGAATGGCCAACCATAGCAAGAGAAAAGCAGGCAGGTCCCCGTAGATGGCCTTCAGGTACGCGTAGGCACCTCCAGACGACGGCCAAGTCGTTCCCAGCTCGGCATAGCACAGGGCCCCGAGGAGTGAGAACACTCCGCAAGCTGCCCAGATGACAAGGGTGAGGCCAACGGAGCCAGCACCCCGCAACACCCCCTTAGGCGAGATGAAGATCCCGGACCCAATGATGATGCCAACGTTTATAGCAACTCCACTGAATAAAGAGATGGTTCGTTTCATCTCCACTCTTGGAGCAGAGGAAACGACACTTCCCTTACTCGTCACAGACGAGGTGTCAGACTGCACAGCCTCCATTTCCCCCATTACTTTTGCTGGAGAAGGTTATTTTGTTGGTATACCGAGTGCTGGTAATCCAAGACTAAGACTTGGCACAGTTCGTAACACAACATGTGGTTAAACTGCGAGTCATGTTGTGTTTGTTTGGGCACCTGTAGAAGTTGTCGTACGTTCCAAATAAAAAAAAAGGGGTTCAAAGTTCACTTAAAGATAATACGAGGCTCGGTTACATTAACTTGGCAACAGTTGCTTTATCAAAATTAATTTGCCTACGCTGGATGTTTTTTTAATGTTTGTTCAATGCCGTGTTTACACACGTTTCCTATAAAACTAGAATGAAAACCAATTTAAAACTTTGTTTTTTAAGTCACTTTCAAAAAGTATTATATCTAACAAGTTGTTATGACTTCTGGTCCGTTTCGCGTGCTTTTGATCAATGGAGTTAGACGGAAAGCCGTAAGATTCCCTTTATCTGAAAAGATGAATGAAATAAATACTACAGCGTACTAAATTTGGCAACTCTTGTTCGGGCTCAAAATGAGGGCGCTGTGGTAAGAAACGCGCAACAATTCGACAGAGGTCCGTTTCTGGACGGCTTCAAAAAGCTGCAATGGAATAACTAAACCAATGAGGAGTGACGAAACCATCCAACCGTCCCAAGCTACCACAAATTTCTTCAGAAAAACACCCAGTTTAATTACTACATTTTCAATTAAACAAGAAAACAAAGAACTTTAGACAACAACTGAATGAAGAAAAAAACCTACTAGTTATTGGTAAGTTGTGGAGTTATCCTCTCCCCTACGACTTTATGCAAGTCTGTCGAGTTGAGAAAATAAAGTACGGAGCTCCAAGAGTACCATGCAACATTATCGTGATAAAGAGATTTCCTCTCGCCAAGAAGACGAATTCTAGAAAGCAACATGATTGACTTCTTAGTTTCACGTTGCCTTTGCGAGATGAAATTTCACTTATCACTCTGAAATTATCACTTTGAATCGACTGATTCTTCTAGGTTTAGTATAAGTCGTCGTGACCAGATCCGGGATCGAAGTCGAAGTTTTTCTTAAATAAGTCGACTTCTCGATACAGTGCCTCGTTGTTATCTGGACAATAGTCGAGTTGGTCCACGTGGAGCTCAAATATTATAACGCAAAAGGCATTTTAGAGACCATGCAGGCAAGTTTTGCAGCCTGTTTTTAATCAATTTCTCATTCCCCAAATGGCTGCATCATCATAACAGTTATATATTTCATTTCTGGTGAGTAGTTGTTGCACACTTGGCTGCCCTCCTGTCCTGGTAAGTTCATTAACGTCCAGATTAATTCAGCCTAATCAGGCTTTCTTAAACATTTGAGATCTGGGCCATCGACTCTAAATTGAATGTTATCGTTTATATGTGTTGATTTGTCTCTTTATTTGACAAAACTGTATTTCAGTATCATTATAGTCTGTAAAGTGAATTTTCTGTTTTTCAGTTTCTACTATCTCCAATTTGTTTTGGTTTGTTTTGTTTTTTGGGGTGTTTTTTTTTGCCCCCGAAGCTGCTCATAGTTGAGTACCGTGTGAAAGTCACCCACTAGTGGAGGAATGTGTCGTGTACTCCCTAGTCATTTGCATGAAAAAGCCGCTTGTGAGTGAACCATGAATAGCTCTATGGGTGAACCATGGGTGAACGGTGACCCCGTCTGCGTCTGCCCTTTGAGGTAGCACAGGGTGTCCTTGTTGACTGACTATATGGGCATTGATAACGAGAGAAAAAACAATTCGGTGTTCGGAAATTCCTATAAAATTGCGCAGTTTGCCCAATCTTATAAGTTGTTTAGAATGTCCATAGCTTGAGATTTAAAAGTTTCTCACAGTCTTACGACGAGAGCCTTGTATCAATCTTAAAAGAAAGCCTGATGTATGACCGAAGTGGAACTGGAAGTAACTTACCGGAAGAAAGGACGCAATATAGTCATGATGCTCGTTATGCTGCTGTTTGTTGTGTTTGTTGCACCTGCCCAGTGTGCAACAACCACTCGCAATCCCGGCATGGACAATACGACTGATGGCGGTGCAGTCATTTTGGGAAATACCACCACGGAAACCACCGCCACCACCAGGGTACCATCAGTATGTAACTTATCCGTGTATGCTTCTGATGAATATAACCCAATCAACAAACTCAAAGAGATTGTAGACGACGGTGGCGTGTTCGTCTACATGAAACTGGATTTCATTGATGGGGATTTTGGTGACTCTTCCTCGGCCTACTTGGACGACATCGGGAGCGTTGTTGATCCGCTGACTTGGGTGTGGGCAAAAGGAGGGAGGGGTAAACTTTTACTTGCCTCTCCCTTTGATTTCAATCATCTATCACTGACCACTTTAAGCCCGGGTGTTTATTCATTGGATATAACGGTAGAAGGATCTGCTGGTTGCTTTGGCTCGAATAGAAGTGATGGTGAGAAATTACTTATGATTGCTGTTTTTTTACAAGACGTGATTAAGGCAGGACACGGGGATGGAGATGGTGAACGTGATGTCAGTGTTGTCGGGGATGAATTCATATGTCTTGAGAAACAGCTTGGAAAGAAGGAGATCCCGCTCGTTGGTCTTTTCAATTTACCGGGTGGTTCTTACACTACGATGCAGCTGAGCACTGCCTTTGACTGCTGGTCGGACGGCGAGCCGAACAAGAGTAAGCGAGTGTATAAAGAATCTTGGCTTAACTGGATCTTCGCTGGGGGGTTCGTCTTGGCTATGTTCTCCCCGATCGCCATGAGTTTCTTTATCCAGAAGAATCCACCAGAATCTGATGAGCAGGGAATCGAGAGACTCAGTCTGGTATCTGACCTACCACTTGGACTTAAATACGTTACATGCTTCTGGGCAAAGAATAATATTTTTGTTTCGACAACAAGATGGACCCTGTTTACACTCCTCTTCATGGTGATCCAGTACGTGCCGGTTCTTATTTCATTTCTGACTGATATGGATGGATTCAAGAAAAGATCCTTTGCCCTGTACAACACCGGACCACAGAACGGTTTGGTAAGTTTCATCTGGCATGTTCTCATCAACGTTATATTCCTTCTGGCTGCCATCGTCCTCATGGAGAGGTTCTTTCGAGATGGAGGGCAGGAGTTCTTGGAGAAATTCCTGAGGGAGCGAGCGAGGACCCCAGACAATGACAGTGGAGGGGAGGCGACGAGGTGTCAGAGCGACTCTGATGATGGCGCCTCCAGAGTAAATTCGGATGAAAGCAACGAAATGTACAGACATATGGTTATAATCGAGGCACCACCGGAGCTATGGGCACCGGGTACATCACTGGACAACTCACAGGCCTTCTTTTTTTACATGCGTTGGAGGGCAAGGATGGGAGTTGACATCAGAGCATGGAGGTTTGTTCTCTGGGGCTGGCTGTGGGGAATGATTGCTGAACGCGTCGGCGCGCCACCTGACAACCCAAGGACTGTTCTGTGCGCTGTAATATTCACTGTTGCCTTTCCCTTCTACATACCTTTCGCTTTGATCTTCTTTGCCTTCAACACACTGCCACTCCTGTATTGTATGACAAGATGTTTGCAGACTGTAATAAGTGCTAAAGTCAAGTGTTCAGAGATTATGTTCGCCTTCCTGATTGCGGTAGCGGCCATTGCTTGGTTCTTCAAGTTTGTAGCGACGTTCGTGTACTTAGCCGAGCTGCTCGGGTACTCATTCATGGGGTTCGTGGTAAACGCTGAGCTTGTTGGTCCCACGGTCCTCGTGGTTGTCATAATAGTCGGTTACATCGTCAGTGCAATCACTAAATTTTACGATGGCTACTGTGTGTTATTCAGCGAAGTCATGGAGGTAGCAGAGGCCGTAGACGGTACGGTTGAAAGTAAAAGGGCCGAGGGAGGACTGGAGCATGTGTTATCGAGGAAACGAGGAGCAGCGGCCCGTAGGCGGATGACGCGGCAAGCACGGGGTTCCTCTGCAAAACGTCAGGCCAGCGTCGAGATGCAACCCGTGGATGAACAGCGTGACAACGAAGCAGCAACCCCGACGCCACAACCTCCACCGCCCGAGGAAGCGGCCGATGCCCCTCTTGTCAGTTTTAACGCAAAGGAAGTCCCAACCTTGGCGCTAAAACTCTTTTGGCTGATTGTTGAGAAATACCGGCCCATCAGGGTCCAGGTTGCCTCGACTTTCTTCCAGCTTCTCGTCATCATAATCGGCATCGGATTCGGCATGTCGATACTGGCCATCGCAGACAGCCTAAGTAACTTATCCACCACGGTCGAACTCTTTGCCTCGGTGATAATTGCCGGGGTGGTCCCGACAGTTCTCCTCGCGTTGAAATCACCGGCTTCTCAAGACTGTTACGACCAGGCGAAGAAGCGACAGGTAGAGGCAGACGTCTTCCACTTTGCGCAGAATGGTCAACTTAAAAGTACAGCGCCATAAGATCATCCAGGGGGCAATTTTATCTAGCACAATAACATGCTCAGCAGAAATTGGTTATCATTCAAGATACAATGTTATGTTAATGAATAATGTCTTGAGACTGGTACCCTGCCTATTTTGCTCAGCAAATTCCTAAATGCTGTTAATAAGCATTCTTTCCTGATAGCTATGTATTTTAACAGCTTTATGAAATTGAAGCTAAGCACTATTGCTAAACAACTAAAAAACTACAGTAGAAACAAATAACATTCAAAATTACACATCTTGAATGATGAGTTTTAGAAATGTAATTTTTTTTCTGTTACTATTATTAGCAAACTGTGTCCAGATAAATATTCTTAACGAGGGGCCAATTTTTATGGAACTGCTTCAGAAAAAAATATTGCTTTTTCTGCTGAGCAAAATTTACGCAGGACACCAGTCATTTTTTTCTGGTAAGCAAAATTGTGTTGTGCTTATTTCAGTTACACAACTTAGCTGCGTAGGACCTCTGTTAAAGGGCCATCCATATCAATATAAAATGAACATTTATAAACTATGAATTATTCATGAGCCCGTTCTCGTCCAGGGCCCAATTTCATAGAGCTGTTAAGCAGTAAGCAAACAATGAGTGGGGAACCAGTCGCCATAATAGAAACTTCATTAAATTTTAGCGGGTAATATGTTTCTGCTAAGCAAGATTTTCTGTGCTAACAGGCTTTAGGAAATTGGGCCTAAATGATTCACCAATAAAAATATAGAAAGCAATAAAAAGTAGGAAACTGTAAATGTGCAGCATTCAGATGCATACCATTTTAAACAATTATTTAAATAATGCATGACCTTGCACAAGTACATATAAAGAACTGTATAAGTTGACATGGTGATGATGGATGGGGGATACAAATATTGACAGCAATTCTTTTTAATAGATGTCAAATTTGCATCAGGGGTAAAGAATATTGTTTGTGTTTTATCCAAATTGAACTAGTGTGTGTAAAGAACTGTATGCTAATTACATTCCCGAGTCATGTGAACACAAATCCACGGGCTCATTACTCAGGTGGGATTCGAACCTACGACCTTTGCCATTCCAGAGATGCTTGCTAAAGTTTGCGATTTGCAAATATTGACGTCAATCATTTGTGTTAAATTGCAGCTATACTTTTATGAATAATATTGCCAAATAACTAACTAGTGACGTAAATAAATAAATCAAACAACCCATTCTACATTGCAGTTGATAGACCAAACAAATATTAGTTTCTAGTTTACAAAATAATAAATTTTGTATACATTTTTATCGTGAAATACAATGAGGTTGTTTAATGTTTTTGTTTTTTGCAAAAAGAAGTTTAATTTCTAAAAAAGAACAAAGTAAAAGAATGTCGCTAATGTTCAGACATAGCCAACCACTGTTTATCATTAAAGGCATGTGGTGTACTTTTGGTAAGGACTCCACAAGTTAATGACCATAAAAACTTACTTGGTAAAGAGCACTGGAGAGCTGTTGATATTATAAAACATTGCTAGAAACGACTCCATTTGAAGTAATGTAGTTTTAGAGAAAGAGGTAATTTTTCACCCAAAAATTGAATCTGAGAAAGGCTTCAAACATGAAGCCTTTCTCAGGCGTCCGAAACACACAATTCTATGCAACAAGGGTGTTTTGCTTTCATTATTTTTTTGCAATTTCGATGACCAATTGAGCCCCAATTTATACAGGTTTTTCTTTGTATGCATATATCTGTGGAAACTCCACGTGTGGATACTGGTCTTTGATAATTACCCAAAGTACACCCTGCCTTGAACGTTATAATAAATGTGATGTGTTTTATCGTGCTTTGCTTATTGTGGAAACGGGAGTAACTAGGACTTTTTAACATTAAATTTTTGCAAATATTTTTTACGTAACGGCTTGTAGATGTAGTCTTTAACCGTGGGCCTGACTAACTTTTGTATTATTTTTTAAAGTCATATTCGGCAAATAAGCGGCAAATGTATACGCCGCGTCATGTTCTATTTCGCGCGGATATACTTTTGCGCCGAGTCTGCTAAATTGAATGGGGATTTCGCATTGTTTAGTAAGCTTCATTTTGTCTAAAGGGGCACATTGCACATTGCCTTCCGATTGGGCGCTTTGGGCGTTTGATTCGAAGTAAATATGGTTGGAAAGACATATAATGTAACGATTCACATAATTATCCCTTCCTTGAAATTGCGGCCGTGTGTTTTTGTGTAACTTCATGACAGAACACGGTCTGCTATTTTGGAGAACATTTTTTCTGATTCCACAAAGTAGCGGACCGCTGGTTGTATGTCAAGAGGCAAATTTATATTTTCTAGTTACTAGGCTACTCACCAACTACAAAACACTGTATATAGGTGTTTGTGTGCATAAACAAAAGATAAGGAGTAATTCCAAACAGCAAAATGTTAAGAGATTGGAGGTAGGAATGTGCCCCTTTAAACGAGTTTAATGCTATATGAATTTTCATGCTTCAAAATTTAATGACAGTTTAAACTGAAGAGGCCAAATCACTTTTCTTTAACACAGACGCTTGAAAGTAAAAGTAGGCTGCCTGTAATTGTTTTATATTAGTGTAATACGCGATTTATCAATATGAAAAGCTCAAGACAACTTTTCGAATTATTTGTAATATTGTATTATTATCATCATGCATTAGAGAGACACTCTCGCGAAAAGTGTGACCTATTTCATTCTTAATTTATTTCTTATAAAGGTTTTTTAGCAGTACCAGTACCCTTCAACTAATTATTGCAACAGCTGTGCAGGTCTCCCGAAATAGGCTATCCCCACTGGGCGTGCGTACATTAAGGTGCCAAGGGCAAATTGAAAGGTTAAATACTTCAGCTTTTTTTAATTTTTTTTATGAAAACCCAAAAGCCTTGAGGTTTTCCCATAGACTGTAATAGGTCGCATGTTTTACAAAGTGTGTCTCTAATGTTTATGCTTGGCTTGAATTTTTAACTAACACGGGGGAAAAGGCCATGGATCCACGGATGGCAAACATGAACACAATTTATTTTCGTACAATACAGAAACCCTAAAGTGGCATGAGAAAACAACCAAACAAACACCCCAACAAACAAACAAACGAACAAACAAACACACCAACCAACCAACAAACACCCAGGCAAACAAACAAGCAGCCCAACACCCCAACAAACACCCCAACAACCCCCCAAACAAACAAACAAACACCCCAACACCCCAACAAACACCCTACCCAACAAACCAACCAGACAAACCTCGTGCGCACGATATAAATGGTTTTTTTTTCTGAATGCACCTTCGCTCAGTAAAACCTGGTGAACAGTATGTGTACATTGCTTGCTGTTCAATTTAAAGCGAGTTATAACTAGTATTCACGTGTTATGTGTTATCCAGGTTTTTATGTAGTGTCTTTCATCGGGAATAACTGCAGGTTAATTAATAGAGTATGGATTGTTTTGTATCAGTAATATTGTAATTTAGTTAAAACTATTGTCATTATTTTTGCGAGAGTCAAAGTTGCATCGCCCGATTTCTTTGGCCAAATATATTTAAGTATCAAACATCGGTAGCTATGTCCCTGTACTCCAGGAAGTTATGAACAACTTTATTTGAGGAGCTGAACGAACAAATCAGTTAAACATTAGTAATAGTTAGTTAAATTTGTAAATAAGTTTTGTCTGAACCCAACATTTACCTAACGTTACTACTAGCCGTGTATACATTTTTCCTGGCAAATTTTCAACAAAACCTAGCTCATTCGATTTCGTTTTAAAAATGAATTCCGTCGAATCAGCATTCAACAGTCAAAAGGAGTAATTCAGTTTCAACAGTTTGCATTTACTGGTCAAAAAAAGAGCATTCAAGTTCATTAGGTCACAAAGATCAACTTCGCAAAAGCCAACAGCAAGAAGCTGGTCAACCATTCGATTTCATCAATTGTAAATAGGTAGTAGTAATTCCACTGAAAAACGAGAAAAAAAATGCCGTCTTGAATATCGGTAAATGAAATAGAATGACTAAAACTAACCTAAATGAGAAGAACAAAATCATAATTTGCTCAAATACGAAATTGACTACAATAGTAGCTAAAACGATACCATGATTTGAATAAATTAGGGCAACATGGGTGAATTTTAAATGGTATGAATGAAACTGAATTAAGTTTTGGTGAAATTGGCCAGGGGAAACCTATATTAGTTCGTATTTAATCGTTATTCACAACACATTTTGTCAGTTGAACAAGAAAACACAATGCCAGATTATTATAATAAAGATTTAAATAGTAAAAACATTTAGTTTTATACAAATGGAAACTGCTAAAATTCAAACACCAAAATGGAATCGTAACATGTGTTGTTCGGATACAATGTAAATGACATGTATGCAATTTATACAGTACTAAATAGGCTACTTCTTATTCAATAAAAAGTCAACAACTTTGACAAACTTGTGCCTTTTCTTAAAAAGTTTTCTTCGGATGCAAAGATAACTAAAGAGTGCATAACATTTACATAGTAGTCATTAAAATTGTGTTCGATTGCATAGAGAAAATTTTTTCTCTATGCATCTTAATCTTTTCGTCCTCAGGATGGGACGTAAAGCCATTGGCCACGTGTGTTGTGTAACGCACAGAGAGAAAAAAACCAGTGCACTTATTGAAAAGAGAAGGGGTTCGCCCCAGTGTTTCTGGTTTGATTGGCTGCATATTGCGCCACAGCACCTTGTAAACCATTACATGGTGCTATGTAAAGGAGTAGGTCTCATACTTCAGCAGCGTTGCCCCAAATACCTTGCAGGAAAATACTGAATGTTGAAGCGCCTTGAGCGTCACTGAGTGACGAACATGAGTGCTATATAAGAAACCATTATTATTATTAACGGAACAGAACTTACTTCCTGTAAAGTTTTATTCAGTAGCGAATACAAAGCTCAGGGTTTGCCCTCAACGATTTCAATGATCACAAGTCCGCATTTCATATTAAATAGGGAAGCTTTTCTTGCATTGACCTACAATCCCGGCCATATCTCGTTGGGCCCCCACAGCACGGCCCCCCCATGCCCCTTTTCAATGTTGGCTCTCATTGCGCGGTCTGCGCTCACGTCAACATTGAGCGGGGGGCGGGGGGGGGGGGACGGGGGGAGGAATGTTAATTGTCACGTTGGGAATGGGTGGCCCAAGCATTTTGGCCGGGATTGTAGCCAGCTGGACCATAAGGAGAGAATTTTGAATAGTGCTCTGGTGTTTTAGCGAGCATTTAGCCAGCGGACCACTCTTAAGGGAAGAGGCTGGGCTGCGAGCCTCTTGAGCAAAACTTCCCTACCTCACCCTTGAAGGGGTCATTGTTCCGTCCCAACTTGACAATTGTCCCAACTATATTATTATGTTTTTAGTTTATTCGTGGGGTGCTTTGTGTTTACTGCGATCCCAACTATAGTTGGGACGCCCTAACTTTAACACTCAAGTTGGGGCCAGTCCCAACTATAGTTGGGACGATTGTCAAGTTGGGGCGGAACATCATCAAAGGCCTAGATGTTTAGTTTTTCCCATACTGTTTTTGTAAACCTGTAGCGTCCACACAGTTCACTCTGCTAGGGTGGGGGGGGGGTTGTCCTTTATCAGCAGCAACCATGGATCGGTCACTGTATTACTCCAGTTGACCCCAATTTGTCCCTGTGCTTATTGACACAGGTAGTGGCACCTGAAGCAGAATTTAGACAGAGCATCAGCAATGCATAAACCTGACTGTGAATCTACAGGCCCAGCAGTATAATTTGACTTTAAAAAGAACTTGTGTTTACCACGTGTAGATTCATGACTTTTTCATGAGCTACAGAACTACCATTTTGATTTGATTTGACTGAAATAAAAACATACATTAAGAAACATGGCACAATACATATACAAGAAATAAGGAACTTACAAGAACAAGTTTTAGAATTTTAAACAAATTTAAGGTGCACATGGAATCTTCATTATTTCTTTTCCTATTTAACAGCGGAGAGATTTTGTTAGAACTTACCTGCAGGTGAACTCCAGATCCAAAGTTAAACTCTGTCACCTCCATCTTGGCTTTGAGAATCCCTACAGAAAAAAATGTTTAAAAAATAAATTCTTAATCACTCAAACATTTTGAGGAGTTGATGTGCTAAATTGCTGGATATGGTTCAAGTTCATACTCCAAAAATGCATGCTTAACTTGCATCACTGCTAATTACCTTGACAATATTGCCAAAGAATCATCTAAAATCTTACATGGGTTTGATTTCATTATGGTTCCAAAATATTATAATTTTTATGACAGCAAAAAAATTGTTAATAGCCCGACATTTTTACCCTAGCAGAGTCTTTCTCAAAGGTTAAATGACAACACAATACACGAAAACAGGTATACTTGTGTAACAAAAGCAGTCAAGTGGAACGAAACTGAATGAGAGAGGGGCACAAAGCACACAGAAAAATAAGCGATGAAAAATTTTTCTAGGGCTTTCTGCCTCTCTCTCTCTTTGCATTCTTCCCACTTGACTGCTTCTGTTACAACCATTATACCTGTTTATGTTTGTTGTGTTGTCACGTAGCCTTCGAAAAAGACTGTGCGAGGGTGGAGTTACCAGACCATTAACCATTCTTTCGCATTTTCACCATGGGTCCTTTTGGTTGGTAAGCAGTTTGCAACAACTAATTCTATGTTCTCAGTTTTAGGAAAGCAGTCATTTGTTAACATTGAATTTACAATAATCTGTGGAAAACTTGTACTCCCATTTCCTTATTAAAAAGTATATTTTTTATTAATAGCAATGAGCAATGACTATGATACATTTAACTGGTGTGCATGGGGATTTTTAAGGGGTTCATCTTAGGTCCTTTTGGATGTCAAGTTACTGACCTTTGACCTCTTCGACATCCTCATCTGCGACCTCTAAGAGTAGCTCATCGTGAATCTGTACTAAAAGTCTGCAAAGGAAGAGTCAATATGTCAGACGAGAAAAAGAGACGCCATGGGTGAAATGAAGTTGTGGACAGACTTGGATCAGTTACAGATTTGAATGGAGGAAAAACAGCTTGACGATAGCTAGGGCGAAAGGCTTTAAAGAGAAAATGGATCTTATGGACTGACCAATTCATTTTTGTGATGTACTCATTTTCCAATAGATAGAGTCCTCATGTGACTGGGGAAAAAAATTTCAGGTCTCTAACCGCACGTAAAAAATGGTGTAAATTGCCATTGAGTTCGATACCCTTCCAGTGCAAAATTTGTCAACGTCCAAAACATCTGATGACATCATTCTGAGAAAAATGGTTCTGTACATTTTTGTTCTGGGATGTTTTGGTTCATTCCTTACTTTTGATAATATTTGATCAAAACGGCCTTGAATTTGACCTTTCAAATGATGAAAAATTTCTCCTTGAATATAAAAGATCCATTAGTTATTGAAATCCAATGACGTCATGTTTCAAATGTCGCTCTGAAAAAAGTCAGGAATGAACCAAAACATCCCTGTACAAAAATGGAGAGACCCATTTTTCTCAGAATGACCCCAGATAAGAACATAATTCAGTAAAGTATGATTGACAACTAATTATTTTTAAATTAAGACATGGGCTAGAATTTGCACTCTGGCTTTGAATTGAAAACAATTACATCCGTTTAGCAGCATTTATAAAGTTATCAAAATTGGCGAGTTTCCTTGACCAATTGGGAATCCGTAAATGGGCAATGTGAAAGAAATATAGGCTGAATAAGGAGTCCATAAATGGGCAACGTGAAAGAGTCTTCCACTTTACACAGACTGCCTGGATTATAGCGCTCGCCTGATAGCTAGAGGTCTTTCTAGCAAATGACTGATGAGCCACTGCTGTATGTAGAAAGGCCAGCAAAATCATTTGCACTGTGGTGGCATTTAATCAGCATGGGTAAAGTTGTTATGCTTTTCTAATTCGATTTTTAAAACTTTGTATACATGGATGTATTTAACAACATTTCCATAACGCAAAAAGTGAGTACAGTTTATGCAAATGAATACAAAACCGTGATTATCAAATATTAAATAATTCACACACAGGAAAAAAACGAAAATATTGGAACAATCTAATGAGAGATGAAACAAATACAGGAGACGAGCAGTGGCAGTGTTTGGTTTTGATTGTCATGTGATATACTGGATTGATACCTTGCTCCGAGTGTTGGTCTGGCTGCCAGCGCATGCACCACTTCAACCATAGCTATCTTACAAATATCAGCTGCTGAGCCTGTAGCATCAAAATAATACAAAAGTCAACAAGTTCAGGTGTTTACAGGGAGTCTGATGAGCGTCATTGGGGATGGGATCAGACCCAATGTGTTTGGGAGCTGTTTTTTTTTTTTTGGGGGGGGGGTCGACCCCTCTGCACCTGTAGAATCTGCCAATGCTTGTCTGTACTTTCAATCAACAATGCCTTCACTGATCTTGCGTTAAAGGGCAGATGTAGATGTGAAGTGGTCTAGACAAAGTGACTTCTGTTAACGCACCGCCAAAATGCAATCAGACCAATGTCAAAATTACCGTTCTTCTTTCTTATGGGATGATAGGGTAAGGAAGTGGTCTAACACCATATTTTCACAAATTAGTTCATACTAATCAACTACGACTACTTCAACTGTTTTTATGGAATAGATTTGTCAGTGCTTGTGCATAATTTGGTAATAGTTCGCCATGGATTTCTGGTAACACTTGTTCAGCTTTAAGGTTGGTTCCATGGGGTAGAAAATAATTATATCTTCCGTTTCAGAAATACCTTGGACCACAAAGTTCACACACTGCCTCTCAGCATGTGAGCGGAGGTGAAAGTCGCAGGAGTTGATGTTCGGTATGAGGCGACGCCTCTTGAGAATGGTCCGAACAAAGCCGTGACGCTGACAGCAGGCAATGCAGGACCTTGTGAAGGAACTCACCCCGCGGAATGTACCTGTAATGATGCCACAAGAATGAAGTTTCAAGTTTTTTTTTTTTTACACTTACAATGAGGGGGTGATAAACACTATTACACTGGATGATTTCTGAATCGTGCTGAAAAAAAACATCCACAGGCTACACAAGTGGGGGTAGAAGCCACGCCCCATATTCTAGCAGATGTCTTTACCACAAGACCACTGAGGTACCTCACTGACTGGGTGCCAATTTGAGTTTAAGTTGGGTACCACAACACCAGTTACATCAAGTAAAATACAGTTTGTCAACAAACAGTGTGTGGAAATAAATGCAGTGACACGTGTGTAATTTCTTTCTCTCTTGGAAAGCAAGTTCATATCTTCGAAGAAAATTTGAAGGCAAGAAAAACAAAAACCTTAAAATCAGCCAAAAATTCTGACTTATAGGCCTATCCCTGGTCTTGATGTTACTTCTCTTGAGTTGCAAGCAAGTTATTCCACATAAAGCCAATCAGCAACAATCAGAGCTAGATGAGTTTTCATTAGAGACGCTTTCATTCAACTCTGACACTCCGATAGATTCATTTTTAGTAATAATAATAATAATAATAATGTACATTTATAAGGCGCACATATCCGTCACTCAGTGACGCTCAAGGCGCTTCAACATTCAGTATTTTCCTGCAAGGTATTTGGGGCAACGTTTCTGAAGTATGAGACCTACTCCTTTACACAGCACCATGTAATGGTTTACAAGGTGCTGTGGCACAATATGCAGCCAAGTATTATGAGCTATCATTCGACTGTGGCACTGATTGAGCTTGAAACATTTTCATTATGGGTTCAATTGCTCGTCTTACTCATTGAGCTAGAAAAGATTTCATTATATGAGTTTTCATTCACCTATGATACTCATTGAACTAGATAAGTTTTTATTAGACGAGCGTAAATTCAACTGTGACACTCACTGAATTAGAAAAGTTATCATTTGATGAGTTTTCAGTTGCTTGTTGTACTCGTTGAGTTGGGTAAGTTTTCATTAGATGAGTTTCCGTTTGCTTGTGGCACTCATTGAGCTAGATAAGCTTTTATCAGATGAGTTTTCATTGTAATACTCACTCAGGAAACTCTTAGTGAAGGTCTTTGCTTCTTCTCGACTCACGCCCAGTGTCTCGGCCAACTTGTCAGGACCTACGACAACAGGACAAAAATACATAACTCATGAAATTGGGCTGTCAGCTATTAACCCTTTCGTTACCGAATTCTTTGGACATAAACAACCGCTGGTGACCGCATTGTTTGACCACTCAAGCGTGAAGCACACATTCTTACACAACAGAAAGCTTTCGTTCAAAGGCCAATTTTACAAACTCCATTATAAAAAAGTAATAAACAAGTTCTTCCTAATATTGAATTCCCTTTCATATAATCTAAAACTCATTGAGATTGGTCTCAAACACTTTTTTGTACACAACCACATGGCGCTCCGTAGGTGTTTGGCATTTCGGATCTTCCTATTCCAATTTGAAGAGATTGCATAATAATAGCAACCTTATTTTATTTTACCACCATTGGAAAGATCCGATCTCTCTCTTTCCAATGATGGTAAGCTTGGGTATGGAGGGTGAAGATGGACAAAAAACTACAACTTTATTACAAATGGCTTTTGTGCTCAGGCTTGAGTGCTTTTTTGTGTGCAAGCTTGGTCGACTATGGTAAGGACGTCACCATCACAATAATCTTGGGTGCGCCATTTTAGGAGTCAATGTCCCCCTACATGTTATACAGGGTAGTGTGCATTTTAGGTAGTGGTCTCCTACAATGGTGAGTGGAGCAGATGGTAGCTGTGTGTGACGTTGGTCACGAAGGGGTCAACGGATAAATTTACTTTTGAAATTCTACAGAAGTGGAAAACAATGAAGTTTTTTTGTTGTGCATGTGAACACATGTAATATTTTTTGAAAAATCGGACAGAATTGGACATTGATTTGAAACTCAATTTATCAACAAATTTTCATACTACTGTATTAATACTTTTTATTGATGAGAAAGTAAAATTAGTTGTTGCAAACTGCTTACCATCCAAAAGGACATACGGTATAAACGCAAAAGATAGTTCGGCCTGACATTTTGACCATAGCAGAGTCTTTATCGAAGGCTAAATGACAACACAACACACATAAACAGGAACATAAGTGTAACTTTTTTTTGATGATAAACTCTTTCCAGTTATGTCTGATTTTGCAAGAACACATCACAAATTTCTCTTGAATATTATATGAGACTTATGGAGTAAGGTTTTCTGTCTATTTCAATTACTCAATAACTCACTCCATAACTCTATCACTCACTTCATTACTCAATGACTCACTCCTTTACTAAAAAACTCACCCACTCCATAGATGACGGAGTAAACAATTCGTTTGGTCTTTTCTCGTTCTAACGTGGTGACCTCTGTGCTTGGCAATCCCAGCCTAAAAAGAGTTAGAAATAAACAACTCAAATTTGTTTTAAAATATTTTCAAATATTTCAGGTTTGTTTAAAAATTGTGACTGCCTCTGGCTGAATCCTAAACTTCCCGAACGTCGACACGTTAATTCAGAGGTCGCAGGTTCAAGTCCTGCTCTTACTTAGTTATCTCAAATATTTTATCAGAACCCCCCCCAAAAAAAACCCAATCAAACAAACAACTTTTTTTCCTGCTTTTAATTTTTTTTTACCTGGTATCAAATGAAAGAGAATAATCTAGAATTTGATGTGTGCCAAGGTGCAGGCACCTTTTTTGAATCACTGTAACCAATCAGAGGCGGAATGAGAAACAGCCTGGCCCCCCTGTTGGCATTAGGTACGGTAAATCAGTACTGATGACACAGGGAACGTGACAAATAAAGATGGTGGACCGAAACCGTGAACCCTTACATACTAACTTACCACTGAGAGGTTAACTCAGCAAAGATATCTTGGCAGTCTGCCTTATTGAAAGCTCGAAGTAAGACAGGGTCATTGGACAGATGGGCAAGCAGACGAAGCTCTATCGACTGAAAGTCTATCAAGTATAGAGAAGACAAAGTAAGCCGACTTCCAAGAATTTATCCTTAGTATTATTATTAATTGTTTTAATTGTATGGCTTATTCATTTGAATCATCAAGTAGCTTCTCCATATATGTAGCCTGCTATCGTGTCAATTTGACCTTGATAATTGATTCAGATTGAAGTCACATTACCTGCGGCGATGAGTGACCAGCCGCTGTGACTGACAAACGGCTTCCTTGCAAGTATTGTGACACACCCCCGTTGTTCTTCATCGTCCATTGTCTCCTCAACAACAACCGACTGCTTTGGAATATTCTGAAGATTCTGTACAAGTAAAAGAAGGAGTTCGGAGAAAACTTTGAATCAATGACGGAGAAGTATCTGCCTAGGGGACCATCATTCAAAATAATCAAGTTCGTAAATTAGCAAAGAGTGGAAAACACGTCATTCCTTGGTGAACATCTTGATGCTACATATCACACTGAGAGGAACTTTGAGGGATCCCTGGTTTCACTACCAGAAATATAATATTAATAACAATAATTTAACATCTACTTACTGGATTAGCCGATTGTAAACGACCACTAGCTGCAGCCATCTGTTCCCAGCTGGTATGTATATAACCCTATATGAAACAAACAATAATGTAACCGGTATGAAAGTGACAACCACATAAATTATTCTCTTCTACGAAGAAATGTTGCTTCTGAGATGAACTGGGATTGAGATGATTTTGGAACTTGACATTTCAAACAGTACGTTCTGCTCGACTTCAGGAGCTTCAACTGTTATTTAACTTAGTAATCAGAAAGTTTGAGCTGTAGTACTCAATGAGACCCATAATAATAATACACAGCTCAAATGATATTGTACTTCATCACACACAAAAAGTGTCTCACACAAAGCGCTCGCTGGTTTTACAACAGTTATACAGAGCTCTCATATAAGACCATACACCTTGTATGGGTTTATGAGCTGGGCCCAATTTCATAGAGCCGCTTAAGCAGAAAAAAGTAGCTAAGCACAACAAAATAATGCTTACCAAAATAAGGAAACCAGCCAAATTACCCTTCCACATGTACGATTTGTGACTGGTATCCTGCTCATTTATGCTAAGCAGAAAATTGTTAAGCAATATTTTCTGTTTAAGCAGCCCTATGAAATTGGGCCCTGATGCGGCACAATCTGCAGCCAACAGTGCCAGAAACACTGGGGCAAAACCCTTCTGTTAAGGCCAAGTGTACTGGGTTCTTTTACATGCATTTCACAAAACCCGGAACTTATGTCAATTCCGAAAGGACGAAGCAATAATGGTTAAAGTGTCTTGCTTAAGGACACAAGTGTCAAGACTGGGACTCAAACCCACACTCTGACAGCACCAGCGCCCAATTTCATGAAGTTGCTTCAGCAGAAAGTATTGCACACCGATTTTCTGCTCAATAAAAATAGAAAGGAAACAAGTCACACGACATGTTATTTTGGCTACTTGTTATGCTTAAGTAACTCTATGAATTTTTTAGACCCAAAGATTGTAGATCTTTTGGTTTCACGTCCAGAAACAATAAATTTCACTGACGGGGAACTCTATAAAAACTATCACAATAAAGCAACGCAAAAGTGGTTTGTTAAAATTCAGTGTACTTACATGGTCAACACTTTCTAGTAGGCCATCAATGTAGGTTGACTTGAGTTTGACAAGCTTTGATTATGAAAAAAAAAAAAAAGAGAGGGAAAATGGTCCTTCAATGCATAGATACTGGTGTGGTAGATGTATGTATTGAAAGAAATGACATATTGAGTAATAAACCACAAAAGAAACAACTGAAAAAGGTCTGTTGATACTCGGTGCGATTTCACTGTGTACATAGCGCTTGGAAACCAATTTTTCGCGCGGGGTGGTGTGTGAAGTTAGGCGCAGTGTGTAACTTAAGTTTGGTCGTGATGCACCTTTTAGAACAATTTCATCAGAGGTTCATTTTTCATCATTGTTTGGTGCGTTTATGTAGTAAATAGTTACAACCTTGACAGACTAGACAGTTTGGGTAAAGTGCCGCCCAAAAGTTCTTGTACCTTTGTAACTCTAGCCTGGATTGGTACATGGATATCGATGTTGAGAGAACTGGAAAAAAAGAAGCAATTACACACCAACCCTTGCGAAGAAACACGTGTAAGTTTTTTTTTAACGCGTTACTGCAATTTTGCGTATGCCTGCCATGTCTGACGATCATTTTGCAGGAAGGATGCCCACACCTGCAGCAGGTATGAACCGCCCTCTCCAACCATTATAGCACGGTGTCTTCACTTACCTGTCTGTATTTCAGCACTAACTTTGGCAAGGGATGCAGTGACTGCAGCTTATTCAACTGAAATAAGAAAGAAAAATAACGACAGTGAGTCTGAGAAATGAAGACGGTGTTCTGTTCACACAATATTAATGATTTGACCTTGTTCAGTCAAGTTTTCTCATCACAGTTGCTGACGTACCACGGTTTCTGAAGTTGACTTGAGGTTCAGGACATTTGTCCGTGCTAGCTTCTTCCCTTGGCACTGCTTGTCAAGATGCAGCTCTTCAAACAAAACCTGAAGGACAAACAAGAAATAGTCTCAATATCGGCAACAATGTTGAATTGGTTAATATATCGTTAGTTTTTGGAAGAGTAAAGTTCATTCCTATCCAGTAGGCTTTGATAGACACACCTTACAACCAACCTATGAAAATGTCAGCAAACTTCGTGATCACATTTAAGGATCAAGGGTTGGGATTATCGTAACTAGGTTTGAACTACTTGGGATAATCCAAGCTCTTGGTCATGTTCCTACGACTGTCGGTAGGATCAAGGGGTGCAATTATCGTAACTAGGTTTGAACTACCTGCGATAATCCAAGCTCTTGGTCATGTTCCTACGACCCTTGGTAGGATCAAGGGTTGTGATTATTGTAACTAGGTTTGAACTACGTGCAATGATCCAAGCTCTTGGTCATGTTCCTACGACCGTCCGAAGGATAAGGGGTTGCGATTATCGTAACTAGGTTTAAACCTACAATTTGATGACTCAAACACCGGAATAAGAGTCTGGTGCTCGGTCAGGATACACTTTGGAGACTTACATGCCGTAGTTGAGAGTGACTAGCGATCTGGAAGGAATGACCCGCGGCCTTGTGGGCTTCTTTCTCTACTTGGAGGATCTTACTCTGAGGAGGAAGGAACACAAGATGGTTGGTGATGATGCAACAGAGGAAAGGTAGCGAAGCAAGAAAGACAAGACTCAAATAGGTTAGAAGATAAAGAAGCTTGGATGGTTTAGGTTGAGGCAAGAATGAAGGTGTAATAAATTAGTATCAAAGGGGTAGGGAAGTAAGGGTGAGGCCGCAATTTTAGGCAGGGAGGGGGGTGAACAAGCAGGGATTTGCTCTATGGTCTAAACAAATTCATACACAAAATGCAAGGGTGAGAAAATTAGAGGTTTGAAGAATTACAAGAGACTGATGGGCAGTGATGGGCTTCATTCAACCTTTTCTGGCTCCAGAAATCAAATCCAGTGGTTTATTATTATGAAATTGATGTTCGTGTAAACTTGTAGTATATTTTTTAAAGCAAAAAACAGAATTTACCTGCAGTATCTCAGCATACTGAACCAAAGTCTTTGAATGCACGGAAATTCCTTGAACCTCCATTGCTAGGGATAAAGAATGAAAACATTCTATTACATACATATATCAATCAATAAATGCCTTTGTACCAGAGAAGGTGGGTCAAGTCAAGGGTAGTTTTACAGTATTGTGTGCTACCTGCCTGTACCCATTTCCGTACCCAAACGTACAATGCAGCTCATGTCAAGATGGCTTACCTGCTAGGATCGGGCACAGTCTCATCTCGACATCTTGAAACAGCTGCCACAGGTTTGCCTCCTTGAGGATCGGGAATAAATGCTTCATGGCAGATCCAAGTAAAGCCAGGTCATTATAAGTAGCTGAACATTTCTGCTAAACAAAAATAAACAGAACATAATACAATACATTTTTCAGTCATTACAATTATGAAAAAGAAAATAATAATCTGCGCACCCAGTCCTTCTGCCACAAATTTGTTTTACAACTTTTTTTCTTTTAAATTTCAAATAACAGATACTTCGAAATTCGAATGGATTGCTTTACAAAAAATATACAGAAATATTTGTGTAAGATGTAATTTACACAAAGCTTGGTAAAGCAAGATTAAGCCAACCAATTGTGATTTATAGAAATGTTTTCTAATTGATGGTCAAAAAAGATTGAACAAAACCATAGCTTTTAAAGTAAAGTTGCATTGTCCAGTTTTTCACAGAGAGAAGTTTTTCTCCAAACGTATTTTAACAGATGATGGTCTTTGAAACAAATAGTAAAATATACTTTTGCATATGCCACATGCAATACTTTTGTTTGTACAAATTGTTTGTACATGGCTGCTGGTAACACCCAAAATAATGTCGGGTCCCAACAATAACTCATTTGAGTCTTTGACCTAATTATTACTAGTCATTGACAGATTTTTTCATTCAGTGTTTTAAATGATAGTTTATAACTTCCTTAAACTACCGTATTTATAATATCTTAATATTTAAAGCAATTTTCCAATCTGGCAAAAAATCAGGTGATCATCTTTATAGGGCAAAATATTTCATTGTGAAGTGTGTCGCACATTTAAATGAGACAATTTCTCAAATCTGGCTTCTGATTGGCTGACCTTATAACCAGGCAGATACTTGGTGAGTAGATCGGTGAATGTGATTGGTGGATGATCAGCGTCTAAGAGCCAAGCTGCCACTTTGGGATCCAACACCAGCCACTTGGAAGTTACTAGTAATTCAAAGAGAAAGTAAACAAAATGATCATGAAGCAAATAATGAATGATCATGAAGCAAATAAAAAACAGAAGAGAGAGAGCATACAACAAATGAAAACAGATTGTTAAACAAGTGGAAAGCAATGCCACCCCAAAAGATACCAATCCATAAAAAAAACCTTAAAACACATCTTTTCAATCAGGTATTTGAGTAAATGGTTTGATTTGTTTTTTACCCCTCGATGTTTCTTAGATATTGCATTTGTATTGTATTTCTATACCACATGTTCTAGATTTCTTCTCAGCTTAGGCTTACGTTTTAATTTTGGTTATTGTACATTATGTTTGTTATTGTTTGAATTTAGCGCCATGAGCACTTTGATGGATTTGTGCGCTTTATAAGTTTTCATTATTATTATTTTTTATTATTATAATGTTGTTAACACAAACAATGTATTGTTAGAAAAACAAAAAACAATTGCGCTTAAACTTCACTCTACTTGTGGTAATCCTGCTCATGAGTATATGACGTAAATCCACTTTAAGCCACGCCCACTCCACACAAACTGGCTCCAGTGATTCCTAGAAGCCCATAGCAAATGCTTGGAGCTAGTTTTTCTTTGAGAATTTATGTGTGAACAAAAACGTTTTTGACTTGCTTTTCAACTATTTTTTTTGCAAAGACTCGATATCCTCTCATAATTTGAAGTATCTTTCATAAGAAACGACTTTGAACAAACGAATTTGACAAACAAAATAGTTTAGTATTAAAGCTAGGGTCATAGACAAATTGTTGTCAATGTAATGCTGATTTATAGGCCAAATTGTCAATAAAGATACAGTATAAGTCACCTGCCAAAGTTTCAGCCAAATACAGAGTGTCTACTTGTTGAGAAAACAGCCAAAAAACTGTCACAGTAATTTCATCAAGAACGTCAAACCCATCCAAGCTTTAGCGAGGTGACGAGGGTACCAACAGCATCTTCGGCCGCAGCATTCACAAACAAACACCAAGGAAATCTGAATCTCCTTCAAATTTGTTGACACACTTTTATTGCTTTCTAATCAACGGTGTTGTAATGACTCACCAACAGGGTACTACTAAGTGAAGACAAATTTGAGTATCACACGCACCTGTCACAGGGTCGAGATTGAAGCTTAGGAGAACTGTGTGAATCATCTCCTGAGCATCAAAGCAAATCTTCCTGATTGACTCGTTACTCATTAGATTGAGAAGAGTTTCCCTGTAAACAAAGAGAACTCAAGATGAATATCAGACGTCTGCCTCATTGCCTCATTAGACTCAAAGAGTTTTCCTGACACATTACTCATTGACTCATTAACGGACTCATTACTCACAGTCATCAGATTATTTCAAAGGGCATTTGGGATGAGTAGCAACTCACCACCTTGACTAAATACTTATCAGACTCAAACAGGTTCCCTGCAAATATAGAGTAATCAAATTGAGTATCAACTAACGACCTTGACTCATTACTCATTAGACTTATAAGAGTTTTCCTGAAAATGAAGAAAACTCAAAGTGAGTAGACTCACTCATTGCCTTTAAACTATAACTCTTGAGCGTTGAACCTGGGATCAGTAAGCCATGTCTCAATTCTTGATTACTAAACAACATGTGATGTCAAAATACACATCAATTTAAAGCAAAATGACCTTGAGATGGTTGTTATCAGGCCAAGGAAGATTTCTGAATTCACCTCCAACACCAAATTAACCATCTACATTATTTTGATATACCTGCTCCATTGGTGCAATTCGATGTTGTCATTGTTGAGTGGTAGGGAAATCCCCTCCTGTTCACTCAGTGTTTTCTGCACACCAGTTGCTCCTGGCTGGGTGTAAGCCAACACCAGACACTCAGCAGCACCATCACTGGGTCTAACACACGGCCTCTTCTGTACAGCCATGCAATGAGGGAGTGGAAAATATCATTTAAATCTAAGTGATGTAACTAAGAATCTGCTCTAGAATGTTGGTGCAGATTCAGGTATTTTACCAGGGAGGGGCCAAACAAACCCCTCCCCCCCCCCAAAAAAAAAACAACCCCCAAAAACCTACAAACCGCAATATTTGTGGATACATATCGTGTAGGAATTAGAACTATAGGTCTGTAGCGTGCAAATAGGGCTACATTATGTGATGGCAAAAGTTTAAAGTCTACAAAAAGAAAAAGATTTAAAACAATTTTTTTTTAAAGATGTCCAGAGCAGGGAGGGGTCCAGACCCCCTGGACCCACCCCTAGATCCGTGCCTGGAATGGGTCGAGTTGTGGGTTCAAATCCCACCCGAGGTGGCTGTAGATATTTGTCCACGTGGTTTATCATAGATCGGTGTAGGGCAACCTGCTCAAATTAGTGAGTGCAGGCCTGGAGCTACACAGTTGCCCACAGTCTTTGGCCTTGGTGCCCCTTAAAAAGCTTCCCATAGACTTTTCCCAATGGAAGTGCCCTTTGCAAAATGAAAATGGCCTTGCCCTCTCAATAAGATGAAACCCAAGGCTCGTGAGTGTACTTACATTTGACGCACCTCGAGGTTCTCTTAACTGTGACGACCCATCTCTGTAAACCAGACACATGTACACTTCATCTACTTCAGTCAATCGCTCACATACCTCAACCCTTGATCTGGCTGTCGTTTCAGCAACACATTTGATCAGTCCATCCTCCTTACGTAACGTCTTTAAAGTCATACTAGAACCACTGAATAGCTGAAAGTCAAATTAAAGTCTGGATAAAAAATTTAGACTACCAAGACAAGGTGTTAGACGACTATTATGTTTGGGTGTCTGTTGGCGTCTCATGATAAATTTGGACTTAGGAATAAATGTAATAATTGCATCAGTGATAAAAAAATACTACCCTTACACCGATAAGTTGAAGCACTTATAATCGGTGCCTTCCCGAGTCCTGCAGAAAAATCCACAGGTATACCACTCGGACCGGAATCGAACCCACGACCTCCAAGACACCTGCTAGAGATGTCAGCTCAAGACGTGTCTTCTCAAGTCATCGGATCTGCTCTAGAATGAGGGGGGTCATGGGTTCAAATCCAACCAGAGTAGTATGTCCGAGTGGATTTTTCTACAGGATTTGGACAGCACTGAGTTGACAGTGCTTATCACGTCATCGGTGCTGGAGTCGAACCAAACAAAACTCCCAGCAGTCCAGTACACTGGGCTCAAGCTCTGGTGTTGTCAGAGTGTGGGTTCAGGTCCTGGCCATAGCACTTGTGTCTTTAAGCAAGACACTTAACCATAATTGCTTCATTCTTCAGATAGGATGTAAAGATGAGGTCCTGAATGCTGTGTGATGTACATTAAAGAACTTGGTAAAAGCTCTATATAAATGTGTCTCATAATTCAAAAATAAATGCATATTTTTTTACTGAACAATTTGAGTATTGAAATTAACAATTTTAGCCATGTCTTCAAATTTAGCCATGTCTTGCAATATTGCAATGATTATACAAAAAAACGAATAGTCTCTGAAGGGTTAACTAAACACAGAAAGGTGAAATAAATTTTGCAATTAACATTTTTACCTCGTCAAGTGTAGGTTGCCCTGACTTCTTGATGTTAGACTGTACACCTTGGAGCTGTCGACTCTTCTTAACCTTCGGAGGCACATCTGAACATTTTTATGCAACAAACAGGATATTTGTAACAATATGGTTGCAAACAATATATTAAACTTCAGTTCATAGCACATGGCTAGACGGAATACAATTTAAACAGGAACTTTAACATCAAAAACATGAACTTTACATATTTTGACAAAACAATGAAGTTGTTTGGAGGAAATTTCATCTGACCTTGCTGATGCAATATTGAGCTGTCAAAGGCCTTCCTCTTGACGTCAACTTGCCTGAAAAAAAACCACATTGCATTGAACCAGTCTATAAAACCACAATGTCCCAAATGTTTCTTTGTAAAACTTTTTTTAAATTAGTTAAATGGCCTGATGCTTAGACCCTAGCAGAGTCTTTCTTGATTAGCCTTCAAGAAAGACTCTGCTAGGGTCAAAACGCTATTTTTTCGAAAACGGCCATCCATGATTTTGTTTGCATTTATACCATAGGCCCTTTTGGTTGATGAGCAGTTTGCAATGTCAGCTAATTCTATTTTCTCATTTGGACTGTTAAAGTACATGCCAATGTCTTAAAAAGAAATAGTTTTTAGGCAAATCTACAGAAACTACAAAACTAGCTGACAAGAAACTCATGCACAGGCATTCAGGGTTTGCCCGTAACTTTTTATCGACTAACCAGCAGGACCAGCTAGCTTGTCATTTCACTAGTCCATAAGCTTTTTCACTAGCCAATATTTCAAATGAAATAGGGATGCTTTTCAACACTAAACTGGTCAGTCGGACCACTTGGAAAGAATTCTGGCTGGTTCTCATGTGTTTCAACTGGCATTTGGCCAGCAGACCACTGTTACTAAGGGAGAATGCTGACATTGTCAAAATTACTTTTTCATCCCCCTTATTCTTTTTGGTCCAAGTACCTTGATCCTGATTGGTTAGATGTATGTTTATTTCCCGATGCATACGTAGTTCTAGTCTCTAACCCAGTCACTGGAAACTTGGATGGCACTACGTCAACACATTGCCCGTCTCCGGGGTATTGCTTTCCTACACTAACAACTTCTTGATGAAAGGCTAACTCTCCATCACCACCAATGCTTCGAGCTCTTCCAGCACAAGAAAAATTGTCTTTCCTATCTAAGAGTTTTCTAACTGAACCATGGCTACTATTTCCTGAGGTTTTCATAAAACTAAGCTCACTGCTACCCTCAATATGCGTTGGGTTGCTGGTTAAGTCTGTGCTGGATTCCCCAGCTGTCTGTTGGAACTCCAGATAATAATTTGTGTCAATCGGAGGGCTGTTTGAAACCTGCGATGAAGCCAATGCACTGCCAATTAGTGGAGCATCACGAGGGTCAAATGTCAACTGTGGTGGCTCACTGCATGTAGACGAAGCAGTGAACCTAACCCTCTCACCACTGCTGGCCACTTCCTCAATATCTGACCTATGAACCCTGGAAGACTCCTGGTTTGGGACTAGACCTTTGTGGTGGCTACCATCTAGCCTAGGTGGATCCCTACTGTATCCTTTTGAAGTTGTAAATCCTATCTGATGGGTAACTCTACATGTCGATGGAGTGGCAGCAGCTTGCTCCCTGCCTGCACTAAACAAAGGAGGATCCCTATACAAAATGTCCTCACTCTTAATCTCTCTTGAGTCTTCAATCATCTCAGCTTTACACGGTACACTTCTCTCAGAGGTCTCAGTTTTGATAGCGAACTGAATGGGGTTTTCATCTTTGAAACTTTCCCGATAGAGATTCTTGTAATAGGTCTTCGGATCTGTTGAATTAAAGTCAAACAAATATCACAGTGTTTTGATTGTTTCTTAAGATTTCAACAAAGAGCAACAGTTTAAAACAATATGATTTTCAGATATTCAAACATGAAAGTTTAATTTTGTAAATTGCAAAAATTGTAGAAAATGGCCAACCAGTTTTCTATGGCACTATCAGTTTATCAGCTGAAAAGTTGCATGCCTAAATGTATTCTTGAAAAAGTTAAATTGAAAGTTAGTTCTGCTGGCTGGTAATGTTGTGCTAGAAATAAACATTGACAGTTAGGCCTAAATTGTTTGTTTTACAACCACAGTCAGCGTATGAACAATTACAGTCATTCCATTTCATACAAAGGATGTTATATAGAGTTTAGCCATGGAATCCAGTGATGACCAATCAGAAGCAAGGATTCATGCTGGGGGATAATTTTAATAATCTAATGGTTACCGTGCATCTTTTTTTCCCCTAAACATTTAGACATTTTTAAATGTTCAAATCCCAAACAAAAAACAGATAGAAATTAGAGCAGTATTTTTTGGAGGGGCTAGAGCCTTCGCACGTGATGTCACCCAATTTTCGCTACTGCCGTTTCATTTTGGAAGTCAAAAAGCACTATGGAGCACTAGCACTACTTACAAACTACAAAATATAGCACTAGTATGCTGTACTAGTGTAGACAATAGGCCTGTACTAACAGGTAAAGTACTACTGTTGAGCGAAAAGAAGACACCCATGCAAGTTTGAAACTTGCCTGATGGCAACTTTTCAACTTACGTTGGTTTCTTCTTTGCTATAGACCGTATTGAATAACCCCTTTGTTGCTATGAAAGTTGCCATCTTGTAGGGAAAACCGTATGCGCGTCTAAACGGCCGCGTACATCAATGAAGCACGCAGCGTTCCCGGTTTGATTTCTACGGCACATGCACGCACACCATCACGCACACGCTAGACGCCATGTTGTAGGGCAGATATTTGAATGGTGACGTCATATTCAATACGGTCTATAGACTAAGGTGAGTATGGTACAATTATTGCGGTTACCACATTCTCTGTGTACTCACACTATGCATATAAGCCCAGATTGGACTCCTCTGTTGCATACAACTGTGCAATTGACATTGATGTCCTACCACCAGGGCTAATGTAGTACTACTAGTTACTAGCCACAGGTAGTAGAACAGTTAATCAAAAACAAACAGGGTTTATAAAATTTGACTAATTAAATAATAATGTCCTCTTCCAGTCTCATTCTGAATGTTTAAACATCAAACTTTCAACTAGCCCCATAAATACAAGTGCCAATCAACTTGGTATCCTCGGCTATGACGTGAGATTGTTACTGTTAATGGGGCTAACTTTCAAACAAAGTAGTACCTAATGGAACTAGTCTCTGCTGCCTCGCTTCTTCTCTTTTTCTATAAGTCTCACGCAGAGCATGTAGTATAGTCCATGCATCATCGGACAACATGTGGGCATCAGGCCCTGGTGGCAGCTTGAGAGGAGTCCATACTGGGCACATTCTCACAGGAGGTTGTGCAGCAGATAGATGACAGAAAACCCTGTGCATGTCAAACATACAACAGTTTCACTTCAAATGTCAGTTGTTAAATGTAGATGTATGGATAAGATTAAAAACACACATAATTCACTCAACCTAGACCACACCCAATAAACTGGGGCACTGTACTCCTTTAAACAAGTTGTTGACATCTGCAGTAGCCTCTAGCCCCAAAAGATGTCTAAATTTCAACAAAAAGGAGTACAGCCCCACAGTTACTGGATCTACATGTAGATGGATTGCATTTTACAAGACTGCAAACAAGATCTATAACCAGACTGACAGATGCATCAAGACTGGCCACAGATAGACCAACCTATAGCACACCATCACCATACAGAAGCCATCACGTCGAGGTCCCCTGCCTGCGTGGACGGCATAGCAATTATACAAAAATAGTAGGACGCCCTTTAAACGCCGCTGCCCTGAATTTGTGGCACATCTTTTACTTCACTGCGCGCCAAGTAAACAACCCCTACCCTAGATACAAAGGTTTTTTTTAAAGGGCATCACAACACCCAACTTTTAAATTGTTTTTGTTTATCCAGCAGAACATGTACGCAACGGATGAAAGCAGCATCTTGAAATTGATGACACAGACGAGTGATTTGTTCCACCATGGTTTCCACTCCAAATATTACGTTAGACAAATAAAAAACCTGTTAAACTTTAAAGCACTGAATCAAAGGGGATTCAATTATTACAGATTGTTTGATGTTTTATCATAAGAGACATAAAAAGACACACACACACAAATTATTCATGTCATAGTTTGAGAGCATAAAAACATATGCACACATATTTTGTTTACAACTTATTTTTCAGTTGAAATTTATTGCATAACAGTAACACTATATGAATGAAAATTAAATAATAAAAAAAAAAAATCCAGGGTCTTTCACATCGTCCAAAGATCTTGAGAATGTAGCACTAGCAATTATGTTTCTCCAGATATAATTTGTTATCAACCATCAATGAAATTACCTGTGTTATTATTGTTTACATGTACCACGCAGCGGTAAACCGGCCGTTTTCGACGGGGTGCCGAATTTGTATTTGTGCATGTGCCAAGTTTGCTTAGTGCTGAGATTGTGGGTGCCGAGTTTGCAAGGTGTCGAATTGACCGGTTACCAACGGGCATGACGGGAGGATAAGTCAAGTCAGATGTTCGGAACTAATTCAAACATTAAACATAAAAGTAAAAGCACAGGTGCTAACTGCAATATACAATATCAATACTAAATACTTAATATTTAATACTTACAAGATAGAAGAACTAGCTTTAGTAGACTATTGTTTATATCATCACTAAGCAGACTAGCATTGATGACAGGTGACAGGTACCGCGCCACCATTTTCAAACTGAACGAGCTCGGCAAGTTCAGTTTAGTCAGTGCCCCCAAGTTTGCATTGTGTCTCGGACGTCTACCCCGCCGCACGATCGACGACACGAGGAAGGAAGGAAGGAAGGCGACTGTGTGTAGTGAGTGACAGCGCCCGTGGAGGTCTTGATGGTGACGGAGACCTCTATTGACGTGAGGCTCGGGGGGACGGCACACAAAATGACTGAATATTCCTCAATCTGTTGTTGTTATAGAATTGTTCTGGCGGTTAATTGGAGTTTTCTTTGTTTTATTTTCATCAGTAGTATGTCGTACTTAGCCACAGAAAGAGCTGCTGCTGCATCAGGTACACAAGTTTTTAATTTTCAAATTGTCGGTGCTGCTCTTCGGCTTCCCATGAAAATGAAGACAATTAATACAATTTTTTTAAATATTGCCATCCTCAAACTTTTTTTCGTAATATTCTAATAAAAACATGATATAAATGTTGATATAATCATGCATACATGACATAAGCAGCGGCGTAGCCAGGATTTTTTTTGAGGGGGGGGGGACGGGGGGGGGGGGCACCATCGCTTTTAAGGAATCCTTTTAAGTGGGCAGTGGTGGTGGGGTGAGGGGGAGCCCCAGAGCCAGAGGGAATGGGTTTGTCAGGGGGGGGGGGAGGGGAGGTTATGCTTTTTGGGTACCGGTCAACTCGGTCCGGGGTCAACTCGGTCCGAGGTCAACTCAGTCCGAATCAACTCGGTCGGAAGTCAACTCGGTCTGAAGTCAACTCGGTCCAAAGTCGTCTCTAAGTCCAAAGTCAACTCGGTCTGAACGGGATTTAAGACTCCCCTATTGGCCATGTAAAAACATACTAAAAACATTATAATAGAGACATGTTCCTTATCATATTAAACATGATTCTACCAGTCCATGATAAAACAAGCACTACAAATTGCTTGCATTGTATTACACCCGTAGGCCCTATATAAGAGAAAGTCGGAATGATCGAGAGTTGAGATTATCGCAACAACCTTTTGATGTGTATTTCATCAGACTAAAAACGCTCTAAAAGTTTATTTCTGTGTTTCAAAAATTACGTTCTGCAGATCACGTGATGCTGATTAACCAATCAATGGTTGCTTATGGTGGCATACTGAATGAGGTAGCGCCATCTGAAAAGATCAACGAATTTGAAGCTACAGTAATTAAGGTATTGGTTAAGATCACATTCCCCCTTCCCCCCCCCCCCTGTGCAAGTCTACGAATCTGGATTAGCCAGATGTTTGTGTGATACAGATATCTCTTCTCCAGTAATTTGTGTTGCGATATCGATGATTATGTTAAAGTTGGTTGAACACAACCCAACCCCTTTGTAGGCATGTTGGAAAGTTTGCTTTGATAGGATAGGTTTGGTTTGGAATGATAGGTGCCAGCCTGGCAGCACTCTGAGTTTACAGACAAATCTTCACATGCTCAGAATTACATAAACGAAGGAAAGTTATCTAGTATGTCTGCTGCCACCTAGTGGGCAAAGGTCCCAAATGAAATACCACCAACCGGGTACAATTTCTTACTGCTGCTTTTAAAAGCAGAAAATACCTGCATAAAAGTGTTCTGCTGCAAAAAAATTAAGCAGGAAACAAGTCAGAGGTTGTAAGCGAAATATGGCTTATTTTTTAGTGCTTATAAGCAGCTCTATGAAATTTGGCCCTGTGGGGGTCAAGTTCACAAAGTAGTAAAAGATTCATCTTAAGATGAGTTGTCAGTGTTACCATAGTGATTTGTATTGTGACATCAGCAATTAAGATTGATAATTGCACTTAAGATCAGGACCCAATTTCAAAGAGCTGCAGCTTTTTAGCAGCCGATATTGCTTAACAAGTCCCTGCTTAGCAAAAATGAGCAGGGTACCGGTTACAAATGTTACATGTGACATGGTTTATTGGCTGGTAACCTTAATCTGGTAAGCTTAATAATGATGCGCTTAGCTACTTTTTGTGCTCAAGCAGCTTTATGGATTTGGGCCCGGTCTTGGGTGAAATCGAGGCTTGTCACAAAGCTGAGCTTGATCTTAACCGCAACCAGTCTTAATTGCTCAGCAAAGTGTCACAATACAAATCACTATGGTGATGTTGCATCTCATCTTAAGACGAATCTTAGTGCTTTGTGGAATCGGTCCCAGGTCATGTAGAAAAACTTTGTTTGAATGGGCAGAAGATTACTGCCGGCAAATGACTGTTTTACTATGTTGCAGCCTGTCTTTTTTTTTTTACATTTCCTAGTGTGCCATCCTGTCTGCAGTCAAGAGGCACCCAGCTACCATCCCGATGGATTCCAACGGGAAGACTTTAGAGCCACAGGTCTCAAACTTTCAAAAGCTTGTAAGTTATTTGTAGATTTTGCAAGATTTTGCAACGTCTTTCTCTAGCGTTGTACCTGGTTCCTTGATCCGACTGCTTCTCAGGCAAAAAAGGATCTGTTCTTAAATTATTCTTGGAGCATCTGCCTGGCATCGTGCAACGACAAGATGCTCCCCTTGGCCCTGCCGGGGGTCCATAACCCAACTCCTGGGTGAAGGGAAGCAAGTAATGGTTAGGTGTCTTATTCTGCTGCCACCTATAGCATATTTGAAGTCACTTCAAAATTTTAGAAATCATTATAACTGAACTTTAAACTCCAATTGCTGGGATACTGAATTTCACGGAAGGATGTTAAAATTTGACAGGTACCTGAACAAAATTCATTTTTAAGAAGAAAAAGAAAACTACCTTAGTCTGCAAGTCTGCAGGGTGTGTCGTTGCTGACCGGTCAAGCACACTGGACTCAAGCTCTAGTATTTCTAACCATCAGAGTGTGGGTTCGAGTCCCGGTCTTGACACTTGTGCCCTGTAGGAAGGCACTTAACCGTTATTGCTGTGCCCCTTCAGACTGGATGCAAAGCCGTGGGTCCCATGTGTTGTGTAATGCACGTAAAAAAAACTTGGCTAGTTACAGAGCATGGGTTTGCCTGGACTGGATAAAGAAAGACATGCAGTGACGTAAGATTCCCATATATATCTGTGTTATGATTGGTCCGAAGTGATGTAGCTTGTCAGCTACTTCTACGATCTCGCTTGCACTTTTGGCCGTCTGCTGCATGCGTGTCATGTTTGTATAAGGTATCTGCGTCCATGTGTACGCAGTGATGGAAAGTCATTGTGTTTAACTTTAAAATGACGGAGGAACCACTATGTACATCCCACCTCCATGACCTCCACAACTGCAAGTGCAAGGGACAAAACTCAACAGCCGACAAGCTACACAAAAGTATTTTGTCACCACACGTGTATTTTAGTAGTGGAATTATAATAGTACCAATGATATTATCTTTGGTAGTACGTAGGCGTACAAACGCTATAACACAGGAATACAATACACCAACACAAACGACCGGAGCATTAATTTTCTGCCTGATCCTGATGGTTCCGTCGCAGCCAGGCAAAACACAGGTCGAACCGAGGGAGGCTTTACCTTGTGGTAAAAATAGTTAGCGTTGTGAGATGTTCCTTGGGGTGTGATAAAGCGCAATATAACAACTGCATATTATTGTTACTATTATTAAATAATAATGGTAATGATATTAAAATTCTCCAGTTTATTTATAAAAACTTGCAACATCTCATAAACTTATGTTTTAAAATGTGAATATCAAATTATAAACCACAAGGGAAACTGACTGGGTAAACTTTAAATTTATTGGAGTTGAACAAAGAAAAATTGACTTGAATGGGATTTGAACCAATGACTTCCAGTTTAACGTGCCGGCTCTCTACCAACTGAGCTATCAAGCCCTCATGTATGTTGGTGGTTTACTTTTTGTTGTTGTCAATGTCTTTGTTTGGGGATGCCAGTCAGAAGCCATACAACCGTTAGCTGCCGTGTAGCCAGGGATCACACCCAAGTTTATGATACAACCTGGGAAGCGGCAGCCAGGGGATTACCATAAGGAGAAGTGACATTTTTACTTTATTAGTATCAAGTTGTAAACCACAAGGGAAACTGACGGGGTAAATTTTAAATAATTTAGAGTTGAACAAATTTGACTAGTTAGTATTTGAAGCAACGACCTCCGGTTTAACGTGCCGTTGCTCTACCATCTGAGCTATCTAGTAAATTTAATTGAACACACACTTTGTTCTCTGCAGAAACTAAAAGCAACACATGATGGCCAGAACGGAAGTTACTTTGTGGAACATACATTTGTCGACGGCAAAGAACAATTTTATCGCAGAAGGATCATCTTTGGAATCACATACTCTTTCTGTTTGACATGGGACAACACCACCAACCCGTTCAGGCACAACTTTGTCATGTCTTTAGACAGAGGGAAGAATATGTACGTGTTCAAACACGCATTCTATCGCAAAATAACCGATAGTTTGGGGGATAGAAGCGGTTACAGTCCTGAAGATTCAAAGATGGTAGCCGTTCCCACTGGGCCCGATGAGCTATCTGTCGTGGACCATCCAGAATGTTTGCGTGATGCCAGCCCCGAAAGTGACCTTCAATCGAGATCTAGGGAAAGCACCAGCAAAAGTCACCTCTACAGCCAGTCACATCAAGGGGCGCATGATGTTAGTTTTGTTTCATACAACATCTGGAATTTCAACGGTTTTTCCACGGACACTGTGCGCTCAGCCGAGGAGTACGTTCAAAGGATGGCTAGGCTTGGAGAGTTGATTAAGAGTACGATGGCAGATATTATTGGATTTCAAGAGGTCAGATTTGACGTCACTAGTGGAGGCTCCCTGGGACCATGTCAAGTAGAGCAGCTTGCCAACCATCTGCCAGAATACCAGGTAGTACAACTTTTGCTAAAAATACTTCTAGAGAGTTGAGAAATTCCAAGAAGTTGAGAACAGGGTTTTATTTTAGATCTGAAAAAGTGTCCAAACTTGACCGCATACAAAGAAGTTTTGATTTTTACAACCAGGGCCCAATGTCATAAAGCCTGTAAGCACAAAAACTTGCTGAGAATAGAAAAAAACAACTTGCTTAGCTGATTCAGGTTACCAGCCAAAGTTTCATGAAGTTTATATTGGTTCCAAACAATGTTTTTGCTCAATAAAGAAATTTGATGAGCACTATTTTCTGCCCATCACAGCTTTATGTAAAATTTGGTCCACATCCGAATTTCATAGTACTACTTCAGCAGCGGATATTGCTTAACTTTTTTTCTGCTGAGCAAAAACATGTAGGATACCAGTCACGAGTGGTAAAATTGGAATGATATTTTGGCTTGTAATCTAATTCTGGTAAGCATAACTTTTTTGTGCCTAGCTACTTTTTCAGCTTTCTCTATGAAATTGGGCCAAGGTTACAGGTTGTCGTAATCTCTTTGGAGGATCTCTTGGTTTCATAAACTCCTAGCAACAGACCATGCAAGTCTCTTTAGCAAACACTTGTACAGTCAACTTCATTTCTTGTGGTGTACGATCTCGCCGTGCCATTTTTTCCCAGAAAGCCTTGCTCTCTCATAACTCCAGGAAGTGTGACTTTGTGAAGTATACACAAATATATTTTAGTCAAGTCCTGTGGCCGATCCACTCTGTGTGCGTGCTCAAAATGGTAGCCCACAAAAGAGGCATCAAGTCATAAGGCAAGTGTCCCCTCTCCGAATTGCGAAAGCGAAGCGAATTTTCCTTGCGTCAAAAATCAGCACGGCTATCACGAAGAGGCACTTCTTTAATAAATAATATATTGTCCCCAATCTGTGTTTTTACACATGTTGAATGTTATTATTTACATCAACATTTTCTCAAAGTTTCAAGTCATAAAGCGTTATAGTTTCATAATTGCACTAATAAGCAAAAGGAGAACATCACCCAATTTACAGTTTTTTAGTTTTCATGAACAGCCACATTTCGATTTGCCATTCTTTACATTGAAGTTCACATAGTGCTGGCACTGTGCCAAAAAAAAGGACCTGCGTTTTGAGTTTTCATGAACAGGCACTTTCATTTCGGGGGCATTTCAGACAAAATAATTTCATAGGATGCTTTGTACAATTACCATCTTTATAACAAGTAAGTTTTTGGATAGAAATTACAACAACAAAAATGTCAGGGTCATTACCAAAATACATAAGACTCTACTTTTGATTAACTAACAATGATGTTTATTTTCACAGTATGTTTACCAGCCTGCCATCGCCTACGTGCACAACAGTCTGGAGAGAAAAGAAGAAGGACTTGCGATCTTCTCTCTTCATCCCATCTTGTCACATGACTTTATTCTTCTGAGCAGGTGAGTTTCTGACAGTGGCCATTTTTTAAAACCACGGCTTTGGCTCCGGCTGTTTAACGTATTGAATCACATTAAATACCAAAAGACACTCGTGTAGGCAACGTTCTCTCTTTTTTACAGGGATGTGATTTCTCCGTTTTTATTAGTTGATTTGTTTGTTTGATTGTTTGTAAACAGGGACATGAATGATCCCAACGATAATTCCCATCAGCGGATCTGTCTTCACGCTGAGGTGGACACTCCTCATTTAGGGATTGTAAGTATTTTTACAGATCTACAAAACGTTGTTGGAAGAAAATGTATTTAAATAAGGTCTGTACGTTTTAAATTTTAAAGATGGGCTCCAAGGTCAAATTAAGTTTTGTGATGCGCTCATTTTCCCATAGATAGAGTCTTCATGAAAGTGGGAAAAAACAAATTACGTGTCTCTAAACCTCACGTTAAAATGGTCTAAAATGCCATTGTTTTTGATAACCTTCTAGAGCGAATTTTGTCAATATCCTAAAACATCGCACATTTCAAATAGTATGGGTCTGGGATTTTTTTTTGTAAGGGAAGCTTTTTTAGTTCATTCATGAGTTTGGTGATGTTCAATCAAAACAATATTGATTTTGACATTTCCAATGCTGCAAAATTCCTACTTGGAGTGTACAGAACCATTTGTTGGTGATGTCCAATGACGCCATGTTTCAATTTTGCTCTGAAAGAGTACTAAAAAACAATTATATTTTACGCCATATTTGCCCGAGGTAAGAGACTTGTAATTTTTTTTTCTGGTTTTATGAGGACTTTATGTGTTCAACTGTTGATATCAGTGTTGTAGTCGAGTCCATGACCTTCGAGGCCAAGGCCGAGTCCGAGTCATGGGTCTGCGAGGCCGAGGCCAAGACCGAGTCACAGCACTCGAGGCCGAGGCCAAGGCCAAGGCCACAGTGTCCGAGGCCAAGGCCGAGGCCAAGGCCAGTTAATTATTATAATATTATGCACACACATACGGGTAGAAAAAAGCAAACGTTTACGCAAAGGTGATACTTTGAAACGGTTTTATTATTTCACCACAGTGAAGGTACAATGACATTGACAAACTGCGAGCGTTTACATGTAGGGACACGTTGCCTTAGATTGGGCAATTTGGGCAGTTTTGTGATGTAAAAAGTGTTTTTTGTGATATGAAATATGGTCGGAAAGATATTTTAGAAGTAGAATTTAATGATTTAAACAAAATATGCCTCAAAATTGTGTGATTTTTCCTTTTACTTCGTGGACTAACACGGCCCGCCATTTTGTACGACCAAATCTTTGACTCCACAAAATGGCAAACTGTGTTTAATAGTTCACGAAGTAAAAGGAAAACCACACAAATTTGAGGCATATTTGTTTGGATCATTATCAGTCTGATCATTATATTCTAATTTTAAAAGATCTTTCCAACCATATCCATTTCATAACAAACGCTTTTATAGCCCAAATCGCCCAATCCGAAGGCAACGTGTCCCTTTAACATTCCAAATCATAGATTTTTGTATTATGTATTTTACCAGTACTGTATCTCCACTCCTCAAAGTACGTGTTCATTACACTTTAAAAACATAAGGGTTCCAAAGCATTCGTATCTAAATACATTGGGCTGGTTTCTATGCCGCGTCATTACTTTCGGTAATGCCGGTAACGAGCAGGAGCCAGTTTATTTCAAATCTGCAATCTTTGGGGTCCGGTTGCGCACGTTAGTTGTGTCTTTTGCGCTCGTAAAGTATGCGCAATTTCGTTCCGCGAAACCTCAGGAGTCCGCTTCAGTAATTGTATTTTTTCACGAGATAATTTTTTTTGAAAAGTAAATGGTGGGAAATTTGTGTAGAAACTGGCGGCCTCGAACCGGCCTCGGCTTATTCTTCGAGGCCAGAAGGTGCCGAGGCCAAGGCCAAGACCGAGTCATGACAAGGGGAGGCCGAGGCCGAGACCAAGGCCGTCGAAAGTCGGCCTCGAGACCGGCCTCGAGGCCGAGGCCGGCCTCGAGACCTCCAACACTGGTTGATATGTTGGAAAAATGAGTGCATCACAAAACTGAATTTGACCTTAGAGCCCCTCTTTAAACATTTTGAATGAGCGATTCGCAAGAACACACCAAGACAACTTTACTTATTTCTTGATTACCTTCAAAGTCTACCAACATCTGGCACTTTGACACACTTGTTTCAGCACATGGACAACGTTGGTAAATCTCACAGACGAGTACTTGATGTGACCCAACCTTCATGAAATAACCACTCTGGGAAAAATTTTGGCTCAATGTTTCAGTGGAGACACAAGAAAATTGTTTTAAAAAAACCTTTCTATATATTTGTTACATTTTTAGAACATTGAGTTTTGGTCTTACGAATTCACTAATTTCTAAAAAAAACACTAGCGTTTCAGGCAAAAATATTTCAATGTAAGTTTCCTACCACAACTATTTTTATACCATGTAAGAATATGTACAAATGTTATTTATGTGAAAACATGAATTTTTTCCATCTTAAAAATGTTGTGCACGTCATTTTTAACCACTTCACTTAGGAATTCTGAAAATCTTTCCGTGCTCACTCGCAGTAGTATTATTGTCTTGAGTAATCAGTTTTCCTTTTGAAAATATCATTGTCACAATGAAACCCTGACTTGACAAAGGAAAGACAACAAGGTTCTAATAATTAGCTCCGGGATTTGATGTTGACGTGTGAGAAAACTAAGTAGGCACTCATCGTGGTCTTTCGATGTGAAGTGGTGAAGGACCCATAGGAAGAGAGCCCAGGGAGCGATACGAGAATCATTTTATATCCGTGTCGGTGTCACTCAGTTGTGAGACCGAACTACGGACATGCCCTGCCATTTTATTATGCCATGTTTTGCGCGAGTACGACCACACATGATATGCATGAATGGCAAAATTTTCATACAGATGCTATGTCGTTTTTGGATGTTGAGCGAAGAATAATTGACTAGAGCGGGATTTGAACCTGCGACCTTTGGATTAATGTGCCAGCGGTCTATCTAGCCCTCTGACACCCCCAAACAAAGATATTGACAAAATAGGAGACCGCCAAAAAAAATGTTCGTTGTTGGTAATTTATTCAGACACTCTCCGTTGTTTTTAGAACAGTGTAGCAAAGCATGGTCTTTTGTGGTAATAGGTTTGCTCTGTCATCAAGTATCCAACTGAAATACACCGGCAGTTTTAATATGCAGTGAACAGAGATCGTTATTGCTGTAATTAAATGGGTTATTGTCAGAAATGGCAGCCATCCATGAAATTAGTGGTGAAACAGTTAGGGCAGAAATCTATGCGCCTGTCATGCCTTGTGCCCTGGGCGGTCGGGTTGGCGTAGTGGTTTTTTTTCCTCGTCTCCCACCTCTAGGACCCTGGTTCGAATCCCGCCGGGGACACTGTGTGGATTGGGATTTTAGTCCCTGCCTGATTGCAAAGGTTTTCCCGTGGAATAATTCTCTGGGATTTTTTCTCCAACATCTAAAACTGAAACTTCCTTCTTTGTCATCTCTCCATGGGGGTTCTTGGCTAGTATAGTGATTAAGTTCGCTTTTCTGAAAGTCCTTGGCTTTACGACCAGAATTAATCAATAAAATGAAATGCGTAGTGTACAATCCTTAATGAAAATACACTCTGAGCAGCCCTTTGGTCTTTTGTTGGGCGACTTTTCATTAAAACAACATTTTTGTAAAAAGAATAAAAGCAGTTTGCAGTACTATGTGAGTTGCTGGGAGTGTACTTTCCTTGTTTATGCATTTCACATTTAATGACATTAAAACAACGGACATATGGATTTCAGGCCTTAGGCTGGTGTTCAGCAGGAGAAATATTGCTTTTACGAGCTTGAGTTGTTTCCTTGCAGTTGGTGTAATATTGTTAACCAAATTAATTCAGGTTCAGTTATACATTTCTTTCCATGAATAAAGACAAGTACAAGTAAAGTAAAAATTAACAGTAAATAGCAAAAAGCAGGATAAATGGGGCCGTTTTCATAACCAGAAGCTTGTAGAAAACAGCCAAACAAATAACAAACAGAAAGACACGCTATCAACAGGAAAGACAAACTTACTTTTTAATAATTATTTATCTGGGGCCTACTTATTTATTTGTTTTCTATTGTTTTACTTTTTGGTTTTTGGTTTGGATTACTTCTTTATTCATTTTTTTTTAACTTGCTTCTTTGTCATTTTTCTTTGGTTTGTCTTGGTCGAATAAATAATAATGATAATAATAATGATAATAATGGACACGAAAAATAGCTACACAAGTTTGACACATACTATAGATCACATACATAAAATTCATAATTAGCAAAAAGATGGCAGAACAGTTCAAGCAAAAGTGATAATAAATAAACAGGTAAGAGGAATTAAGAGGTGTGTGTGATTGAACTACTTAAGGACTGGACTTCTCTGTCAGGATCTTTGGAGCAAGCCGAGTCTTTAAGAGTCACTGCCTGTAAGAATGTACCAAATTAGGGGGGGGGTGTGATTCATGGGTTCTCAGATCTTCTTCTAAAAAATCAGAGTGATACACCTTCATACCAAACTAATATATCCAAAATTTTAGCTTACAGACTCTTTCGGTTTTGGAGTAATAAATTTTCAAAGTTTCAGCCAAAAAACCCTCGTGAAACGACAAGTACATTCCTAGAAAACGCAAAAATGTGCGCCAAGCTTGTCCCAAAAAAATTTAAACATTTTTTTAAACCTCCAGTTGGGTGTAAAACACAAGTAAAAAAAAAAATTTGGGATCTCGTTGGCGCGTCATGTTATGCGGACCTGAACCTTTGACGAACAGCGCCCTCGTGCTGTTTTCAAGGCCTCATAACTCGATGCGCCTTTAAGATCCCAGGAAATAAACAAGTTTACATGAAAGAACTTGCAGCCCTAAAACAAATTTAAGCACAAAGTGGATGGGATCTCGTTGGCGCAGAGAGATAATAGAGGTCAAAGGTCAAATTTTACCAATTTCTTGCGTTTCCGCACCTCCGTAACCTCGCGCGCCAACATCAAAAAACTTTTAAAATGACAACCAGGTGTAGAAACAGTTTTCCTCTATGAACAAATAAAACAAGAATCTTGGGATCTCTACAATTTTCATGTTAAAATATTTTTTGAAACTTCTCTAAGCATTTGCATTTCACACATATTAGCCTAGAATTAGCTTCGAACGGCACAACATGCACTTTTCTCATTCTTGTAAATACTTGCGCCAACAAGATCCCATCAATTTTTTCTTGTATTTGGTTTAGTTTAGTGTTCCTAAACAGATTTCAATTGGAAAATAATTGGGATCATGTTGGCGCACAAATATAACAAAGGTCAAAGGTCGTACCCAACAACAAATTTTTACAATTTCGGGTGATTTTGCGTCATCACGATATATACGCGCCAATATGGTCCCATTAAATTGTCTGCATTTTATGATTATATAGGTTCTCAGCAACACATAACAAACAAAAACTGTATGGGATTTGTATGGCGGTAAAAAATATCACAGGTCAAAGGTCACAACAGCAATGATGATGTTGCTTCGTGCAAATCATGCAATAGAACTCTGTCATACGCGTACGTGTACACTATTGATCCCAAAGTGTTGTAAAAATGACAATTAAACCACTATTGTTATAAAATAATGATTTAATCTGACATTATTGTGTAGCCCATCTTTAAGACACAATTTTGTAAGATCAGATTAAATCATTATTTTATAACAAAAGTGGTTAAATTGTCATATAACAACACTTTGAGACAATGTACACGTGTATTACACAGTGTATACATGTATGCATATCCTTATGCATTGCTGTGGCAACCGAAAATGGGCAAAATACCCCAATTTCAAAATGTTGCCTAACCATGAAGGAGATGAGTCTCCAAAACGAAATTTAGTCCAGATATAGATTGGACTTGTATCTACAATTGGTCTAAGTTTAATATTGGTGGGTAAGTGTTGCCAAGGTCAAAGGTCACCAAGAATGTCGGTGTTTTTTAAATATTTTCGGTCAAGAACCAACTTTGGAGCCTTGCAAACTTTTTATTAAATGAATAAGGGCTCTATCCTTGTTTGAGGATAGCCACATGTGCCTAGATATAATACAAATAGCAATATCAAGTTTTTCAAACTATCAATTGTGAGTATGAGGGGGTCTGAATATGGAAATTAAATTTTTTCGGCAGATGAAATTAGTGTTTTCAGCATCCTGTAGAGAGATAAGGGGATGTGATGCTCTTGTTTTGAGGTCAGATTTCAGCTATTTGGGTGACAGTCACCCTAGGTACCAATTTATAGCTTTGTATCTTTTTTAAAAGGCGCGTTTAAGCACATTACAAAACGCAAAATATTCATTGTCGCAAATCGCGTTCACTGAAAGGGGGTTGCCACGCCCACTTTAAGGGGCCTTAATTTTGGAACGACTTGGAGTTGGAATTTTCTTTTTTGCATGCTCATTATATACATAGATGAACATTAGAAATGAATTTCAGCCAAATCTGAGAGGTGACCTGCAACCCCATTGGTTGATTTGACATGGAATGACCCAATTACAAAACACATGCATATTATACTGGGTCTACATTGTGTGTACTATGCAAGTCCATAAAGTCATGAACTGAAAGTGTGAAGTTTCAACTCATAAACTTAATGTTATATAACATTTTTAATGTTATTATTGTTACCATATTATATTACTGTTAACATCCATGGACAATTCAGGTACTTTGTACCCCTTCAGGAAATAGCTGAAAGAAACCTGCAGTAATTGTCTTTTTTATTTGTTTTTAAATATTGTTATTTTGTTCACAGTTTCTCTAAAAAAATATAATGCATGTGCTTTTGTTTGCCACCAACTCCGAGTCTTGATAGCCTCAGAACTTATAAAGAGATAAAGGTTTGTGAAATCATTGATTGAAATGTCTGACAGAGTTCTATTGCATGATTTGCACGAAGCAACATCATCATTGCTGTTGTGACCTTTGACCTGTAATATTTGTTAGCGCCATACAAATCCCATACAGTTTTTGTTTGTTATGTGTTGCTGAGAACCTATATAATCATAAAATGCAGACAATTTAATGGGACCATATTGGCGCGTATATATCGTGATGACGCAAAATCGCCCGAAATTGTAAAAATTTGTAGTTGGGTACGACCTTTGACCTTTGTTATATTTGTGCGCCAACATGATCCCAATTATTTTCCAATTGAAATCTGTTTAGGAACACTAAACTAAACCAAATACAAGAAAAAATTGATGGGATCTTGTTGGCGCAAGTATTTACAAGAATGAGAAAAGTGCATGTTGTGCCGTTCGAAGCTAATTCTAGGCTAATATGTGTTAAATACAAATGCTTAGAGAAGTTTCAAAAAATATTTTAACATGAAAATTGTAGAGATCCCAAGATTCTTGTTTTATTTGTTCATAGAGGAAAACTGTTTCTACACCTGGTTGTCATTTTAAAAGTTTTTTGATGTTGGCGCGCAGGGTTACGGAGGTGCGGAAACGCAAGAAATTGGTAAAATTTGACCTTTGACCTCTATTATCTCTCTGCGCCAACGAGATCCCATCCACTTTGTGCTTAAATTTGTTTTAGGGCTGCAAGTTCTTTCATGTAAACTTGTTTATTTCCTGGGATCTTAAAGGCGCATCGAGTTATGAGGCCTTGAAAACAGCACGAGGGCGCTGTTTGTCAAAGGTTCAGGTCCGCATAACATGACGCGCCAACGAGATCCCAAATTTTTTTTTTTACTTGTGTTTTACACCCAACTGGAGGTTTAAAAAAATGTTTAAATTTTTTTGGGACAAGCTTGGCGCACATTTTTGCGTTTTCTAGGAATGTGCTTGTCGTTTCACAAGGTTTTTTTCGCTAAAACTTTGATAATTTATTACTCCCAAACCGAAAGAGTCAGCGAGCTAAAATTTTGGATATATTAGTTTGGTATGAAGGTGCATCACTCTGATTTTTTAGAAGAAGATCTGAGAACCCATGAATCACCACTTGGTACATTCTTACAGGCAGTGGCTCTTAAATTGACAAATTAATGTTATTTTAGGAGTGCATCCTTGTAAAGCCATAAGTAAACGAGTGGAAAGCACCACCCCATTATGTGAAATTGCTTTTTGTTTACGAAAAGTGTGACCTTGTGAATTCCTGAGCATTTTATGGCAGGCAAGATATCGGCTCACTGCCTACACTGGTTGTCTGAGAAAGGATCAATTTTTGTTGCAGCTACCACAAAAAGAATCAAATCAAATAAAAACTTAACAAGTTTTGACATGTTCCCCCTCCTTTTCTTCACATCGAAAAACCATTTGCTGCAATTTCCGTAAAATGTAAGAATTTATGTTTTGGTCCATAGAGCTGTGTACAAACTGGCTCTTCAGTCAAAAAAATGTAACGTTTGTTTTGGTTTTTTTTTTTTATGGGGGGGTTTCTTCGTTTGTTCGCTTGGTTAAGTGATCTTCCCAACAAGGGAATTCAGCAACACTCCCACATTAGCCAATCTCTCTCATGCAAAAGCTGGTTTAATATCTATGATTATAAATTGTACAAATTACTAAACTGGTGTAAGGGTAAAACCAAATTGTATTGTCTTGCTTGATTATTATGCTGGCACGGAAATCCGAAATCTACTCTGCGGCAGTAGATTAAATAGCAGTTTAGACAAATTTTTGGAAGGACAAAATCTACACAGCAAAGTAAACACATGGTGTTACCGCAAACCCAATTTACATTGATGCCCCACCTTGCAACGCCCTGTGCAATATCCCTACACACAAGTGGCAAGACCCAGACTCAAACCCAGACTCTGCTGATCAGAAACACTGTAGAACTGGAGTCCAGCGTGGTGCGCTTGACCGTTCGGCAGGGACACCCCATTATGCTTTGATCAAGCATACCACTGTAATCCAACAGTTTGGGTGGTGAGTATGGTGTTGGATTTTGTTAGAGAGAGGAATGATTCTAGTAATCCTCTGAATAAAGTAATGAAGGTACTAGTAACATTTATTTGGATTGTTAAGTAAAGTACTAACCCCTTGTTCTGTGAAATGCTTGAATCGCTTCACTGACTGAGCAAATAAAGTTGACAACATTGATGCCTTTTAAAAAAAGAGAAACCGCACTAAGACACTAAATGATTGATATAGTAGAAGAAGATTCTGTAGTGCGTGAAGAAATTGTTATGTAATCAATTGTTTCTTTTGCAAAGTTTAGCGTAGATTTTATGTAACACTTGACGGTGTTCACTTTGCGTGTACGTCAGAAATAAAGTCCCGACAATCATTTGACATGATGCAACCAAAGAAAAAAATAGGATAAGTCTAAAAGTTAGGTTGTAAATAGCAGTAGATCTGGTGACATAAAGTATGTTTAAAATGATGATTGCCGGAAGCCAAGCTGCTGTTAAGGTAAAGAAGTGAACAATGAAAAAGCAGGTACTTTTACTGTTCTTTGGGCAATGTCTCTTTCCTAGTTGGGCTGCGCACAACTGCTTACGGTTTTGATGTTGTCCTTTTTCATGTCGCTGTTGGTGCTGCTGCAGCTGCACTTGTTGCTGTTGTTGCTGTTGCACCTGGACCTGCTGTTGGTTTTGCTGCGGCATTTCCTGCTGCAGCTCCTTTTCTCTGTCTGGATAATGCAGTTGTTCTTTGTTTTGCTGATTGGAAGGTTGCCCTACTTCCTGCTGCTGTTGTTGTTGGTGCTGGTGCTGCTGTGACTGCTGCTGTTCTGGACAAAGTTTTTGCTCATTTCTCTTTTGATGCCGGTGACAATCTTCATCGGGAACCATAGCTCCCTGGTCTTTGTTGGTATTAGTTTGGCTTGCTTTAGATGTACGTATCAAGTCAGTGTTTCTGTGGATTGGGTGTGGCCGTCTTTTGTTTTGTTGCTGGAGTTTGAGGTTTTCAATGTGTGCAAGCAGCCTTTGCTCATCGTGTATTTTCCGCTGATGTTTCCGTGCGATGCGCACCAGCAAAGTAGAAAGCACGGTCATTACTATGATAGATGGAACAGCTATGATATCCGAAAATACCACCATAGCAAGTAGAAATGTTTCATATGATATGAAATTCTTCAAAGGTATGGTTGTCGAGTTACCAGCCACCAAGCTTGACTGTGTGACTGCACCCGTCACTCCAAATGAGACTGCAATGATCCAGCTAGCAGCAATGGCAGCAGCACCTTTCCTGTTTGTCATCAAGCGGATGTAGTGCATCGGATAAGAGACTTTACAGTAGCGATCTACTGATAGAATGACGGAATTCAGACAAAAGCTACCGAAACAAACGATCATCTGGCCAACCATTAACTTGCTAACTCTAAATTCCAGAGGTGTGTAATTAGCCATTGGAAGCAAGCCAATGGTACCTACACTCATAAGTAGTTCTGTTGCGCATAAATTGCAGAGGAAACTGTTGGAGCTATTGCGAAGATGACGGCTGAACACGACTGAGAGTATGATAAATATGTAAATTGGAGCTGTTATTGAGCCCACAATTGCAAGAACTGTGGAGATGTAAGAAACAGTGATGCTTTCTTCAGAGTTATCCATTGTAGTTGTTTGACACAAAATTTCAATTAGAGTCTGGTCTTTAAACCACTGTGGTTGCCAGGTGAGAGCAGCCAGGTGTGCTTCTGTTTTTGAAGAAAGTTGGTGGAACAAACCCTTCCCGTAAAAAAATGGTCACTCCATTGATTCTTTTATGTTCAATCTCATGTCCTAGAGATGCCAATGCCCAATAGCCAGAGCCTAGTTCTCATGACGTGGTAGGAACAATCCCATCTCAAATCTCACCTCACAATAGCCTAGAGTGTTGAGTAGCCAGGGCTGTATATCCATCAGTCACAAGAACAGGGTTGAGGCAAGCAGGACTATCCCATGCCAACTGTCTTCAACTGAAACATCCACATCCGCTCAAATTTCAAACTGAACAAGCAACAGATCCATTTAAGCAAAGCTTTTAAATCACAAGACTTTGAGTCTCTGACAGTGACGGTCTCGTTATTACATCCCAAATTATTTTTTTCGGAGCCTGAATGATCTTGTCATACGATCAGTCTAATTAAAGCGGACAGATCCTTTAAATTGCATTATTGAAGCCATTAACTTGCTATACTCATTAGCGTAGAGGATGGAGTTGGTAAACAATAGTTGTGATCAAAAACTGCCTTGTTTGTATACCCATTTAGTAACGATATTCTGAGCTCAATTTGACTGCAAGTAACAATTGCTTAGAACATAGTGCGGTCAGACTGATACGTATTAAAGCTTGTCCTATGCTCTATATTCCAACAACCCTTTGTTCTGACAACCCCATACGATTTATTCGCTAGGGCTAGAGTTAGGGTTAGGGTTAGGTTTATGAAAATACACTAAGGTTGTCGGAACATAAAGTTGTCGGAACATAGGAGTTTTACTGCCCTATGTGAGTATTGGGTGACTTTTTCAGACACAAGATGGCAGTATAGACTTATAGGGGTTAATTTATTCTCACTTTAATGCAAGGAGTAACATTTGTGAACTGTTATAAAGGAAATGTAAGCTTTGAGTAACCCTTGTTCTGGTATGCTGGAAAAGTTTTGACCGATCAAGCAAAAGCTGACAACAATGATGACTTTGAACGTACGCATGTAGAAACTATGCTAAGATACTAAACGGTTGATCACTCGAAAAAGCGGTGGCGTAAATCCGTGCTGAAAAGTCGGGGGATGGTTCTACCATTTTGGTACTAGTATGAAATCACAGATAACTATCAGTTTGTCTATTGTCAAGGTGGATCCAAGGTACGGTAAATGTGGCAGATAATCATAGAAGCATGGCAGTGCAAACTGTTATGTAACAGCATTTGAGCCAGGGACAGCTGCAGGACCCCGGAATTTTGATTTCTTTAATTTTTATATATATATTTTTTATGACAAATCCCTCTTTTGTATTCTTAGGTGTTCTGTGCTATCTTTTGAGCAAAATTAGTATGAACATTAAATTTGTATAAATATTAAATGGTATTTGTATTTAATGATATTGACAGACAAAATGACCAACAGCATGAAGCTGAAAGGGTCACTTAACAATGATACAAGTATAGTTACAATTAAAAATACAAACTCACTCACACTTGAGGGTCCAAGAGTAAAAAGTTAAAAGTATTTGTATACAATTAATTTTTGAAATTTTCTATCAAGGTGCCCCCCCTTAAAGAACAAACATTCATAAATATGCTCACTTGTGCATTCTGAACCTATCTGGTTGTATTGTGAGCAGGAGATATATTGAATTACATGTATTTTTAAATAAAAAAGAAACAAGCGAGGCAAAAGTTAAGGAAGCATGCAAGCATTGTGAAACCTTCCTTGGCAATGGGAAAATAGATAGAATTGTGACACACTTGGATGCATTTTTGGTCTTTTGTAATTTTTTAAGCAGCATTTCATAAGTATAGTTGTTTAATTGTCACATGTGCACATAATTATGTACAGTGAAAAGCATTTTGGTTTTGCACGTTTAAAAAACATTATAATATGTACATTACAATTTAGTTACGCACTAAAAATCACATGGACACAAGCTTGAACTTATTACGAATTTTTCTTCTTTACCTTTGACCGCTTTCTTGAAAAATAAGTAGGCGAAAATTGCGCGAAAATTGAAACCTACAAGGGGGTGGGGCTTGGGGCACGCCAAAGGGCCCTGGAACACTTTGTGTGCTTATTTTGTTGGGTTTTCTGTTTTTCGGTCACTCTACTTTTGCTCTTTTTTTCCCCTTTTTTGGTTTTCTTTTTTTGACAAAAAAAATAAGGGTCACGCTGCATGCACCCTCATATTGTCCCTGACTGCTATCACAGTGTCAAAGGCATTTCACATCATACATGTAGTTTAGTTTAGAAGTAAATCAGAAATTAAGTGTGCACAGTGCTTGCTTGAGACAAGCTGATTACATTTTTCTCATTCTTTCATGCTAACTTTTGATTAATTAGTCAAATAGTAGGCCATTCTTTCACCACTATCGAAATCTGGGGGATGACCCCCGCCCCCTTCCCCCTCTAAAAAGTGGGGGACATGTCCGCCCACCCCCATCGATTTATGCCTTTGGGAATTTTAGACAAATAGGGCCTACTGTAGTGCGTAGAGAAACCATTAGGCCTGTGTTATCAATTGTTCCTTTTGCAAAGTTTAGTGTAGATTTTATGTAACATTCGACGATGTTCACTCTGCGTGTACGTCAGAAATAAAGTCCCGACAATCATTTGACATGATGCAACTGAAGAAAAAGTTAAGAGGATGTCAATAGTTAAGTTGTCAATAGCATTAGATCTGGTGACATAAAGTATGTTTAAAATGATGATTTCCGGAAGCCAAGCTGCTGTTAAGGTAAAGAAGTGAACAATGAAAAAGCAGGTACTTTTACTGTTCTTTTGGCAATGTCTCTTTCCTAGTGGGGCTGCGCACAACTGCTTACGGTTTTGATGTTGTCCTTTTTCATGTCGCTGCTGCAGCTGCACTTGTTGCTGTTGTTGTTGCACCTGGACCTGCTGTTGATTTTGCTGCAGGATTTCCTGCTGCAGCTCCTTTTCTCTGTCAGGATATTGCAGTTCTTTGTTTTGCTGTTTTGGAGGCTGCCCTACTTCCTGCTGCTGTTGTTGTTGGTGCTGCTGTCGATATTGCCGGTGCTGCTGTCGATATTGCCGGTGCTGCTGTGACTGCTGCTGTTCTGGACAAAGTTGTTGCTCATTTCTCTTTTGATGTCGGTGACGATCTTCATCAGAAAACATAGCTCCCTGGTCTTTGATGGTATTAGTTTGGCTTGCTTTAGATGTACGTATCAAGTCAGTGTTGCTGTGGATTGGGTTTGGCCGTCTTTTGTTTTGTTGCTGGAGTTTGAGGTTTTCAATGTGTGCAAGCAGCCTTTGCTCATCATGTATTTTCCGCTGATGTTTCCGTGCGATGCGCACCAGCAATGTAGAAAGCACGGTCATTACTATGATAGATGGAACAACTATGATATCCGAAAATACCACCATAGCAAGTAGATATATTTCATGTGATATGAATTTCTCCAAATGTATGGTTGTCGAGTTACCAGCCACCAAGCTTGACTGTGTGACTGCACCCATCACTCCTCCAAATGAGACTGCAATGATCCAGCTAGCAGCAATGGCAGCAGCACCTTTCCTGTTTGTCATCAAGCGGATGTAGTGCATCGGATAAGAGACTTTACAGTAGCGATCTACTGATAGAGTGACAGAACTCAGAAAAAAACTGCTGAAAAAAACAATCCACTGGCCAACCATTATTCCACACTCGCTAACTTTAACTTCCAGATCACCAGCAATTGGGAGCATGAGTATATTACCCAAACTCATAAGTAGTTCTGTTATGCATAAATTGCAGAGGAAACTGTTGGAGACGCTGTGCAGATGACGGCTGAACACGACTGAGAGTATGATAAATGTGTAAATCAGGGCTGAAGTTGAGCTAACAATTGCAAGAGCTGTGAATAAGTGAGAAACAGTGCTGTTTACGTCAGAGTTATCCATGGTAGTTGTTTGACACAAAATTTCAATGAAAGTCTGGTCTTTCAATCTCTGAGGTTGCCAGCTTAGAGGAGCCAGGTGTGCTTCTGTTTTTGAAGAAAGTTGGTGGGACAATCCCTTTCATAAAATGGTCACTCCGTCGATTCTTATATGTTCAATCTCATGTCTTAGAGACGCCAATGTCCAATAGCCAGAGCCTAGTTCTCATGATGTGGTAGGAACAATCCAAATATCAAATCTCACCTCACAATCGCCTAGAGTGTTGAGAAGCCAGGGCTGTATATCCATCAGTCACAAGAACAGGGTTGAGGCAAGCAGGACTATCCCATGCCAACTGTCTTCAACTGAAACATCCACATCTACTCAAATTTCAAACTGAACAAGTAGCAGATCCATTTAAGCAAAGCTTTTAAATCACAAGACTTTGAGGCTCTGACAGTGACGGTCTCGTTATTACATCCCAAATTATTTTTTTCGGAGCCTGAATGATCTTGTCATACGATCAGTCTAATTAAAGCGGACAGATCCTTTAAATTGCATTATTGAAGCCATTAACTTGCTATACTCATTAGCGTAGAGGATGGAGTTGGTAAACAGTAGTTGTGATCAAAAACTGCCTTGTTTGTATACCCATTTAGTAACGATATTCTGAGCTCAATTTGACTGCAAGTAACAATTGCTTAGAACAGAGGGCGGTCAGACTGATACGTATTAAAGCTTGTCCTATGCTCTATATTCCAACAACCCTTTAATCTGACAACCCCATACAATTTATTCGCTAGGGCTAGAGTTAGGGTTAGGTTTAGGTTTATGAAAATACACTAAGGTTGTCGGAACATAAGGTTGTCGGAACATAGGAGTTTTACTGCTTTATATGAGTATTGGATGACTTTTCCAGACACAAGATGGCAGTATAGACTTATAGGGGTTAATTTATTCTCACTTTAATGCAAGGAGTAACATTTGTGAACTGTCATAAAGGAAATGTAAGCTTTGAGTAACCCTTGTTCTGGTATGCTGGAAAAGTTTTGATCGATCCAGCAAAAAAAACAATGATGCCGTTGAACGTATGCATGTATAAACTAAGCTAAGGTACTAAATGGTTGATCACTCGAAAAAGTGGTGGCATAAATCCATTTTTAAAAGTAGTGAGATGGTTCTGCCATTTTGGTACTAGCATGAAATAATGAATGACCATCAGTTTGTCTATTGTCAAGGCGGATCCAAGGTACGGTAAATCGGGCAGATAATCATGGAAGCACGCAGCGCAAACTGTTATGTAACAGCATTTGAACCAGGGACAGCTGCAGGACCCAGGAATTTGATTTCGTTAATTTTTATATATTTTTTTATGACAAATCCCTCTTTTGCATTCTTAGGTGTTCTGTGCTATCTACATGTATCTTTTGAGCAAAATTAGTATGAACATTAAATTTGTATAAATATTAAACTGTATTTTTATTTAATGATATTGACAGAGAAAATGACCAACAGCATGTAGCTGAAAGGGTCATTTAACAATGATACAAGTATAGTTACAATTAAAAATACAAAACTCACTCACGCTTAAAAGCCCAAGAGTAAAAAGTTACAAGTATTTTTATACAATTAATTTGCGAAATTTTCTCTCAAGGTGCCCCCCCCCCTAAAAATACAAAAGTTGATAAGTATGCTCACTTGGGCATTCTGAACTTATCTGGGTTATATTGTGAGCAGGAGATATATATTGAATTACTTGTATTTTGAAATAACAATGAAACAAGCGAGGCAAAAGTTAAGGAAGCGTGCAAGCATTGTGAAACTTTCCTCGGCACTGGGAAAATAGATAGAATTGTGACACACCTTGATGCATTTTTGGTCTTTTGTATTTTTTGAGCAGCATAAGTATAGTTGTTTAATTGTCACATATACACATATTTATGTACAGTGAAAAGCATTTTGGTTTTGCACGTCTGAAGAACATTATAATATATACATTACAACTTAGTTACACACTAAAAATCACATGAACAGAAGCTTGAACTTATTGAGGATTTTTCTTCTTTAACTTTGACCACTTTCTTGAAAAAGAAGTAGGCGAAAATTGACACGAAAATTGAAACCTACAAGGGGGTGGGGTTTGGGGCCCGCCAAAGGGCCCTGGAACACTTTGTGTGTTTATTGTTGGGTTTTCTGTTTTACGGTCACCCTACTTTTGCTCTCTTTTCTTTCTTTTTCTTTTATCAAAAAATAAGGGTCACGCTGCATGCACCCTCATATTTTCCCTGATTGCTATCACAGTCTCAAAGGCATTTCACATCATACATGTACATGTACATGTAGTTTAGTTTGTGGCGTGTCGTGGCCGAGCGGATAAGAGCTCCGGACTCAAGCTCTGGTGTTTTCGACTCAGCAGAGTGTGGGTTCGAGTCCCGGTCGGTCGTGACACTTGTGTCCTACAGCAAGACACTCAACCATGATTGCTTCGTCCTTCGGATGGGACGTAAAGCAGTTGGCCCCGTGTGTTGTGTAATGCACGTAAAAGAACCCAGTACACTTATCGAAAAGAGAAGGGGTTCGCCCCGGTGTTCCTGGTTTGATTGGCTGCATATTGCGCCACAGCACCTCGTAAACCATTACATGGTGCTATGTAAAGGAGTAGGTCTCATACTTCAAAAAACGAAGCCCCACACACCTTGCAGGAAATTAATGTTGAAGCGCCTTGAGCGTCACTGAGTGACGGATATGAGCGCTATATAAGAAGCCATTATTATTATTATTATTATTATTTAGAAGTAAATCAGAAATTAAGTGTGCACAGGGCTTGCTCGAGACAAGCTGATTACATTGTTCTCATTCTTTCATGCTTACTTTTGATTATTTAGTCAAATAATAGGCCATTTTTTCACCACTTGCCGAAATCTGGGGGATGATCCCCGCCCCTTCCCCCTCTAAAAAGTGGGGGACATGTCCGCCCGCCCCATCGTCTTATGCCGTTGAGAATTTGAGACAAATAGGGCTTACTGTAGTGCGCAAATAAACCATTAGGCCTGTGTTATCAATTGTTCCTTTTGCAAAGTTTAGTGTAGATTTTATGTAACACTTGACGGTGTTCACTCTGCGTGTATGTCAGAAATAAAGTCCCAACAATCATTTGACATGATGCAACCAAAGAAAAAATTAGGATGAGTTTATAAGTTAAGTTGTTAATAGCAGTAGCTCTGGTGACATAAAGTATGTTTATGATGATGATTACCGGAAGCCAAGCTGCTGTTAAGGTAAAGAAGTGAACAATGAAAAAGCAGGTACTTTTACTGTTCTTTGGGCAATGTCTCTTTTCTAGTGGGGGTGCACAAAACTGCTTACGGTTTTGATGTTGTCCTTTTTCATGTCGCTGCTGCAGCTGCAGCTGCGCTTGTTGCTGTTGCACCTGGACCTGCTGTTGATTTTGCTGCAGCATTTCCTGCTGCAGCTCCATTTCTCTGTCTGGATGTTGCAGTTGTTGTTTGTTTTGCTGTTTTGCAGGCTGCCCTACTTCCTGCTGCTGTTGTTGTTGGTGCTGCTGTCGATATTGCCGGTGCTGCTGTGACTGCTGCTGTTCTGGACAAAGTTTTTGCTCACTTCTCTTTTGATGCTGGTGACAATCTTCATCGGAAGCCATAGCTCCCTGGTCTTTGATGGTATTAGTTTGGCTTGCTTTAGATGTACGTATCAAGTCAGTGTTTCTGTGGATTGGGTGTGGCCGTCTTTTGTTTTGTTGCTGGAGTTTGAGGTTTTCAATGTGTGCAAGCAGCCTTTGCTCATCATGTATTTTCCGCTGATGTTTCCGTGCGATGCGCACCAGCAAAGTAGAAAGCACGGTCATTACTATGATAGATGGAACAGCTATGATATCCAAAAATACCACCAAAGCAAGTAGATATATTTCATGTGATATAAGCTCCTCAAAATGTATGGTTGTCGAGTTACCAGCCATCAATCTTGACTGTGTGACTGCACTCATCACTCCTCCAAATGACACTGCAATGATCCAGCTAGCAGCAATGGCAGCAGCACCTTTCCTGTTTGTCATCAAGCGGATGTAGTGCATCGGATAAGAGACTTTACAGTAGCGATCTACTGATAGAATGACGGAATTCAGACAAAAGCTGCCCAAAAAAACAACCATCTGGCCAATTATTATTCCATACTTGCTATTTTTAACTTCCAGATGTGTGTAATTAGCCATTGGGAGCATGATAATATTACCAAAACTCATAAGTAGTTCTGTTATGCATAAATTGCAGAGGAAACTGTTGGAGCTGCTGCGAAGATGATGGCTGAACACGACTGAGAGTATGATAAATATGTAAATTGGTGCTGTTATTGAGCCCACAATTACAAGAGCTATGGAGATGTAAGCAACAATGAGATTTTCTTCAGAGTTATCCATGGTAGTTGTTTGACACAAAACTTCAATGACAGTCTGGTCTTTCAATCTTTGAGGTTGCCAGGTGAGAGCAGCCAGGTGTGCTTCTGTTTTTGAAGAAAGTTGGTGGAACAAACCCTTCCCGTAAAAAATGGTCACTCCATTGATTCTTTTATGTTCAATCTCATGTCTTAGAGACGCCAATGTCCAATAGCCAGAGCCTAGTTCTCATGATGTGGTAGGAACAATCCCATCTTAAATCTCACCTCACAATAGCCTAGAGTGTTGAGTAGCCAGGGCTGTATATCAATCAGTCACAAGAACAGGGGTGAGGCAAGCAGGACTATCCCATGCCAACTGTCTTCAACTGAAACATCCACATCCGCTCAAATTTCAAAATGAACAAGTAACAGATCCATTTAAGCAAAGCTTTTAAATCACAAGACTTTGAGGCTCTGACAGTGACGGTCTCGTTATTACATCCCAAATTATTTTTTGCGGAGCCTGAATGATCTTGTCATACGATCAGACTAATTACAGCGGACAGATCCTTTGAATTTCATTTGTGAAGCCATTAACTTGCTATACTCATTAGCGTAGAGGATGGAGTTGGTAAACAATAGTTGTGATCAAAAACTGCCTTGTTTGTATACCCATTTAGTAACGATATTCTGAGATCAAATTGACTGCAAGTAACAATTGCTCAGAACAGAGGGCGGTCAGACTGATACGTATTAAAGCTTGTCCTTTGCTCTATATTCCAACAACCCTTTGTTCTGACAACCCCATACGATTTATTCGCTAGGGCTAGAGTTAGGGTTAGGTTTAGGTTTATGAAAATACACTAAGGTTGTCGGAACATAAGGTTGTCGGAACATAGGAGTTTTACTGCCCTATGTGAGTATTGGGTGACTTTTTCAGACACAAGATGGCAGTATAGACTTATAGGGGTTAATTCATTCTCACTTTATTTCAAGGAGTAACATTTGTGAACTGTTATAAAGGAAATGTAAGCTTTGAGTAACCCTTGTTCTGGTATGCTGGAAAAGTTTTGACCGATCGAGCAAAAGCTGACAACAATGATGACTTTGAACATACGCATGTAGAAACTACGCTAAGATACTAAACGGTTGATCACTCGCAAAAGCGGTGGCGTAAATCCGTGCTGAAAAGTAGGGGGATGGTTCTGCCATTTTGGTACTAGTATGAAATCACAGATAACTATCAGTTTGTCTATTGTCAAGGTGGATCCAAGGTACGGTAAATGTGGCAGATAATCATAGAAGCATGGCAGTGCAAACTGTTATGTAACAGCATTTGAGCCAGGGACAGCTGCAGGACCCCGGAATTTTGATTTCTTTAATTTTTATATATATATTTTTTATGACAAATTCCTCTTTTGTATTCTTAGGTGTTATGTGCTATCTTTTGAGCAAAATAAGTATGAACATTAAATTTGTATAAATATTAAATTGTATTTGTATTTAATGATATTGACAGACACAATGACCAACAGCATGTAGCTGAAAGGGTCACTTAACAATGATACAAGTATAGTTACAATTAAAAATACAAACTCACTCACACTTGAGGGTCCAAGAGTAAACAGTTAAAAGTATTTGTATACAATTAATTTTTGAAATTTTCTATCAAGGTGCCCCCCCCCTTAAAGAACAAACATTCATAAATATGCTCACTTGTGCATTCTGAACCTATCTGGTTATATTGTGAGCAGGAGATATATTGAATTAGATGTATTTTTAAATAAAAATGAAACAAGTGAGGCAAAAGTTAAGGAAGCGTGCAAGCATTGTGAAACCTTCCTTGGCAATGGGAAAATAGATAGAATTGTGACACACTTGGATGCATTTTTGGTCTTTTGTAATTTTTTAAGCAGCATTTCATAAGTATAGTTGTTTAATTGTCACATGTGCACATAATTATGTACAGTGAAAAGCATTTTGGTTTTGCACGTTTGAAGAACATTATAATATGTACATTACAATTTAGTTACGCACTAAAAATCACATGGACACAAGCTTGAACTTATTACGAATTTTTCTTCTTTACCTTTGACTGCTTTCTTGAAAAATAAGTAGGCAAAAATTGACACGAAAATTGAAACCTACAAGGGGGTGGGGCTTGGGGCACGCCAAAGGGCCCTGAAACACTTTGTGTGCTTATTTTGTTGGGTTTTCTGTTTTTCGGTCACTCTACTTTTGCTCTTTTTTTCCCCTTTTTTTGTTTTCTTTTTTTAACAAAAAAAATAAGGGTCACGCTGCATGCACCCTCATATTGTCCCTGACTGCTATCACAGTGTCAAAGGCATTTCACATCATACATGTAGTTTAGTTTAGAAGTAAATCAGAAATTAAGTGTGCACAGTGCTTGCTTGAGACAAGCTGATTACATTGTTCTCATTCTTTCATGCTTACTTTTGATTAATTAGTCAAATAGTAGGCCATTTTTTCACCACTTGCCGAAATCTGGAGGATGACCCCCGCCCCCTTCCCCCTCTAAAAAGTGGGGGACATATCCGCCCACCCCCATCGATTTATGCCTTTGGGAATTTTAGACAAAAAGGGCCTACTGTAGTGCGTAGAGAAACCATTAGGCCTGTGTTATCAATTGTTCCTTTTGCAAAGTTTAGTGTAGATTTTATGTAACATTCGACGGTGTTCACTCTGCGTGTACGTCAGAAATAAAGTCCCAACAATCATTTGACATAATGCAACCAAAGAAAAAATTAGGATGAGTCTAAAAGTTAGGTTGTAAATAGCAGTAGATCTGGTGACATAAAATATGTTTAAAATGATGATTGCCGGAAGCCAAGCTGCTGTTAAGGTAAAGAAGTGAACCATGAAAAAGCAGGTACTTTTACTGTTCTTTGGGCAATGTCTCTTTCCTAGTGGGGCTGCGCACAACTGCTTACGGTTTTGATGTTGTCCTTTTTCATGTCGCTGCTGCAGCTGCACTTGTTGCTGTTGTTGCTGTTGCACCTGGACCTGCTGTTGATTTTGCTGCGGCATTTCCTGCTGCAGCTCCTTTTCTCTGTCAGGATATTGCAGTTGTTCTTTGTTTTGCTGTTTTGGAGGCTGCCCTACTTCCTGCTGCTGTTGTTGTTGCTGCTGTGACTGCTGTTGTTCTGGACAAAGTTGTTGCTCATTTCTCTTTTGATGCTGGTGACGATCTTCATTAGAAACCATAGCTCCCTGGTCTTTGATGGTATTAGTTTGGCTTGCTTTAGATGTATGTATCAAGTCAGTGTTGCTGTGGATTGGGTTTGGCTGTCTTTTGTTTTGTTGCTGGAGTTTGAGGTTTTCAATGTGTGCAAGCAGCCTTTGCTCATCATGTATTTTCCGCTGATGTTTCCGTGCGATGCGCACCAGCAAAGTAGAAAGCACGGTCATTACTATGATAGATGGAACAGCTATGATATCCAAAAACACCACCGTAGCAAGTAGATATGCTTCATGTGATATGAATTTCTTCAAAGGTATGGTTGTCGAGTTACCAGCCACCAAGCTTGACTGTGTGACTGCACCCGTCACTCCTCCAAATGAGACTGCAATGATCCAGCTAGCAGCAATGGCAGCAGCACCTTTCCTGTTTGTCATCAAGCGGATGTAGTGCATCGGATAAGAGACTTTACAGTAGCGATCTACTGATAGAGTGACAGAACTCAGAAAAAAATTGCTGAAAATAGCAATCGAATGGCCAACCATTATTCCACACTCGCTAACTTTAACTTCCAGATCACCAGCAATTGGGAGCATGATAATATTACTAAAACTCATAAGTAGTTCTGTTATGCATAAATTGCAGAGGAAACTGTTGGAGACGCTGTGCAGATGACGGCTGAACACAACTGAGAGTATGATAAATGTGTAAATCGGGGCTGAAGTTGAGCCAACAATTGCAAGAGCTGTGAATAAGTGAGAAACAGTGCTGTTTACGTCAGAGTTATCCATGGTAGTTGTTTGACACAAAATTTCAATGAAAGTCTGGTCTTTCAATCTCTGAGGCTGCCAGCTTAGAGGAGCCAGGTGTGCTTCTGTTTTTGAAGAAAGTTGGTGGGACAATCCCTTCCATAAAATGTTCACTCCGTCGATTCTTTGATGTTCAATCTCATGTCTTAGTGACGCCAATGCAGAATGGCCAGAGCTGAATTCTCATCTCACAACCGCCTAGAGTGTAGAGTTGCCAGGGCTGTATCCATCTGTAATGACATATTGATTGCGGCTAGGATGAAATGACTGTTTCATTTGATTCAACTTAAAATCTGACATGCACTCAAATTACGGACACGCAACAGACCCATTAAAGGTATAGGGTCATAGATTGGTTTTTCTCAACGTATTGCTGATTTATAGGCAAGATTATCAATAAAGACATAATATAAGTCACCTGTGGAAGCTTCAGCTAAATACAGTGTCTGCTTGTTGAAAAAAAACTGTCACAGTATTTTCATCAAGAACATCAATTCCTTTACTGTTTTAAACGAAGTGACGGCAGGTACCAACTGCATCTCTGGCTGCAGCATTCACAAACGGACACCACGGAAGTTTGACTCTCCAAAAGTCGCCTATTTTAGGCAATCAATCTTTTGAGAGTCAAATTTGTCAACGTTGAATTGTAATTTATGGAGGCACCTCAGACGAAACAAATTTCGCAGGATGCTTCCGTACCGATACCACCTTAATAACAAGTAAGCTTTGAGATAGAAATGACACAACTTCTTTGTCGAGGTCATTACCAAAGTATGACCCTACCTTTAAAGCCAAAGCTCTTAAATCTCCGGAGATCCAGACACTTTTTTATTGATGTTGACTTTCTCGTTATTACTTCCTCAAATTAGTTGTTGCTTAGCCTCGCTGTTCTCATCATACGCCCAGTCTAATAAAAGCTGATGTTGACACTGCAGCAATGAAGCCATTAGCTGGTTAGTGCTCATTAGCGTAGAGGAAAGAGTTTGTCAACAGCTGTTTGGATTATACTGCCTTTTATTTGTTTGTTTACCGTTCATTTAATTAGATCAATATATATACTGATGAGGTTTCTCCAGAGACTGTGTTGTATCCTGCAGATCCATCAGTAGCCACAATTGCACACTAGGGTTGTCAGTCAGAAGCGTAATTACGTATTACGCTGTAATTGGTTTTTATTACCGGTCCCCCTGTACACCCCTTCCATATGGCCTCATCACACTCTCAAAAGAGGCCATCCCTGAGGCCAAAAGGAGGCAGATCATTGGACGATAGCTGTTCTTTGTGCGTGAAAACGTGCGCGTGACCTCGGCGTACTTGTAGCATTTCACGTTATATGCAAAGGGGGTCTATTGATTTCCATAGACCCCTTGCACAACTCGGAACGCACCTCTGAACAATGCACGTCTACCATGTCTGACATCATTTTGGGAGTCAAATCTTTTGTGCATGTTTGTGCACGCCCTTACCAAAATGTCTAAATTCATTCCAATTGGATCCCCAGTTGGAAAGAATTGGATTGAGTTGGTATTGAGTTGGTGTGAGTTGGTTTATATTGGAATACTGAATTTCCAGTTGGAATAAAATCTTAGACCAACTCAGTCCAACTGGAAATCCAATTGGAGTCAGTTGGCTTGATATCATTGAATTGGAATTAGTTGGAATTTATTTCTACCAATTGGAAATTTCACCTTCCAATAATTTTCCAGTTGGAAATTTTATTTCCCAACAGAGGCCAATTGGAAAAACAATCTTCATATTATTCCAATGTCACCAACTGGATTTAGAATTGGTTAATTGCACTGGTGTAAATCCCTCGAGTGGGGTGGGATATACTACAATGTATATCCCAATAAGTTTTTTGACTCTCAGCCAAATGGGTATAAACTACTTTTTTTGCTCAATGGTCTAATGAGCGGTATCAATCTGTCGGTCTATTAAGCTGTCAGACCAATGGGCTGTCAGAACAGTGGGTAAAAACTTATTTGTGGATGTAGTCGAAAATATCCAATTGGGTCTAGTTGGAAAAATCATGTGATGTGTACATGTTTTGATTGTGTGTGGGCAATGTGACGGCTGCAGTACATTCACTTAATGTTATGCACCACTACATCCTGAACAAGAGTTTGTACAGGTTCGTTAGTCCATTCCAGTGGTCTTGGATGAGACCAATGGGGGCCGAGGGAAGTGATGGGAGTCCTCCAAATAGGTTAAAGGGCAGGAGACTTTATCGGAATTTGGTCATTTTAGTTTGTCTGCTGCCACCAGGGGCACATTTTGGCGACCCTGTCCAGAAGCATAATTGAGCTCGGTCATTGGTTAATTTTTGTTGCAAGTTCGTTTGTGCCGTGGTGCGAAGCTGTTCCGACCAAACCTTAACTGAGTTGTTGGCACGGTTAGGCTTGGTTTCAAGATGGTGGATTTTACAAACTAACAAAAAAATTCAACATAGTTGTTTTAAAACTTATAAACATTGAAACAGAAAATGCAATAATGTTGTTTCGTTCTCATGGAAAGTAAAATAAAGGCTGATTAGAATGCATTAAGTTTCATTATTTAGTTTTTGCCCTTACACCGATGTGTATTATGTAAAGTCAATACATTCTTAACTTCTGTGAAGAAGAAAAAAAATCCTCTGGCATACCACTCAGGTGGGATTTGAACCCACGACCTTTGCCATGCTATTAGAGCAGATGTCTTACCACTAGACCACCGAGCTAGCCCGTTGGCTAGAGGCATTAAGTTTTGTCCTCAAAAGTTTTGACATTTCCTCTGACAGGTGCATGTGTTTCTGACTCATTTATCCCTGAGCGAGGCAGCAAGAGAGAGGAGTGTCGTGGAGATCTGGAGGTTTATGTCTCAGTTCACTGGCCCTGCTGTTCTACTTGGGGACCTGAATGCCGAGCCGCAAAGCAAATGCATAAGGTACAAAGCTTAGCAAATTCTTCTTGTTCTAGCGAATTCTTCTTGTGTCCACACACCCACACAGATGCACACACACATTCTCAAAAATGCATCCTTGTGGAGCATTCTTTTGTTCCTTTTCTAATTGTCCCTGCACTTAACAGGTTCCCATAGACTTTGTACACAAATTTCCTTGTGGAGCACCCCGGTCTTCAGAATTTCCATGGGGAGACCTTTTGTTTTCCCTTTTTTTTTTGTGTCCTTGGTCTCCATAAGGTACCGAAGATGAAGACACAGCTCTTTGTTTCAGTCACTCTGTGGACATTCGTTTGTTCTGTACACTTAAGGAAAATCCTATTCTTCAACATTGCAACAACAAAAAACACTGTGTGGACGCGTGTAAGTCCACAAAGCGTTTCAAGTTCCTACTTTATGTAGACCTCTTTTGTTCTCAGGTCAATACTTTGTATGGAGTGCACGGACAACCTTACAGATCAGGTTTGTGGGGTCTAGCTATTGTTCTATTATTCCCTTTTCCAAAGAATTCCTCTGGGGTCCAGGTTGAACCAAGACAAACTTTGTGGGCTCATTCATTGTTTAAAAAGACCCCACAAGGGCCTGTGCATAAGCCTAGGGCTGAACGCAGGCTTTGGCACTTTCGCTGAATTCAGCAAGGTCTCCAGCATCATGTTTCTGCTACAGTAGGGGACATCTGGGCAATTATAGTAAAGTGTCTTGCTCAAGGACGTAAGTTAATTTACCTTCACAGTTTTTGCCTTCACAGGTACCCATTTACTCCTGGGTGAAGAGAAGCAAATGTTGTTAAGAATCCTGTTCAAGGACACAAGCTTATTTATCTTTGCCCTCACAGGTACCCATTTACTCCTGGGTGGGGAGAAGCAATCATAGTTAAGTGTCTCGCTCAAAAACAGAAACTAATGTACCTATGGGTATGCCCTCACAGGTACCCATTTACTCCTGGGTGAAGAGAAGCAAATATCATCTTCAAAGCCTGCAAAACCTTGCTCCTCGATACTTAACTGATCGGCTAATGCCATATACTCCTGCCCGATCACTTAGGTCATCTGCTGATACATCTCTCCTCAGGGTCCCTGCAGTCACACTTAAATCAGCTGGAGAGAGAGAGAGCTTTCTGCAGGGTGGCACCACAGCTATGAAACAGACTTCCTGCTGACTTCAGAAATTTGAACTCTCTAGCTGTTTTTGAATTACGTCTTTTAATGCAGAATGTAACAAGATTTTGTATTTGTAAACATTTATTCATGCTTTTTTTTGCCGTGCATTGAGCCCTCTTCTGTTGCTTTTGCCTATTGAAAAAGTTGTTGGGCTTAATTTGTTTTGTAAAATGTTGTAACTTTTTACCATTTGTTTTGCTTACATCAATACTTGGGGTTTAGCTTTTTTATGTACAGCGCCTTTGAGCAATTTCTTGGATATACAACCCTTTATAAATGCAGTTACTGTTGTAATTATTATTGTTATAAAGCATCTTGCTCAAGGACACAAGTGTCATGACCAGGATTGGAACCCACACCCTGAAAACGTACCCACCAGAACTTGAGTCCGGTACACCAGAACTTAGTTTCTGGTCAATTTTAGTTTTGTGATGCATTCATTTTTCAATAGCTAGAGTCTTTAATGAAAGTGGGGGGAAATATTGCAAGTTTCTAAACTTTGCTTTAAAATGGTGTCAAACTCCATTGTGTTTGATATCCTTCTAATACGCATTTTGTCAACATTCTAAAACATTCAATGACGTCACATTTCAAATATATGGGTCTGTACAGTTTTGTACACAAAAGTTCATTCCTGAATTTTGATGACACTCAATCAAAGCGGTATTGAATTGAGGTCAGGACTGGCGCCAAAAATCCTCTTCGGATCATACACGCCCATTTATTGTTGATATCCAATGACGTCATGTTTCAAATTTCGCTCAGAAAAGCGTATCAAATAAAGTTACTATTTTACACAACTTTAATTCAAGGTTAGTGACTTGTATTTGTTTTTTTCCCCCACATTTATAAGGACTCTATCTATTGGAAAATGAGTGGACCACAAAACTGAATTTGACCTTGGAGCCCCTCTTTAATGATACTGAGTGGTAGATCTGACAAAATAAACGTATACAGTTTTCGTGTTCTGTAATATCAACCATAATATGCATGAACTAACAAGACAGTGTAAATTTGGGCTTAATCTGTTGTGTGGGTCAAGAGAAAATAGTGAAAAATCACGCACAATATTCAGCATGTTAACACATTGTTCTTAATTTCGGTTGTAACAACCAAAATCAGCTGTTGTGTCTTTTTAGTTTTTTTTGGTACAGTATTCTCAATTGTGACTTCATTTCAGACGGAAATATTTCAGCGGGAAAAAAATGGTTCTAAAATGAACATAATCAGTAAGCTTTTCAGACTAGAATTAAACAATGATGTTTTTTATCTTTACCAATCCTGCCTACTACAGAAAGCCAATTGTGTGTCTTTGATTTTACTTCAGGTTTCTCCGTGGGGAGGTGGAGATAGACAACGTCACAACTGAGAGATTACAAGATGCCTGGCTTATAAACAACAAAGAACCAAGGCAAGTTCAACCATAGAGCAAGGACAGAGTCTCTGTCCTTGCTCTATGATTCAACAGACCAGGGCCAAATTTCGGAGCTGCTTAAACAGTGAATTATGCTTAGCAACTCTCTTCTAAGCGAAAATAAGCAGGTTACCAGTCACAGATTGTACACGTGACATGGAACTTTGGCTGTTAACCTTACTCTGGTAAGCATGATTTTGTTATGCTTATCTACTCTTTGTGCTTAAGCAGCTCTATGAAATTGAGCCCAGGTCAATAGACCACAGAACTGTTTAAGCACAAAAAGTAGCTAAGCACAACAAAATTATGCTAACTAGGACATGGTTACCAGTCAAACTACCACGTCACTTGTACAATTTGTGACTGGTGTCCTGCTCTTTTCTGCTTACAAGAAAATTGATAAGCAATATTTTTTGATTAAGCAGCTCTATGAAATTGGGCCCAGGAATTTCATTAAAGTACGTAATGATAGTGGTTGTCAAGCAGCGAAAGCATGCTCTAAAATAATCTTCTCTGTTCTTATATAGTGCCTTATCTACGAGCATCTCAAAGTGCTTGTTATTTAACGACAGGTTTGCAAGGTTTTAAATTATGAGACCCTCTTTATACAGCACCTTGTGAGAGTTTCAAAGGTGGGCGGTGCCAATCTGCGTCCATCCATGCCAGAAACACAGGGGGAAACCCCTTCTCTTAACGATTAGTGTATTGGGTTCTACAACTTGCATAACACAACACACATGACCTACGGCTTTTCGTCCAATCTTGAGGACAAAACAGTTATGGTTAAGTGTCTTGCTTAATGAGACAAGTGCCATGACTAGGACCCAAACCTACTCTCTGACAACACCTGAGAACTTGAGTCAAGTGCACCAGACGGCTCGACCACAACATGCCACAAGTACAGGTGGTATAGGTACCAAATCCCACCCTCGATGTCTTGGGTTTTTGGTCTCAGAGGAAATACATTACTGCCTGTTATCTTCATCCTCAAAAATGTGCTTGTTTCTGCAGGGTTGGCCGCAAGTCGTATGCCACCGATGAGGCCAGAGATAATGGTCTGACCTTCAGCACACTCGATGAATTTCTTGTCAAAAGGGTAAATATCTCCTGATGTTTTAAACAGTTTTTCAAGAGCGTCTCCAAGGTCCAAATCTGGGCCCGATTTCATAGAGCCGCTTAATTAACGGCCGATTTTGTGCTTACTGAGTGATTTCCATTTCATAGCGCTGCTAACCGTAAGCACACGAAAAGGCATGCTAACCTTCCGGTGCTTACTGTATGAAAATGAATGATGTAATAATGCAAATCCATGGTGAACACGCAAGATGGCTGCCTAAGCACATTTTTCTGCTATAGTTGGCACCAAAATTTCCTTACCATTAAGCAGCGCTATGAAATAAGTTAGGCCCGGGTGTGATGCCCTCATTTTCCAATAGATAGAGTCCTTATGAAAGTGTGGGTGGGGGGGGGGGGGGTTTACAAATATCTAGCCTCAAGTTAAAATGGTGTAAAATGCCATTGTATTTGATACTCTTTCAGAGCAAAATTTGAGACAATTGGAACAACAATTGGGTCCGCGTATTTCAAAGAGAAATCAGTCAAAATGGCAAATTCAAGGCCCCTTATTTCAGGAATGAACCAACTAAAAGAATCCTGTACAAAAATGTACAGACCCATATATTTTAAATGTGACACCATTGGATGGTTTTACAATGTCGACAAAAAGTGCACTGGAAGGGTATAAAATACAATGGCATTTTACACTGTTTTAAATGTGAGGTTTGAGACTTGTAAGTTTGTTTCAAAATGAGTGCATCACAAAGCTGATTTGCCCCTCTTGACACTATGAGACTTATGTTGTAAAGTAACTCACTCTTTATAGCTTGAAGGAATGCCCTTGATAATTTTATTTTTAATAATCTATTTTTGTCTTTCAGATTGATTATGCATTTTTAAGGCTACCTGACGATATGCAAATGACGAAAATTTCATTGGTGGATGATGGGAAACGGGGAGCTATGGCAGCGTCTGATCATCTCGGATTAAAAGTGTCAATAGAGGGGGTATGACTCCTTTGAATTTTAGCTAACGGGTCAAACTTGAGGTCTGTCGTCTGAAGACTTTTTTTTAAATCTCTTGAAGCTAAGAAACTATTTAAGTCTAAATTTTAAATATTTTTATATCTGGTACTTAATTTTTTTATACCAAAACAAGAGAGGAATCTCTTCAAATTCTTTACTTTTTAATCAAAGTGCTAGCTTTTATATTGTCACTTTTTATATTATGAGGAAAGAGATAAATAAACCACAAGGAAAACTTACTACATAAACTTTAGAAACTAGAGTGGGTTATTACTTGGTATTTTAAACAAAAAATCACATCCCCTTAAGGTGATCCCCTGGCTGCCGCTTCCCAGGTTGTATCGTAAACTTGGGTGTGATCCCTGGCTATACGGCAGTTACAGGTTGAATGGTTTTCGACTGGCACCCCGAACAAAGATATCGACAAAATAGGGAGACTGCCAATATAGGGCTAGATGGCTCAGTTAGTAGAGTGCTGGTACGTTAATTTGTTCAAGTCCTGCTCTCGTAAATTTTCTTCGTTCAACCCCAAATTATATATTTTTGATAAAATATTAAATTATGCAAGGGTAGCTCAGTACTTATGTAAGGGTAGCTCAGTACTTATGTAAGGGTAGCTCAGTACTTATGCAAGGGTAGCTCAGTACTTATGCAAGGTACTAAAGAGAACCTCTTTACTCAAATTCAGTTTTGTGATGCCCTGGTTTTCCAGTCTTGAACCTCACATTAAAATGATGTAAAAATGTCATTCTATTTGATACCCCTTCCAATAGAAATTTGAATCATGATGTCATTGGATGTCAGCAACAAATGGGTCTGTACATCCCACACAGAATTTGTTCGCTTTTTATAAGGTCAAATTCAACGCCGTTTCAATTGAATATCATGGATATTCAGAAATGGACTGAAAATTTCCCCGTACAAAACTGTACAAACCCCTATTTGAAATGTGATGTCCTTAATTTTTTTTTATTATTTTAATAATAACAATTTTCGGAGCTGGAAGTGTATCAAACACAATGGCATTTTCGAGCATTTTAATGTGAGGTTATAGAGACTTGTGTTTCTCCCAACTTTCTTGAGGACTCTATCTATTGGAAAACAAGTGCATCACAGAACTCAATTTGATTTTGGAGCCCCTCTTTGATAGGTGTGCACAACATTGGTATTAAAAAGAGTGAAACTATAAATGTCCGCAGATTTGAATATAACTTACATCGTATAAAGATGGTCATTGTGGAAAACTGCCCTCGAAATATTTTTGCTGAAAAGCTCTGGTTTTGAGAAATGAGTAAAAACAATTAGTTTTGATCTTGCGAGTCTGAAATTCAGTGTTTGAAAACAGTGAAAACAGATTAACAGTTTTTCACTATTTTCTTGTGACTTTGATGACCAATCGAGGTCAAACTTTTACAGGTCTGCTCTTTTATGTATGTGATGCAGGGCTCGAAATTTACACTGGACCATAGGCCTGAGGCCAGTGATTTTAGCATCGGGCCAGTAAACTCATGACTGGACAAGTCCGGCGGTCTTGTGTTTTTGTTCACAAGTTGACTTTCAGTCTAAAACTTTCTCTCGATTCTGTTGAGTACTGAAGAGTACTAACCCATAATACAAATGAGATAAATCTTCTCTCATTCAAATTAAAACAGTTCAAATGTTAAACTGTGTCACATGTATAATTCTTTCGCATTTAGATTCTGGTCCAGTAAGCATTTGGAGCTACAAGCCCTACAGTCTTGTGACTATTCACCCCAAATTCGAGCCCCGTGTTGAATCACATAAAGTCCGGACATTGGTGTTTGACAATTACCAATGTTTTACACAAGCTTTTACCGTCAAAACTACAGTATTCCTATCAAATTTACAATACAGTACTTATTCACTGCAATAAAATGTGGACTTGTGTTAAAAATAATCTTAATGTTACAACAAAATGTGTCAAATATAGTTTGTGGTAAAATTGTTTTATAAATTGTCTCAAAAATGTGTGTTATATGGATGAATGAAATATTAAGTATTTGGTAACACGATTCTACAAGGACTAGTTTTAGGTGTTTTTTTTTTGGTGTTGCATTTACAACCTAATATTTTGATGGTGGGGGGGGGGGATATATAGTTTATACACATATTCTGCCTTATGATTGGTTTAGAGTGCACCTTATTTGTTTTAGAAAGCAGCGTGAACACGGTGGGCTATACCCTTTGCAACTAATGCACTGGTACTATATCCATAGTAACAGTACATGTAGCTTCTTGATACCTAGGCATCTTCACAGAATCTATGTATGGGTTGTTACAAAACAAATGCCGACTGCTATTACTCATGCTATCGTTAGAACTCCATCGGTGATCTGTGGAACTTTTCTGTTTTCCCCTGAGCTTCATTCACCTGAGGATAGAAGACTCCTAAGATCACCTCGGGAGTTGCAGTTTTCACTCGGGCATGCAATTTCTCAGGAATTTTCCTGATTTCAGGATCTTCTCCAAATCTCCTTGAGCCTTCAAATTTTCTTGAAAGAAGTACATGAAGTAAAGCAGTCACCAGGGGGAGAAAGAAGTAGCCCATTTTGTGTCTGAACCTGTAGTTTTGTATTTCTGGTGATGCACACAGTCTGTAAGCCTCCTGGATTGTAACACCTGGGAGGTTCTGGGTCTAGGATTAGGGGGCACCTAGGCTACCCAGCCATTTTTCAGGAATTTTCGCTTACCTCAAAAAATCTCATCTCTGAGTTTTTACCTTAGCTCTCTAAGCAGTCACTATCTGTGAACTCTTTGCAGGTCTTATTTATTCAGTCAAATGTATTACTTATAATTTAAATACTCTTTTTTAAATGACAGGGTTCTCCCCAGGTTTTTGTTAAAATTTGGGGGCATTCTGGACCCAAATTTTTGAAGTTTGGACAAAGCACGCTGAATTGAAACGTGGTCCTCGGACTATGTTTAAATACTTAGTGTTTATCTTTGGTTTTCAGCCCTACTGTGCAATCTAGGGCATTCTAAATGGCTTTATCTTTAAGTATCTTTGTGAATTTGGTCTGAAGTAAAACAGTTGTTTGTGTTTATTGTTTGCGATTCGCACGTATTGGCCTGCGATGCTCGTGTATCGACCCCGATATGCTAGCTTCTGCGTGGGTAATATCCTGAATGAAAGTGTTTGTGTTGTTTAGTTCTTAAGAAATAATGGAGTTAGGAGAATAAATGAAGTATATGGAATATGACCAAAATCGCAAAGAACAAGTTTGTAATTCTTTGAAATAAAGTTGGAACTCGTTAACATTCAACAAAACATTGCAGCCTATTTCATGGAATAGTTATTATAATAATAAATTGCAGTGCTTATACAGCATTTTATCTTCAAGCAAACTTGATTACATGATTCTGATTGGTCGATCCATGGCAACAACAGTGCGATAGTAGACCATATTGCACGGTCCATATTGTACCGTGCTTATTGCGCTGTTTAACTCAGTGTGTTGCGCCATTTTATGCTGCGTGTCAAGTTTGCTTGAAGATACAGTTGTTATCACTGGCACTTAAGAGTTAACTAAATATTGTCACACCAGACAGGCATCTCAAAGTGCCATTGGCATAACCAGGAAGAGGAGGTGGGGGGGGTATAGCCCCCACCCCCACTTAAATGACTCCCGCTTGCCCCAAAAAATTATATAATTGCCCCCGCTAGCCCCCCCCCCAATAAAAAATTATGTCTTTGCTCCCACTTCCCCCCCCCCCCCCCCACCAAATGAAAATATCTTGTTACACCACTGCAAAGCACTCGTCACTTTTATGCCAGGTATGCAGAGCGGTTTGAATTATGACGCCCATTAACAGCACCCGATAAGGGTTTACAAGGTGCTGCAGTCAGTGTGGTGTAACCTGTGGGGTGTAATCTGCTACCAGCCACGCCCGAAAGCACTTGGGCAAACCCTAAATCTCTTACTGATGGGTTCTTTTACATTCATTACGCAACAACAAATGGGACCTAGTTTTTTTTCCTTGCAAATGTGTTACACATGACAGGTTTTACAAATACTCGGTGTGGAAGGCAGATGACCATAATTCAACATTTATGGGATATTTGGGTTAGAAAAAAATCTACGCTTTTAACAAGTCCCAATGTTTGAAATCACACAACACTACAGTCTGTAAACGATTTCTTGGGGGGAGTCCGAGACCATACATGAACAGTCCTCTGTAAGTTCTAGTCTTATGTGGAGTATCCTCCTTCCACCGATTTTTCTTGCTACCTTTATTAGCATCGTTCCCATTGATCGAGTACATGGGTGCAAGTGCAGGTACAAGACTTAATATCTAGAACCGATCCCGATAAAAATCAGCTTTGGATCCAGTTTCACACTTGAACCCTAGTTTTCTCAATCACCGAATAATGCTGTACATACTACACTCAACCGTGGAAAAGTTTGGCATATGGTGGAAAACGTTCTCTTGCGTCGGTGCGTACACCTTGATCTGCCTCATATGCGTATCCCGACCATTCTGATGATTAGACAACGCTGCGATCTGTATCATGAAAGTCCTGACTGGTTTGCCCTCGGCGTCAGTGAGGGGTATCCTAATCCAGCCAGTGGGCTGCCCAAGCTCAAGAAGCTCGATCTCCTGAAGATCGTGGAAGTTGTTCCCGATGCGGATGGAGATTTTATTCGGCGTGTAGCTCTCGTCGGATTTGTAGTCCGCGTAGATGGCGATGCTGTGAACTGTTGTCTTACGGCGGAACTGGATGTTGACGAGATGAGGCTGGGTACCGTCAGACTGCCAGTAAGTTTCTGAGTTCAAAATGACAAGAAATCTTACAATCTAATGACTGGTTCTCTCTGATTTGGGGGTGAATGATGGACTACAGCAGGATTTGAACCTATGCCCGGGCTTTATTGCCAGCGCACTACCAACTGTCAATATCTTCGTTCATTCAGTTCTCTCTGATTGAACTCTCAACTTGAGTCTCCAGGAATGAGAATAAAGTGAAAAAAAGTGATAGAAGGATGTCGGCTTCTCAGGATAATTCATCATGGGCTGATAACATCTTGAAAATGATGGGAACCCAAGATAAATTATCTTGGGAAGACAACATCCTACTTTCAAGATGCTGTCACCCAGAGATAAAATATATCTGGAAGACGACATTCTACATTCAAGATGTCGTTATCCAGAGATAAATTATCTTGGGATGTTATCATCTTACTTTTATGATGTCATCATTGATGATGTCATTATCCTGCAGCAAATTATCTCAGGATTTCAACGAATCGGGTGGCACTTCCAGAGCACCGTAACTTGGAATACTTACCAACAGAGTTATCCCTGAGTTGGTTGACCCCAAATCCAGGTTTACAGGAAGACAACGACCACACAGCTTGGTCACCAATCTCTCGGAGTTTGGTCTTGCTGTCCTCTTGTTCTTCTTGTTTATTTGTACTGGTTGCTGAGCTTGACGCACTCGCTGCACCCGGAGGAGTAGTCATTCTGAAACAAATGGGTAACACAAAATGTCGTTAGCATCATGATGGTGGCGGATTTTTAACGATATTTATTTTTAAAGAAACTATTTGGAACTATTATTGAGATATTTTTAATGACGCTGGGAAAAATTTATATTTCAGACCTTCACTTTTTAATAAGGTTGCTTTTGCAAAACACCTCTTTCGATGAATGACTTTACTTTCCCCTTTTTTTATGGAAGTAGTCGATATGTTAACTATACTACTACTAGACCTTTCTAACAAACAAATATCATAAGAATATTGAAAGAAAAATAATGCATGTTTGATTCTGCAGGTCTGGCTCTGGCAGTTTATGGAATTTAAATGTTGCATTGATCATGTTGATTGCGTAGTAGGATCTATGTCAGGCATACATACAATCATGCATACATTGCAGCAGTCAGCACCAATACTTAACAGAAAATAAATACTATACAAAATAGCAGTGGGTAAAATGTACTTCACTTGATAAGTTACCTTGCCACGATTGTTAACGTTGCAACAAACGTTTGTGATGGTGATTATCATAAAATATATATAAGTATCATGAATTGAAGGATGATGATGTTTGTTGTTGTGATCATATTGTAGAGAAAGGACAGATTATTTATGCGTTATTAATATTACAAATAATGTTATTACGGTCTACGCTCCATGATTTTTTTAATTATTTTGTAATTAAATTAAAATATACTAATCACTGAGTAAAAACTTAGCGGTCTATCAGGCTTTTTTTCCAAAGAAAAATGTTTACCTTCAATAACAACTAGTCCAGCAGTACTACAGTAGTTGTATCAATCATGAAAGAAAGAACTTCAAGTTAGTATTCTTTCTTGGTAAGTTGGCTAGTTTCGTATTTTTTTCGAATCACCGCTCTCACACTGCAAATACACACACGCACAATGCACCGGTTGTTGACAACCTCACTATAATTGAACCTCACTGCTGCGGTATACATGTAATTTGTATACGAGACGTCTGGGTATCAAGCGCAATCTTGGGATTCCCTCCAATATTGAGATTGCGCGGTACATTCTCGGGATTACGTCCTAGGGAAATCTGTCCCCTAGGGCCAGGGCCCAATTTCATAAACCTGTTTAGCAGAAAATATTGCTTGACAAATTTCTTTTCTAAGCAAAAATTGAGTGGGGCACCAGTAACAACAATGCAAACTTAACGTAATTTTTGGCCGGTAACCTGTTTCTGCTAAGCAGTACTTTTCTGTGCTTAGCATGATTTTGTGCTTACAGGAGGCTTAAGGAAATTAGGCCCAGTTACTAAAAACTTGCTGAGCACAGAAAAATCTTGCTTAGCAGAAACACGTTACCAGCCAACATTTCATTTCAAGTTTACATTGTTGGCACTGGTACCCCGCTCATTTCTTGCTAAGTAAAGAAATTTGCTAAGCAGAATTTTCTGCCTATCAGCTTTATTAAATTGGACCCTGCCTAGCTAGGGGACAAATTTGCTAAAGCCTGTAAGCACAAAAACTTGCGGAGCACAAAAAATGTTGCTTAGCAGAAACATATGCCTATTACATTTTTAGGCAGCGACATTTTTTGGGGCGGAGACTTTTATTTTTGGGGCGACTTTTTTTTTGAGATGGCGACATTTTGTTTTTAAGGCGGCCACTTTTTGGGGCAGCGACTTTTTTAGGGGAGACTTTGTTTTTAGTGGCGACTTGTTTTTACATTACTACTTTTTTAAAGCAGCGACTTTTTCTGGGCGGGGACCCTTTTTTTTGGCGGCTTTTTTTTTAGGTGGCGACATTTTGTTTGGAAGGAACACTTTATTCAGGCAACGACTTCATTTGGCAGGGACTTTATTTTGCGCGGCGAATATTCGTTTACGCGGCGAATGATCTTTAGGTAGTGACTTTTTCTTGGCGGGGACTTATAGGCAGTGATTTTTTGGGAGGTTTAATTTTAGTGGCGACTTTTTTTTTACGCTGCCAAAATTAATTTTTTTTAGGCAGCGAATTTTTCGGGCGGAGATTTTTTAGGTGGCGGCATTTTTATTTTAGGCGGTGACTTTTTTGGGCATCGACTGTTTTTTTAAGCGGTGAGTTTCTTTTACGCAGCGACTTTATTTTTAGATTCCGACTTTCTGTAGGCAGCGACTTTTTTAGGGGGCGACTTTAGGCGGCGACTTTAATTTTAGTGGCGACTTGTTTTTGAAGCTGCGACTTTTTTTGGTGGTGAATTTTTTGGCGGAGACTATTTTTGCATGGCAAATTTTTTTGGATGGCGCTGTTTTTTGTACACTGCTACTTTTTTATTCAGCGACTTTTTTTAGGCATCAACTGGTTTATTTGGCGGGGACTTTTATTTTTTGCGGCGACCTTTTTTAAGGTGACATTAAAAATATATATTTTTTGGGGGGGGTTAGGGTTAGGATTAGGGTTAGGTTTAGGGTTAGGGTTAGGGTTAGGGTTAGGGTTAGGGTTAGGGTTAGGCTTAGTTTAGGGTAAGGGTTAGGGTTAGGCTTAGGCTTAGGCTTAGGCTTAGGCTTAGGCTTAGACTTAGGCTTAGGGTTAGGGTTAGGGTTAGGGTTAGGCTTAGTTTAGGGTTAGGGTTAGTTTAGGGTTAGGGTTAAGCTTAGGGTTAGGCTTAGGCTAAGGCTTAGGCTTAGGCTTAGGCTTAGGCTTAGGCTTAGGCTTAGGGTTAGGGTAAGGGTTAGGGTTAGGGTTAGGTTTAGGGTTAGGGTTAGGGTTAGGGTTAGGGTTGGGTTTTATTCATGCATGGCTTTTATATTGCTGGGTTCTTTTTTATTCAGCGACTTTTTTAGGCATCGACTTGTGTATTTGGCGGGGACTTTTATTTTTTTGCGGCGACCTTTTTATAAGGTGGAGATATTTTTATTTTTTTTGTAGGCAGCAGTATAAAGGCGGGGCATTTTTGTTTAGCGCGTTTTTTTTTTACGAGGCGACTTTTTGGGGCGGGGACTTTATTTTTAGCGTCTTTTTTTTTTCTTTTCGAAAAGACCTTTTTAGGCAGCGACTCTTTTTGCTGGGACTTTTTTTATTGCATCAACTTTTTTAGGCATTAGAGGGTTAGGGTTAGGGTTAGGGTTAGGGTTAGGGTTAGGGTTAGGGTTAGGCTTAGGCTTAGGGTTAGTGTTAGGGCTAGGGTTATGGTTAGGTTTGGGACTAGGGTTAGAGTTTGGGACTAGGGTTAGGGTAAGGGTTAGGGTTAGGGTTAGGGTTAGGGTTGGGGTTAGGGTTGGGGTTAGGGTTAGGTTAGGGCTAGGGTTAGGGTTAAGGTTAGGGTTAGGGTTAAGGTTAGGGTTAGGGTTAGGGTTAGGGTTGGGACTAGGGTTAGAGTTTGGGTTAGGGTTAGGGTTAGGTTTAGGGTTATGGTTAGGGTTATGGTTAGGGTTATGGGTTCGGGTTTTAGTATGCATCGCCTTTGTATCGCAGGGACTTAATTTTTAGCGGCAACTTTGTTTTAGGTAGCGACATTTGTTATGACACGACTACTCTTTTAAGGCAGCGTAATTTTTAGCCGGGGACTTTTTTTTTGGCAGCGACCATTTTTTTTTTAGGCAGCGACTCTTTGGGCGGGAATTCTATTTTTGGCAGCGACTTTTTTTTTCTATATGCGTATTTCTTTTTTTAGGTGACAACTTATTTTTGGGGGGGCGTAAAAAAAAGTCCCTGCTAAAATGTTCCCGCAAAAAAAAATCGTCGCCTAAAGATATTACAAAGTTGCCGAAAAGGGGAACCGTAAACAAAAAAATGCCGCCCCCAAAAAGTCGCCGCCCCCCAAAAATAAAAACGGGGCGCAAAGTGAAAAACAGAGAGAAAAATTGCCGCGTGAGTGTCCATTTTAAGTAACACCACAAATCTCTCACTGTAAGTGAGGTCACATAAATCCAACTTGGTGAATGCAATAAATAATTCAACATAAATTTCTATATTCTTAGCATCACTGACCTTTCTCTTTATAGATAGTTTTGCCACGTGAAGATGGGCCGAGTTTTAGGTGCAGCTAATAGCCAGATTTTGCCTTTACTTCTGATAAAGTCGTGACCGAGTCGATGGCTTCGGTGGTGTCTATTTCGGGGGGGGGGGGGACCCCATTATTTTAACAAATTCTGTCGGTGAAATTCGGGCCATGCAACTTTTAGTTTAAACCCTACTAGGACAGGGGGGTGGGTGGGGCTGGGGACACAATGTGATCCTACCACAATTCTGTCCGTAACTTTTTAGCACTGCGCCCGATCACCACCAGATTTTTCTACGTTTCTCAATATTTATCAAGGGTCATGTTAAAAATAAAGGAACTGTTTTGGGAGGGGGTAGCTGTTACCTTGGCAACCGTTTGTTTGACAATAATATCACTTTTGAACAAAAGGTCTACTTTCTGTTTGCACCCCCCCCCCCTAAAAAAAGTGTTAGTGCACTAACACTTGTGTCACTTGATCGATTTTTTGTTTTTGCCCGTTTAGTTAAGGGATTAAAACTAGTCATATATCATTACATCAATGAATTTTTTTTAACTTGCTATATAGTTTTCAACTTGTTAGGCCAAGAAATACTAAGCCTAAGTAAAATCATCTATCAGGTCTCATCATTGCGCTCTGGAGCCTCGAAATGGCAGGAATATGTTTAGCCGATGTAGGAAAAAAAACCAAAAAACATTTTCCCCCAAAATGGGATAAACTAATGGGTCATAAAATATGAAGTCACGCTATTGATGTAGGAAAAAAAACCAAAAACATTTTCCCCCAAAATGGGATAAACTAATGGGTCATAAAATATGAAGTCACGCTATTAATTAAGTCAAAACAAACAAGTTTGCAAAATTGTACATGGCATTTGAGCAAAAAATACGAAAATTATGGGAAAATAACGATTTATGATCAAAGTATAGGCAAAACAATACCTCCAAATGCCCCTTAATTGAGAATGTGTGATTTGTCATACATTGCTTGAGAACTTCGGAAGAAAGGCAAGAAAAAAACCGCCCCGGTTCCCTCAGTCCAAAAAAGCCTGGACTCCTGGTTATTTCTTCCAATCATGCAAATGCAACCGCTTGGCAGATCTCATTGTTATTATGCAAATTCTGGTGTTTTGCGCACGCTTCAAAGTCCTAGGTGAATTGATCACGGCATGGCATGGAATGGTGCTGCAGTCACACCCCGAGACAACTGGACACGGTCGCCACTCGTGGATGCAGCATGGCCGTACCTCGCGGATTTCGGATTTGGACGTCGCGCTTTCTGATGAACTGTACTTGTAATTTTAGCTGATTTAACAGCTAAATAACAGCAGTAACACATTTAGTAAGAATTTGGCAACAACTGTGAAAGCATTTGACAACATAGGATGTTGATACACTTCTCGTCTGTGCAACCGACTTGGTCGAAAGGGACACTTTCGAGAAAGAGTGACCCCTCCGGACTTCTTGCCAGAGGGAAAGCTTCACGACCAAAGCCAGAAAATGTCGAACACTACAGTCTCCGTTGTTTCAACGACATCTTGCTCGTAGATGGAGAACTTTGCCTTGAATTGACCTCCAAATACAGACTTTATCTACCACACCTCTTAACTCTGGCATTGATAGAGGGTGTTAGAGATTTGCAGGGACCTACATGGAGGTGGGCGGACAAAGACCCTAGATGACTGGTGTTTCGACCCAGAACGAGGAAGAGGCAGAGCCACCGCGGGAGAGTCCCGTGTTACAGCCAAGAATCAAGAGACATTGATGGGACTGTTTCGTGAGTTGCAGAAAGAGGGAACAACTTTGTGCTGACGACTCTGAAGATGGGAATTGAAGATCTATGGATGTGTGGTTTGGGTGTGGCTATAAACTGACCTAGACGTACCTTGGAGTCGCCAAAGGATTAAGGTAAGGAAAACTTCGCGGTATATTCGACCTCCACTTTCTCCACGATTCATTGCTAAGTCAGTGTTGGACTCTACAAAACAACTGACTTTGATCTTCTCAAAATATAACCCAAGATGGAAGAATGGAACAACGCTCTGTATTTTCATCATAGAATGGGTTAACCTTACTGCAAAATGCTTATCCCCATAAATGTATATATCCTTTTGTTTCTCTTGAGCAACTGGCATTGAATACAATCTGAGTAAGGTTTGCTGAGACACCATGCACTATCTTACAATTTTTCAAGAGTAGTTTTTACTTTTGTACATGGAATAAGTAAATTTAATTAATGCACGAAAAACTCTCTCTTATGAACTGTGATGGTTTTGAAAAGAATCGGCGCCGACTTAAAGTTAATAATTGACCAATAAAAAGCAAAAGAAAAGTAGGAGGGAACAGTTAGATTATTGATAGACCACAATAGTGGAGGTCGGATAACGCAAGTTGACCTTTAAAAAGATAAAGACAAGAGTGTGAAGACTGCGAATGGTAAGAGAAGATCTAACCCGTTCTCTTGCAGAGTCCCTCCCCTTTTGTACCGCCCCTCCCCCCACTGATGTCCGGCATTCTTGTTGATGTTGTCCTTGCTTGTATAGCTTTCAAGGTGACTTCACACTGTCTTGGCATTTCTTGATTTGCATGTTGGTCGAAGCCAATGATGCTTTTTTTATTAGGAGACTGGTCTTACTGGAAATTTCTGTCAGTGTTGAAACTTCAAGTCGTCAGTTGTCATGTTTATTCATAATTGTCATGATTTTATTTTTCACATAGCATAATGTTTATAAAGGAAGAGTAGAAAATCAAACTTAAAATGTATTCATTAAAATGTTCAATAATAATTCATCTACAATTAGTATAATATTTTTGATGGAGTAAAGAAAAAAGGGGAACAAATTATTCATGTTGCCCCTCCCCTGCTGCGCTTTGCAAAAAACCCACCACCACGAGTGAAAAAGTAATCATGCAATCACAAAATTCCAGTCCAAACATAATTTTGTTTGATGATTACTATTTGATTTAGGAGTTTGTAATAGATAATTTAGATCAGCTAAATTAATATTACATATTTCTTAATATCAGCATTACATCAATTCTACTGTAGTTTTTTGTAACAGCATAACATTCCTCTAAAAGTAATCTAACACACCCTGCAATAAAATTATTCCTGTCCAATCTGCATTAATTTGATGATCAATGTTTGATTTAGGAGTTATTAAATAATTAATTTAGACTTGCTAAATTAATATTATCATATTCCTAATATCAGCATACATCAATTTTATGTAGTTTTAACTGAGCATAACAACCCACTGGAAGTAATTTGCAGCACAACCTGAAATAAAATTATTTCTGTCCAATCTGCATTCATTTGATGATCAATGTGTGATTTGGGAGTATTAAATAAATGATTTAGACAGGCTAAATTAATATTTACATACTCCCAATATTAAATCAATTCTGAATGCAGCTATTTTAACTGGGCATAATGACCTCGAGTCGTTTTAATTTTAATATAAAAAGGAGAATAGATACCAAAATCTCAACATAGTTGTCACTTTAGAACAGTTTCCAAAGTTAAATAAACAAAATTAAAAAAAAGGAAACAAATAAATGATAAATTGTAGCGAACACACATAAATTATAGCCGTAGTTCCAAAATGCAACTTGTCTGTTAATAGCGCACTTTGCGAGCAATTTACCAAATCACAAATTCCAGCGAACACTGCGAAAAAGACAATGAATAAGGAGAGCGAGAGGAAAAAAAAAGAACCAACTGAAGACAAACAACGAGAATGAACAGGGAAACAATGGAAAGAAAAGTATATCTTCTCCTTGATGAAGCAAAGAGGCCAATCATGAGGAGGGGCCAGCAATAATACAGGTTTGTGTGAATGGTAAGACAGTAAAGGCCTAGAGTAATACTAGTGTTGGCATAGATATTAGACTAATTCTCAAACCATTTAGATGATGACGAATCTCCCTTTGACGTCCTGAAGATCAGAGGTCAGTGAGGTCAGGTGTCGAAGTAAAGGTCAATATCAGGTAAAGTATCTGGTAAGTCTGAACAAAAACTAACCTCTTCCTCCACAGCTTCTAACCTTTCCTCCAGCTTAACCTAGCTTTTCCTTCCAAGGTTCTCACTTTTTTCATAGCTTGAGGATGACGATGACCTCCCTTTGATATCCCGGATGTGTGACCAGAGGTCAGTGAGGTCGGTGCTTGCAGTAAAGGTCAAGTTTCAGATAATGTATGTTGGTAAGGTCAGAACAAAAAATTAACCTTTTCATCCACAGCTTTTCTCCGCAGCTCTAACCATAATTCCTTTCACAGCGTCTCAGTAACCTTTCCATTCTGGCAGACTATATATAACCTTCTTGTTTTCCTTCCCACAGCCTGCCTGTTACTCCTGAAGCAGATGTTGTAATGAATGTGCAGCGGTGGCAGCTTGGGACACCGTAAATGACAGCTTTTTGGTAAGGTGGTAAAGTAATGGTAATTTCAACTTGAACCCCTTTCACTTTGCTAACCGTCATATAGTTTTTCTTCCAGGTAAGCAGTTTTTGTTGTCTTCTTGAAGCTGGTGAACTTGCTTGTGCAGCTGAGGTGATATCTATATCTGCAGGGATTGGATCGGTCAAACTCATTTTGGTAACGTATCAAGTTATGCAAACTATTTGTACTGGTAGTAATGGCCGAGTGGTCAAGCACACCGGACTTAAGCTCTGGTGTTTCTAATAAGCAAGGTGTGGGTTTGAGTTCCGGTCTTGTCCTTAAGCAAGACACTTAACAGTAATTGCTTCACCCTTTGGATGGGTCCCGTAAAGTTGTACGCCCTGTGTGTTGTGAAAATGCACGTAAAGGCATCCAGTTACATTTTGCAAAGAGAATGGGTTTGACCCAGTGTTTCTGACCGTCTGATTGACCTTCCCAGACCAACCAACCATCGAGCCAACAAACATCTCAAGAACCAATTTTTACTTGAAAAGTGTTCTGTGCACTCCATCCTAAAACAATAGTATTTAACTCTATTGTTTTGTTTTCCACAGCCTGCTATTCTTCCTAAAGCAGATGATGTAGCAAGGGACTGCATTGGTGGCAGTTCGAGGACACTGTACATGTAAATGGCAATTTGGTAAGGGTTGGTAATTTCAAATTAAAAACCTTGTCACTTTTAAATTGATGTGAACCCAAGATGCTAACCTTTTGTACATATTTTTGTTTTCCAATTAAGCAGATTTGTCTTCTTCTTGAAGTTGGAATTTGCTTGTGCAGCTGATGAGATGACACCTGCTTGGACTGGGGTCCAAATCATTTTGGTAATGTATCACATGCAAGCTACGGGTACTTGCGAATATACTTATGAATCACTTTAACTGCTAAGACTTTTTGAAGGACCATGACCAAATCTGAAAAATCTAGTTTATCTTTAAAATAAATGGCAATATTACATCAAGAACTACAGCAGCCAGCATGAACAATTTCGACCAACTGGCTGGTGTCACAGGGGATTCTGTCCATCCATTGATCCATCCCCCAATTCTGCGAATTGCATCCTCTTTTGACTCATGTCCATGTTAATTGGCCGTATGGGGGGACACTCACACCGGGGGGACAGAATCCTCTTTGACACCGGTCGCCTGTCCGACAGACTGACCCACAGACTGACCAACCAACGGGGGCCAACCAACCACTAAGCCAACAAACATCTCAAGAAACAAAATTAATTTAAAAGGGGGGGGGGGTCCCAAGGTCAATTTCAGTTTTGTGATCCACTCATTTTTTAATAGATAGTCTTTAACGTGGCCCCCAGACCCCCCCCCCCACTTACGCCACTTTGTCTGTGCATGCTACTTTATGTTATTTGATCTTCACTGCAGTAGTCATACAACCTGAGGTGTTAACAACCAAGTGCATCGGTGGAGGGTACAGTTGCAGAAAATCAACAACAGATTGCGTGGTAAGTGAATTGATCATTAACCAAGTCGCATTTGAACTTTTAAAATGATCAATTGTTGGAAGATGACATTTATATATATCTTCTAGTTTTAATTGAACACGTCGTGCAACAAGCCCTTGGATATCTCATCAAAGATTTGGTGGTCCAAGTTACGGGAGGAAACAAACCGTATCAAACAGATTTTGTTTCACACATGCCGACAGCATTCAGACTCGGGGGTCATTCTTGGGACATTTGATACAGGTGTGAAGACTAGTTTATCGGTTTGTTGGGTGTCGTGGCTGAGCAGTTTAGTAGTGCATCAGACTCAAGTTCTGTGGCTAGTCACTGGGGTGTGGGTTCGAATCCTGGTCCCATCTTGTGTCCTTGAGCAAGACACTTAACTGCAATTGCTTCTCTTTACCCAAGGGTAAATGGGTACCTGTGAGAGCAGATCAGAGATGGTTCTTGTGATTGATATAGCTTGATGCGCTGCACATTTGGCAGCACACGGGCTGTATACTCCCAAGGGAGCTGAGATAAAGGAATGAAATAAATGGCCCAGTGATCTGGGGTAATAATGTAGGCGGTAGTGCCATGAGCGTCACTGAGTGACAGATTTGAGCGCTATATATAAGAAGCCACTATTTTTGTTATTATTATTAAAATCAATCACTGTTTCCTATACAGATAAAACCTTAAAGGTGTCGATCAGGCTAGCCAACTGGAATGGTGTTTGCAACTAGCTGAGGATGGACTGCTAGAGTATAGCGAGGCAATTCTCAAAGCAGCCTTACCAACTGGATGAACTTTTCAAAGTGACTAGGAGAACAGAATGGACTCACACTTGTCAAGATGAGACAGACTGTTCCACTAAGGATGAGGTGATTAAAACAATTATGGGTTCTACCATTGTTGAAAAGGGGCTGGCAAGTAGTTATTTTTACAACACCGCATAAAAGGATTCTGCCTTTATGAAAAAATTGGTTTAGACATTTTTACTAAAAAGCCACGCAATATGCTAAACATGCAGCAAACAATATACTATACCTGTTGCAACCAATGTACTATACCCATAGCAACCAGTGTACTATACCCAAAGCATAAGCAGCTTCTTGGTACGTAGACGTCTAGGCACAATATATGTATGGGGCGTTATAAAACAAATATTTACTGCTTTTACTCGTGTAATGGTTTAAACTACAACTCCCTCGGTGGTCCCTGGAACATCCACGAAGCCTCAGGAACATATAATTCAAAGCACCAACAATTCCCTTGGGAGTCATGGTTTTAACCATAGCACTCGAAGCAGTCAATCTTTGAGCACAGAAAAAGGACTTTTCCATAGAGGTTAACGAAGGAGGGCGCCCCTGTGGGCTAACCAACGCATTTAGAAGGTATGCCACCACTAGGTTTAAAAAGGACTGCGTTCAGAACTAGTTTTTAGTCAAATGATTTTATCACAAGTATCACCCTTAACACTATTCCGGCATAAATTGTCTAGAAACTGCTACGGGCTAGTAAACACCACTTCTCAACTTGCTCCATGGGCTACTAAAAACTGTGGAACCCACTTGTTCATAATGGTCATGTTTCCTCCTTTTCAAATGTGAAAACAATTTTTTATTATTTTTTTTAATATATAATGGAGTTTGTGCATGAATTTTTGTTTGAGTGCTACTATTAATACATTGGAAAGATAAAGTTTTGACAATATGTGTTTGAAATTTTGGCTAATAAACTTTCCTAGGGACAAGTAAATTGCATAGTCTACTAAAAAAAATTGGTATACATACTAGCTGGCATTCAGTGTCAGAAAAAGTCATTGTTGGTTTTTCATGGAAAATCAAGTTCATTAAAGGCAGGGTAAACCTTTGTTAATTACTGAAAAAAAATAAAGACCATAAATCTTAATTGGTAAAGAGCACTGGAGATCTGTTGATATTATAAAACATTGTTAGAAAAGACCACCTTTGAAGTAATGGAGTTTTAGAGAAAGAGGTAATTTTCCCACACAAAATTTGAACCTGAGAAAGGTTTTGAAATCAGGAATTTTATTTATTTACGATTTACTTCTTTTTTCTTTTATTTTTCAGTCAGCGGAAATTAGGGGGGGGGGTCTCCACCAATCGAATCACAAGCAAATAATAATTGGAGGCTTTTGAGATGATAGCGGGCGTCCCACTCACCAGTCCTTTTCCATTGTTCTCGACGCTGAGAACAATGGAAAAGGACCGTTGAGTGGGACAATTGCTTTCATCACAGTCTCCCATTATGAACCCAAAATTGTTTCTGGTTCAGTAATGCAAATTCAACTACGGCTTACAAAAACGAAAAAGCTCTTTTAGGTCCGCCTACATTACCTTTCAGGTGGAAGATACAGAAGTAGAGAAAAAGCCGTTTGAATTTGAACTGACATGAAGAAGATTTCATAATCATATCAGCCAAAACTTGCTATAATAAAACTTACTGTAACAAAATACAATTGTGAAAATCATGTCAACCCCTTTACAAAAAAATCGACCTTGTACATTCCTGGGCATTTCCTAGCAGGCAAGATACTACACTAGTCATATTTTACCATTTTTATCATAGTTTATCCATAGTAAAATCAAAAATAATTTGTTTATAAATCAGCTCAAAGGTTTGCACCTTTCTTTATATCAAACCTTGTTAGAAATTGTACTGTGCAACTTCCATAAAATTTAAGATTTAGTTTTTCTTCTTTGAGCTCTTCGCAAATCATGCCTGCAAGAAGTCCAGACTCTGTGGTTCTTTCATAAATATTTGATGTCACAAATTTAATTGTGCTCACCCGAAAAACGTAGCAAGCCAAAAAACCTTGTCTCCTGTAAGTACTGTTTGTAGCTGGTTTTCTGCTTATTTTTGTTGAGCAGAAAATTGTTGAGGGCTATTTGCCCTTTGCACGCACCCGCCAAGTACGTGTAGAGCCTTGACTTCATGCCTCGTTTGTATTGTATTTCTATTTGGATGAAGGTGTCATTATATTACCGTGACAATACAAAGTTTTATAATGCTTCTATTCACTGCTGTCCCCAATTCGAGGCTCTTCAGCAAATGGCTGACCATGCAAAAGGCGATTTGTCTGCTCTATGAAATTGGGCTCAGTACTTTGGACCAGTGTGTGGGGGCTGCTGAGCCACGGCACTCCACAGAATATTGCATCGATAGTTTCTATGTCTCCATAAGACTAAGACGATTTGACCACCTATGGACCTTTTGCAAATGACGTCATTTGAGAAGGGCGCCCTGGGCTAGAGGTCAAAAGAATGATGCTCATTGGCCTATCAAGTGCGCCATGTGTACATACTCGTAGATGTGCATTTTTCATTGTTTATTAATCGATTTACCTCAAAGATAGTGCAATGCTGAGGTCCGTAGGTGCATTCTCCAAGAGGCCAAATATATGCTATACAAACAATGGTGAAGTAACCCATCCCACACTTTCCTGTCATTGTATTTGTATGGTGGATCAGTGCCAATGCAGAAATTGGCCAAGTTGAGAACCTTATCTCTTCCAACAGTGCCCCAAATTCCTTTGCAATTGACTGTACTTTTGACCACATGACGACACTTTCAATGGTGAATGTCCGTGCATCAAAATTACAGGTATTTCCTTTTTTTGACTGGCTGTTTGTTGTTTTCTTGTATCAATGGCCAAGTATATGATAACAACAACAATGAAAAAAACAGTTTCGCATCACATAAGTTAGGTTCACACATATACCCTCATGAGGTCAAAAATACTGGGAATTGAGCACAGCTGGTGGCTTCTCCAGTTTACCACTCACTTTGGGCAATGGCTCTAGTCTCTACAAAAGCATGTGTGTGACTCACTATGGCACTTTTGTGGCATGGTGAGGTATGGGTTGGTCGTCTCGAGGTACACGCTGATAGTAAGAGGGTTAGTTACGTATCCATAGCTGCTCCACCTCCCCCATTGGTATCTTGCATATCTGTTTCATCATCCTCCTCATCCTCCTCCTCCTCCTCCTCACTTGAGGTTTGATCTGCATCATTGCACTGCTCCAAACACTTCACACATTCACAAAGAAACAGGTAGTTCTCCCTGTAAAACAATCATGAAATAAGTAGGATTTGAAATTTGGCATAGTGGAGATGGTTTGCGGTAAATCTCTATCTAATTTGGGGTTGAAGTAGGATTTGAACCCGTTACATCCGGATTAATGTGCTGGTGCTTTCCAACTAAGTCAATTAGGCCTAATATTGGCCGTCTCCCTATTTCGTTAACGACTTTGCTTGGGAAAGCAAACGTATGATACAAGCTGGGAAGCGGCAGCAGAAGGATAACCTTAAGGGGATGCGACTTTTCATTTCAAATATCAAGTAATAAACCACAAGGGAAACTGACTGAGTAAATTTGTACTAATTTGGGGTTGAACAAAGAAAAATTGACTCAAGCAGGACTTGAACCTGCGACCTCAGGATTCATGATCTCTCTCTATGATTTGTGGTTCTGAAAAGAACAGGTGGTGTAACTCAATGTTTCGATCAGTATGCTCTGATCGTCTTCAGAAGAAAGCTGGACTTAGATGCTTAGCAGGCTGTTTAAGTACTGTGGAATGTTCTGATCTTAAAGTGATTTGTTTGAAGCTGTGACCCTTTTATATTTGTACAACTGCATGCCTTTGGCAAAGACAAAGTATTGTTCTCCGAAGGGAATACCTGAGAATTTTTTGACGAGAATGGCGACTTCTTTCTCTACTGCATTCATCCAGGTAGCATATACAAATTTCCTGAAAGACAAAAAGCACCGCAACCATCATTATATTGTTGAACAAACCACGGGATCTACACATACAAGACTCCAAATTTACACTGAACTGCATGCACAAGGCCAGTGATTTTAGCCTCGGGCCAGTAAACTCAGGACCGGACAAATCCGGTGGTCTTGTGTATTTTTCAACTGACGAAAAGTATCTCAATGTGTAATGAAAAAGAGAAACGAGGATCAAATGATGACTTTCGAGTCCGGTAAACATCTTTCAATTCTGTTGAGTATTGAAGCATACTTACTACCAAAAGGTAAATGAGGTACTCTCTTAAGTGCTGGTTTAAAAAAAACCAGTTGACACATGTACATGTTAAACTGTGTAGAAAGATTGTTTTCATTAGATTCTGGGCTGGATTTCACAAAGCACCAAAATTCGTCTTAAGACGGGTTGTCAATATTGCCATAATGATTTGTATTTTAATCACACTTTCCTTATACTTTCATATTTAACAACATTTGTTAGGTGTTCAGCTAACGGCCAAAAAAACCTATTGTTATTGTACTGGGTTTTTTTTGAAAATTCGAAATTGTGTTATACCTGAAATATGATCTCACATTTATAATAATAATACTTGAGAACAATGAGGATTACTTACTTCCCCTTCCTTGATGTCCGACAGAGCTACCACCGATAACCTGGAGTTGTTAGAACTAAATTGGACCTCTGCATTTGGCCGACAACTGTGATTACCTGAAACAAAATTTATTATCCTTTCTCAATCTTATAACAAAATATCTCAATCAAGCTGTATGTCAGACTGAAACTGTTGTACAAAATGAACAGTAAATGTGACCTTGTTAATTTGCCGCAAAAGAAAGATGTAATACGTAAGGGTAAGGGGATTGGCATTAGTGTTTCTCCCTGTCTTTCACCTCTGTGGTCCCCAGTTCAAATCCCACTTAACGGTTAGCAAGAATATTAGGTGGCCAGCTTGCGCGTTCACCATGGATTTGCATTTGCATCATTTATTTACATACAGTAAGCAGCGGAAGGTGCTTACGATTAGCAGTGCTATGAAACGGAAACTCACGCAGTCACAAAAATCGGCAAAATCACAAAATGGGCCGTTAAGCAGCTCCATGAAATTAGGCCCAGATTGCTTTATTTTCTGCATTTGAGGTTTTTCTCCCACATCTAAAAAAGACAATTCTTCATCATCCTACACAGATACACATCCTTCAGGCCTACGGGTCACAGTGCTAGTCACTTTGAGGGTCCCTTGGTTTCATTACCAGAAATCAAACAATAACATCAAATAGTAAGACCCCCCAAAAAAGATAGATAATCAGTCAAACTTACAGCGGCTTTGTAACTGGTACAGCGCTGAACCTTCACAGTTGAGAAATGTACCCGATTCTGAAAAGTTAATCCAAAAGAAGTAAACATTTTCACTTAATGCACTTAATTTTCGCAAATCCTTCAAATACAATTCTAACAAAAACAAACCTGAAGGAGAAAAAAGGAATCTGGATAATGTTATTAACCCTCTTACTCTTGGCAACATTTCCCAGTGAGTTTTGAAACCATAAGTGTAAATGTATGTTCAGTGTTGATGCAGTCACCAAATGATATCATATTGCAGGCTGGCATAGTTTATCTATCATTAAAAAATACGGTGGATGACATTGACTGGTCAGGCAGTAGGAGGGTTGACTGTGTAGTGTGTTGATGCAGTAATAAAATGATATCATATTGCAGGCTGGCATAGTTTATCTGTCATTCAAAACCACTGTGGATGACATTGACTGGTCAGACAGTAGGAGGGTTGACTGTGTACTGTGTAGGATGCAGTCACCACATGATATCATACTGCAAACTAGCACAGTGTATCTACATGTATCATTCAAAACCACAACGAATGACAGTGAAAGGTCAAACAGTAGGTGGGTTCTTCAATTTTTCAACAACTACACAAATAAGTTGTAAACAACTAATAACTTATCTTCTTTTTAAAATGTTTTTTGTTTTTTAAAATGCTTTTTGTTTTTTAAAATGCAAGTTTGCCCCCCAAAAGCCACTCTTGGTAAGGGGCTGCAAGAAGAAAAAGATGAAGTTAGAAATTGATATTCCTCTTAAAACAATCTAGATTGCTAGATTGAGGGAAACATACACCGGCAAGGAGTTCCAAATAGATGCAGTACGTTTTTGTTCCAATTCCTTAAACCTTCCGCCAGCAACGTCAAAAACAACAACTTGAATGACACAAATTTAGAGATTTGTTGAAATCCTGACCCGATTTCATGCAAATGCTTACTGTGGAATTCTGTGCTAACCGCCCATAGAACCACACGCTTTACAATACGCTTATACACACACAAATCTGCGGTAAAGCCCTGATGGATGGTCGGTTGTACCTTGTTCAATGTCGACATACAACTGGTCTATGAATAAATCCAAGGTCTGTCTGTCTTCATGCGGTATATCCAAGTCGTCACAATTGTGAACATAGACACTCAACGAACTGAAAAAGAAATTAAATCACTTCATATTACACCAGAGTTGCCGACATTGGAATTTGGAAAATCGAGAAGATTTTATTTCCACGTCGGAAAAATTCAATCTCAGCACGCGTCATGACGTTTTTTTAAACTTTTAAAATAAAAAACAATATTCACGTACAGACAGACATACATTTGAAAAAAGAATATTGCTTTTTATGACACTTGCTATGTTTTTTGTGTGAATGAAGCTAGATACACCCTTATGTCTACCGACCATGACTGAGGCATTGTCAGTTGCAAATGCAAAACAGTTACTACATGGGATGTTCTCCTTCGGAAGTTCTTCATCAAGAACTTTGAATATGTTTGTTCTCACCTGTAGAAGAAGTTTCTTCTGTGGTGGAAGGCAAACTAAGTAATCCATTTTCAACATGACCTTTACTTTCATCAAAAAGATCCAAGTGCTTTGTGAAATCAATTCCAGGAATGGACAATTCACCACCTCACGTCGGTATTTTAAAAAACTTTCCGTGCCCACCTGCAGTATTATTTTTCTGGACTTTTCGGAGCTTCTTGAGTAATCGTTTTCCTTTGAAAATATTGTTGCCACAATAAAACCCCGACTTGACAAAGGAAAGTAAACAAAGATGCTCATAATTAGTTTTGGGATTTGCTATTGTCATTTGAGAAAATTGAGTTACACAACCCCAACCCCCCCAAAGGGATTTTACAGGGCTTGTTTTCTAGAACCTGTTGTTGCTCTTTGTACGGGTGAAACGAAGTGTATCACGGTAGGTGCCTGCCTCAACACGCTACACACTGGAAAGTCCAGGTAGATAAAAATGTCAGCCATCTGCATGTCGGCAAAAAAACGGTGCAAAATCGGAAGTTATTTCAGGCATTAAAAAACGTCTGCCAAAGGTCTGTCCCCAAAAAAATTGCACAACGTAAGTGGTTAAAGTTTACCCTCGGCTTTGTCAAGTTGGGAGTGTTTTTCTATTTTCATTAAAGCATACCATCTTACCTTGTCCCTACGCCTTGACCGTTCATTCCAATCAAAGCAAAAAGTGACCTCAGCCCCTCCGCTGTGAACCACTACAAGAAAATCAAGTTGAGCCGATTTGGTAAACTCACAACACAAACTTATTTTATTTAATTCACCGGCCACTGCCAGAAAAACCGGGGCAAACCCCTTCTCTTAGCAATGCCTATAACTGGGTTCTTATAGCTGCATTACACAACACAAGATCTGTCGTAGAGAGTGGTTAAGAGCACCAAACTCAAGCTCTGGTGTTTCTGATCAGCAGAGTGTTGGTTCGAGTCCCAGCTTTGACACTTGTGTCCTTAAGCAAGACACTTGACCATTTTTGCTTTGTCCTTCGGATGGGATGTAAAGTGTGTTGTGTAATGCATGTAAAAGAGACCAGCTACACGTATCATTAGGAGAAGGGGTTTGTCCCGGTGTTTGTGGCAGTGGCTGCTGAATTCGCCACAGCACCTTGTGTTTCTGTTTGTTCAAGCACTTGGGAGTACCTTATTGGCAGATACAAATGCTGTATAAGACTACATGTTATTATTATTAAAAAAAATTGTGCTAATAAGATGACATTTTTCTCTGATTTTGAAAACACAAAAAGATGGTCTTTGTGTTCACCATACCTGATTGATGCAATCTTCATAAAGCGTTCCGGCAAGAAGGGACTGTAGCGTGTCTAACTGGTCCTGAAAAATAAAACATGAAACAGACAACTAGTTTTCCTGGAAACATATTCAGGGTCTTAGCTGGAACTTAAAAACAAGGTTATCAAGTTTGCTGTAAATGGAAAAGTAGATTGTCTAAATATTATTTAGACTAAATATTTAAGAGATACACTGAATATTTATGTGACACACTGAATATTTATGAGATACATTGAGGGCTCACCTGGAATTGGCTGCCAAGTAGTTTATGCGCAAGTTGCTGCTCTTTGTTTCTCGCTTTCTGACAAAACTGGCTGAAGGCGGCAAGAACAGGGTCTTTATTCTTTGCCTACAAGAAATCAAAAGATCTGGCTTAATTCTTTTCTGTACCAAAATAGAAACCAGAATTGATGAAGTGAAGCATAATATGAACCTTTCCAATATTATTTAGATTTGTTACCATTTGTGTGATATAAAAAACATCGCATACTTCGTGCTTCCCCCCCCCCAAGTCCTACGGAAACGAATCTACAGGCTACTTTAGTGGGATTTGAACACAACCCAAACATCCTAGAGCAGGGTCCAATTTCATGGCTCTGCTTACCATAAGCAAAGAACCGGCGCTTACAGAAGCAGGGAAATCCGCTCTTACATAAGGCGTATTTCACAGGTTAGCCCAGAGTTTTTGCTTGTTGGATTTAGGTTACTAGGTATTCTTCGGTTAGACAAATAAGCGAAGAATGGTGATTGCACTTGCCAAGTGCAGAATTCGGCGGTAAGCAGAGCCATGAAATTGGGCCCAGATGTCCCGACTGTTAGACCACCAAGTGGGCCCACTGACGAGAGGCCAGTTTCGAATTCTTTTTAAGTCTTTTACAAAATATAGTTATTGCTGAAATGGATAACAAGGCCACAAAGGTAAGTATGCAGGTAAACTTTTTTTGTTTAATGGTCTGCCAATGTAATACAAAGGCATAACTCAGTAAAACAGTCCGGATTTTGACTTCTGTATGAATCCAGTTGCATAGCGTACTTTCAGTTCAAATGATCAACACAGATATTTTGGCTTGACTTTTTTCATGCTGGGTAAAACATGTTTTTGTGTTTGATGCATAAAAGCGTACATCTCAATTCATTCAAACTTAAAATTGTGATCTTCAAATTTTGGTCTGCTGGAAAAAGCGACTACCTAACTGTTAAAAATGTTTGGTACCCTAACTCCCATTTTATAATCATTACTTGTTTGATGGTTGCAATCATCTTCATGACAAGAGTGATGCTGGCCGTCTCCGGTGGATAGTGCATCGTTCTGAAAAACAAACAGACAAAGTAAAATTCAGCACTGGTTTTTCCCCAAAAAATAAAAGCTTCAAAATATGTATGTAGAAATTGTATGTAAAAAAAAATGGTTTTTATTTTTGTGGTGGTAAGCGAACATAATAGATCCCTTGCGTTTGGCTGTCATCGCTGTGGTCAAACAATGGAAACGTGCACGCATTGCGCACGACTTTCAGCCAGTGCTAGGTCTTCATTGACCTCAGTGAGGGCGCTGTTTGGGCTTGTGACCTCATATGCAAGGGGTCTATTAACATGTTGCAAGTCATGGCCGAGTGGTCTAGTGCATCAAACTCAAGCTTCAGTGTCTGATGATGCGGAATAAGGGTTAAAATCCAAGTCCAGTAAATTGCGCTCCCCCCCCCCCCCACTAATCCTGGATCTTCTAATGAATATTGATCTACAATCAAATAAGGTCAAACTCCACATAAACTTATTCCAGGAGAATCAGCAGAGACTGCAACTGGATTCTTACTTCCATGTTTCCTGGAGGATGACCAAAGGGTGATCAGGGGCAGGTGGAGCCTGCCCTAGGCAGAGAACCTGATGATACTGCGCCCTCGCTTGATCACGGCACTCAACGCTGCAATACGGAATCTGTAAAAGAGAAGACGAGGACTATGATGTCCCTAGCAACACATAGTTCTTGGATACACAAGCAGGCCTTGCAAGATCTTGGCTATGTAGCCCAAGTTTAGGGACAATCCACTGGGTGTGTTCGATTAGCTTGCCTGGGACGACCCGGGTGTGCTCATCCATAGGAGCCCCTAACAAAGGCTAACTGGACGCCAACTTCTCCAAGTATTCATACCAATGCATCTTGGGACACAGCCAACCGGAATTACTTTCATTGTGTGCTTTAAGTCCAACATTTTTATGAACTCACAAAAAGATCATAAAGGAATTATTCTTATGGTAGAATTGCAATGTTAAAAAATTTGACAAGCCCATGTAGATACAACTAAACGCATCTACAAATAAAAAGAAAATTTAATACTCACTAAGTCGCTGTTTTAGGGTAAAAATATGTGTCAAACTTACTGAAAGTGTCCCAGCTGAATAAAATAAAAGGGCGGCCATTGAGTAAGTTTTTCGTCGGAACGTCTTGCTCTTGGGGCAGACCCAAGTAATCAGCTCCACAAGCAGGTTCTTTGGGTTTGACCCGGGTGAGCCACGACAATGACGTCAGAGCTACTCGAAAGTACTGGGATCTGACCTGAGTCAACCCAGCAAAGCTATTGAAGCTATCCAGTGGAAAAGTAGACCAACTCTTCATTTTTTCATATTTTACCTGACATTGTGGACACGCTGTATGCTCCTCTCTCTTCACTGTACAACATTCAGGATGAGGCAGTACCAAGGCTGGATTCCCCGTCAGCCTTTGCGCCATCTCCTGCGCTGTTTCCATCGAGCGCATGCAGAACTCGCACGCCGTGTAACGATAGGCTTCATTCCAGAGAAACTGCGCACTTACCAACGGGTCTTCGGTGAAGAGGGCGCTGCCTGTACTGAAATCTGTGGCTGCGAACACACCCTTTCCCTGGTCGAGGTTGGGGTTAGGGTGAGGGTTAAAAATGAAAAAAAATGTATGGGTTATATCATTATGGCTACTTGCTGCTGCCTTTCTTTCTTTTTTTGTATCCATAAAAAAAAATTAGGTAGTATTACTATTACACTAAAACTAGAATTTTTAATAGAAACAGATTATTCTCATATTGTTCAACGATTATTCTATAGAGACAATTTAAATGGACATATTACTAACAATACATAATATAACCTTTTCCTTTTTTTAATTGTGGATCCCGAGGATATTTTTTCTTTTGTAGATCAGTGGTCAGACCATGGTTGGTACTGAGCATGGAGGAAGAAATCTTCCTCCATGGTACTGAGTGGTGTAGTACTAGTAGTAGTAGTAGTACAAATCCAATTCAAAATCAAACCTCATTTCATGATTTGTTGACCTGGTCTGGCTGGATAATTAATAATAGTAATTCCATGAATGACATGGTATGGTCAGATCGGTAGTTAATTTGAAACCTAAGTCTCAAGCACGAACTTATGTACCTTCACATCATCAATGTATCTTGTGCAGACCCCAGCATTTTTGACGTTGTTATGTGACAACACTCCACCATCAAAACACGTTCCACCGGAGGCTGCCATGTTGTTGTTGTTGACCTTAGAGAACGTTTAGCACTTAACAATTAATCAAAAAGCGGGACCAGCGCTAGAAATGTATAAGTAACAACACAAGCAGAACACCAGTTAAATGTAATGGCATAAAATGTTAGCAAGTTAAGGAGTCGGTATTGACCTGACTGGCTGCCACGAGTTCATTTTGAGTGTGTAGACCACGTTGTTTATTCACGCATTGCATCATCAAGACCGCTGCGACCGCCGCATAATGTACGCTGACCCCGCGGGGATGTCTGCAGTGTAGTCAGCGCGCTCTTCATCGCTAGGCAGGTTCCTATCCTCTCACGGGGCGACCGTTGCCGGATGTTTCTCCTAAACGTATGTCAAGTTGTTCTTGATTCTGTGGTGAGCCCTTTTACAAAGTGTTTTTTACATTGTGTTATTTTGTTTGTGTTCACAGAATGGCTGTATTTTTGGTATTTTCTTCAGTTATTGTTTGGCTTACTTTGTATTTTTGTAGTCATCTCAATCAATCAGTAAGTAAGTCAATATTGACACCGACACTGCAGTGACAGTGATGACTGACAAATTGACATTCCTTCTGTCTAGTCTTATCACACACACACCATGGATGGAGGTCACACACTCAGCTAAGAAAGATAGGATCATGAAGCAGTTAGTTAGTAATAATGAAGCTGTGAATATGAGACGAGTGATATATTTTATAAATTCATATAGGCCCAAATTATATATTCAAAAAAAGGGGAATTAACACAGAACCAAATCTAACTTTGGTTCAAAAAATCTGTTATTTTAGAAAATGATTTTGCCTTTTTATTATAAAATTATTATATAGCAGATGAAGGTTGCCAGCAACAATATGATGTAATTTCTGTTAAACTGGTTCCCTGCAAATGTTCACACAAACTAACACCAACAGTCAAAAAACTTTTTATTTTATTTTAAGCATTTTTTGTAGGAGATCAGTTTGAAGATTAGTCTGTAAATTTTTGCTCGACAATTCATGACCATATGTCAGACCATATGTCAGACCACCTCCTTGATCAGACACATCCTTATCAGATCAATTTGTCTCACTACTGGCATCAAGGGTCAAATAAAACTGAAGTCTGTTAATGGTCTTATTAATATTCATATTATTTGACCAATCAAATTTGCCACCATTAAAAGGCCATAACTTCAACAAATTTGGCTTTTATTATTGAAATAAAACAGCATAGGTAACTTTTTGTAGTGGTTTAAAACCAAAATTATCATGGTTGTCATTCCCCTATTTCAGGTGATGTTTCATTTTTGACAACGGACGACAGACGAAAAGATCCATATATGTAAATCCTCAGCCAGATCTTAAATCTCTCTTCCTGAGAAGGAATTTTGTGGAGAGTCGCTGGATCATCAAAGACCGTGACATTGCCTCTACTACTAGTGCTACCTTCTCCTTGCACTATGCTATAGTCTACAGTATAGAATCTTAACCCGATCAGAGAGACCTGCAGACTACGTTATTGTTGGGGAAAACTCCTCAGCCATGGCTGGTCTCAGTCGTCTTGTTAGAATTGGATGTTCATCCCACCAGAAACTGAGTAAAGGACTCAGTACCAGCTTAAAAAGCGTTTCCTCGTATCACTCAAACTCCCTCATAAGACCGAGGCTCTGCCGCGCCTTGTGGACTCCTCAAAATAATTCCTCATCCATAGACGGTCCTGTGACCAGCAACATCAGGGAAATATCCACTTCTAAAATACAGAAGATAAGGACAGCGTACCGGTCGGATCTAAAGAACTGCAGGCGGATTGTTCTGAAGTTGGGAAGTGCTGTGATCACTAGAGACGATGAGTGTGGTTTGGCATTGGGAAGACTGGCATCCATTATTGAACAGGTAAAACTTCTCACCAAATAAAATCAGGATTTGTGAAAATATCAGCGGAACAAGTTTTGAGATGTGTCCCTTTTCTTCAGGGTGTGGGTGAAAGCCGGAATTGCCTGATTTGCCGGAATGGTCGGAACCTCGAAATAGAATACACTATTTTTAAAGAATTGGCAACAGAGGCAGCCGGAACTATATTCAAACAGTCACAGATATTAGTTGTTGTCATAATTATCCACTTAACTCTGCAAAAAAATGTCCCGGAACTCGAAAACAGTCCTGCTGTCCGTTTTGTCCATCAGGAGATCAACAAAGTCAGTCAAATTTTCATGTTTTCTAGTTCCAGGGATATTTTTTGGCAGAGTTCAGCGGGTAATAATGACAACAACTAATATATGATACCATTTCAATTGAGTTCTGACTTCCCTTGCAGCAACATCTTTAAAATTAAAAAAATTAAAAAAAATTGTTTACAGTTTGGGCAGATCAGGCAATTTCGGCTTTTAAGAATTTACTTTTCTTCATACCAAAAGTTGATAAAATTCAAACGGTGTCTAGTCTCCACGAAATGCAAGATTTTATGTTTTCTTTCGTTGAACTGTTTACAAATCATGCCTGCATGAAGTCCAGGCTCTGTGTCCAAAGTCACTTCGTAACCTTACAAAACGTACGAAGTGGTCCAGGGTATGAAGTGGTCAAGGTACGAGGTGACCTGACTCCAAATGTTCCACAGGCTACATGGGTTTATGGTTTACAGTTTATTTAAAACCATTCAAACATTTGCGGTCCAACGACCGAATTGCATGTTGAATTTACAATTTTTAAAAACATTAAAAGTACACAAAAAAGGTAAAACAAACAATTTAAATCAAATTTTCATCACCAAAGGTGAAAAGTGACCTGTGGGCATCAAAATTGGAAATGCTTCTACATGTACTAAAACAGCCTTGAGAAATAAAATGATAAGAGAGAGAGAAAGATCGAGAGATCTACATTTTAACGTCCATTGTACATTGTACATTGTTTGATTCAAACCCACAACCACCACATTTCAAAGTTGTTTTTTATTGTGATTTGTCATTTCTCAGGTATCAGAGCTTCAGCAGAGTGGCAAGCAATTGATGGTGGTTACAAGTGGCGCTGTGGCATTTGGCAAACAACGTCTCAGACATGAAGTCATTTTATCCCAAAGTATGAGAGAAACACTTATACCCAATCAGGAAAAAGTGAGTATTTATTATCATCAATTTATCTTCCTTTTTTTTCATTTCTTGATGTTGTTTTACAATCACTTACCATATAAACTGTTGCTTTTCATTTGAACTGTGTATGTTTGGCCTATTAACCCTCTCGTTACCAATCTTTGGTACCCAGATTGTCTGGCCACTCAAGCGTAAAGCACACATTCTCACACAACAGAAAGACTGCATTCAAAGGTCAATTTTACAAATTCTTTTATTACCTTGAAGATTTATTTTTAGAGCAAGATAACTCAAGTTAAATGTCTTACTTATTGAGTTTCCTTTTATAAAAATCATAAAATCATTGAGTTCTTTGTCTTCGTTTTCTCTGTGTGTTCTGTAAGCCCAAACGTTGTTGAACACAACCATATTGCACTCTGTAGCTGTTTGGCATTTCGGTTCTTTCCACTGTAATTTGAAGTGATTGTATCAACCCTATTCCATTTTACCATCATTGGAAAGATCTTATTCTTCTCTTTCCAATGACAGTAAGCTTGGGTATGGAAGATGAACATGGACAAAACTAAAGCTTTTTTAAAACACATGGCCTTTGTACTCAGGCTTGAGTTCTTTTTTGTGTGTGTGTAATTTTGGTTCACTAAAGTCACCCTTGGGCTCAAGCAGGGTGTGTGCACAGTCCACTAGAGTCAACATTTGGGGCTCAAGCTGGGTATAGCGCACAGTTAACTAACGTCCCTATTGGGGCTCAAGCAGGGTATAGTGCACAGTCAACTGAAGTTGCCATTGGGGGGTGAAAGGGTCAACCTTACCAAACCTACAAAAGGAAAAAGGAAATGAAAATGTACGCAAATATATCCTGTAAAAAGTTTTAGAATGTGATCGGGACCTTTACCGTTTTACGTAGAAATAACACGCTATGTGTGGTTACATTGCACACAAAACATTCTTCAAAAATTTTATTTTATTTTTTTTTTCAAATGCATTTAGAAATGTTTTTACTACCCTTCGTAATGCAGACCAAATCTGTTTAAAAAAAAAAATCCAGCCTGCATGTACCTAACTCCAAACATTCATTTACATTGTTTCTTTTTTTCATTTTTTGGGGGGCCCATACACCTAATTACTTTATTCTTTTATACGCATTTTTGTTCTACATTTGAATGATTTGGATAATCTTTTTAAAAAAATTTGCATTTTACAATGTCAGTTTTTCTGTTTTCTTAATTGCAAAATTTGCTTAGAGACTCTTTTGAAATTCTTTCAAAATACAATATTTTTATAGGTTTTATCAACAAAAATACAATAAATTTGACCTTTTAAAATTTCAGTTGAATACAGTGTCCTTGTTGAAAAGACAGCAAAAAAACTGTCTTAGTATTTTCATCAAGAACGCTGAATCCATCCACGTTTCGCAAGGTGGCAGCGCGTACCAACCGCGCTGCATTCACAAAATGGAAACCACAGAAACTTGAATCTCCAAAAGTTATTGTTTTCTAATGAACGGGGGCACTTCAGACCAAATAAGTTAGCAGGATGCTTACTACCATTACAGGGTTCGTACGGTCCTTGAAAATCCTTGAAAGTCCTGGAATTTGAAAATCTGTTTTTCAAGGCCTTGAAAGTCCTTGGATTTATCTTAGGTCCTTGTAAGTCCTTGAAAATTCACTTTTTGTAATTAAAGTATTTAATCATGCAGAGTAATGTTGTGTTTTTTCATCAAGTCTCAAATAAAGCATCAATATTTGCTGGATTTTGGTCCTTGATAATGGGATTTCTGGACCTTGAAAGTCCTTGAAAAGTCCTTGAATTTATAGCTATTATAAGTGTACGAACCCTGCCATTACCATATTTACAACTAAGTAGGCTTGTTTTTAAAGGTCATTACCAAAGTATGATCCTAACTTTAAATGTAAGAAATTACTAAATATTTGAATTTGAATTTTTGTCTCAACTTTTTACAAGACTGTAGGTTTGAGGACTTTTCATAGAGCTGTTTCATTCCTAAAATTTATGTATGGTTGTAATATAGTTATTTTTACGATATCACAAAATCAGTCCTTGTGTAATCCCGGCCGGTGATTTTTATTGTTTCCATGGATACTCCAGTATGACTCATAGAACCTTAAACCCAGACAGTGACACATTACAATCTTCCCGCATCAACATTCTTTAATTAAAGTTTCTTCAAAAGCAATTATGAGGTATGATTTTGCTGGACACAAAAGGCTTATGTCCACAGGCAGGCGCTGTTATTGAGTTCAGCAGGATGCATTGCGCTATCGAAATGCCTTAAAACCAAAATGATTTGCAAGTTTGCTTCTTTCGATAATGCACAGCGTCACTGAGATGAGACAGTAGACCCTTCCCATGAAGTACATAAGTTGTATAGGCCTGGAACTACCAGACATCAGAATATTCCGTGATGTTATTTACTGAATTCCGTTTTCTAAAACCCTTAATTCCGTGTTTTACCATGTTTACCGGTGTTATCTTTTAACCATTTCGGTGATAACAACGGTGCTAATTCAAGGTAAAAAAAACCCCACAATAAATATGACACAACTACCATCTTGCCCTACAGTCACCACTTAAAAAAAAATTAACAATAATTGTAAAAGCTTATAAGTAAGTAGGTCAAAATGGCTGTCAAAAGTGGGTACACTTTTTGTTTTGAACCACCCTGTTTACAGTACACTGTGTTTATCTAATAGTATAAGATTGCTAAATTTCAAGCATTGTTGCCATCCTTTTATTCTTCCTCACACCATCAGTGCTGTTATCTTGAAGAAAAAAATAATAATAAAATCAAGTAATAAAACCACAAGGGAAATTGACTGGGTAAAATTTAGATAATTTGGGTTTGCAACCCAAAATTATAACAAATTAGTTAAATACATTGTTTATGTGGGTGGTTCAACATGACAAGCTTGTGAGGCATCAATGTAAGCCTGTCATTTATAACACAGGTTGATATTGGTAAATTCATTAAATCCCTTTCCCTGGGCATGCTATGGATTTCTCTTGGACTGTAATCGTACACCTCAGGGAGTAGGGGCGGCCTTTCGTTATTACATGTATGTGGGTAGAGACATGCCACGTTGCTGGATTGTCAAAAGGTTTTCAAGAGTCTACTGCATTTGGCATGTTTGGAATACAGAGAATACAAAAAGGTAGAATGAGTCTAAATATCCAAGTAGCTCAATAGCTGCAACTAAATTCAGCTCATTCAGTTTCTCAGTGCATGGATAATGCAGACCAGAATCAAGGTTTTAGCCAGGATTTGGTGAAAGGGTGTCCAAATTTGCTGAAAAATAAAAAATTGGGTGTCCAAAATGTTCACTTACACAGGGATGTGATTTCTCTGTTTTTTCCCCCCGGAAATTCATTATTTATTTTTTGTTTTACCCCAAAAGATATTTATTATTATGGTTCCCAAGTTTTCTCGCTTTGAGCTATAAAACAGCCAGGTTGTCCAAATTTAAAACACAGTGTCCAAATTTAAAACAGGGTGTCCAAAAGACACACAGACACCTCTCTGGCTAACACTATGACCAGATGAGTGTTATTAAATCAGGCCTGATACTTTCTGAGTAAAAGGCATCATTATAATATCTACGTTTAGCAACTGCGTTTCTGGCCACAGCATTCACAAAAACAGACACCACGGAAATTTGCCTCCCTAAAGGTTGCTTGAAGGCAATTTTTTTTGTCTGAATTGAGTGAAATGCCCTCGTCGATAATAAATCAATAAAATTATTTCAACATTTTCACAGGTTACTTGAAGGCGATCTTTGGAGATTCAAATTTCTGATGTTTTAACAATTAATATGTAGCCAACAAGGCATTCAGATGAAATAATATCTCAGGATGCTTACATGTACTATCATTACCATCTTTATAACAAGAAGGCTTTTGGATAAAAAATTACACTGTTTGACCCTATTTCAGGGTAAAAGGTATGGTGCACTTATTTTGTGCCGTACCTATAATGAGCTTCAAAGGGAGAGTGCACCAGTGCCTTTAATTCCGAAATGACATTATTCAACCTTGTAGTTTCTGAAGGAATAGAAATTTATCTTAAAGGGGAAGGTATACATTTGGTAATCACTCAAAAAATTAATGGCAATACAAACTTACTTGGTTAGTTAGAAGTACAGCAGCTTTTTTTATAGTATAAAGCATTTTGAGAAACATTTCAATTCGAAATATCCTGGTTATGAAAAAAGATATCAGTTTTTATCCCTCAAAATTTGAGTCTGAGGAAACCTTTCTGTCAGAAAGGTTTATCAGATTGTGTATTAGGGATTGTTCTTCCTGCGTGGACATATTCGCTCCGGATTTTCGGCGATATCTCAAAAACGCGACCACCTTTTGAAATGAAACTTTCACAGTTTAGTTTTATTGTATACATAATATTACATTTATGTAGTATTAAAACAATTGTACGGTTCCAAAAACCAAATACTTTGCCTTTATTAAGAGGGCAATTCCCTTATTGCAGAGGAATGTTTTTATCAAGATGAAAAGGTAAAAAAAAAATAAAAATAAAAATTAATGCAAATATTGCTCTTTATGATTGAACCACGGAATTCATGATTTGAGACTCTGTTTTGCCGGAACAATTTATTCATGAGCTGAGAGAGAACTGCGGAGCACAGGTATTGATCTGATCGATTTGTTTTCATAAATTCAGACTCCAAACGTCAAGGAAATATTTATTCTGCTTTTCTGTAGGAAGTTGTTATCGGGATTGTGGTTGACATAGAGGTCAATTTTGACTTAAAGTTGATTTAGATCAAATTTGTGGAATTAAATCAGATACAACCATGTTTTTGTTTTGAAAGTGGCTGTAATAAAGATTGTTGAAGAAAATGCAAAATTTTTGACACCGTGAGGGCATATGTGGACCTGATGTAAAACATGTAAATAAACAGGGTTTTTTTTTATTGTTATTATTATATTTATGTATTAAGGGATCCTTTCTCACTTAAAATAAAATCCAACACCAGCTCAACATCCAAACTGTTGGTCTCGGATTATGCTGGTTTGCCTGATCCCATGGAGTACGTGACATTCAGTTTACTAGTGCAGTCCTCAGTCTAACCATGGAGGTAGGAATTCCTACCTCCATGGTCTAAAAGAAAAGAACCCACGTTCTAATTGGAATTTGACGTCAAACCAATTATTTTGATTGTGGCAATCAAAACAAACAATGGTGATTTGGACAATCTCCAAATGCTATTTCCTCGACTTTAACAGTGTTTCAGACAGAAATATTTCTCTGGAGGATTGACTTGGCTTTGAACTTTATAATCGGCAAGGGTGTTTTGATGTTTGCGAAAACAGGACTACCCATTTTGATGATATTTTCAAGGCTTGGCTGTTTTGGGTTTGTCTACTATCGGAAAACCATGTGATTGGAATGAATGAACTCCTCCTCAAACCGATGGAGCACTATACTTTCAAAAGCAAAAACACCAGCTTTGCAGCTTTCCGAATTGTGGCTCATGTCAGGACGGGTTATTTTGTAGGGATTTTTATTTTGTTGTGAGCTTATTGCCTAACAAGCTTGATGTACAGTGTGCTTCACCGGTAATGGCTGTCACTCAATGTGTTAGTGTTTAAGGTGCCTTGAACCAGTGGAGGTCAGTACATCAACCTCAGTAGGCTGTTCAGGTTGCTGATTCAGCACCAAGCAACATTTTGAGTCTTGCATCATCTGGATTTAGATCCACCTAACCACCCCCACCCCTCTAAACCTGCACAAGTGTGTTAACAGCTGTAAACTGGGACCTCCAATTGTCCCTCTTTTGTTTGCACTTGAACCTTTTGGCTTTGGCATCAGCTCCCTTTAGTTTTGTACCCACTTTCCAACTGGGGACCTTCATCCAATTGGCGACCCTATTGTCCCCGGTTTAAATGTAAATACCAACCCACACAGATGGGTTCATAAATGCTGTAAATCAAGGACTTCCCATTGGTCTCCCATTGTTTAAACTGTTAAGCGAACACTATAGTCAGTGCCTTCAGAGGTTTTGTACGTGAAGAAGATGAAGATGTTCAAGTCCTGTTGTAATTTTGCAGATATTCTTCAAACTTTAATCTGTAAAATGTGCCGGAATCTAGGAATTTTTTAATTAGGCCTGTTGCCGATCCACTCTACCCGCCCGCTCATGTAAGGTAACTCGCTAAAGAGGTATCAAGTAAAAGACTAAGAGCAACTGGTCCCCTCTCATTCTTCTTTGATCTTGTGATAATGTCTAACTGTAATTTTTTTTTTCAAGTAGCCACTCGTTTGGTTTGCCAAATGGCAAAGCCAAGGAAAAAGTAGGGAAGTCTCCCTTTGTATTAAAGGATCTTTTGTAATTTATTTTCATGCACCTATATTGGCAGTAGTGGCGACCATTGGCAGGCCCAGAGTATTTTTTAACGGGGGTCTTAACTGAAATTATTTGCGACCTTCATATAAACTTGTTCATGAAAGAGTCTAGGTGTCTTTCCCCACCATCAGTTATGAACTTCTTTTCATTGTATCAAGTTCTCCTTGTGTAATTTCTCCAAACTTTTATTACATATTGTTGCAAACTTGTTGTCATTCATATTTGAATGAGATTGCCTGTTGTATTACTTTTCAATTGTTAACAAACCGCGCTGGTTGGCATGGACGGCCGGATATTTGCAAAACATTCAATCGTGTTAACAAGTGTTGTGTCCAAATACAGCAATTTTGCAAACTTTCAATTAAAAAGAATTACATCCCATGATCTGTTTTTGCTTTGCATTTATGGCTTCCCATCGTTTCCAACCTTGGTTGGCAAAAGGCAAAAACTTGGGTAAAATAGAACAGTGTATAGTACAACTCTTGCATGCTATTTAGAATTTTGTTTGTCATGTGTATTGACTTTTGGATCTTTAAAATTTCACGATTGTGTAAATCTTTGCTTTTAAGTTTTATTCATGTTGACCTCCTGACTTGTCAAGGTTGGTTAATGGAGATAGTTGTGGCCTATTATGTATTTACCTTTCACAATCTTTGTGATATGGGAATTTGATTAATACCCTGCCTTTAATGTCTGGTCATATTGTTACTTTCAGTGGGAATTCATTGCTTGAACTTGGGAGGAAAATCCATAAAGACTGCAGGGCTTGTAGCTCAAAGTTTTTGTACTGAACCAGAAAGTTTTGTACAAGACCAGAACCAATATGGGAAACAACTTCCTGAGTCCTGCCACAGTTTAAGATGTATTTGACATATATTTGAACAATTAAGCACCAAGAAATGTAAAGGAAGATTGACCTTATATTTTAATTTTTTGTACTAAGTTTACTTCAAATTACCCAATAGAATTAGGTTATTTTCCAGACTCAAGGTTTGAACATAATTTGTTTCTATTGAATATGCATTTATTACATAGTGAGGTATTGTTATTTAATTGTAAAACACAAGACTGCCAGACTTGTCTGGTCCAACACTAAAGCAACTGGCCTAAGGCCTGCAGTCCAGTGTAAAATTTGAGCCCTTAGATTACTATGCAGTGCTTTTTTTCTACTTTGTGAAGGATTGTATATTCATCTTGTGCAGTAGTATGAATCTCAAGTGTCAGTTTGTGAGATTGTAGGTAAATACACATAAGGTGTAAATCAGTACAAATCACATTGTTTTTCAAGTAATAAACCACAAGGGAAACTGACTTCAAACAAAGGTATTGACAAAATAGGGAGACCCCCAACATAGGGCTAGATTGCTCAGTTGGTAGAGCGCCGGCATGTTACTCTGGAGGTCCCAGGATCAAGTCCTGCTCCTGTCAATTTGTTGATGTTCAACCCCAAATCAATTGTTGTTTTTATAATATCAATTTTGAGATAGCACTTGCATTTACTTTTGGAACACTTGGGTATTTTTCACAGAACTCAGGAAAGTACTGAGAGGGTAAAAACAAATTATATACTTGGGTGTTGTGGTCGTAAAGTAAGGAACCTGGAGGAAATCCAAGTGCGCCCTCAGTGTTCAAGTGTCCGATCCAACTTTGTAATTAGCATATTTACAATTAACTATTAAGTTTGGGTCCGGGACCTTTTAACTCTTTCTCTGTTCCATTTCAGCAAGAGAGAGAGCACAGTTGAATTCTTTCTGCAGGTATTTCTCTCTATGTTGTTGGGAGAATGGCTACTTAGGAACCACCTCCTCATGATTACTTTTGACAGTTTTCTTTCTACTATTTTGTCACCCTCTCTCTCTTCCAGGGAAACGCATTGCTTGATTCGCGTGCGTGTGCGGCAGCTGGTCAGAGTGGTCTTATGTCTCTATACGAAGCCATGTTCTCTCAGTATGGATTGACTACTGCTCAGGTACGTGCAAATCAAATGAATTCCCCTTCCCCTGGACTTTAAATGTTTAGCATGATCGATTTGGTGGAAGAGCATTAATGGTATTCGTGTATTGCTCAAGGACGACCGGGACTGGAACCCACACTCTGCTGATCAGAAACACCAGAGTTTGAGTCCTGTGCGCCAGACCGCTCGGCCACAACACCATTGTGACAAAAAAAAGTCAGTCTGTCCTTTGCTTAGGAAAAACCCTTACAAGAATGAATTCTCACGGCCCGGAACACCTGCATGTTGGGGTTTTTTTTAAAAGAGAGAGATATTGCCCAACTCACAAGGCCGGATGGCCACTTCAAGGTGAGGGCTTTACTTAACCGATTTGGGCTGTCGACCTAGATCAACTGTCACCAGGGTCACGTTGCCACCTACTCCTGGGGCTGAAACAGGGTTACCCACTTCACAGTCTGTAAGGATGTAGGCATGGGTCTCATCCACTAGGAACCTGGTCGGCAGAGCACAGTGAACTACCTTCCCAACTTATGCATTCACATCGACTTTTGTCCAACCTTTAGTGGTACAATCACAACTGTACTTGGATGTAAAGTAAACTAAAGTCTGTCCCAAGCCAATATGGCTCATCAGGCCGGCGTCTATACCCAGTTTCATTGGCATTGAACGACTGAGAATATTTCTATTCCCCACTGGACAGGATGCCAGTCCATCACAGGTTACTCTCCAGCTCTCACCGGTACCCATTTGTCCTCCTAGGTGGTTAGAAGCATTTTTGATGGCATGCTTTGCTCAAGGACACAAGTGCTGTAGCTGACCAGGCCAGGGTTCGAACCCACATTCTGTAAATTACAGAATTCAAGTTCACTGCTACTCGGCCATGACACACCATTGTAAATGCTGGATTAATTGCATTGGGAAAAGAGAATATTAGTTTGGTTTTATCCTCACAACGATGAGTTACAAACACTTTATACTCGGTGCTATGAAATTGGCTTCAATGTAAGAGCGCTTTATAAATGCTAATTTTGCTATTGTCATTATGGTTATTATCTTCTCTTTGCAGGTGTTGGTGACCAAGCCAGACTTCTACCACGACTACTCTCGTAATAACCTACGAGGCACCCTGAATGAGCTGCTCCGGATGAACATCATTCCCATCCTAAATGCTAACGATGTAGTCGCTCCGCCACCTGAACCGGACAAAGATCTGCAAGGGGTAAGATTCTGCCGAAAGTAATTCAGGTGTCTTTGGGGATTGGGTGTTTTTGTGAAAGTTGCTTCTGAGATTGCTGGAAGAATTCTCTCATCAAGGGGCGATATAAAGCTTTCATTGATTATTATATAATAGGTGATCCCTTAAGGGCAAGGAAGATGTTCTCCTCAGGAAAAAACACAAGTTTAGTCGTAAAGTTTGAGGGATAAGAGGCCTGAGGTGACTCTTTCATCCAGCAGCCACTGGCGGAAACACTGGGGCAAACCCCTTCTCTAAACCAATAAGTGTAACTGGGTTCTTTCAGGTCCATTACACAACACACAGGACCAACAGCTTTACATCCCATTTAAAGGATGAAGCAATAATGGTCTTGCTTAAGGACACAACGATCAAGACCGTGACTTGTAACCCACACACTGGATCAGAAACACCCGAGCTTGTTGCTCTTAACCATCCTGCCATGGCACACCAATAGATTTCAAACAGTTCCCTGCAAGCACTAGGACTTTGGGATTGAAAGAAAACTGGTTTTTTTCTTTAAGATTGAAATCTCTCACCTTTTCCTTGTGTTTTCTTCTTCTTCTCCACACAAGGTTATAAGTATCAAAGACAATGATAGCCTGGCAGCCAGACTTGCAGCCGAGATGAATGCAGACCTGCTGTTGTTGCTATCGGATGTGAATGGCATCTTTAATACTCCGCCGGACCAGGAAGGTTCCAGGCTACTGGACACAGTGTACCCGGGGGACACGGCTAACATCGTCTTCGGCGGCATCTCCAGGGTGGGTCTTGGAGGAATGGAATCAAAGGTAAAAGATGAGATGAAAGAAATAGTATATAATGTAAAACATTTCAGTTGTATTAAGTTCAAGTATTAAACCACAAGGAAAACTGATGTTAATTCGGAGGTCACAGGTTCACATCCCGCTCTGGTCAATTTTTCTCTTTTGGTTTATTACTGAAGATTTGAAATAAAAATTTGCATCCCCCGAAGGTGATCCCTCTGCTGCCGCTTTCTAGGTTGTATCGTTAACTTGGGTGTGATCCCTGGATATACAGCAGTTACAGATTGAATGGCTTCTGACTGACACCCCCGAACAAAGATATTTACAAAATCGGGTGACCAGCAACATTAGGGCTAGATGGCTCAGTTGGTAGAGCGCCGGCGCATTAATCTGGAGGTCACAGAATCGAATCCTGCTCCAGTCACTTTTTCTTTGTTAAGCCCAAAAGTTCAGTGTATTCAACTGAACAATGGATTTCAAAAGACCTAATGTTAGGTTTATGTACTCTTTTGTTTGTATATTATAATTTTTTTCTTTTTAAAGAAATGTTTGTTTGTTTTATGGGTTTTGAGGGTTTTTCAGGGTTTTTTTTTCCATTTATGTTGTCAACTGCAGTGCCCAATTTCATAGAGCTACTTAAGCATAAAAAAGAAGCTAAGCACAACAATACCTTGTCACATCTACCATTTGTGACTGGTATTGCTTTGTTTATTTTTGCTTAGCGGAAAAAAAGTTTTTAAAAGCAGTACTTTCTGCTTAAAAAGCTTGTTGACTTTGGGCCCTGTATTTAAAACAACGTTTTGGTTCATGTAGTGGTATATTTGCTTGCCTTCCACCTCTAGGACTGTGTATGTGGATTGGGATTTCAGTCCCTACCTGAGTGTACTGGTTTTTCCGTGGGATAAATCTCTGAGCTTTTCCTCCCACATCTAAAACTGAAACTTCCCTCTTTGTCTTTTCTCCATGGGGTTCTTGGCTTGTATGGTGATGAAGTTTGCTTTTCTGAGAATGATTGGCTTCCCAACCGGAATTAATAAATGAGAAATCAAACTATTTTTAATATTTGTATTGTTGTTAATGTGATTTGCATCTGAACATCTTTTTAAAATCAGCAAAAACTTGATGGATTTATGGTGTGGTATTTTCACACGCCCCAAACCAAGTTTTGTCGATATCTGATGAAAATAATTTTCATGCCGGCAGATGCCATTTTATAATCCAATTGAGGTCATGGGTCACATCATATTTTGATTACAGGTGAAGGCCGCCAATTGGGCTCTAGAACGCGGCATTGCAGTGGTCATCGCCAACGGCATGAGTCAGGGACAGGTCATTCTAGACGTGGTCAAAGGTCGTAAGGTCGGAACCTTCTTCAGTGAGACGAAGCCGACCGGTCCTGCCCCGGACCTTCAAGCAACCAAGGCACGGGAAGGGGGTAGACTTCTTCAGTCGCTCACTGCTGAAGAGGTTGGTGGCGTCAGAATTACATGTAGTTTGTTTATTATTTTGGTGTTATCCTTTCATCATGTCCGGTAAGCACAAAAGCTTTCCAAGTCCTGCGGGTGGGAAAAAGGCACAGACTTCTTGAATGGGATATGAACCCTCAACCCCTGTATTTTAGAACGGGGTCCAATTTCACAGACCTGCTCAAGCAGAAAATGCTGCTTAAACATACTTTGCTCAGCAAAAACAAGCGGGATACCAGTCACAGATGGTACATGTGGTACAGTATTTTGGCTGGTAACCTTATTCCAGTGAGCACAATTTTGTTGTGCTTAGCTACTTTTTGTACTGAAACAGCTCTAAGAAATTTGGCCCAGACGTCTTAAAAACCTGACCACTGAGCATGCCCGGTGGATAAGAGACCAGTTTAAATAATAATAATAATATTACCTGAGAGTCTTATAGCGCACAAAATGTTTGGTTTAAGATTTGATAAAAATAAGGTGGTTTTTATGACCCATTCATTGCATTAAAATCGTCTTTTCTTTCAAATGGCATTCAATTACCATTTACCTAAAAAGTAGACCCACTATAGCCAGTTGTTTTGGGGAGATTAAGATAAACTGTGAGGAAGACATGAAGATATCAGATTCTGTAAACAGAGTATGGTTTAATTTTGTGTACGCAGAGAGCGGACATAATCAACAAGTTGGCCAACCTACTAGTGGAGCGGTCTGATGAGATACTAGCTGCTAATAAACAAGATATGGACGTAGCAAGAATGAGTAAGTATTTGCATTTATTCCACAAGTTTGAGTGGAAGACAGAAAAATATTGTGATTCTGCTTCCCATATAAAGGCACCAAAGGCCAAGTTGTGTAAAATCTCTTAACACACTTGCATGCGCACAACTATTGAGTGTTGCATGCAATTTGACCCTGTGCCAAATTGAGCCTGGGAACATAATAGAAGTTGAAAATGTTTGCCAACAAAACAGACAAGTTTTACAGTACACCTACATTCCTACATTAAAGAGTAGCCACTCAGTCCTAAACGGCCGTTCAGAAACTGCTGGTTTTAAACCGAGACACTGCCACAGCCGGGCAAGTTTTAAACGGCCGCTTAGACCTTGTTGCCACTCAACCATTTAAGACCCTTTTTTCTTTTTTTTTCTTTTTTACATCTATTAAATTTAAGACCTTGTCGCCACACTTTTATTTCTTTATTCAAAAGTGAAGTCATACAGAAGGAGTTTTAAATGCTCATTATAATAACAGAGCTGAGTTTGTTGTTTATACATTAATTGTCTGAGTTTCGTTTTGAATCGGTTTTTTTCCAGCTCAGATGTCCGGCCCTATGCTATCACGCTTGGCCATGACAGGATCCAAGTTACGCAGCCTCGCCGATGGACTGAAACAAATAGCTGCGACGTCCCACAATAACGTCGGACGAGAGTTGAAGAGGACGATGATTGCTGACGGAATGATACTAAGGCAGATAACGGTACCCATAGGAGTTCTGATGGTCATCTTTGAGTCTCGTCCTGACTGTCTTCCACAGGTACTTTATCGTAACTATTGTTGTTATATGTTTCTGGTGATGAAACCAAGGATGCTTCATAAGTGAACTCAGTCACTGTGGTTCGCAAGCCTGAGGAAACCTGTGAACAAGGGTGCTTGCTACGTGAACCAGAAACACCGGGGTTAACCCCTACTCTTCCACGATAAGTGTTCTGGGTTCAGTTAAGTGCACTGTCAATCATAGTACACGGGACCCACGGCTTAATGTCCCATCAGAAGGACAAAGCAATTATGGTAAAGTATCTTGCTCAAGGACACAAGTGCCACGGCCGTGACTCGAACCCACACTCTCCTGATCAGAAACACCAGAGATTGAATCTGGTGCTCTTAACTGCTCGGACACGACATGCCTAAACCATGTCCGACATGTGGCCTAGAGAGTCCCCCTCCCCCCCAGTATGTTCTGATACTCTAACGCACTCTTCCCTCTCAAGACAGAAGTAACCCCCGTCCCTGCCGAAAATCCTCTTAAGAATTCCTGAGATTCCCAGTATACAATGAAGACACATTGGATGGGTTGCACCATGCCACATATCATCCAATCACCTTAATCTTAGCCTATAATGTACAATTACCTTGGCCCAATTTTATAAAGATGACAAGCAGGCAATATCAATTTGAAGAAGATTTGCTAAGATTATTCAAAGGTATATTTTATTGCAAAGTCTTCAAGAAATTGTTTGTGCACACTAAAGAGAAACCTTAGCCCCATTTCACAGAGTTGCTCAAGCAAAAAATGTAGCTTAGCGCAATGTTTACCGAATTAAGGTTACCAGCCAAAAATACCATTTCATGCATAACGTCTTTCACTGGTTTCCTGCTTGGTTTTGCTCGGCAGAAAATTAAATTGTTCAGCAAACTTTTCTGCTAAAGCAGCTTCATGAACTTGGGCGCTGGATATAAAAGAAAGTTTGTTGATGTGTAAACACTTGTTTTTTGTTTACGGATTCAACAGATTAAGGTTACCAGCCAAATTATAATTTCACGCATACTGTCTTTGACTAGTTTCCTCCTTTTTTTTTGCTTTATAACAGAATTAAAAATTGTTACGCAAACTGTTCTGTTCAAGCAGCTCCATGAATTTGGGCCAAGGTTTCTCTTTGACAAGTAGAAAAAAAAATCTGACAAAATCTGGAGGTCAAAGGAAGTTTGTTGAGGTGTAATAAGGGTTTATTTGTCAATGGATTCCGCAGGTCGCAGCTTTAGCTATCAGTAGTGCCAATGGGTTACTACTGAAAGGAGGCAAGGAAGCTACACTGACCAATGAGTGTCTGCAAGGCTTGGTCACTGAAGCACTGGAGATGTATGGGGCTAAAGATGCCATAGCGTTGGTGAGTCAAAATTGGAGTATAACCACGATAAGGGTTCTGGGTTCTTTTACGAGCACTACCTGTCTTTAATAGTACATGGGACCTACTGTTTTATGACCCAGTATCTTCCTAAAGGACGCAAGCATCATGACCAGCCAGGTCGGGATTTGAACCCACACTCTGTGAACGACAGAAGTAGAATACGGTGTACTTTAGACCACTCGGCCATGACACTCCACAATGCTTCTTTTCAGCGAAAGTAAGCTTGAAAATTAGCTTGTCCAGAAAACAGCTTTACCAGAGTTCGCCCCATGCATAAGGTAGCATGTCTGGCCAAAATGTGTGAAATGCAGGCTGATACGCGCGAATTGCAGGCAGATATGTCGGACTTGCTGGTCAATACTCGAGAATTGCGTCCGACTTCAGATCAAATTCACAACATTCATAAAGATAAAAAAACATTTGCAATGCCCCACATTGCTCAGTAGGGCTTTTAAAGCCAAAGATAAACAAAGTTCCATTTTCAATTCAGGACCATGTTTCAGTTCAGCATGCTTATTAGGCCAAACTTCAAAAATTTGGGTCCAGAATGCCCCACATTTTTTAAAAACCCTGGCTTACGAAATTGGCCTCGAGAATTTCGGCGTTTGATATTTAATGTATTTTAATGGCCCACTTCTAGATCAACACACGAGAGCAGGTGAGTGACCTCTTGAAGCTCGAGGGGCTGATTGACCTCGTCATCCCCAGGGGCTCCAAGGATATGGTTCAGAAGATACAAGTAGAGAGCCAAGGAATCCCTGTCTTGGGTCACAGTGAGGGGATATGTCACGTCTTCATCGATAAGGAGGTAGACCCACAGATGGCCATCAAAATAGGTAATGATAAATAAAACTTCTGGTTCTTTTACAAGGGTGAGTGGCGATGAGGTCTTAAAGGTATGGTCGTTGATTGGTAAATACTCCAAAAATTGAGGACCATAAGAACTGACTTGGTGAGAAGCACTGCAGCTGTTGATAGTATAAGATATTTTGAGAAAGGATTCCCTTTGAAGTAATATGGCTTGGATCATTTTTCTCAGGTTTGTGAGGGCTGGTGTCTGTACGTGCATGCTGCGGCACGAGATGCAGTTGGTACCCCGCTGTCACTTCTGAATCCTTCACTTTGGCAATTGGATATAGAAGGATTTGGGACTGTCAGGTTTTGTGCAGGGTTGCACAGGTGTGGGTAATAGTGATTTATCATACTTTTGTAACCGGCGTGTCGTGGCTGAGCGGTTAAGAGCACCAGACTCAAGCTCTGCTGTTTCTGATCAGCAAAGTCAGGGCTCGAATTTTACACTGGACCGCAGGCCCGAGGCCAGTGATTTTAGCCTTGGGCCAGTAAACTTACAACTGTACAAGTCCGGCGGTCTTGTGTTTTTGAATAATAACACCTCACTGCATTTTTAACTTAAACCGATAAATACAAATATCTTTCAATTCCGTTGAGTATTTAAGTATTATTACCCATAAGAAAAATTCGATAAAACTTCTTTTAGTGCTTGTTCCAAAAACAGCTCAAATGTGAAACTGTGTAGATACATGTAGTGTTTTTCTCATTTTGATTCCGGTCTTGTAACAAATTTTCTGGCCCAGTAAAAGTTTTGAGCTACAAGACCTGCAGTCTTGTGGATTTTCCCCTCAAATTCGAGTCCTGAAAGTGTGGGTTTGAGTCCCTGTGTTGAAACTTGTGTTCTTAATCAAGACGCTTAACAATTATTGCTTTGTTCTTTGGATGGGACGTAAAGCCATCGGTCACGTGTTTTGTGTAATGTAAAAAGAAGGGGTTTTCACCGGTACTTCTGGCTGTGGCTGCTGTAGCACCTTAGAAGGTGCTACATAAATCGGTTTCATAATTCTAATTTTCTGATCAAAAACCTGTTCTAAAATGTGTCTGTTTATTCAAGCGCCTTGAGTACCTTATTGGTAGAAACATGCGCTATAAATGACTATATATATTATTATTATTATAATTGCTATTACTATTCTAACTCCTAACCCACATATCGTATTTTATATTGTCTTTATTTCATGTTCACTGGCAGGTATTGTTTCTTGTGGCCCCTCCTTTCACTTACACTTTTAGTCACACTATCCCATTTTTTTATCCAGTTGTATTTTAATTGCTTTTCATTCTTTCTATTCGATTGTTGTTTTATATACCTTGTATCTTCTTTTTGTACTGCTTGGATCAAAAAAACAATAGTTTTAATAATAGTTATTATTATTATTATTATTATTATTATGTAATAAAAAAACACTGTGAAAGTATGTAGCCACCATAGACTGTGCAAGTCACATGAGCATTTGCACTTCCGGAACCAAGTTGGTCCCAACCATATTGAGTTTTACGTGTGGGATTCTGTTTCTTCAGAAACTTTAGTTCAGTGTAGTTTACGGCTATACAAATATATCGTATTGTTGGGAAAGTACAACTTAGCCATGAAGTATAAGAAAGTAAAATAAATTTAACAAATCAACAAAGAAAACCTGAGAATAAGACTTGATCTCCTTTTCGGGTTACTTTTGAACAATTAAGAATTTTGCCCAACTAACGTTCATGCTATCATTAAACCTATGTAGTGGTCGCACAAATTTGGGTGTGATTGGCAATTGGGGTTTCTAAAAAATAAGCATCCTCGTGCCAAGTTTTAATTTTGTTTCAATGTTAATTTTAACAAGTTAACTTTATTATATAAACATTCATATTGTATTTATAAAAAATTGCTATGGGTATTATTTTTTTCAAGAATTTTGTATAAATGAAATTTAAAAGGAAGATTTGATTTCATAAAAAAAAAAATACAGTGTTCATTCGAGTTGAATTATAAAAACTTAAATTATTTTTTTAATCAATAGTACGTGATTCAAAGTGTGACTACCCGGCAGCCTGCAACGCCATGGAGACACTTCTTATTCACAATGACCTACGACACACTCCGCTCTTTGACGACTTGCTGGACACGCTGAGGACTGAGAACGTAAGCGCTTTGCAAATTATCGCAGGGGACCAGTTGAGTACAGTCCACACCACCTGGAATTTTTAGCTGGTTACCAATTTATTGGCTAAGCAAGTTTGTGTGCCCAGGAGCTGTCTGAAATGAATCCTGTTCGAAAGTGTGAAATTATCCCACTTTAAAATGGCTCCAATTACCAAAAGCTGATGGGAAATGCATTGTGCTTGTTTTTGTATGAGGATTTATGTTAGAAATGTTTGATAATAAGACTTAGCTTTTATATGTTTTCTTCAAAGACTTGAGGTCTTCTCAGAACGATGAGTTTCTGTCATAAGAAATAGTTTTGAACGATGAAATGGGTGGTTTTTAGGTAACCATCTGCCAGCTTTGGAACCAAAAGTAGTGAAAACTTTGGGCATGCAGCAGATAAGCGCACATGTGACACAATAACTCACCAACAGGATAGCATGTTTTTTGGCAATGTCAAATCTCCGATCAAAAAGTCAAACCGGTTTTGTTTTTTAGACTGCTCACATTTTACATACTATATAGGTAAGGATCCACCCAGGGCCCCGTCTTGCCAAATCATTGAAGCTCGGCCCTGCAGAGGCGCGCAGCATGCGCATCGAGTACGGTGGGTTGGAGTGCGCAGTGGAGACAGTTGACGATGTCGATGCCGCCATTCAACATATTCATAAGTTTGGAAGTGCGCACACTGATGTGATCGTCACAGACAATAGTAAGTAGTTTTTAATGAGTTGAGATATTTTTATTTAAAAGGCCAAGTCTTGTTAACTATGCCGGTATTTTATTGTAGCGCAGCAGTCCGGAAACTTTTAGGCCGGCAGTCCAGGTTGAATGGCTTCTAACCGTCACCCCCAATAAGAATATAGACAAAATAAAGAGCCATCAACATTAGGGCTAGATAGATCAGTTGGTAGAGTGCCAGCACATTAGTGCGGTGGTTGCAGGTTCGAGTCCCGCTCTAGTAAAAAAATAACAATAATTTCAACCCCAAACTATTTAATATTTACTGAGTCAGTCTCCCTTTTGGTTTATTACTTGATTTTGAACAATTTTTTCAATTGACAAAATTGTTTGTGGTACCTGCTGCTCCTTACAAAATTCAAATTGGCCCCTAGTCACTGGGCATGTTCCGTCAACCTCATTCCCAGTGGTGTACAATCTTTTCACCGTGTAATTTTTCCCCAGAATACTTTGCTCAATCATAACCCCTGGAAGTGTAACTTTGAAATATCCAAATATATTGGATGTTTTAATCAGTCCTGCGGTTCATCCATTCTGTGTTTAGAGCAAATACAAAGCGCGCTATCAAAAGAGGCATCAAAACGTAAAGCAACTGGTCCCCTCTCATTCTTCTTTGATCTTGTGATATGCCTAACTGTTTGCAGTTTAGGATTACCATGCCAAAAAGTTTTGAATTCAAGTGGATTGCGTAAAATGTTTGCACTTTGACACGAACATGCTAAGCGCCCTACAAGTGCCACACAAGCGCCGGAAATTTTTTAACACACGTGCATGCAGAGCAGTCACTTTTAGTTAGCCAATCAGCGTTGTTTTTCAGCACTTCCCTTCCAGGGGTAAGCGAAGAGAGGTATCGACACGGTGCGCAAGGCTGATGCGCGGTAGTCTAGCTGTGAATGTCATAAGTTACACGGTCTATACACTCGAAGAATTAAAAGCTTACTTCCAGCCATTGTTTCACTCATTCATTTCAGCTCAAACTGCACAGAGATTTATGATGGGAGTAGACAGTGCGTGTGTCTTCCGCAACGCTAGCACGAGGTTTGCAGATGGCTACAGATTCGGGCTAGGTATTTATTGCTCATCAATATCAATGCCCTTAATATATGTTTTCTTTTCTTTGTTTTTGTCTTCAATTTAAGAAGTTTAGAACTTCTCTCACCTTATACTCTAAGTCGCAATCTTTGATCTACAAAAAAAATTCTACTAACTTTCCCTAAAACAACCACATCCTATGGCGATCGTGCCTTTTCAGTATCCGCTCCCAAACTTTGGAACTCTTTACCCTTAAATATCTGATCTACAGAATCTCTGGAATCTCTTTTCAAAGGCATGCTTAAAACACATTTGTTCGGCTTTGCTTACGACCGACTCTATAGTGTGTATATCCACTTGTTTTTTTGCTTTGCCCGTGTTCGCCCTCCATACCCAAGGTTACTATGGTTGGAAATAGAAAGAGCGGATCTTTCTAATGATGGTGCTATTATGCAATCTTTCTAATTGGAATGGAAAGATCTGAAATGCCAAGCACCTATGGAGCACCATATGGTTGTGTAAAAAAAAAAATTGGGGGGGTTTACAGAACACACTGAGAAAACAAAGACCAAGAGCTTGATAATTGATTGGCCAATCTCAAGGATTTTTGTGTATTATATGAAAGTTAAGTGCAACATGTTTTATTATTATTAGGTAGTAGAAGAGTTTGTAAAATTGACTGTTTAGCACGAGCTTTCTGTTGAGTGAGAATGTATGCTTCACGCTTGAGTGGTAAAAAAATGTAGGTACCAGTGGCTGTTAGAGTAAAAGAATTTGGGTAACGAGAGGGTTAACACGATTTTGTTTTCAACTCAGGTGCTGAAGTGGGCATAAGCACAACACGCATCCACGCCCGCGGGCCAGTCGGCGTTGAGGGCCTCCTCACCACAAAGTGGATCCTTGAAGGATCAGGAGACGCGGCGCAGGATTACGCCGAGGATGGACCTAAGAAATACCGCCATGAATCCCTCCCGGTAGCTAGCTGATGACATCACAATCAAAAGTAGAGACGATTAAAAAAACACCTCTTGTGTAGATTCTGTCCAGCTGTTGGTCGGAAGTATGTCACACGGTATGCATTATTTTGACAATCAAATAACGCATATCAGAAAAGACTTTGCTGCGCCGGCCTGGAAAAAGATTTTGTCTTCTTGTCTCTCGGTGATCCGTGGAGCGATCTGTTTTCCCCCATGACTGATGCATTTGTGGAAAAATATAACGCTCCAGGGACCACCTCAAAAATGTTGGATAACTGTTCCATTCGTTGCAGTCAATATATGAACACTTGCATATATAGACCATGTAACATTTGCTTACAAAAAAAGTGACCTTGTACATTCCAGGGTCTTCCTGGCAGGCAAGATGCTACACTGGTCTTATGGGAAATTGTACATTTGGCGTCATCATTTTCACATAAATTTAGGATTTATAAAAAATAACAGGTGAACAAGTTGTGAGATGTGCCCACTTTCTTCGTACCAAAAGTTGATAAAAGTCAGACTGTGCAATCTCCATAAAATGTACGCCTTAATGTTTTCATCCATTGAGCTGTGTACAAATTCTGCCTGCGGGAAGTCCGGGCGATGTGGCTTATTTTGTAAACATGGTCTGTAGATGCAAGGCCTGACGCCTCTGGTAAATGGAACACACTAGGAATCACCTTGAGACTGTACTTTCACTATTCTGCTTGTTGCAGTCAATATTTGTACATTTGTACATAGATGAAAAGTCTGAGCTGGCATTCTGAGATAAGGTGTCAATGTGAGCATATGTAAACATAGCGTAAATGGGTCCTCCAAAGGAGCTTGGATTGGCTGATGTATGCGCGTTGAACCAATGCCCCTGACCTAATATCCCCCTGTCACCTCTTCCTGTTTACAAAAGATTTGATTTTCAATAATAATATAGCTCTATATTGTGTAAATCTGTTGCAAATAATTGTTGGTATTCTTTGCCTTGTACTAAAAAAAAAGAGGGCTCGATCGCAACATTTCTCTTGCAATTCTCTTGCATTCTCAGAAAAGTGCACATGCTTGGAATTGCAAAAAACAATGGAAATCTGCCTGATATATTTGCTGCCACCTAGTGTTCCAAAGTCTTCTATTGGTTGTAAAGTCTGTTCCTGCACATAAAAGAAAAGCAGTCACTTTCGGTAGCCAATCAGCACTGTTTTTCAGTACATCCCTACCAGGGGTTAGTGATGAGAGTCATCGATACGGCGTGCTGCCCATAGTAGCGAGGCTGTGTGTACCTGCAAGAAATATTTCAGAGTTTTTTGGGGGCCACTCCTAAAATGTGCTATCAATTTTAAATCGGGTCATTCAAACTACTCTGCTACAAAAGTTTCATGCATAAATTATTGGTTTACCAGGGTGTGTTTAAGCTTGGTTCCCAACCCACAAATTGTTAAGCTCCAATGCAGATAATATGGCTTCCCATGGTGATTTTCTCGGCAGAAACTGGAAACCAGCTAACATGCTTTTTCGTCAGGTCACTGCTAAAACAATGTAAGTTTTAGAAACTTGGGGGATAAATACGTAATTCGAGTCCTAAGTATCCAGTCCGGTTTTAACAGCCGAGTCCAAGTTTGAGTCTTTTACCAATGTGACTCCGCTTCGAGTCCGAGTCCATTTACTTGAGTCCTACAATACTGTAGACTCGTTTCGGACTCCACTCTAGGTCCTGGACTTGGGTCATACAACTTCATTGACTCGTTCTTCAGAAGTTGTTGAGCAGATAAATTTGTTACGTTACTAATTGTATTTGCATAGTAGCTTTTTAACATTGTGCCAAGGTCGTTTGGGTTTTAGTTAACAAGTAAAGGCATAGTTTTATTTTTGTCACTAAGATCTTAGAAATATGTTTTCCTAGTAGATACCTTTGTAGAGTTGTATCTTTTATGTTTTATCTTTGCAACGATGGTTTAGACAACAGTGTCTCTCCAGTTTTACATCATGTTTGCAAAATGCAAAAGAAATGATGAAAAAGGCTTTCATGGCACTCAAACCGCTTCTTTAAAAACCTGCAGCAGCTTCCACAAAACTTGACACAACTGCGTAAGTCCACTTGCGCAAGTAGACTTACGCAGTTGTGTCAAGTTCTGTGAAATTGGCTGCTGGGCCATTAAAACTTTTAAGCTGTTTAGCAAAAAAATACAAGCAAAAAATGTATGGGGGCGTGTGATGAAAAATAATAAATGAACACAGAAATTATTTGAGTTTTTCAGTTTTGTTGGCATAAAATAATTTTGTGAAGCAAAATGATGTTTCGTGCACTCCAAATGACTTCATGCTCTTGAAATCATTTTGTTCGAAGTCATGTAGTGCACAAAATGACTTAAAGTGCTCAACACAATTTATTTTGAGCACGCAAAATGATTTAATGCGGACAAAATAATAAATTGCATGAAATGATTTCGAGTGCACAAAAGAAATTCATTTTGAGTGCACGAAATGGTTTTGTGAGTAAGAAATAATTTTGCAGCACACAAAACTAAGAACTTATATAATTAGGTGTTCGTGCAATATGTGCACGAACACCTCTTGTTTTTGTTCTGTTTTTTTTTTTTTTTTTTTTTTTTTTTTTTCTTCTCCATCTTCTTCTAGGGAACTCTTATCTACAGCATAACTCAAGACTGAAACTGAATTGAACCTTGAAACTCTTCAGACAATTGGACCTTAATATAAAGACAACACACTTGTCATGACATCATTATGACGTCATCGGGTGTCGAATTACAACGTTTTTAAAATTGAAAATGACCATTTTCAAGTTGTTGTATCTTCGTGAATTTGAAAGCTATGAAACTCATAATTGGGCATCTGGTACATCAAGATTGGGGCAACATTTGAAAAGTTAACGCAAAAATCGTATGACCTTCACTTCCGGTCTTTACGGAAGGTCAAAGTCTGCCTTTGTGTTTTTTCGTTAAAAAATTCAAATTGTTGTTATAACTAAAAATTGAAATTGATTTGAACATTGAAACTCATAAGAGAATTGAACAATATCATCAAGACGCCACAAACTTGATGATGTCATGATGACGTCATCGGGTATTGAATTACATTTAATCAAAGTTTAATATTTGTAAAAATCATAACTCATGAACCACATGTTGGATTTTTACAATCTATACATCATCGGATTGGTCGTTAAAAGGTCAACAAATGCTACACACAACATGACCCCATTTGACCTTGACTTCCGGTTCAAACCGGAAGTTGAAAATTTCAAAAATTCATATCTCATAAACGACATAATATTTTAACATGAATTTTGCATCAAGTTATAGATGAGTTATTCTGCCGAAACTTTTGCACAGAGATTATAGCATTTTAATCTTTGCATCTGGTCAAAATTGGGCGTCAAAGCGCATGTGTCTGTTGACTTTCATCGTGTGACAACGCACGATAGTGTAGGCCAACGCAATTATACGCCGACACTGTACCCACCGCATTTAAACTGCGTATTTTGCCGATTCACCGTAGCTGGCCGTTCCGCTCCATTGTTTATAAGGTTCAAAGTCCATGCAGCCTTGACAGTACATGTACATGTCACACGAGGGCGCTATATCACATGAATGGTCATTATTTACAGAGCTCTGTGACAGTCCGTCCGTATAATAATTGAACAATTCATAACTCCTTAACCACACGTTGGATTTTCACAATCCAGACGTCGTCTGAACGGTCTTGATAAATTAAACACGCGCTACACAAAATATGACCCGTTTGACCTTAACTTCCGGTTCAAACCGGAAGTTGATGTTTCATGTTTCAAAAAATCATAACTTCTGAACCACACATTGGTTTTTTGCAATCTATGCATCATTTGGGAGGTAGGTAACAAGTAAAGAAACGATACACAAAATGTTATGCCATATGACCTTGAGTTCCGGTTCAAACTGGATGATCAAATTCAATACTTGAAACAATCATAATTCCCGAATAACACATTGGTTTTTTATTAACTACACGGCATCACAAAGGGCTCCTAGGACTTACCCAGCGCTACACAGTATGACCTCATTTGACCTAACTTTTGGTTCAATCATAATTTGATGACATCGATCACGAACACCTTGTTTTTGTAGTAAACAAAAACTGAATCTCTAGTTTCTTGTTATGTTCCTATAGGGGCTCCGTAAATTGGGCCCAAGTTGGTTTTTGTTGGTGAGGCCTAAAGGAGTGCAGTTTAAAATGAAATACCGCTCTCTGCAATGGTGTACACACACAATATTGTTTAAATGCCCTTTGCTGGTATACAGTAAATAACTTCATCATATGTAATAACAAGCCAACATTGATGCTTTAAAAACCAATGAAGAGTAAAAGCTGAAATATTTTATTTAACATTCTTAGGATCGCACAAAGCATTATTCCGAACAACACTTACAAAAATCACCTTTTCAGTGTAGTACATTTCAACAAGGAATATGCAGTTGTGCTTTACAAAGTTACCCAAATACTAATAAACAGTACTATTTTATGACGAGAGAATATTCTGAAACACCATACCACAGATTATCTTTTTCTTTTTTTTAATTTAAAATACTACACACAAAAGTCAACTCTATGTACCCAGAGGTGGATTTCACAAAGAGTTAAGACTAGTCTTATCTCGAGTTAGGACGAGTTACTCGTCCTAACTTAGGACTAACCTTAAGTTTTTAATAACTCCTAGGACTAGACCTAAGTTTGGACTATCTTTGCAAAACCGACCCCAGTACATGTATATGTTTTAATTTTCTGGGAAAATTTTTCAGTTGAGTGCCATTACCATAACAAGTGCTACATGAAACATATTGATGTGTCAGTGCATTAACATTGTATCTCAGTGGATGTTAATTTTGCATCAGGGATGGGGGATAATGGTATTTGTGTTTCTCTACACCAATGTGTGTTAAGCACTGTATACTCAGAAAACTAAATTTTGTAATAACATAAAACTTACACGAGAAATTCTCTGCGCAAAAACATCATATCTCGGCATCTGTTAGGGGAATTCCCTGTTGGTTTTTGGCGGGCAACACCGGGATATTTCAAGTGTAGTGACAACATTTTTTTAAATTTTCAAAATTGCTTGGAATGTAAATCTAGCTACTTCACACTACGATATGCAAATGAAGTAAAGGAATTTGCTATTGTTCCTTGCAAAGATGACCTATGGTAAAAAAACATTTATCGCTGGTATCAAGAAGTGACCTATATGGCCCACAGCCAAAGAAAAATTGCCATTGAAGTTGCGCTATTTTTTCAAACTGCTGTTTTGGAGTCTGTTTGTGTACTATTGTAAACTTTGTACGTCACTTTGTGAAAAAGAGGGAAAAAAAGAAAGAGTTTTGCTCTCAGAGCGTTAAGTAAAAACCAATACATATTGAGACATATATTGTGATAGGTCACTTTGTGAAAATGCTACCGCAAAAGTTTTACAGGCGAGTTTCAAGCCACGCTATATGTATATCATGGGTGAAATGGCGTAAAGTGATTGGTTACTTCGTGGGAACACACACAAAACGGCAAATCTAGTGGTACATCGTTCATACTAATTAGTGTAATTACAAAATTATTACGCATTGGGTACTGAAACTGGCTGAAAATGTTGACAGTAACGAGTGTTTGTTATTAATTGGTTTATAAAAACCGATTTGCAAAATCGGTGACTTTGTAGGACCAGCGATTAAATGTTAATGGCCTGACATTTTGCCCCTAATCGCTGATCTGAGAAAGACTCCTCCACCAGGGCGGGAAATGGGGTCAGGCCTTCAAAATACTTGGCAATAAAACATATATGTATGCTAAAATGATTGGAGGCAAGGAAGTACTGAGTAAGCAACAAGATTTTAATGAGTTCCATAGGGGGAGAAACTTTTTTTCCCCAGAAAGATGCATGGCTTTGAAGACCAAATTCGGTCATTCACACTTGCTAACATTTTGCAATTGTATCTGTGCTTTTGTTTTTAATATTGCTTCCCCCCTCCCCTTTCATCTTATTTTCATTAGTTAAGCCTCTATTTTTGCTTCCCATTTTTTAACTTTCTGTGCAAGTGTCAAGATTTATTTCTAGTCTAGGTGTTGGGAGAACAAAATACTTCGCTAAATAAAGTATATTTTACATATGTGAATTTAAACCACTAAGTGAGTGCTGCACTAATGAAAAACACAAACCATCTTGGTTAGCATGTTTAGACAGCCATATTGAATCAATACCAATAAAGACAAGGTGTGAGACTGAAATACTACGCTAGTTTGTTGCTTGTTGTTGGGTTGGGTTTTTTTACTTGTTTTTAAACGAGTTGTGGTGGTTTTGAATTTGGTGGTGTAAACAAAAACAATTTCGATCAGTATCATCTGATTGTCTTCAGATGCGTAATATTCATGGATGAAACAAGTCTGTCATTCAATGTTTTATTGTGAACACTGTAAAGAATAAAAGTTTAATTCAATTCTGCTAAACAGCCACTGAAGTTTACTCTGCCTCCATTTTTGTAATCTGTGTAAACAATACTCACCCCCGTCTGCCCCATCCAAGCGCATAGTTTGTCCCCTAGCTCAAAACCCTTCTTACTACAGACAATTGCCCTTCCACCAACCTTTTACAGACTAGAACTCAAGTAGGCCTACGTTGTACAAGTAACCTGAAAGCTCTTCTGTAATCTCTTTTGATCAAAGCGTATATAATTGGATTGATCATGGAATTCAAGTAGCCAAGCCAGCGACTCTCTGCCAAGAAGACATTGGCTACCGGGTTTTGGTAGCATTCTGGGCAAACAGTTGAGTGAACAGTCATGAAGAAAAAGGGCATCCAGCAGAGCGTGAACGATCCGATGACCACAGCAATCACGATGTAAGATCTTCTCTTGCTGGCAGCCAAGGGGTCATCTTGCCGGCGATTCAAGAACTTGCTCTTCTTGTCAGCAGTGGTCCCTTTGATGATGTTAGGGTGGATCCGATATAATCCCTGGTCATGAGACGGTGGGATGGGCTCAGGCAGTTTGGATGCTGGAGCTACCCAATGACTGCACCCAGGATGGCTAGGCCTAACCCTATTACCTTTTGATATCGTTGCAACCACACTCTTCTTCTGAGTATGCGTCGACAGTGGCTCGGGTGATATTTTACGACTCTCCACAGGCCCTCTTCCAATTCGTTTGAGCTGGCAAGTTACCTTTGCAATTCCTATGTTGATGGCAATAACAAGAAGGAGTGGTATCCAGAAGATGATGAATGTGACCACTATTTTGGAAACACTGTTTCTGGGATCAAACATACACCTGTTGTTTATCAACAGTTTGGTGTGTGAGAAACATACAAACACCAACATCGAAATGAGCCACACCCCTACGATAACGCAAAGAGCAAAACGTGGCTTGCGGACTTTTGAGTACGAAACGGGTTTCGTTATCGATATAAGACGATCGGTTGATATAACACCCATAATCAAGATCGAAGAAACTATGGATACAAACTGAGACAGGCACCAGATGTAGCACAGCGGGTTTCCTAAGAACCACAGGTACCGATTAAAGCCGTTGTAGACAGAGAGGGGCATTACTATCAAGCACATGTACAGGTCCGAAACAGCTAGCGAGGTTATGAAATAATTCGGTACAGTTCGGAGAAATTTGAATCTAACAAAGGCATAGCAGCAGAGACCGTTACCCACACTGCCGAAGATCATGAAGACGATCAGCCGGCAAAGTTGATGCCAAGGAATTTGGGGTTGGTCGTTGATGTCGCTCAGGTTCCCCTGCTGAGGAAGTTGACTGAAGTTTGTCATGACGTTGCCTCGCGGGTTATCACTTTGATGAAGAAAGCTGATGACTGTGAAAACAAATCAGAAAACTTCTCTTTTATGTGTCAAGCGTCACAGACTTCTTTCTGTTTTCAAGAATGTGTTCCTTTCCTGTCAAGAACGTGACTTGATCATAATTATGTCACTGCTGTATGAAGCTATTGTAAAGTGTACAGCCCCTTCCAATTAGCTGAATGGTCTATGATGCTGATTGACGTCAGTTTTAGCCTCGTCAGCCTTACTAAAGGGAGGTTGATTGGTTCAAAATGTTGTGCAAATGCTCAAATATTTATTAATTTGTTCCCATTTTATGTTTTGCACAGCTGAGTTTGCAAAACATGCTGGCCATGGTTCAAGTTTTGCAAGTAGATTGCAGGATTGGAGTTGTAAACAATCTTTGGTGATACACATTCATTTGGCTCAACAACTGCTTTTTAAAGCTTTTGATGACAATTTGTTTTCCTTTTTTTCCGGCGAGGGGATGTTCGATTTGGATTGAACCTTCATCCGATACAAAATTGGATTCTTCTGGGATCAGTTTCTAACTAGGTGGAGATGTGACAGTGGTGAGGCAGGTGACCACAGTGGGACCAATCATTCTGAAAATCACGAGTCCTTATCAAAACTTTGAAGGACATCTGCGATGGAGTCGATGGTGCAGGCATCATCAGTGCCAGAATCATGTGTGGAATCAATCCCCGACCAAGGCACCCCAAGGACTAAGAATCATGTGTGGAAGGTTCAATCCCCACCAAAGGCACTAGAACTTAGAACCATGAGTGGAAGGTTCAATCCCCACCCAAGGCACCCCAGAGTCATGTGTGGAAGGTTCAATCCCCACCAAAGGCACACCAGAGTCATGTGTGAAAGGTTCAATCCCCACCCAAGGCACCCCAAAGTCATGTGTGGAAGGTTCAATCCCCACCCAAGGCACCCAGAGTCATGTGTGAAAGGTTCAATCCCTACCCAAGGCACCCCAAAGTCATGAGTGGAAGGTTCAATCCCCACCCAAGGCACCCCAGAGCATGTGTGGAAAGTTCAATCCCCACCCAAGGCACCCCAAAGTCATGTGTGGAAGGTTCAATCCCCACCAAAGGCACCCAGAGTCATGTGTGAAAGGTTCAATCCCCACCCAAGGCACCTCAAAGTCATGTGTGGAAGGTTCAATCCCCACCCAAGGCACCCAGAGTCATGTGTGAAAGGTTCAATCCCTACCCAAGGCACCCCAAAGTCATGAGTGGAAGGTTCAATCCCCACCCAAGGCACCCCAGAGCATGTGTGGAAAGTTCAATCCCCACCCAAGGCACCCCAAAGTCATGTGTGGAAGGTTCAATCCCCACCCAAGGCACCCAGAGTCATGTGTGAAAGGTTCAATCCCCACCCAAGGCACCCCAAAGTCATGTGTGGAAAGTTCAATCCCCACCAAAGGCACTAGAACTTAGAACCAGAAGTGGAAGGTTCAATCCGCATCCAATGCACCCCTAGGACTTGGGAAATACGAGGTGTTGTTTGTGAGCCTGCCCCCCCCCCCATATCACAAACAAGAGCGATTCAGATAAGTGCGTCTCATATAGTAAAGTACATCTGGTAGATGAAAAAAAACCAGCTACAAACATTGGGATTAGAGTTAGAAATGGACTTCGTCATCAATGGTTTTACCCTGAATTTTCTTTTTTTCAGTTTTAAATCTTAAATCATCTATCAAACCTACTTTATTAAGGTCCACCTCTTCTCATCAATGTGGGTCTACTGTAGTATAGGGCAGTCTGGCCCAGAGTGAGCCTCATTCTTGATTGTAATGTTTGTGTGTCCATTGCTGAATATAAAACTGTTGTCCTTGTTTTTCTGGAATTTCATTGTTATTTACAAAAATTCTTGTATCTGCTATTTGGTGTTTGTGCTGTGGATGCTGTATGAAATAAAATACTTACAAAAAGTATAAAACAATAAATAAGTAAACAAATAAATAATAAAATAAATTAAACACAGTTCTTCATAAATAATGAGTGCTTTGAGACTCAAATTTAGTGTTGTGTCAGAACATTGAATCATTATTTTTTTATTCAATTCAAATGAACCATTCAAAGTTTCCATACATTATTAAAATTACAATCACTGCAATATTTCAATTCAAGATACTACCAGTATATCCTTATGTTATACACCTTTGAAAATTACACGTTCAAAATTTCCAGATTATTGTCTGAAATGATCGTTTTAACATCTGCGAAAACCTTCACAAGGTACAGAGTAAAATATGCTACTTAATATATATATTTTTTTAGTAATTCAATTCAGTTAAATGTAGGGTCATAGATTGGTAACTACTCTAAAAAATAAATGACCATAAAAACTTACTTGGTAGGAGGCACTGCAACTTTTGATAGTATGAACTATTTTGAGACAGGATTCCCTTCCAAGTAATATGATTTGGAAAAATGTTCACCCAAAAACATTTTAATCTGAGAAACGACTCATGCATAAATGGTTTCTCAGGTTTCTGAGGGTTGGTGTCCATTTGGGAATGCTGTGGCCAGAGATGCGGTTGGTACCTGCTGTCACCTTGCTAGAAGGCGTCAATGGATTTGAAAATACTGTGACGGTTTTTTGTTGTTGTGTTTACTCAGCAAGCAGACACTGTATTCAGCCGAAACTTTCACATGTGACTTTTACTGTATCTTTCCTTATCAGTTTGCTGAAAACTAAGCATTACGTTGACTCAAACCAACTTATGACCCTACTTTTAAGTTATTCTTTCTTTTCATTCACACGATTAAAACAATGATCCAATGAAAAGGTACTTGTCTACAGGTTAGTCACAGGTAAATTGGAGGAGATATTTTTTAAAATCTGCATATTATAAAAAAAAATAATAATCTTGGTGTCCATGTTGCCTTTGTTAAAAAAAAAAAAAAGAGCGCCTTTGTACATTCCGGGGCATTTCCTGGCAGGCAAGATACTACACTGATCATATTATGGGGAAATTTTACATTGTGTGTCACCATTTAAATTCAAGAGTTATAAAAAGAACCAATGAACGAGTTTCGAGGATGCCCCCCCCCCTTTCTTCATATCAAAAGTGGATAAAAATCACACAGTGCAATCTCCATAAAATATAAGATGTAATGCTTTCTGCCATTGCGTTGAGTACAAATCATGCCAACAGGAAGGCTCTGTGACTCTTTTGTAAACATGTGATGTCGCAGGTAACATGGACTAGGTAGGACACATTCTGTAAAGGGTGGGGACTTCCCAGGCAGTTTTGTGATGCACTCATTTCCCAATAGATAGAGTCCCCATGAAAGTGGGTCAAAACTTGCAAGTCTCCAGCGTCGGTTAAAATGGTGTAAAACGCCATTGTATTTGATATCTTTCCAGTTCCACGGCAGTGTCCATCATCCCAAAACATCTAATGAAGTCACATTTTAAATATACATATTTTTGTACGGCAACTCTTTTTGGAGTTCATTCCTGTTTTAAAACTGTGTATATCCAATCTAAAATGCATTGAATTTGACCTTCTGATGCCCAAACTCTTCTTTGAGATGTACAGACCCATTTGTTGTTGATATCCAATAACATCATGTTTCAAATTATTTCGCTCTGAAAGAGTACAACTTAAATGACATTTTACATCATTTTAACATAAGGTTAGAGAATTTGTAATTTTTTTCTCACTTCTATTAGGGACTCTATGTATTGGAAAATGAGTGCACCACAACACTGAATTTGACCTCCGAACCCCTCTTAAAATTGTATTCAGCTGATAAGAACATTTAGTTGCACAATGGTTTACTTTGAATATGCATGAGACAGTCTAAGCTACTTCGGAGAAAACATTTTTGAAGTCAAACTAAATGTACAAATATTGTCGCACAAATACGTAAAGGTAGGGTCATACTAGGGTCATGACCCTGAAAAACATTTGTGTGATTTCTATACGCAAGCCTCCTTTGTTATAAAGATGACAATGGTAGTATTAAGCATCCTGTGAAAGTATTTCATCTGAAACGCCTTGTTGATTAGAAATCAATTAATGCATGTCAACAAATTTGAATCTCCACAACTCACCCTGGAGATTCAAATTTCCGTTGTGTCCGTTTGTGAATGCTGCGGCCGTAGATTAGGTTGGTACCCGCAGTCACCTCGCTAAACAAGGGTGGATTCAACGTTCTTGTTGAAAACACTGTGACAGTTTTTTTTCTTTCTTTTTTCCTCAACAAGTAGACACTGAATTCAGCTGAAACTTTCACAGGTGACTTCTACTGTATAATTTTTGATAATTTGGCCAATAAATCAGCATTATGCTGACAAAAACCAATCTATGACCCTACCTTTAACCTTTAACCTTAAGATGTCTCTCACATACTCTACAGTCAGGCATGATATTTGGACCTTAGGAAATTTGTATTGAGTACAATGGACTTTAAACTGTATTTTTGTAAACTACACATGTATATTGTATTTTTATATAATTTCATTACCAACACAACACCCAAGCTCGCCTAATATTTAATGTTTTCTTTGATCCTCCAATTCCTCATTCAAAATGATGCTTTAATCTTGCCAACTGTTCTAACTGATACATACTGGCAAATCTGAATTTTTGATAAAAAAGAACACTCATTTTATTGTAACTATACCTCAAGAATGATCACTACTGTACCGGATTTTGTATAACGGAAGTGTACCCAGTCAAGGTTGTAAAGAATTAATGTGCAATTAATGTATTTCATGAACAATTTAGTCCGAAAGTTTGATTGTTTTTTGGACATTCATAAGTCATTATAAGAAAGATACAATCCACATATAAATGGAGTTTATAACTTAAAAGTGAATATTATTAACCCCCCAAAGTTACTCAGTACTTTTCTACCCCCCTCCCCCGAATCCAGTGGAAAAATGCCACAGGCATATACTCGGCTGGGGTTCGCACCCAAGACCTTTGTCATTCTAGAGCAGAGGTCTTAATGTACCACTAGACCACCGAGATTGTCCGGTAGCTAGAGGCAGTTCGAATCCTATAGGTTAGCACAGGGTGCAGTGTACCAGCTGTCACCTCACTAAGCGTGGATGGATTTGATCTTTCTGTGAAAATACCGTGACAGCTTTTCAATGTTTTCTCAGCAAGTAGACACTGCTTTCAGCTGAAACTTTCACATGTGACTATTATTGTATCTTTCTTGATAATTTCGCCAATAAATCAGTATTATGCTGACAAAAACCGACCTATGACCCTACCTTTAACAAATAAACCCAAAAAACAAAATGGCTGCATCGTGATAAAACATTAATAGCCACTAAGACCCCTCTGAAGTTCGCGGCGTAGCTTTGACATTCCCATGCACCTCGTCGTCGTTGTTTTGAATTACAGCTTGGGGTCTTCACACACTGTCGACACGGCCTCGTGGATGGCTTTGGCGATGTAGTCCACATTGGACGTAGTGACAGCACACATGTTGATACGACCGGACTTCATGACGTATATGTGGTGCTTATTCCTCAAGAAATCCACTTGGTTGGCTACACACACAAACACAAAAATCAAAAGTGATAAACTGAATGAAAAAACTGACTGGGTAAATGTTTAAAAATAATTTCAGGTTGAACAAAGAAAAATTGACTAGAGTGGCATTTGAACCTGTGACCTCCTGCTGGTGCTCTACAAACTGAGCTATCTAGCCCTATGTTGGCCGTCTACCTATTTTGTCAATGACCTTGCTCGGGGGTGCCAGTCAGTGGCCATTGAACAGCAGGAAAATCCAAGAGGTAAAATAAAACAGTTACAAGTTGAAGGGGTTATGACTGGCACCCCCAATAAGCTTTACCCCCAAGCAAAAATTTTGACAAAATAGGGACCCTGCCGATAGGGCTCGATAGCTCAGTTGGTAGATCGCTGGCCCATTAGTTGCAGGTTCAGGTCCCGCTCTGGTAAGTTTTTCTTTGTTTTTCTTTCAACCCCAAATTATTTTTAAAAAGAAAAGAACAAAGAGACATTGTACAGAAATCTGTATGATTGTGGACTCTTTTGGTAGGCCAGATAGCATCTGACTTGACAACAAGTGTCTATGTTTGGGAGTTTAGTATACACTGGAGACTGCGCTGGTTTTTAAAATTTCTGGTATCAAAATCAAGGATGCCTCATTAGCTAACTTAACCACTGTAACTCGGAAGCCTGAGGAAACCTGTTGACAAGGGTGCTTGTGTGAGAGGATTGGACCCTGTACTTGGGGAAGTGGGCCCCCGAGTCCACGCCGAACAAGGGGACACACAGGTTCAGGTTGTGTCCAGGGTGGTCCGGGATTTATTCTCCGTAAACACCTGCCCAAACTGTTGAGAGTTGTGCAGGCAGTGAGGTGAAAAGGTCACGCTAACCCAACGCCCGTGAAAACAAGTAAAATAAAACAATGGAATGTGCAGTAGATGTTTGATAAACCACAAGCAGATTACTATTGAATGGAACTTTTAACATGACCTGTACTTACCAGGACAAGACACACAAACAAACATACATCTCGGGCATCCCACGAGGCCGCACGCAACTTTTGTCAGCTCAACGACCCTCCCCCTTACACTTGCAAAGAACCAGAAAACACCCCCTACTCTTCCGCGATTAAGTGTTCTGCAAACTTTTACATGCACTACCTATCCAAGTACATGGTAAAACGGCGACACATGTTGAGCAATTTCTTTGTGAGGGAAGCTGACTGGTAAAATTTTAAATGATTTGGGTTGGAATAAAGAAACATTGTTGAGAGCAGGACTTGAACCAACGACCTCTGGATTAACGTACCAGCGCTCTACCAACTGAGCTATCCAGCCCTATGTTGGCGGTCTCCCTGTTAGTCAATATCTTTGTTCGGGGGTGCCAGTCAGAAGCCACACAACCATTAGCTGCCGTGTAGCCAGGGATCACACTCGAGTTTACAATTTACACCTTGGAAGCGGCAGCCAGGGGATGCGACTTTTTAAAAAATTGAATATCAAGTGGAGACCGCAAACATAGAGCGCTCAGTTGGTAGAGCGCCGGTCCGTTAATCCAGAGGTCACTGATTCAAGTCCCGCTCCAGTCAATTTTTCTTTGTTCAAACCCAAATCTTTGGCCGAAACCCCCTGAAAAAACTTACGTCCCAGCCCAGTATAGCTGAACATGCCAATCTGATCGATGATGTGGTTCCAAGTTCCTGGTGTTCCAAGAGTCTGAAGTCTCTGGTACAAGGCCTGCCTCATCTCAAAGATGCGGGTCGCCATGGTCTTGATGTGGTCTTTCCTAGAATTGCAAAGAAGGGGTGCTCGACTTTAAAAACAACGTACCAAATTAGTTGATCATCTGCCCCTGAGCTATCCCTCCTGCTCTTGGCAATTATAATTTAGTTATAATATAGTCTGATATAGCGCATGTATCTACCAACAAAGTACTCAAGGCACTTGATCAAACAGAAACATTTTGAGATTTATTTATTTATTTTTTTTTCTGAATTATGAGATCGATTTATGTAGCACCTTATAAAGGATTTACAAGTTGCTGCGGCGCATTCAGCAGCCACTGCCAGAAACACCGGGGCTAACCACTTCACTTAGCAATAAGAGTAACTGGGTTCTTTTACATCATTACGCAACACACAGGACCTTTCTCTCTACGTCCCATCTGAAGAATGAAGCAATAGTGGTGAAGTGTTTTGCTTAACAACGCAAGTGTCAAGACCGGGACACTAACCCACACTCTGCCGATCAGAAACACCAGGGCCCAATTTCATGGCTCAGCTTACCGTATAAGCAAAGAATCGGCGCTTACGGAAGCAGGGAATTCTTTGCTTACGTCAAGCCCATTTCAGGGGTTAGCAGGGAATGTTTCGCTTGTGCGCGTGCGTACTTCACGTTTCTAGGCATTCTTCGCTTACACAGCTAGCGCAGAAATTCGGCGCTTGCACAGTAAGCGGAGAATGGCGATCGCAAGCGCAGAAGTCGCCAGTAAGCAGAGCCATGAAATTGGGTCCATAGCTGTCTGGTGCCCTTAATTGCTTGGCCACCATAAACACCATTGACCACCGAAATAAAATAATTCAACTGCTCGAGTTATGTTAATGCAAGTTTACCAATGACTTAAATTTATAGTCTCTAAAGCCCACCCCCCCCCTTCCCAAAAAAGGATAAAAGCACAAACAAAATTTCGATTTTGATTTCATCTCCTTACATTGATATGTGATAAGCTCTGCCTTCCCGAGTCCTGTGGGAAAAAAACCCCTCGATACTCGAGTTGGATTCAAACGGATGATCCCCGCATCCAGGAAGAGTTGTCTTAACCACTACACCACGGAATGTTTTACTGAGCATGCCCAGTGACTGGAGGTCTGTTTGAACCCTTAGGTTTCTACACAAACATGGATGCCCCAACGCGGCACCAAAATGAAGGGCAAGCTGGCGCTCTGGTTGATAAAAACTCCTTGATCTATTTACTATTTATAAAAGTCTAACCCCTGTCTTACCCCTGAAGTTGTGTCGATTCATTCGGTGTATGTTGCCAGTTTAGATTTCTTCACAATCTTATAATAGTTATGATTTGAAACGAATACCGAGATAATTCTCCAGGTTACTCACCACTGTGCATAAAGTGTGGGGTTGTTCAACACCGTGCTGACAATACGAGCCCCGTGATTGGGCGGATTCGACCAAATGACCCTAAGAGTTCTTGTCATCTGCGACATTATGTTTTTTTTGGTGTCTATATTGTTGACAACTACGACAAGGTTTCCACAGCGCTCATCTTCAAGAAAAATATATATATAATTTTTTTTTTTAAATAGGTAACCCAGTCAAGTAATCCAGTTACTTTATCCAGTCAGGCTGTCCGGTTAGTTAATCTAGTCAGGTAATCTAGCGAGTTAATTCAGACAGGTAACTCAGGTAGTTAATTCAGTCAGGTAGTCCAATCAGTTACATATGAATTTGTTGACCCCTGTTTTGTTCACTTAAGACTAAGCGTTAATTATTGCGCGTTTACTGGGAGGCAGTGCACTGGGATCGGTAAATCGGATTAACCCAAACCCTGTGTAGCTGTGCGTTCGACCATAACACGACCAGGTTGAATGTTCCATTCACAGAAAAGGTAAAACTTAAATGTTATGTAACCACAGATGGATGTTTATTCGTAACTACTTTACTGGCTTAGATCTTCCCCCATGCTCATCATGTACATTATACACAAATACTTGAAAAAAACAGAAACATTCGAATCAATGGGAAGTTGGTTTCTGAATCAAGTTATTTATTTTATCTCCTCTCAACTAACAGTTTTTTTTCTACAACACTTAACAAAAACGTAAACTCTAAATCCAAATAAAAAACATCACATTATGTTTCAACACTAAAACAATAGTTAGAAAAACCCATTAGTATGAGAAAAATAATAATAATCACTGATGTAGTTTTACAAACAACTGTTTGAAACGAAAACATATCGCCCAATATAAGAAACAAAGTCCAAACAAAAAACTGAATTGCCAACAACTATTTGTCCATCCATGTGTAGTGTTTTGAAGTTTTCTTTGGCACTAAAGAACTTCAAAGTTCAAGAAAGCAAATCGGCTGATCAGCTATGTATAAGGAACCGTAGTCCACTCTTCTTCTCTCGAATTCATAACCTGAAAGAACAAATTAAAAAGGAAAGGATAACGTTAACTTTTTCTAACCTAAAAATGGTTTGGGTATTTCAAATGTTTGGTAATAACAATGGAATCCACGCAAGATCCTCCTTTGACAAAAATGGTACGGCCCAATGGTCACGTAGCGTCATGGAAGTAGCCAGTGGCCCTTGCATCCCAAATTTCATGTTTTTTAGGTTCAAATTTACACTACTTCAAGATTGAATTTCCCCGTAAAAATTTCAAAACATTTTCATTGATTATCATATAAGATATGGTCAGTTTTTCAAAGACTTACCTGTGATGTCAACACAGAAAATCTGTTCTTGAACTCGGAAGATGAAAGGTCGTGTGTGCAATCCGAACACGTGTAAACTAACGGTGACCGATGGAAACTCCGTCCAAACAACAAAATATAGATCGATAATTGTCATTGGTCCTTTTTTCACCTTGAAAAGTACGGTGGTTTTTTTCAACCAATCCAAACCTTTCTTACATCACAGTAAAGGTAATGGTCTCAACTGTTCGATTCTGTTCGACCCGGTGGAATCCGACACTCCAATAAGAATCGGCACTCAAATGAGTAATTCTGATGGAGTGAAAACTGCGCGCTGCCACAGGAAAACCGGCACAAATTAAGTATTTCAATCGCAAAAGTACGGTGGTTTTTTAGATAACAATATTTAAAAAATACCACCATTAGCTTGACCATGAAATATACTTTTTAAAACCGTTCGACCCCGTACAATCACCCGCGAGGTTAAAAAGTTATGAGCAAAAAAGAGGGGAAAACCTGGTTTTTTCGCATCGTTTGTTATCAGAAAACGCGTGAAGCAGGGGAAACGAGCTTAAGTGAACACAACAAATTCATATGATCCAGTCAGGTAATCTAGCCAGTTAACCCAGTCAGGTAGCTCAGGTAGTTAATCCGTCAGGTGACCCTGGTAGTCAATCAGTCAGGTTGCCCAGTTAGTTAACCCAGTCAGGTAATCTATTTAGTTAATCTAGTCAGGTTATCCAGTTAGTTTATCAAGCCAGGCAACTCAGTTAGTTAATATAATTTGGCCCGAGTCTTACTTTAATCTACCCAATTATATAAGCTTCCAGCAGAATTACACTAAAAGACCAGCTATAGACAACGTTACTTACTATAAAGACCAAAGTTCTTGGCAAATGACATGCTTGCGAATATTTCCATCCCCAAACTGACGAAATACGTCACTGCCCAACGGTCTCGTTCGATGTCACCAGTAGCAAAGCCAGTATAAGCACAATCGAAGAACGGAAACAAGTTTTTCCTCTGCACAAACAAATCAGATGGGTGGAAAGATTTCTAAAATAACAAAAATTGTGGCGTTTTTGTTTTTTGTTTTGAGGGTTTTTTCTTGTTTTTTCCTTTTTTTTGGGGGGGGGGGGCGTGCCATACAATAAACCACTTCAGGAAAAGCAAAGACATTTGGGGGGATTGAAAGAAATAGCAGGATTGGAAACATTTTGTGCAATTATCTAGACTCTTGAAACAGATGGTCAACATGCAGTATTTGATTTTGTTCATATTGTCTTCATTCAACCTCTTTGTCTGTGTCAGCCATATTGTTGTTTACTAACCCCTCCCCCCCAAAAAAAAAATAAAATTTGTTTTAATAAAAATAAATAAATAAATAAAAATAAATAAGTAAATAAAAAAATGAAAACAAAAATCAGGATTTTTTTCTTCATGTTGTCTTCCTTTTAGTAATCTCTATTTGTTTGCGCTGGCCATTGTGTTTTGGTTTTTTTATTACCCCCAAATTCAAGCATATAGTATCAGTGTATATATTTTCTATCAGCATACACTGTATCAGTGCAAAAATGTCATATCTCGATTTTGCACAAAAACCATTGTATCTTGCCCAAGATGCTCTGTGCAAAAATGTGTCGTTATCTCGGTACATACTAGTTTTGTGTATACATCTGAGCCATCTTAAGCGAGATGGAATGTTTTGACATGCACACAAAACGCAAATGCTATCTTTGGAGATGTCTTGCACTGACATATTGATATGCTAGCTCGCATTAAGAAGTACCCTGGTGCACTTGTTGACTTGTTGACAGTAAAACATTTTTCTGGATGAACGGCTTTGCCAGTGGCCATAGCTGTAGCCGAAGCCACTTCATGTGGACATGACTTAAGAGCTCACCATCATCACTTCGGCAATCTTCTTCCATTGCTCTTTCGATGGGTCCACCCCGGTAGGATTATGGGCACAGGCATGCAACATTATCAGTGCATTCTCCGGAGCATTCTGTGAACAAATTTTAACAAAACTTTAAAATCTATCAAAAACGTCAATATTAAGATCACAGAAACAAGTTTTCCTGAGACCAGCGTGTGCCCTCAAGTGAGGGTGCATTAAGTCCAAAGTGCTATGCCCCGGGGGAGTCAAAGTCCTTGATATCCTAGACTAGACCATTCCACATATCTAAGAGAGGATGAGGTCCCACAGTTTTGTAGGGGTTTTTTTTAGGGGCTGGACAAAATATCTGTCAGATACCCCTGTGCATAGATCTGTATACATGCTAGGATGTGACAGTGTTTAAATGTTGAACGCTGAGAGCCGAGTTATTTAATGAAAATGACTAAGTTAGGAGGACTATCCGACGTCTAAAACCCACCGGCAAAATATGTCTGCAGCCTTGGAATGTTAATCTGGTGAGATTAGTAGATTCTTGCAGGTAAAATTTGAATTATGGAGCTCTGAAATTGTTTTCCTATCCCTGAATCGAACCGTCATATCCAGGATGCCACTGTAGTATTTATTTAAAAAAATGAAAGGCCTTCATGGTTACCGGGGACACCCAATGATACACAAATTATGAGTTGGAAGTCTCGTTACTGTACCTCAAGATCCTCTAGCATACCGTCAATGTCTAAACCTTTCGTCTCGGCATGCCAGTAGCGATACTTGCGAACATTCGGATACTTCAACTTGCTGAACAAGCTATTGTGGTTACCTAGATAGAAAAGAAAGAAGGTTTTTTTTTTAATCAAGTGTTACTGTTATGGATTTGGGGCTTGATATCTGGGCTCAATTTCAACTAGCCGTGCAGCAGAAATTCTATTTGCAATGCAAAATTAACAGCAGGGCACCAGTCACGACAATGTGAATGGCACTGCACTTTGGCTGGTAATAAGTTTGTGCTAAGCAAGACTTAGATATGCTAAGCAAATTGTTGAGCCTGACAGCTTTATGAAATTGTGCCCATGTTGCGCTCTAGAATTTCGTTGTTTTGTTTGAAGTAACCCCGGTTGATTAGAACATGATTCGGGAACTTCATCTTTGAGAGGGCCAGGCCATTTTTATTTTTACGAAACACTTCCATTTGAAAATCTGAAAATCTATAAGAAACTTTTAAAAGGGCACCAAGGCCAAGACCAGGGCCCAAATTTCTGAGCGGGGCACCAGTTGTAAACTTCATGAAATTTTGGCTGGTTACATGTTTCTTCTTGCCAAGATTTTTCTGTGCTTACAGACTTTCTGAGAGATTGAGCCCTAAGCAACAGAGGAATTTCCAGGCCTGGAGACTGGGTGATGACAGTTTCAAATTTGCTCAATGCTGACTGAGGTTTTGCATTGTCTACTTACCCCAAGTAGGGTCCGAAGCATAGGCTGCCGTGCATTTGCAGTGGTCGATGAAAAACTCCAAGCCGATACGTAAAGCCCCCGTGCCACTCAACGCCTGAACACCGAATGCCTGGAAGCCAACAAGACGCGATCGATCAAGCTCACACGCAAACATTCATATTAGCAATCTGTGCATTATTATGACGGTTCCCAACTCAGGGGTGTTGTCAAGTCAGTGGTACTGTCACCCATTGATTATGCCAACCCTTTGTTGTACGGTGCCAGGGAAGTGGATCAAAGACATGTACAGTTTTTGTGAATGGTTTTGTTTTATGCAAGTTTGCCCCAAACAAGGCTAAAAGCCACTCTTGGTAAGGGGCTACAAGAAGAAAAATGTTAAAGATGAAAACAACTCGGGAGCTGAAGGTAGGAATTGATATTCCTCTTAAAACAGTCTAGATTGTAGGATGGAGGAAAACATGCACCGGGCAGGCAAGAAGTTCCAAAGAGATGCAGTATGTCGAATAAAGCTGTTGGAATGGCTCTTTGTTCTAAATCTCAGCAAAGCAAGAGTGCATGGGTGAGAAGAAGCAGTGCCTTCAGAACGAAGCTGCACGTCTTGTATTTGCATGCGCCCGTTACTCAGGCCTGATACTTCGTTCTTGGAAAGGGCAGGGTAGTTTCCTGTGTGGTGCAGGTCACCTGTATGAGGAACATTTAATTACGATTGGGGCAACTAAAAGGGCACCAAGGCAATGATCAGGGGCATGAAGGCAATTGCCTCTATTGCCTACGTGAAGAGTAGCCTGCTTCCTAAACAAATCCAAGGCAAGGGAACGAAAGGTTGGGGGAGAGTTTTCTGTCAACAGTGATTTGAAGACAGGATGGGTTACATGGCCTCTGGGAAAAATACTCACCCTGTTTTCTAGGATGGCAGGACTGTCTTCACCCAGTAGCAACTTGGTGGCAGCAGTCGTGAAGTCCCCTAACCCCAGGACGGGGAGGTACTCATGATTGAGAGTCTCATCGTTGGCCATCTGCTTCTCAACGTCCCTAACGACCGGCAGAACCCAAGGCTCATTCTCATCTGTACGATAAGCTAGGATACAAGGAGTTCACAATACTTTATTTCAATACATGTGTCTCTTTTTTTTATGAATGGGTTGGGTTAAAATTTACAGGGTTTGTCCTTTTCCAGTGAAATGGCCAGTGGGACTGGTTCAGTTTGTCATCTTAATCGGCCCCCAGCTTTTTCACTGGTCCATTTAATATCAGCTTTTGGAAGCAATCAAATAGGCAGCAAGATCACTTGGACAGAATTTCAATTAAAGGTAGTAGCCTGTTTAATCTAGAACTTGTGCATAAATTCGCACAAGAGCTATAATTTTGCAATTATTGAATTAGTTGGGCTGAGCTAATCAGTAGACTTATCAATTTGGGGCACCCAGGCAGGATGGTTTTGGATATAAGGACATTATTAATGAAGAAAAAATTTAAGATTTAACGTTATTATTACAAAAACATTGCAATTGAAAACGAGGTATATAAAGACGAGAACTTTTTATTCTGTCCGCACTGTCTTTGACGGTCGTTGACAAAGGTTTTTGAAATTTGGTGCTGGCACTAAATTTAGTGCTGAATAATTCTGGAATGAAACGCCCTGCCGGATCATATTATAGACCTTTCTATTGTAGCGTCACAGCCCGCTTCAAAATGTATACAGCCCATACACACGCACTCCAATACGTGATAGGCTTTACCCTTTACAGGTGTTTTTTCAGTACTCGACTAGATCCATTCCCACCAGATCAAGATCCAAACATCTGTGTGCAGTGGGCAAACAGCAGATAACGTACTAGAGTGTACATTTACTGTACAAGGTTCAACACCCACCCACACTCACTTTGATTGCAAAACCAGATAATATCTACCAGCGTATTTTCAAGAATGAGATCAAAGTAATAATCATTAGCAGAAAGTTGACTTCATCTATACACACTGTCTACACAGACACTCTAGGCCTACCTGCACATTGAAATATTGTGCCAGTATAAAACTTTGTGGGAAGACAAAAAAAAAGTCATATCATCAAATAACTATTTCATTGAAAACTTTCTAAATTTGTTTGAAGATTTCCACTCGCATTCCAATGAAGATCTACCCTAAGGCGAAACCCTTTACAAAATGACTCCAGGTTCAATGTGCATGCGTCATGAGCTTTCCATTAGTATCAGGTTTGTGAACAATCGGTGGCGCCACTACTACAAATCTTACAGAGTTCAGAGCATCAATTTTCTGACATGCAATATTGCATTTTTGAATGTGCGACTTTGGAAGTGAATTAAGGAATTAGAAAATCAATTAAGCCTAAATAAAATTGAAACTTTGGGGAAATATTTATTGAACAAAATGCATAGATAAAAATCTTTTTAAAAAATCACACATTTTTTGTAAACAAATTTAATCAACTGTTTGAATTGACAAATATGACTTTCCACATTTTTGTTTCATTCACAGTGTTTTCTCAGAAACAAAATGGCAAACCTCTATTTTTTTAATAATATTATTATTAATAATTTTAATCCAGCTTGAACTGTGACTGTGAGCTCGAGAATGTTATTCTACTGTACTACTAGACATGCTAGATTTGAATGAATGGCGAAGCCGTCTGACCATGTTCAATTTTGGCTGACTGAACGTTTAATTTTCACTTTCCTGAAACCATGGAAACTAAAAAACAACCTGCCCAACAAAGTGTTTATCTACTCATTTGTACTAACTTTTTGTTGTTGTTAACCTTGCTTATTCTGGGTCGGGGAGGTGGACGTTTAATTTGCATAATTTAGATCATAATTCTACCTCCATGGATGATCAGCTATCTAATCTAGACTAGAGGGGAGTAGCTAGTCCTGGTCGGTGTGTAGATGAGTGGTATGATCATGGAGGAAGGAAACACTTCCTCCATGGTATGACTGAATATGATGATGATGTGGCTGTACCATCATATCATAATCATTAAAATTGTAAAAAATTGTTACCTCCGACTCCCAAGTTGTACTTGATCGGACTCTTGTCTTCTTTGAACGCAGCTGTCAGCGCAAACACGGGGATCGGTGCAGCTTGTGGAACATCGCCAAACCTCGTTGGAGCCAATCGCGGTTTTTTACCGCTGTTTACAAGCGAATCTGACATGGTTGTAGTTTTGGACCGGCAAAATGATGCTGGGAGATAGGATGCGCGTGGAGCCGAGAGAGAGAGAAGACAGAGATTTTGTGGGGTAGGCAATCAACCGACAATCAGTTGACGAGGCGGGTGCCGAACTTTCTGCACGTCAGCCACCCCGCATGAAGTGAAATACAGAAACGAGCCGGAGCCAGTCTCGAAACCTCTCATTTTACCGCTATTTGGACAGTTCCATTAAGTTGACCTACAAAATTTGGTAATATTAATGCTTGCATTTGATCAATTATTAGGCTTTAGATTTCTATAAATATCTAAGTGATTTAAAATTTTGTATTAAACAAAACTATTTTTTGTTGAAAAAATCATGAAAGGAAGTAAAGCAAGACAACTTTGTATTTTATGAACCCCTATTAAAAAAATGGGAAAGTCTAATTTCAGAAATTTATCCCCCCCAAAAACACACACAAAACGAGTGTGGCGGCCGTTTTGAATGCATGAACAAGAATTTAACATTTTTATTTTGATTCTGCGATAAATAGAAGCAAATATCCGTGTAAGTATTTTGTTATATACTTTAAGCCATAATTATAGCATACTCTCGTGGATTATAAGCTTCATATTTTGAAGTATTTTTCCTGAAACTTTGAAAAATATATTTTGTCAACACAACTTGTTTTTATATTTTGGGCGAAGGGCGAAGTGCCGTCTGTCATGTCTGTCCTGGTAACCGGTCACTTTGGCACCTTGCCTTGCACTCGGCAACAACAAACTCGGCACCTTGCAAAGTCGGCACCCAAAAATTAAATAAACAACTTCAAATGGTCCACATTCCCTCCTAAGTCCTAGTTAAATAGCATGTCAAAAGGAAGTTATAATAAAAAATAGGATGATTTTTTGACTAAATTAAAATAAATCATGATGGACACATGGAGGAAACTTCCTCAATGAATAATAATATAATATGTAAAGCATTAAAAAGGCGGTATCCAAAAAGGCATTCCCCGTGTTATTCGGACTTCACAGGGACCACGGGCAGAGGACACCGAAAGGACCATGGGCTTAGTGTTTACAAATGCCCCTCCTCGATGCGTATGCGAGAGTTACTCCTAGAACTATGCAGTTTGTTCCGCTATCGTCTCCGACCGTGGAGATGATAGCGGAACAAACCGCATAGTTCTAGGGTAGGAGTATGCGAGAGTATGCTCTTTTCACGTGACATTCCACGTTTGCACCATTGTAAATCAAAATATAGAGAAAGGATCAAAACATCCCTCAATCATTTTTATTATCTTAGTATAATAGTACATGTACGTTACTTTAACTAATCACTTGAACCTTCCTGCGAACAGGTAGTGATTACTTGGTGCCGAGTTTGTTAATCGTTAATAGGCCGGTGCCGTGTTCGTATAGTGCCAACATTCTTGTTGCCGAGTGGGTGCTGAGTTTGCAAGGTGCCGAGTTTGTGGGTGCCGAAGTGTCCGGTATTCTCTGTCCTAGACCCAGTAACTTGGGCACTGACTGTACTCCTTTACTGTTCGGCACAGGGGACGAGTATTACTGTGACTCGGCACGGGCATCCCTCGGGGTTGGGGGGACAAGCGCAAAGGGGGCAGGCTTGCATGGAGATTTGCATGCCACAAACTCCGGCAAACTCAATGGCCAATCTGACGGCGAACAGGGCCAACCCGTTCATACACGCAGACAATGTGGTAGAGTTGGTTTTTTGCCTCCACGGCAAATAGAACTAGAAGAAGAAGAAAACTAATGACATCATAATGAGAGCACTAAAAGGGGGGTTTGTTTTAGAAAAAGGGTGCAAGCGGAACTGAAGTTTTTCATTGGCCAGAAGTTCCCCCCACAAAAACTGCTGCTTTCTCTATTGCCCCCTCTAAAATTTGACCTTGTTTCGGCGATGTGACTGGGCCACTGGCGGCCGAAGGCAGGATAAATGTCCCCCCGGAGATTCTGACTCCCATGCAGGGAATTATTTCTACTGTATGTTCTGTGCATTTCCAATCGATTGGCAGAATATTTAGTTAACATCCATGGGCTTATGGTGTATTTAAAATTAAAATTTATTTATCTCTTTCAATTACCCTGTATTTTTCTTTTTGTAGTGTTGTGCCAGTGAAGAAGATATAAAAAAATCTTCGAAACACTCATGTCATAAAAATTACTACCCTGGCCGTCGCCCGCACGCAGGGCTGCCTGACATGGGGATTTAGCAAGATCAAGAGAAGTACATAGTGCCACTCTCCAGGCTGTGCATTATCCAGCCCAAGAGCAGACCAACGGCATACTTGTCTGAAATTCACACAAAAGTTACAGAAATACAGGATTTAACCTATACAGGAAACTGTCAGTATTGGGGATCAGTCATTCACCCGCTGACTTGTCTTGTCACACGTCAGGTTGTCTCACTGACAACTTGTCACGCTGTCAAGTTGTCTGACCGATCGATTATCGCAACTAATAATCAGTATGAGTGTAGACTGTTGCATTGTTTAATACAATAAAATATTTTGGTTGTTGTTTTGTTCTGCTTCAGCATGCCAAGCAAAAAAGGTAAAATGCTGTTGGAAGCTTTTGGAGAATGTCAAAATGGAGTGCACAACCATGCCAAGCTCACCACAGCGCTAAAAAGCACGTATGACAAGGTATATTCATTTTGTAAAATTTTTTAGGCTTAGAAATAAAGTATTCAGTGTGCGAGAACTGTCTTTACCAGAACACTTGATAGTTTTATTAGACTCTTAACCTAACTCCAGAATTGGTTTCCAAATTGGAGGCCGTAAGCTTTTGAAGCAAAGGCTGCCCATAGCAACACCTTAAGCAATAGCCACAGCCACCAATAAGCCATCCTTGAGTTAGATTTGAATACCGTGTGGTACAACGACTTGCCAAGTCACAAGTTACCGATTAAACCCCACAACCGAACAACACCTGCAGTCTAGTGTTTTTCGAAACACATACTTTTGCAGTTTTTGTGAATGAGCTTTTCAGTTCCAAGTTTCCCCCTGAACCATGAAGACAAAAAAGAGAAATATTTGTAATACTGAAAATATGAAAAAGAAAGAAACATTTCAGCACTTGTAAAAATGTATTTTGGTCGGATGAAAGATCTGAGCTACAAACCTTGTGGAGGCCTGAAATCTTGAAATTGGAGGCCTGACTCATGTTTTGGAGGCCTGACTCATTACGTTGTATGTATTCCTTTTTATAAACTAACAGCTAGAAGATAAGGCAGCATTCCACCAGGAGTTTTTAGGCTACTTCAAGCACGCTTTGATTATCTTCAAGCGAGAGCCTGCTGTTGAACGAACTCTGGACTTTGTTGCCAAGTTCGCCGCATCGTTTGCCACCACGGAGGGCTCTGGGGAAGACGCAGAGGTGGAGGAATCGGCAGAGACACCCGACAGCAACTTCCTGCTGTTCCTCTTTGCATTCCTTTTCAAGGTTGGTGTAAAAAGAAAGACACCCCTCCCACCTCCACGGAATCAATAAAAAAAGATAAATACAACATACAGAACATTAGGTATCACACTGATATATTTTTTTCCTGGCGAGCATCTTTGCCTGTGCTACATTACAGGCAATCGTCCAAAATGCAACAAAAACATTCGTACCAGACAGCAGAGTTTTACTAGAGTCACTCGGGTCAAGTTACGAGTCCTTAACTTGAGTCTGTATCTTGGGTTTGAGTGCGGCCAGACCTGCTAATATTATTACTACTTGACTTGAGAACCATCCTAGATCTACCAAGTTCTAACAGCTTATAACAAAACCTCTTGGCTGAATGGTCTAGTGCAATGTGCTCAAGCTCTGATGAGTATGGGTTCAGGGTTCGGGTCCTGCTGATGTCCTTTTTAGCAAGAAGCTTATCTATACTTTGTCCTTAGGATGGGACGTGTCAAGCCCAAGTATTGTGTATGCATTGTAAAGCACCCAGTACACTTATCGTTACGACAAGGGGTTGGCCCCCAATGTTTTGTGACATGGTTGGCTGCAGATTGCAACTTTGCCCCCTTGTATACCTTGAACAAGGCTTATGGATTGGGTCTCATGATTCAAAATATTTCTGTATACCTGGCCACCTGAACCCAATTTCACAGGGTTGCTTAACCCTTTGGAGACCATTCATTTCTGTATATTAATCACCGTACGCCCAGACATTGCTAATCTTGTTGATTTTTTGCACCGTTATTTTCTGGAAAAATTTCAGGAAAATTATTAAGAAACAGAAATGCACGGTTTTGTTTGAGAGTTGTAGATTCTATGTTCACATGGAAAACATTGGAAATTCGGTCCCATTCTTCTTCTTTTTTACCCTCTTGTTTGAGCAAAAGTTGGTCAAATATTGCGGCTTGTTGTGGCCGCTCTCTGGGCATTTTTTATCTCTAAAGGGTTAAGCTGAAAATATTGCTCGACAAATTTCTGCTATTAGCACAAATGAGCAGGATACCAGTCACATATTGTACATGCTGTTGAAATCATGCTGTTAAAATATGCCAAACCCTATAACTAAGGTTGTATCTGAATCTGACTTTGGCTACAGCTATGGCTGTTGGCTGCAATGACAACGTTGGTAAATAGGACTTTTCAGCAAGCCGGTCATAGCCACCACTGGCAAAGCCATTAATTTGGACATGGACTAATACTTGTTTTGAAATGTTTTCCCCCTTTTGCAGCATCACAATGCCCAGGACCGAGCCGTTCGCTTTCGCGTCTGCCAAATGATCAACAAGCTATTGAACAGCCTCGGCGACAACGCACAGATCGATGAAGACCTGTTTGAGCAGATCTACGACTGCATGCTGATTCGTCTGCACGACAAGTTCCCTGCTGTACGTGCCCAGGCTGTGACTGCTGTGTCCAGGCTGCAAGATCCAAGCGATGCCGACTGTCCAGTCATAACAAGTAAGAGGCATTTAACTTAGACTGGTCCCCTGTCTTTATCCGCAAGGATAAAGACAGGTACTGGTCAGGGCCCAATGATTTCATTGGATACATCACGTAGCGTTGTTCTGTTCTGCGAGTGTCCGTGTGAAATGAATGCTAGGTCAAAGGTACATTTGCCAACATCCGGTCTGGCTGGTATCTGGCGTTTTTCACGAGCCTCAAAGTGTGACGTCAGATGTTCGGGCTACATTTAACTGTTCAATGATGACATGTGGGGGTCACAGACAGTAAGTAACCCGACAGGCTGAGATGTTTCAAAATACACAGGACTTCAAATATCACCACTGGCCACAGTCCATTAAATTGACCATTGAAGGGTTTGCCTTAGACTGGTCCCCTGTCTTTCTCTTCACGGATAAAGACAGGCACTGGGCTTACAATCCAATGGTTTGATTGGATAGACATAATTATACATGCAAGGATGCATAAGTTCCAGAGCGATCACACTGATAGTATCCATAATACACACAAGTGGTGTGTGCGCATGTAAGAGGACAACAGATTCCCTGGTTGGTGGAGGTCCCAAGTTTTAAAGTGTGGACAAAACCAATGGGAGCTGTTGCCTAAAAGTTAAAGTACAAACAAAGTAGGGACAATAGGAGGTCCCCGATTGCAGGTGGTTACACACTTTTGTGTGTGTGTATGTCAGACCAGCAGGCTCACCATGAGTTGTGCAGCGCGAACGATTTTCTGGGAAATGATGCAACCGCCTTGGAAAAAGATATAGTAGTAATAAATGTATAATTGTTATAAAAATAAATGTGTTTTCTTGCAGCCTATTTGCATCTGATGAAGTTTGACAGCAGCTACGAGGTCCGCCGTGCCGTTCTCATCAACATCACAATGTCCACCAAAACGGTCCCTCAGATCCTCGAGCTAACCCATGACGTCAAAGACGTGATCAGGAAGACGGCCTATCAGGTTTGAGTCGGTCGTTGCTGTGTCATAGCTGTAGAAATAATAACCCAGTTAACTACTGAATCGGACTTCACTCATTATGACTCGAATAGCACTGAGCTGACCGTATTGAATTTGCTTTCAGATCTTAGCGGAGAAAGTGCACATCAAGGCGCTGACCATCGCCCAACGTGTCCGGTTGTTACAAGATGGCCTTACTGACCGTGCAGGTACAGTACTCAGCTCTTTCGGTTTTCCAAGTAATCACTTATATCAAGAAGAGAAAACATTCTCCCTGGACCTCAAGATTTCCTTGAGAGATAAAGCCGCCACAAACTGAAGAAGCTGTAGTCTTTTTTTTTGGGGGGGGGGGGTAACCAAACAAAAGGCTAAGGTCACAGAACTGCTTAGCAATAAAAATTCGTTTTATTCAACCGCGTTTACCAGCCAAATCAACATGCTGTGAATACTGCTTCTGACTGGCTATCTGGTAATAGCAGACTAGCAAATCAATTTCAAGTTATAAAGCACGAGGGAAACTGACTGGGTAAATTTGGAATGGCGTGTCGTGGTCGAGCGGATAAGAGCACCGAAGCTCTGGTGTTTCTGAACAGCAGAGTGTGGGTTCAAGTTCGTGACACTTGTGTCCTTAAGTAAGACACTTGACCATGATTGCTTCGTCCTTCGGATGGGACGTAAAGCCGTAGGTCCCGTGTGTTGTGTAATACATGTAAAAGAACCCAGTGCACTTATCGTAAAGAGAAGGGGTTTGCCCCAGTGTTCCTGGTTTGATTGGCTGCATATTGCGCCACAGCACCTTGTAAACCATTACATGGTGCTATGTAAAGGAATAGGTCTCATACTTTAACACGCAGATCTACATACCTTGTAGGAAAATACTGACAGCGCATAGGGACCTCACGGTAATATGAGCTCTACAAGAATGGTTGATTTTTATTATTGTCATTAATTTGTTCAAACCCAAGTTATAGCAAATAAATTGTTAGCAATATTGTTCAGCTTCAGGAATGTCGGGGCATTCTCTAGACCAAGGGGGGAGAACCAGTTCCTCTACAAAATTTTCTGCATTTTGGTGGAAATAAAATGCCCCTTTCCTTGAAATGACTCCTCTGATCATTGCTTCCTACCCACAGATTCAGTGAAGGACGCATGTGCTGGCAAGCTCCTACAGGCGTGGCTTCGCATCTACGACGGGAACGTTCTGGATCTGCTGGGGTGTCTGGATGTGGAGAACTCCTGCAAGACAGCGGAGCTGGCCCTCAACGTCATCCTCAAGAAGGTCCAGCCTCAGGAACTGGTTGACAACTTTGATCTGCTTGATGACGCGTAAGTGTATTTCAAAAACTTTGAAGCTGCCTTTAACTTTTCAGCGACTGTCCAACGGGTCCAGTTAGAATGTCACTTCTCTAGTCTGCAAGCTTTTGCATACTTCATATTAAATAAGGATGCTTTTGCAACACTTAACTGGCTAAGTCGACCTCTTTGAGAGAATTTTGACTGGTCTTCATGTTTTTTTATTAGCATTTGGTCAGCTGACCACTTAAAGGTGTTATACAGCATTGGTAGAGCTGCGAAAATAATCACAGACAGTGTTCGTGTTTCGTGTGATCAAGCATATTCATGAAATAACACAATTTGGGCTTAATCCGTTGTGTGAGTAAGGAGAATATAGTGAAACACCATGCACAGTTTTCAACTCGTAAACACACTTTTCTTAATTTTGGTTGTAACAACTGAAATCAAACCTTTTTAATGTTTCCAGATACAGTTTTCTTGAACATGACTGATGTTTTCTATCCTTACCAAACCTGTATAACACCTTTAAGGTAGAACGCTGCTTTTAAAATTTACAGCAAATTTCAAAACTCCTTGAGGGTTCCTGCACAACATTTTTTGAACAGATCAATATTTTCCCATTAGCAGCTCTGTCAAAAAGTGCATATTGCGGCATATTGCGGTCCAGTGCATCAAACTAAAAGATCTGGTGGCGGAGTCATTAGAGTGTGGGTTCAAATTCTGGTCCTGACAGTCAGTTGGGTCCGGGAGCAAGACACTTAATTGCAGGAGTAGAGTGGTTACCTGCGAGGGTAAAGATTGTTGATGTGGATGATAAGCAGCCTGTGCTGCATACTCCTGGAGTTGAGAAGGTTTCAGGAATGCTTATGAACAGGGGTAATAACACTCTAAGACGCTTTGAGGGGCCGACTTGGTCTGGAAAAGCTCGTAATAAATTCATATTTTCTATTGTTATTTATAAATAGACCTCAGGCCATGGTCTTGATGACCCTTGGTAGTTACATTGGAAATTTCTAATCCATGTGCCATGTTCTCTTCTTCACTGCAAATAGGTCGGTCGTTCCAGCAGAGAAATTAACTTGCGAGAGTGCCCTCTACTGGCAGTGTTTGTGCAGTTTCCTGAAGAGCAGCGGCACCGAGGGAGAAGTGTTACTCGATAGGTTGCTACCCAGCGTCTCAGTATTCTCCAAATACCTCAGAAGGTTCGTACAGGCCAAGAGAAAATATCTGTTGAATGCAAGAATTCTCGGAGCAGGGCAAGTCCAAGAATATGCGTAGTTACGTTTGGGACATTCGGGAAGTTTAACACTCTGAAAAGCAATTCAGACGGTCATTGATTTCCGTGACGGGCATGTGTGATTCAAGAATTCAATGTTTCAACCCTAGCAGAGTCGTTCTTGAAGGCTAAATGACAACAAAACACACATAAACAACTGGTGTAGCAGAAGCAGTCAAGTGAAGTTTAAAAACATGGTGCTTTACATATGTGACCATAGGGGGCCTTTTGTTTGACTTGGCCATTAGTTAAATGTAACAAAGAATGGTGTAAATCTAGACTTGGGGTTGAGTAGACTGGTCCCCTGTCTTTACCTGCAAAGATAAAGATAGGCACTGGTCTTACAGGCCCAATGATTTCATTGGATACAAAGATTTTATTGGATAAACGTGTAATGACGTAAGCTTTCCATATCTGCGTTATGATTGGTCCGAGGTGATGTAGTTTGTGAGCTTGCACTTTTGGCCGTCTGCATGCAGCGTGTGCATAAGGTTTGTACATGCATGTAATGTTGTTTTATTCACTATGTAATATGTGTACATGTACGTGTGAAATGACTGCGAATCTCCGTGTGAAATGAATGCGGGGTCAAAGGTACATCTGGCAACATCCGGTCAGGCAGGTATATGGCATTATTCACTGGCCTTGATGTGTGAAGTCAGATGTTCAGGCTAGAGGTTGAGCAGTTCTTGTTTGGTGAAAGCAGTGATCATCTTGAGATAATTGTTTGTGGTAAACCACTACAGAAGCAAACAGACGTCTTCACAAATGTTTGCGGCATGTACTTTTGAGGAGATTTTCATGTGATAGTTTGATGTTCTTAGTGACAACGAATGACAATTACATACAATGTCAAATACAACCAGTCACAAGGAATGATGGTGAAAAACAGTTTAACAAATAATGCATTGCAATACAGTTATTTTGAAAAGTGTCAGCATGTTTTATGTTTTATGATTCAAATGAATTAACTGTACAAGAAAAACATAGTAATATTACATTTACAATCCAACTATTTTTCATGAATACTCATTAGTGACCCTTGTTACCCTGTACCCTTAATTTCTGGCTCTACCTCAATTTCTCGTACGGTTTTGTGACTGCAAAGACTGGCTATAGTGTTTTATTAATCCTGGTCGATCCTGGTTCTGACATCTTGTTTAAAGGTCCTCTCATTGTTTGGGCAAGGCCATTTTCATTTTGCAAAGGGCACTTCCATTGGAAAAAAAATTAAAGTTTATGGGAAACCCTTGAAGGGGCACCAAGGCCAAGACCAAGGGGAACAGAGGCCATCGTCTCCGCGGCCTCCGTGTAACTCCAATCCTGAAACTGTTTCTACCGATTCAAATCTAATGAATCGGTAGAAACAGTTAACCGGAAGTCACATGTTCTGTTTAATTGTTTAGGAAACTAAGCATTGATACACAACTCTAGTTGAAGCAAAATTCCTAAACAAGTCTGAATATGCGTGAGATTGAGAATTGCAAGTCCCACTACAAAAAACACTTGCATCATTGCAGAGCTTTAAAACAGGGCCCAATTTCACAGAGCTGCTTAAGCAGACAATTTTGCTTAGCAAAAATTTGCAGGATACCAGTCAGAAAGGGTGCATGTTACATGGTGTTTTGACTGGTAACCTTATTCTGGTAAGCATAATTTGGTTGCGCTTGGCTACTTTTTGTGCTTAAGCAGCTCTATGAAACTGGGCCCAGGTTTTATGCCTAAGATTTCCTTTCCTTGCAGTTTCCTCGATAACCTGAAGCCTGCCGCTTTGAACGAGACCGAAGTTGAAGAAACGCTGAAGCAGGAGTTTGTCGCTCAACAGCTGCTTAAGATGTGTGGTAGTCTGGACCTCTCGGATGAAGTAGGAAGGTATGCATGTGGCTAGACACTGATAAACCCAGCATCAGGCCAAATACTTTGTTCTTGTATTAAGAGCAAGTCACTTTTTTTCTCGGATACAAAATTTAAAAAGTTCTCGTGCCTAGGGTTGTGTCTTGCTTGGTCACTCTTGCCATATGGTCACTCTTTTTGTAAACAAGGTGCTTTCTGAAGTCCTGCAGAAAGAAATCCCAAGTCAATCTTGGATGGCAATCAATCATCCATCCTCAGAGAAACAGTTCACCTGTCGCATCGCTGAAACACAACAATGGGCAAAATTTTATAAAACACCGCAGTAGACCAAAAATTGGTTCACCAACAAAAATCTAATTTTGAAAACCCAGGAAAAATGATGATACATTTTTTACTGTGACGCAGGAAACAACTTGATGGAATGATACACGACATGCTGATCACACCCCACATTCCCTCTTCCATCGTCCCCCTGCTCATGACCCACTTCTCCAAACTACACCCTGGAGACGAGGAACTCGTCCCTCTGACCGCGGAGATCATCGCCGATGTTAGAGAGCCAATCTCCATCATGGAGACGAGCATCACCCAGGAGGAACAGCGCAAAAAAGATCTTAAAGTAAGCAGAATCTTTGGGAGGACAGTTTGTTTTGGAGCGCCATATGGTTGTGTACAAAAAAGTGTTTGAGATTACAGATCGCACTGAGGAAAGAAAGACCAAGAACTTTGACATTTATTGACCAATCTCAATGAGTTTCAGATAACATGAAAGGGAATTCGATAAGGAAGAACTTTTGGATTACTTTTTTTGCTGTAAAACAATACCTTCAATGAGATAATGGAGTTATAAAAATGGCCTTTGAACAAAAGCTTTCTGTTGTGTAAGAATTTGTGCTTCACGCTTGAGTGGTCAAAACAATATGGTAATGAAAGGGTTAACCCGCAGATTTTGTTCACTTGATTGGTGGAACACAAGTCACATGTTATCCTTTATTTTGCTATGTATACTGCCTCGGGGCCCAAAAATGTAATCCTTTTAGCGCGCACGTAAACATTGAGTCATGTACCCCTTAAACGCGATATGGAAAGTGACAAGACTCTACTTTACCTAGAAATCCTTAGATAAGTTTCATTGTGATAATTTTTATGTTATTTCAAATGATTTGCACATTTGTTTTGTTTCCTTTACCATATTGATGCTTTGAGGTTGAAAACATAGGGCAGATCATCTGAAATTAGGAAACAGTGTTTTTGTGTACTACGTTTGTTACATGGAATGTTGTGCACAGAAGTTTGCGCAAGTTCGTCCCAATGAGGAAAGGTCGTGTCACAGGGACTAGTTTTGTGTCTTCATGAAGTAGTTCGTGTGTTTAGAAGGTGTTTTTAGAATTTTCAGAGTGTGGGTGGACGAGTATCTGTGTCTATTCTGTGTTAGTTGTGAAAAAAAAAATTCGTATGACAAGGAGCTGTGTGTGAGTTAAAACAAATATTGAATGCATTCTGTTCATGCATTGTCGCAAATATAATCACTCAGTGAAACTTGGCTTTTCCATTTCACTCGACTTCTCTCAACATCTCTCCAATTCGATTGTAATTTTTCCCGCTTATCGACCAACCTTCGTCCTCATTCCATGTCGTATATATTTCCTCTCCTAGTTGGCCAGCGTCCGCGTTAACCTGAACCAGGCCAGAGACGCGTTGGAGGACTGCGTCAACAAAGAAGACTTTGGCCGAGCGGCAGAGCTGAAAGAGTTAGTGTCTGAATTGGAGGCTAGCAAACAATCCCTGCTGGAAGAATCCAGTATCAGCATCAGGGAAGTCCGTACCGAGAAGGTGAGATTTATAAAAAAAATAATACAAAAATGAAAGAAATTTTAATTTTTTTTAAATATTCACAACCGTTACATCTTGGTCCAATTTTATGGCACTGCTTAAAGGTTGGGTCGTAGATTGGTAAATACTCCCAAAATTAATGACCATAAAAAGTTACTTGGTGAGAAGCTCTGCAGCTGTTGATAGTAAAAACTATTTCGAGAAATGATTCTGATAAAGGTTTTTTCTGATATATGGTTGGCTGCAGACTGCGCCGCAGCGCCTTGTTATTTGAACACAGCTCCACATACCTAGATGCAATCGCTTGTGATGAAGCGCTTTATATGAACTGCATATTATTATTAAATTATCAGGTTTATTTAAACTGAGTTTCTACACCTTGTGGCATCCATGCCTCCTATACAGAGTGACCCGGGGACCTTAGTGAAGTGTTTGACCATTGCCAGCGAGATGCTCCAACGCCTGACCACCAGAGGTCTGAGCCCCACGCTGCAAACACTCATCGATACGCTGGTCCTCCCCGGAGTGCAGAACGTGGACCTGTCCGTCCGCAACATGGCCGTGAAGTGCATCGGGCTTGCCTCCCAGCTCAGCCGTGATCTTGCTCACTTGCACTTGCTTCTCCTAATGCAGGTATGTCCACTATGGGTCTTTAAGCGCTGTGGTTTGGCTTTGGATGGAGTCTACACTTCCTTTTCTACTTTTATTCGTTTTATAAATAGCCAGTTCATCAATTTGTTACCCATCGGAGTGTGGGTTTCATTCCCCGTCATGACACTTGTGTCCATGAGCAAGGCACTTAACCATAATTGCTTCTCTTAACCTAGGTGTATAAATGGGAACCTGAGAGGGCTGAGACAGTATTGTGTTGGAATAATCCCTTAATGCTAATTTAAGCAACTTGGGATTGCATACTCTCCAGGGAGTTGCAGGCATGATATTCTTCTTACTTTAGCCCGATTCCCTTTTTATTATATTTTTTTTTAATTTTTTTATTTGCTCTTTTTTTTTTTTTTTTTTTTTTTGCCCTCAGAAAAATCAGCAAAACTGTTAGTAAATAAAAGCCTATACCATATGCACATATGTAGGTCAGCCCTTGTACTCAATGAAATGTTCCTTCTTTATTCAAAGGGCCAATATATCATGCCTGGAGTTGAGAAAGTTTGAGGAATGGTCAAAAAGTCTGCCTGATGAACAGGAATACAAATATTGTTCTAGCTTCCAGGACACGTACACTAATACTTTTGTTTTACTTTTCAGTTGACACATTCTCAGTTTCATGCAATAAACCACAGGGGAAACTGACTGGGTAGATTTTGATTCAATTTTGGGTGCACAGTGAAAAATTTATCAGGATTTTAACCTTAGGGCTAGATAGCTCAGTTGTTAGAGTGCCGGCACGCCAATTGGGAGATCACAGGTTTAAATCCTATTCTAGTAATTTTGTCTTTGTTCACCAAAATTTGAATTAATATCAACCCAGTTTCCCTTGTGGTTTATTACTCGATATTTGGAAAAATTGCATCTCTTTTAAGGTGGTCCTGTACTGCTGCTTTCCAGATTGTACCGAAAACTGGGGTGTGATCATGAGTTTATATGGTGGTTTAAGGTTGAGTGGCTTAGGACTGGAACCCAGAACAAAGATAATAACATAGTAGGTAGCCCTAACATAGGGCTAGACAGCTCAGTTGGTAGAGTGCTGGCACATTAATCGGGAGGTCACAGGTTCAAATCCCATTCTAGTGCATTTTGCTTTGTTCACCCAAATTTAACATTTTCAGTTTCATCCCAATTATTATATCATCAAAACACAACAGATTTCCCAAGTGGATCAGGAGACAATCCAAGTGACCGCCCTCAAATCCATCTTCGATCTCCTGCACACCTACGGACTAGAGGCCTTCAAGATACCTTCCAGCGGGCCGTCCAAGAGTGACAGCCCTGCCGACAGCGCCAACGAGGAGGAGGCTGAGGCGGGGGCAGGGGCAGGGGCGCAGCAGCAGGACAAGAGTGCGGCTAACAGTGTCCTGTCAATTCTGACAAGGCTGTTGGACAACGAGGTGGGTCAATCGAAATCAAAATCGAAATCAACTCCCTTGATCAAGGTTTTAAGGATCAGTTATCTTTGCTGAAAATCTTTCAATGTGTGTTCAATCAGTTGTGGGTTAACTAAGAAAAGCAGACTTAGGCAACCCGGAACAAAGATATTGTCAAAATAGGGAGACCGCCAACTTGGGCTAGATAGCTCAGTTGGTGGAGTGCCAGCATGTTAATTCAGAGGTCGAAGGTTCAGGTCCCGCTCTATGCAATTTTTCTTTGTTCAACCCAAAAGTGTATTTATCATATCTAACACCAGCACTTATAATGACATTTGACTTGTTATTTCACGTTGGTCCAAAGGTCCCAGGTTCAGATCCTGCTCTGGTCAGTTTTTCTTTGCTTAGCCCCCAAAAATTTGACTAGAATGGGATTTGAACCTGCGACCTCTGCAAGCGGGCGCTCCACCAAACAAGTTATCTACGTCTGGAAATTTAGCTCATGAAATTAAACATGTTTTAAGTTAAAATAGACCTTATGCACACGATGCCATTTGAGTAGTGCGCCCTCGACTAGAGGTCTAAAGGAGGCTGGTCATTGGCCAATCCTGTGCGTTTCCATTGTTTCATCAACTGTTTACCTCTAAGAATTCGGCTGGATGACGCCAATGCATAAGGTCTCTACAGTCATTTTAAACACCCTTTTGCAGCACGTTTCAGTAAGATTCACTCAAGAACTGTGACATCATCACTAACGTGAGGTGTTTTTTATTTTTTGCTTTTTACTTTTCTTCTCAGAGCTCGGAGGTTTGCACAGTCGTTGCTGAGGGTATGTCTAAGCTTCTTCTCTCTGGCCGTGTGACGAGCCCCAAGCTCCTGTCTCGTCTGCTCTTGCTGTGGTACAACCCCACCACCGAGGAGGACCTCCACCTCAGACACTGTCTCGGAACCTTCCTCCCCTTCTTTGCTTTTGCAACGAGGTAAGGATAAATTAAAACTGAATGATGGGAGTTAACACTTAATTTGTTTACATTTTTTATTTTTTTATTATATACTATTTATTTATCATATAATTGATTGATTGATGAGTTGTTCAAACGGTCGGACGGTTAATTGGTTGGTCAGATGGTCGATTGGTTTGAATGGTTGGTCAGACAGTCAGTTGGTTGGTCGGACAGTTGGTTGCTTGATTGATTTATTGATTGATTGATTAATTAATTTGTATCCTTTTAGCTATTCATCTATTCATCTATTTATTTCTTGTGTTAGTCTTTCTTTTTTTTTCAATAAAGGATTAGTCCTGGCATGTTTCAATTGCCTCCACTCTGTATAAAGAGTGTCAAATATTCTTAATCAGATAGAATATTCTTGCACTCTTTACATTAACAAATCTGTCTCGATCGTAGAAGTTATCATATTTTATTACTCTCTACTAAGATTGGATGAGCAGTCTTTTGAATCGTAATGTTTAAGTTCACTTTTGTTTATCCAGGTTGTCTTAGCATGGATTATCACCCTGCCCTCTCATTCCTAATTCTCCTCACCCAGTTACCAGCCACCCCTGCGTTAACCTCTGTTCTGAATTTCCCAAATACAACTTGCTTGTTTTAAGTTCTTAAAATATGATATTATTCACTGCCTTTCTAGTCATTGGCTGAAGATTCATGACTCTATCTCCTGTATTTAAAACGGTGCCTCGTTTATTTGATTCTTTTCTGATTCTCAGAGCTAATCAGGACTGTGTGGAAGAAGCTTTTCTTCCAACTCTGGAGACGCTGTTTAATGCACCGAACTCCTCCCCCCTGGCCCAGGTGAATGAGAGTAACGTCGCAGAGCTGTTGGTCAACCTGACGGATAAGCGAAACCTGAGGCAAGAGACCGGTTTGCAGGTATGCTTTAAGCCTCATTTTCATTAACCATAACAGGTCCCAATTTCATAGAGCTGCTTAAGCAGAAAATATTGCATAACGTCTGTCTGCTAAGCAGAAATAAGCAGAGTACCACTCACATAGTGTACGTGTCACATGGTATTTTGACTGGTAACCTTATTCTGGTAAGCACAATTCTCTTGCTTAAGCAGCTGTATGAAATTGGTCTAGGTAGTTTGGCTGGAGTGTAGCCTATGATCCTCCCACTTTCTCCCCTGCTGTGTCACACCACCCCAAATTGTTTGGACTTAGATAAGATTGGAATGCCTTACCCAGTGATGAGCAATTGTTATAATTGGCGTACTGGTCCCAGTTCTTCTGAATCCTTCACTTTGGCAATTGGATAAAGGAGGAATTTGGACTTTGAGGAAGTACGTTTGATTTGAAATCAAGATTGCCCTGTAATAACGGGCTGCCCTGTAACAACAGCGATTGCTCTCAACCTTTCCCTGTGACTAGACAGCCTGACCAGGTAGTAATTTTCACTTATCCGTCAGCTTGTTCACTGGCCCATATTTCTTATTAAATGGGGACACTTTTCAACAATGAACTAGACAACTTGGACAGATTTTTGTCTGGTCCTCAGGTGTTTTACCTCGTATTTTGGCCAGCGGACTTGACCCAAAGTCTTCTTCAGGAAGTTGTCTGACTTTGTAGATTATATTCCGCTAGCCTAAATAGCATTTGCTTATTACACATGTATTTGGCCAGGCAAACCATTCATAATAGATGTTAAATTTGCATCGGGGATAAAGAATATTGATTGTGTTTTGCCCAAACACTGATGTGCATCCTTAGTACTTTCCCGAGTCTTATGAAAGAAATTCCACAGGCATATAACTGGGGTGGGATTCGAACCCACGACCTTTATCATTCTTAGAGCAGATGTCGTACCATTAGATCACCGAGGTTGCCCGCTAGCTAAAGGCAGATCAAGTCCTATCTGTTTGATTTATTTCTCTTTTTGTAGGTTTCAAACTGCCCCTAGCTACTGAGTAAGCGTGGTGCTTAAAACACAGTGGTGTGGATAAAACACAATAAATACACACAAACCTTATCAATGTCCAAATATATTCGGGTGTTGAGTTTATTAGTAACTGTAGAGTGGAGTGTTTTCAGGGGATATGGGAGGGTCTTTAACCGAAGACACTTTGGGGATTGTTAAAGTTTGTTTTCATTTCCCCCACAAGGTAAGTCTTCATTTTAAAATAAATGCTGACATTGATTTTGTTTAGTTGGAGCAAAGTCTGATCAATGCATTTTGAAAGGCAAGTTTAGTGCCGTCTCTGCTAGTGAGACAACTTTCCTTAGGATGACTTTGACGTCTTGAACAGAGACTATCATTCACCACTGACCATATGGTGATTAATTTCCTCACACAGGAGAGCTCTGTACATGATAGTCTTGCTCTCAAGGTGTGCAACAAGATCCTGCAGGACATGGAGGCTCCGGGGGTACGTGTCCTGTGCAAGGCCCTCAACCTGCTCCACCTGACCTCCTCAAACACCGCCGCATTGAAGGATCTTAGCGTCCTAGCTGAGCAGATGATACAGGTATGAACGATGGTGACAAAGTTGCAGAAAAAAATTTGTTGTAGAAAGCCAACTCACTGCCCTAAGAAAAAAATAATAATAATAATAGTCTAGCAAGGTTTGCAGTAACACCATGAAATAATCTCTTTGAGTTGTAACGGTTCTGAAAAGAACTGGTGGTTTGAAGGCTGTGTTGTCATAATCAAAGCAGGCCTGTGGCTGTACATGGAAGTTCCTGCACATGCGTGCGCTCTCTCTCTCTCTCTCTCTTTAGCTTTGATACGGAGGGAGCGCGCGCGTGCAGTAACTGGGTGAGAGTTCCTAATTCCATACATAGCCACAGGCCTACTTTGCTCATGTACAACTTGACGTTTTGATCGGTATGCGTCGATCATCGTCAGGAGTATGCTGGAACCCTGATGATGTATGGTTCTTTAAAGTACTTTGTGTGAGGATATTAGCTGCAGGTTTTTTCTAAGGTGGGAGCTGGAACAGGATCCTAATGGGAGTGTGTGGGGAGAGTGTAATAATATCATTGTGTTATACTAGAGTGATACTACCTTAGACTTGTGCACAAAATACACCCTTCCTATAAACATTCTTTTAAATACTCTACCCTCTCCAAAGCGTCTGTAAAATAACTTGTTTCAGGCTAAGAATGTGATGTAGGCTGTATCCGAATTAGTGGCTACAGCTACGGCTACGACTGTTGCTAAGGACATACTGTACTTCAACGCATGATGACCCGGAAATCTAGCCACAGCTGTAGCCACCAATTTGGACACGGCCTTAAGGCCAATTGCAAAAGTTTAATTTTTCCCCAAGTTGTCGCCCTGATGTGGTAGGGAAAAAAATGGCTGTAAAGTTTTTGTGTCTGTACAATAAGGTCACATCTCGTTAAATAGTCTTAATGGGAACGGCGAGTTTAAGAATGTCAAAAGGTCTCCCTTAAAATAAACCTGTAGAGTATGTACACACAAATTTGATGAACATCAAGTTACGACCTTGTTGCACTGACCCAACGATGTCACCCTACTGTAGCATCAGATGAAATAACTAAGTAAATAGTTTATACAATCTTGTAAAGAGTTTTACTGTCAATTTTCCAGCAAGCCGAGGACAAAGTGGTCAGGAAGCAGCTGGACAAGTTTTACCAAGGGCTTCAGGAATACCTGAAACGAGACGAGCAGACTGCCCCTGAGGATGAGGAAGTTGCCCAAGCTGATGACGAGGAAGTGACTGGTGACAAGGATCTTCAGGTGGATGATGACACTGTCATTGAAGAGGTGGGTTTCATATCAGTCGTTTATGTAGCACCTTTTCAGGCCTTGAACTTCGCTCTTGAAGGGGCACGGCAATTTTCCTCTGGTTAAGGGGCACTGTATGAGAAAAATGTAAATTTGTATTGGAACTTTGCAGAGGGCACCACAGTAAAAGCACAGGGCACCATGGCAATTGCTGTGGGTGGCATGGGTTATTTTCGAGCCCCTGCCTTTTGCCATAGGTTTCAAAGCGCTGGGACAGATATAACCGGTAAACATGTACGCTAGAAAACAAAACACTTCAGGTTTACAAGGTGATGCTGTGCCGGTCTGCAGGCAACCATGCCAGAAACACTGGGGCTAACCCCTTCGCTAAATGATAAGTGTACTGGGTTAACATGAATTACTCAACACACAGGACCAACACATCGCATTCGAAGGATGAATCAATAATGGTTCAGTGTCTCACTCAAGGACACAAGTGTCAAGAGTGGGACTCAAAGTTTCATACCCGCACTCTGCTGATCAGAAACTTGAATCCAGTGCGCAAGACATGCCTTAATTGTAAACAAGTCACACGTTTATACACGTTAGTTTTCGATACGTCCTGCTCCAAGTGCACACTACCCATGTTCACCGCGAATTGCAAAACATTTGACGTAAGCCCAGCCCATAATTAATCTGCCATGTTATGCTGGAATATCGTAACAATTGGACTTACCTCCAATACAAGAGTAAACAATGGTGGCAGCCTGTCCATTCTTGTAAGCCAAATTTATATAACAAAGAGGACAAAAAGTTCCTCAATCGCGGATAACACAATAACCTCAGGAAAAAGGGAGATCAAGAGCATGAAATCCAGTACCTACTTTCTCTCTTTCTTTGGGAGAAAGGAAGTGTTGCTTGGTAGGCGTATGCATGTGCACGCTACACAAGGAATGTCCGGGTGAGTGCACACAGCAGCCGTCCGACTGACTGCAACAAATTGAGGCTGCTCTGGGCAATAAAAAGTGTCCGCCGTAAGCCAGTTTTGGAAACTTTGCTTGTATACTCGTCGGGGCGTGAAGTGGTTCATAGAATTCAACATCTTGTGGTCTCATTATTTAACAAATCAACAAATTGAATGCTTTATAATGTGAATCTGATCTGATCTACATAGCATGCTGGAGAGCAGGATGGTACCACAAGGCCCTCTGTGACTGAACGTGTCCCGGCAGTCAGTGATTCACCATCCAGCCTCAACAAGACCGATGTCGGCGATGGGGAGACTGGTAGGTTAAAGTAAAAGAGTTGGGATTTTAATAATAATAATAATAATGATACTTTTATAGAGTATCATAGCTGAATGGTCTATTGCACCGGACTCGAGTTCTGGTTGTTAAGTCATCAGGGTGTGAGTTTGAGTCCCGGACATGACATTTGTGTCCTTGAGCAAGATGCTTTACTATAGTTGCTTCTCTTCACCCAGGGTTTTAAATGGGTACCCGTTGAGGGTAGAGATTGATATCATGTTTGAAAAAGCCTTCGGAGCCCTGTAGCAGCCCGGGCTGTATACTCCCCAGGGAGCTGAGAAAGATTCAGTATTGACTCAATAATCGGACCACTGATTTTTTTGTTGGTCTTCTCCCTGACACAGAAACGAAGAAGTCAACCAGAGTTCAACATGCAGCCATTCTAGATGAGTAAGTTTACATACCACAAGAGATGACTATATGTCGTGATCGATGTCAAATGTATTTTATTTTCCCCCCAAGGTCAGCTGTAAGTGGCATGGGGGGGCTAGTGCGTAAAGCGCTTGCCTCTCAAATATTTGCTCATTGCATGTCACACTCAGAGATCCTTGTCATTTGATTGGTGGAACATGCATCACGTGGCATCCTATATTTTGCAATGCATACTGCCACGATGCTCCATAGAGTCCTATATGGATTATTATAGGATGCTTTGCAGTGTAATTTCCAAAATGATAATTCAAGTTTGTCCAAACGAGGTAACAGTCGTGTCACAATGGACAAAGTTGGTCTCCACATGGAATCGTGAACATTGTTTCAAAGTTTTTGCGAAGAATTTTCAGAGTGCGGGGTGAACGAGTTTCCGTGTACTATTTTGCGTTTATTGTAAAAAAAATTATAATAACAAGGATCTGTGTGTGAGTTGTACAAAACAAATGTATTTTGTTTGTGCATTGTGAAATCTGGCTAGGTTTGTCTCCTGAAATGGAGTAGTCCAGATTTCACTCCATGATTATATTCTGCAACAATGCACTCAATCTTCTTATAATATTTATCTGTTGTTCATTTTATGTCTTTTGTAAGAAAAAGTGTACGCATTATTTTGGCTGAGACCTGCTGCAGTTGCACAATCACACCAATGTTTCTAGTTTTAAAAATCGGGAACAAGTAACTTAGTTTTTCCAGGGGTCAAATGTCACGCCTGCAATACAAAAGTAATACCGCATTATTAAAGTTGGTGGAATAACCCTTGCTATTTTGTTGAATGATTCCACAGAGATACAGAAAACAGTGTGTTTGAGAGTCCTGCGATCATGCCTCGCCGCACACAAAGGTCAAAGCAACGCTCAAAGGTCAAGATGGCCGCCCTGCTTAGCGACAGCGAGTCTGAGTCCGAGATCAGGGCCAGTAAATCACGGTCAGTGCCAAACATTCTCGTTAAACATTTTTTCAATATAAATTCTACAAAGTGAAACTCTATGGTGTTACCTGAACACTACGGTGTTACTTTAACACTGTGGTGTTACTGTGTTACTTTAACCTTTAAATAATTTGCCTTGTATTGTCAACTTTCTTTTCGGTGAAGAAGTTGAGCTTATTTTTGCCAAGACAAGTGATTAAACCTAAGTAGTTGACTTGTTAATTTATCACGCCAAGGCGACTTATCTTATGGAATAAGGCAATTTAACGTTATACTTTTCTTGTCAAGATGACTTTATTGAACCGAAGAAGACGACCTACCAACTCGGATTCAGTTAAGTCGTCTTGGTGCACAAATTATCACATTAAGTCCACTTCTTCGGTTCAGAACGTCGTATTGGTAAAATCAATTTTGATCGGGATGGACAAGTTGACCTCTTGAATTTCAGAAGGTCGAGGTAACAATTTAACTTGTTTTCTGGGTAAGTGGTATGGCACTTTTGGAGCACTATACTTTTATGTTGGACTAGATGGTTTTAAATGTAATAATTTTTGTGGGTTCCTTTTTTCTCTCTGCAGATCCAGTCGACGAAACAGATCTGTGCTTGCACCCCTGAACACTGATGAGAGCGCTTGATCCTATGATTTTTTCATGATATTTCCCCAAAATATTGATCTACTTGGGGGTAGATTTTTAGACCTTTAGAGACAAGATCACTGCAGAGTCTCCCAAAGCATTTATCCACGTGTAGTTAGACTTTGCATCGAGGCCTGGGCTCAATTTCATAGAGCTACTCAAGCACAAAAAGTAGCTGAGCACAACAAAATCATGCTTAATACCAGAATAAGGTTACCCGCCAAACTACCATGTTAACATGTACAATTTGTGACTGGCATGGCCTGCTCATTTCTGCTTAGCAGAAAATTGATAAGCAATATTTTCTGCTTAAGGAACTCTGTAAAGTTGGGGCCCCAGTTTGTATTTTATTGCAATTTTTGTTTTTTAAACTGCCTTCCACAGCTGTTGTTCAAACAAGTGAAAGATGAAAGAGACTTTGTGAAGGTCTTTCTAGTGTGTATAAAGTGGGGTGTTTGGTTTTTTTAAAGCACCAATGTATCTGTATTTTGTTATGCTCAACACCATCATCAGACACTTCTGGGAAATATTAAAATGGCATTAAAATTGATGACAACTGAAGTTTCAGCCATGATATCAATGCAATTCTATTATGTTGAGAAATACTTACATTGAAGGCGTAAATTAGGTGTTATTTGAAAGCTCTTTTTTGCAATGTTTTTGATGAGCAAATAAACCCAGTTTTAGAAGAAAGTGCCTGGTTTTGCCATGGAGCGTCGCATTTGTAGGGATTTTGTTTAATAAGGAACAGTACATTATTGACTTTTAGAATTTAGCTCGCTCGTTTCAATCCTATCCTTTTTTGGAAAAGTTTCATTAAAATAATAGCAAAAGTTCTCAAGAAAATAGCTTTCACTTATTGTGTATTTTCTTACAGCTTTGGTTTATTTATAATCCTTAATTAATGTCCCCATAAACATGTATTCAATTTAATTATTTGACCTCGTTGATGGCGAACTATGAAAGTTGTCATTATTTTTATTGTAGTGTAAGGCTACAGCTATTAAGCCTAGGACTGTTGCTGAGGGGTGTTGGTAACGACATCCTGTACATCAACGCATGATCATGCACAGACATTTTTTCCTTGCATGTTTTTTTTTCTTCGGCTAGACAAAAGTTTGTGCTTACTGCGCGATTTCCATTTCATAGCGCTGCTAACCGTAAGCACACGAAAAGGCATGCTATAACCTTCCGATGCTTACTGTTACCAAAAGGTGGAAATGCGATCATTTCAACATACCTCCTGAAATTTTGATTTCTTGTTTCAGATCTTTTTTTGTCAGTAATGACTCTCGACCTGGATATAATCAAGATTCAGTTTTTTTATTTTGAATTGTTAAAAATTGGTACACAATGAACAATCACAGCTTCTACCGTAAAATAACAGTTTAGGTGCCATTCAGAAAAAAAGCAATGTTTATTTTTCGAAATTGCTCTGACCCTCCCACCCTCAACTTCGATGTTTATAATATTAACAGACCATTTAATATTTCCCATACACTGAAGAGCAAAGTAATGCCTCAAATGAAGCAGATATTTTAAAGGGAAGGTATACGTTTGGTAACCACTCTTAAAATTAATGGCAATAAAAACTTACTGGTTAGAAAGTACAGCAGCTTTCAATGGTATAAAGCATTTGAGAAACATTTCACTTCGAAGTAATGTGGTTTTGGAAAAAGATATCAGTTTTTATGCTCCAAAATTTGAACCTGAGAAGCGTTACTGTCAGAAACGTTTCACATATTGTGTATTCCTATTAGAGCTTATTCTTCATGCGTGGACATATTCGCTCCGGATTTTCGGCGATATCTCAAAAACCGACCACCTTTTGAAATGAAACTTTCATAGGTTAGTTTTATTGTATATATCTACATTTATATAGGATTAAAACAATCGAACGGTTCCAAAAACTACAGATATACGCTCCCATTAAACTTGAATGATTCTGACCGGCCAATTACGTGTACCGGTAATTGCTATCCAGAAATAAGCGATTCATTACACATCTGAATTAATATAGAAACAATTAAACTGAGCTACGCACTGGATGTGTACCGAATCACATCAAACTTGACAAAATATTTCCGGTACTTTACTTTTTGTTTAGTAAAGACCTTTTAGGGGATGCATACAAGAAAATTGGTAAAAATGAAAATACAGGTGTCTCTCGTTATAACAAGATCGCTGAAACTGGCCAACTTTTGACCTCTTTATAATATGAATCTTGTTGTAAGAGGACAGCAAAACAAAGACACACCAAGCATAAATGAGATTCTGAACTTCAAAATGTACTCTTTATAAGCCAGGGTTGACTGTATAAATGCCCATACAATTTTTACATTACTTACTTTTAAAGATGGTCATGGTAGTGATTTTGAAAACAGTGATGAGTTGGGTTTTTTTTTTTTTTTTTTTTTTTTTCCCCACTATTTTCTCGTGACTCTGATGACCGATTGGGCTGAAACCTTCGCATGTTTTTTTTTATTTTATTATATGACAAAAGGGACACGTTGCCTTGAATTGGACGCTTTGGGCTATAAAAAGCATTTGAAAGCGTTTGTTATAAAATTAATATGGTTCGAAAGATGTTTTAAAAGTAGAATAGAACGATTCGCACGAATAAGCCCCGAAGTTGTGTGGTTTTCCTTTGACTTCGTGACCCTACACGGTCCGCCATTTTGTGATGGAGTCCAAAATATGGTTCTACAAAATGGCGGACCATGTTTAATAGTTCACGAAGTAAAAAACATCTTTTCAACCATAATTCATTTCATAACGAACGATTTAAAACGCTTGTATTGCCCAAATCGCCCAATCCAAAGTTGGGTCCCATATAGAGCGCCGATGCTGGTCTTCGACAATAACCAATGTTTTGTAAGTCACTCCAATAGCATCAAATAAAATACATCGATTAAAGTTCACTTGGTTCTTAAATAAGAACGAAAAGCAAAACTAGGCGTTCTATACTTTAACCAACTCGCTCGTTATGTTAGCAAGTGTTTAATATTGTTTCTGTTTATAAAAGCCTCTATTATGTAGGTCAGCCCTTGTTCTCAATTAAAAATTATCCTCTTTTTAATGGTCAAGTATTGCTGCTTTTGCACCATCACACCACCGTTCCTAGTTTTAAAAACAAAAACGGAATGCAGATTCGCGTCTGCTTTGAAGTTTACATTCGGAACACCTTGTATGTAAGTTTGTACATGTGTCGTTTTATAATCTTGATTTGGTCAAAATACAAGACTATACAGTGCTGTTTGTGCACAGTTTTGGGGTGGGTTTTTTTTTTACACGAAAGTAAAATGCGCCAATAGATTTAGGGTTGTCTAGTATAAATCCCTTCCCCGCTCATCCCGTTAATCTCCCAACGGTGGAAAGACGAACAAATGCCACTTGACTTCGCTTTTAGTGTTTTGCCCCTACTTGGGAGTATATTCTAACAAAATTAATCGGCAATCTCCTGGTGTGGATAGGCCAGCAAACTCCGGACGCTGAACCCATAGCGAGATGCACCTCTATTCCTCTGCCCTTGTTCAAAGCCTTCGTCCTGGGGAGATATTATGGTCCCACCCGGAGCCGCCGTGTTTTCAGCTTGGCTGGTCGTGGCGCTTGGAACCCTCACACCCTGCCCGAATTCGGCAAACTGTTTGTTGGCGAAGGCGGTGAAAGAAGCAATGATGGTTTCATTCTGGGACGACTGGAAAAGGCATGGCTTCTGTTCTGGGAGGAGCGAGTCGGTATTCTGCCCTTGGTGGCCAGAGAGGATCGGCAAGGAGTGTCCCGTAGGTGTGGCTCCTTCAGACAGCAGGGTGACGGGCAACTTTGGCGATGTGAGGATGCTGTCATTCGACTCACGTTTGAAATCCTTGTGGAGCAGCTCCGAGTTTTCAGTATTTACACTGTTGTTATTGTTAAGTTGGCGGCGTTTTCGCTTTCTGCGGAAGTTGCCATTGTCGAACATCTTCTCGCAGTTGGGATCGAGGGTCCAATAGTGTCCCTTGCCCGGGTCGCTGTCCGCCCGAGCTATCTTGACGAAGCAGTCGTTTAGCGACAGGTTGTGCCGGATGGAATTCTGCCAGCCGGCTTTCGACTTTTTGTAGAAGGGAAAGTTTTCGGCAACATATTTGTAGATGCCACTAAGGGTGATCTTGCGATCCCGGGCGGTCTGGATTGACATCGCAATCAGGGCCGAGTAGGAGTACGGCGGTCTGACCATCCTGTAGAGCTCATGCTGGGCCGAGAGGGACAACCAGCCAAAGTCCGTTGATGGGAAAGCAGCTTGGTAGTGGCAGTGTGCTGTGCTGACCGGGATGTGTGGCGTTGTGTGCGGGTAGCCACTGCCGCATACCGGGGGTGTCATGTACGGCGAGGGTGGGGGAGGCGTCCCAAGACTGTACGCCGTGGACACGTTGCTCGCGAAGGCGGCAGGGCTGGTTCCCCCAAGCCACATCGACGGGCGGCCTCGGTGGTAGGAGGACGTCATGGTGTAGTCAAAGGCCCCTGCAGAACTAGCTAGATAACCCGGAGCCACTGCCTGTTGCTGCATAGGCCTACCTACTGGCGACGGGTACATGTTATGGAATGCCGGGTGCATACTTGAACAGCAATGTCGCTTTACCACACCGACTTCATCAAGATCGAAACCAAAGATCGAGAACCAACAACTTAGCTTTTTACAGCCTGAGTGGGTAATCCTGTAATGTTGTCACATCAAGGTTTTCCTTGTGGAATGCAAACCTAATTAACCATCGCTCTACCATCATCACTGAAACACACCACAGTCCAACAACAACAAAACCATTACAAGCAGCCAATCAGCTCTCAGTACTTTCCCAGAAGTTTTGTCAACGCATACTTTCTGACCAATGAAGTTCGCTCGTTCGTGGATACGTCACTGTCCGTTTTCACGGCGTGCAAACGATGGCAAAGATTGTAGTATTTGTAGATGAACCACGCATTCCCGCCAAATGTTTGTATTGTGATAATAGTTTTGTGTAGCTATACACAACAATATTTACGCCGAGATAAAAATGCTTAATGAGTCAACACAGTTTGAAAAGGGTCAAGAAATTGTGAGTAGGCGAACAGAAATTATATCTTGTGATTGTCTCAAGGCCGTAACTTGGAGCACTGACGGTTTAATTAATGCATTTATTACAGACAATTGTCATAAAACTTGTAGTCTGATTTCAAGAAGTAAATTTTCATTTGAAATAAGCAGGCCAAATGGTTTTCCTTTTTAGTCTCGTTACAAGAAGTAAACTGTTATTTAAAATATATTTCAGGAATCTTTGTTATAAAAAGTCCCCAAACTCTTCTTTCAGTGACAAAGGAAATAACAGTCTCATAGACTTTTGTCAGTGCCGTAAAATGAGTTTGAATTCTACATTGTGATAAGTGGGGCTTTATGACTAACTTGAGCCTGCTGCTAGTGTATATGTCCCGACAAAAACATTCGAGTTTAACACACTGTAGTATGGAGTGAAATAAACTTGTTCATAAAACATTTATTGGCACAAAAGTAGGGCAAAATGTTACATTTTAACGTTTATATGGAACCGGTGTTCTATAAACCAGTTCATTGCTCAACGGTAGAGGAATGCCCACACTATTGCAAACAGAAATCCTAAGCGACATCAGCAATATTCTCCATAATGTGCCAGCAATTCAGCGTTTGGAGAGGATGGGAACGTAATAAAATGCCATCATTTCTTTCATCGAGTTTTATTTGTGCTCAAAATAATTGTGTGTTTTAAATTGCTTTGAGAGGCAGTATACCATGCGGTTGTAAATCCTAGGAACTGGAATGTTTCAAAATATTCGAGGGTATGAGTTATGGTCGTGTGTGAACCAAGCCTAGTTGGAATAAAAATTTCCCGTCATACGTTTGCATATTCGACCCCGTCTGGCATTTCGGCCCCGTCAATTTGGTTTTTCAGTCCCGGTCAATTTGGTGTTTAGGCCCGGTCAATTTGGCGTTTCAGTCCCGGTCAATTTGGTGTTTAGGCCCGGTTAATTTGGTGTTTAGGCCCGTTCAAGTTGGTTTTTCGTCCCCGTCAACTCAGTAACTGGTCGCAGCAGATAGTGAACGGATTCAGCCCCGTCCCTGGGTCTACGCCTGGCTTTAAAGCTGATCTTCGTTCCATCATAACACACAAAAATCTGTAATCTCTTTGTTCAATCATATTTTTTCGGATTTGACTTTGGTACCGTTTCTGATGTGGCTTTTTCAAGTTAGTAAGAGCCATTTAGCCTAAGCTAACTCACACACCGGACCCGTATCCAGTTCCAAAAGGTGGGTCTGCCTGGCGTCCGTGCTCGTGTGCATTACGCCAGCTACGTGTGCATGACCGAAACCGTATAGCCCGGGCTCGCAACCCGATAGCATAGACTCCAAATCGTTGTTTCGTTCAAACTTATATTAATTACAGAGATTGTTGTGTTTGTCCATGGTTTGTCCAAACTCAGATGCCGCAATCTGGATCTGTATTTGCACTAAACATAATTATCCCTTGGGTACCCACAATAAAACGTCTGCTGGTGTATCTGCCAGGGCACCGAAACGATATGGGGCATGTTGTTAGTTTACGTTTAATTTGAAGAGATTTGTGATGGGGAATTGTAAATAGTACATGGGATAACATCGGGGGTTGCTTTGAGTTTGGGATGAGGTGACAGTGTCAGTTTGCAGACAGTTTGATTTACTTATCTCTTACGGTTAGGTAACAATTATTTGCCCGTACGCCACTTTGAGCATTAGACGGCTCACGGACAACATTTGGCACCAAATTTCACTACAGTCATGTCCGGTATCAATTAAGTACGGAGCTCTGGAGGTGCCATTCCACATATTGAGATCCTAAGATACTTTGCTGCAGGATGTTGACATCATAAACGTAGGAAGACGACATCCTGAGATGCTTTATCTCTAGATGACGACATCCCATAAAGTAAAATTTCGTCTTCCTCATACATCCATCTTTGGATGTCGACATCATGCAAGTGAAGATGTCGACTTCCTCGAGTTAATTATCTGAGGTTTTGGTTCGACTCCCGGTCATGTAAGACACTCAGCTAAAATTGCTTCTCACCACCCAGGAGTAAAAACGGATTCCTGCAATGGTTGAGAATTGTTGATGTGAATGATAAGCAACCTGTGTGCTAATTTGGCTACCGGTGCTGCACACTCTAAGGAGTTGAGATGCTTTCCGGAATGCTTATATGGCCAGGTAAACACGTGGAATAAAAACTCGACCTCATGTTGAGAGGCCTTGGCCCGAAGAAGCACAAAATAATTACACATTATTATTAGGGTTTTTTTTCTCCAGAAACACTTCTCACGAAATAGGTCGTAAGATAGTACCTTAGAATACCTCAAGAATCTTGCATAGCCGCCTTTGCTGATCTTAAATATTGAGAAAACAACAGAGTTCCCATGAAACCGTAACCTTCCCCTCATTTTTTTTTCTTCGTCCGCTCAATTAAAAAGAAAAGTTTCGAAGTTTGCGATTGAGTTTCCCGCCACTTTTGTATAGAGAGAAGAAAAAAAAACTTCTCGCCGGATGGAATTTCCGAAACTGGACTCCAGGGCCAAGTGTAGTTCCTTTGATTGTCGCGGATACAACCCACGACAGTTTCCCGTAAACACGTCTCCTCCACCGTATGGAAACCGCCGACCCACCCACAAACTCCTCGGTGTCAGTTGCGCCCTGCAACCAGCCAACTGTAAACACGTAAACACCGCCAGGTATTGCCCCCTGAAGTTACAGGACCCTGTGCTGTTATTGCATATCAATGTGCTGTTTACAATACTTGGTTTTGTTGTTGTTTGGTATAAGAGAATTGAGACCCCTAAACACGAGCGAGTTGTTACGCTGAATTCAAATTCTAGTGTTTCCAGTTGACCTGGTCATGGGGCCACAGACGCACGACGAGGGTTTGTTTTACTGGTGTCGAAAATGTCGTAAACATTATTATACTAGCCACAAAGAATGCACAGGCTTTGTTGACGCCGTTTTATCAAAGGTGCACTAGCGGCGTAGCCAGGACTTTTTCGTTTTTCGGTTGGGGGGGGGGTGTCATACTTTTATTTTGGAAGGGGGCGCTTGCAGGGGCCACTATCCTCTTATGGCATTTTACGGCCGCGATAGCGATCCCGATTTTTTATTGTTCACTACATTTTGATTATACAAAAACGCATTTTTCCTCTATTTGTCTTTCTTCTTTTTTTATTTTATTTTTTTAGCACTATCGCAGTTTTTTTCCTGTAGGAGAGGGGGGCACTGGAAATTTGTAGGAGGGGGAGAACACGTGCCCCCTGCAGGTCCCCCCCCCCCCGGGCTACGCCACTGGGGTGCACGCCACTATAAAAACAACTCCATTAGCATACAGCGCACAATTATAATATAATAATTTTAAAATACGTAGAAGTCTCACAGGTTTTTACAGTAAAGGGAAACTTGTTAATTGACTCTTGAAGTTTCATTCTCTGCTCAATTTGATATGGGGGTCCAAGGGACCGTCGAGTTATTCTCACTCAAAACCGAAAAGAATCTTGAAAAGGTCTGGCGGGCGGCAAGATTTGTCAAGGGCGAGAAACAAGCAGTGTCTCAGTCATAATCAAAGAACTTGGATCTCTCTCCATAATTTTTTCGAGAATAATAATTATATTGAACAACCGGCTACGTAATACTTGGTAAACTCCACATCATCCAACCCACGACAAGCAACGATGCCTACAACACAGGACAACTCCTGTATAATGGGGCGGTCACACTTCCCCGAGTTCATCAGTTGTGAAACAAATCTCCCTCCAAACACATTCTATGAATAATGATGAATGAAAGTGCACCATTACTTAAACAATCTTTAGTGAGGTTCTACAGGAGGTTTATAGACATTAAGGCCGTAATCAGTCACTCGGGGCAATTTTTTTTCCAGGCAACTTAAGGGCCATGTCACACGAGGCAATATACAGGCAACCAGTTCCAGGCAATCTCCATGAAGAAAAGACATTCACAATTCAATGTTCATAATATTTTTCTTGGGGATCATAAGACATTTATTGAAAATTACTCCTGTGCTACCAAAGTGGTCCTGTAGCATGCATCCACTACAGTTGGTTGCCTCCAAGTTGCCTGTAAAAGTTGCCTCGTGTGACAAGGCCCTAATACTTGAGGGCAAACACTTGCACTGCATGCACAAAGAACACTTCAGCAGTACAGGAGACATTCTTCTCGCGGTTACTTCACCATCCCCAAGAAAATAACGAGAAATAAACTGAAATGTGAATGAATGTTCTTATTGGAAGTTGCCTGGGGCTGGTTGCCTGTAAATTTCCTCGTGTGACATGGCCTCCATGCATAATATGACGTCATTTAAATAGGGCGCCCTCGGCTAGAGGTCAAAAAAGGTTGCTTATCCTCATTGGCCCATCATTGTGCACCGCACGTAATAATGTGCATTTTTCCATGTTTCATCACCGTTTTACCTATCTATGGTGGCCCTGAAGGGACATCAAACATATATATTTACGTGAATATTTATGTAAATATTTACGGTTTTTGCCCCAATTCAATATTCATGTAAATTGTTGTGATTTATGTAAATATTCACGTAAATCGGGTTTGATGTCCCCTTAGGGACACCATACCAATCGGTGTAACGGCGATGAAACAATGGAAAATAGATGGCGGTGTGATGACGTCAACGCATTATGTGCATCGACCTACGAAGATTAATGATAAGGTCCATTGAAGAGGGTTGTTGTGGGCGCTCTGCCCGTTCTGGTTGGAGGGCGCTATTAATGCAGTCATGGTGCAGGGGATTTTCCAGTAAGTTTGATTACATAGTTTGAAGGAAGTTGATTCATAAGAGGGCGCTATCAGATGAAATTTCTACAGAATTAATATTTATGAGGAACATAACCACCGGGAACAATCTCCGGCAGTTGGTATGAGCGATTATGATTTGACATAAATCAAGGCTACAGTTATCCTCTAAGATAGAAGGACTTACTTGGTATTGGAAAGACGAAAATAAGAAAAGCAGAGTCCAATATTAAGAATAGCAGAGTCCAATATTGTGTCTTGGGGCCGGTTTATCTATTCCAAACCCGATAGTAGGCGTTGAAAGAGTTTGTCCTATTGTTGATCACAAAACGGTGTATAGGGCCCCTATTCCCAGACATTACTGCTTTCGGTATAGAAAAATAGGCTTGTTGATGGGGGTGGCTTAGACCTGATGCAGATCGATAATCCCAGATTTAACGGAAAACTGAAGTTTAGGTATCTTGCACATAAATTTAGGCTAATTATTTATTATATTTTGTTTTAAGAGGCTGTGAGAGTTATAAATACTCAGTTAAAGTAAACGTTTCTTAAAATGTTCATGGCTTCACCTCATACTCTTCATCTAGTATTGTGTGTTTAGACATCTTCTTCTTCTGCCTGACTTCAGCATTTTTCGCTCTGGCCTCCGCTTTTAACCTTTTAGTCTCTGCCTTGGCTCTCGCCCTCAGAATCTCAAGTGGGTTTAGCTGGGATTTACTGTATAGGGTAGCCTTGACGTAGTCAGTGTTTGAATACCGTTTTGATTATGCTTGGGTTGCAACCGGGTTTGTTTTGGGCATGGAGGTAGGTAAACTTAATTTCTACCTCCATGTTTTGGGTGTCTGAGGGGAATCTGTCTGGCTTGGGCATTGTTCTGGTTTAGGCACCGTCCGCATTATTTGAAGCCCGTATTTACTACATGAAAGTGATTTTTTTCCTTCAAAATCTGGTGGAGCCCCCAAAATCGGAGACCCGGACCAAAACTGAGTTGAAAACTCAAAGGCCCGTGATATCAGTTGTCGTGATGATTGCGCTATGTCGGCAATGAATGTGTTGTCGGCTGCGATTGTGATTGGTAGGCGGTGGTGATAACAACTATAGGATGAGTGAGTGTCCGTGTGAACCATCTCGGAACCAAGACAATTGCGTCTTGGAACCCAAACAAGAGGAGCATCTTGAAACCAAGACCTTCGATGAGATTCTTGGAACCAAGGGCAAGGCTTTGGGCGTGTCCGACCGTAGGCTTCGAAAGTGGCCAGGTCGACAAACTCATATTCTTAAATGTTGTCTCTTTAGTAGCCGTAGCCGATGTCACTTAATTCGGACGCTATAATGGGAAGCGGCCCACCGACACAGTGCGCGCCTCATCAGTCATCAGCCTCTCCCCGGATTGGCAGTAACTGACACATTGAGGGCGTGCGTTATAAAAAGCTCACCATCGATTTTGACGGTCGAGTTGGCAACGTCGAAATGTCGTAACAAAACCAAGCCAATCGCATTCAACTAAACACAATTGCCTGCTGCGCGGGGGTTGAATGTTGGTTGTTAGTTCTTTTATATTCTAAACCAGGTTTTGGCCAGAGAAATTCGAGATTTGCAGCAACTATCTTTAAAATATTTTTTGTTTAACCAGTGGTGTTAGTGTACTCATGGTGTAGGCTACTGAATACTGATAAAACGAACTGTGCTGTGTCGTTGACATCAATCATCATCATTTAGGCTTAGTTTCATTCGGCCTTCCGTCAACATATTTTTGTCATAAAGGAACGACCATGGTAACGGCCGCCATACTAAACTGAACCAGTGAGTAACCGATGCATGGTCTATTGAGACAGGAAGCGACAAACCCTATTCAGCTTGTGGCAATCAAATTAGTCCGTCCAACAAACCAGACGTGAGTACGTTGGACTTGAGCGGTACGGTCGAGGAGAATCATTGTTCGGTAAGTGAGGCGCGTACCGATACCGAGTACACCGTAGGTGTTGGCAAATATTTTGTGATTTGGACCATTGATTATCACTTATCAGATTATACATAACATAAGAATATAACTAATATTATGGTTTAAATTATATTAAAAAGTTCATTTATAATTTCAACTGTACTAACTAGTTTTTCTACCTCCATATATAAAGCCACACACGGGACACACCCGACACTTACTCCTAGAACTATTCGGTTCGTTCCGCTATCGTCTCCCCGGTCGGGGAGACGATAGCGGAACGAACCGAATAGTTCTAGGAGTAACCCGACACTAGGTTAATGAGAACATACAAAATATGTTAATGGGATACACCAACTTCAACTTCTAAAAATCTCTCTGTATTTTTAAGCATAATTTGTACATCTATGGAGTATGGTATGTATAATGCAATGAGTCTATTTTGTTGAAACTTACTGTATTTCAAATTAATTAGGTAACTATTTTTATTAATATAAGTTATATGACGTAGCACCAAGCATGTGCAGTGAAACTAACGTGGTCATCAGTTCTGGGCCCAATTTCATTGCTCTGCTTACCGCCAAATTCTGCGCTTGCGATCACCATTCTCCGCTTACCCGGCAAGCGCCTAATTTCTCTGCTAGCTCTGTAAGCGAAAAATGCCTAGTAACGTGGAGTATGCACGCGCACAAGCAAAAATTCTCTGCTAACCCGTCAAATGCGCTTAACAATAACATTAAGCAAATAATTCCCTGCTTCCATAAGCGCTGATTCTTTGCTTAACCCTAACAATCCCTAACCCTACGAATTCAAACAGGGCAAAGTGTTTAATTTTGTTAGATTAAGTACAGTGAAGTGAGGATTGGATGTTTGATTCTGTGGGATTGTGTATCCTTGCTTTTAAGCAATGGTGTTGGAATTTGATTGAGTGTGTATGGTGGATGTGTGAAATGTGTATGTATGTCTGGCATTGCTCCTCTCTCCATGGTCTAATGGTGTGTGATTTTGTTTTAGTGGGGAAGGTTGGCAGCATTAGCTTTAGGGTACATGTATGTGTGAGGGTGGTGTGTGGCTTGTAGCATAAACAAGTGATTAGGGTGACCAGGGTAGCACAAGATTTATGTGCTTGTCCTTTTTTCATGCCATAGGTCTTATGTCTACTGGATCGCCCCTCCCCACCCAAAAAAGGAAGCCCCCCCCCAAAAAAAAAAAAAAAAAAAGGATGAAAAATAGGGGGAAAAAAGGGCAATGATGATCTATGGAGCCAACAGTGTGAAACCCATTGTGCTTCAAATGAACTGAGTCCAAACAACATTTTGTCCCACATAAAAATGTAGTGTAAAGATAATTGTTTGATTTTGTTAGATTAGGTACTGTGTGATTTCACTGATCAAATTTTGCTAATACCAAGTGTACACACTACAACAAAATCAAACAAAAAAGGCCTGTTGGAGTTTGTTAGGTTGTGTATCCTCCCCCCTAAGCAGACTGTTTCATTTTGTTTGATTGGGTACAGTTCTCATTGCATGGTAGTATTAACTGTTGGAATATGTTAGATTAGGGATTGATTCTAGTAAAAACGCTTTGGGAGTTAGGGTTAAGGTAAGCAGAGCCATGAATTTGGTCCCTGATCTTCCAGGCCCTAGGGCCCTTTTTGCACAACTGGTACTGGTACTGGTACTGGTAGCTCTAAATGTAAACAAAAACCTTTTTAACCCTAACCCCTATTAGGGTCTCTCTACAAAGCCTGCCAAATACAACAGAATGCAACACAGTTGCAAAATGCAACAAGGGATATTGTTGCATTGTGCAGGCATGCTGTTTGGGAAAGGACTGAGCTAGGGTGTTTGCCCTGCTAAATGCAACAGTATGCACATAAGTGTAATGTTTAACTGTTATTAAACAGTCTTTTGAATATAATTTGAACTATGATTCTTACCTAATATTACATCATACTTCTCAATACTTTTCCCATAAAAAATATTTTGAAATACCCATTATAAGTTGTTCAGATACAATAGAAGCACCCAAACCTATATGAAGTCACTTCACTGCTGAATGCAACAAGTTCAGTCAAAAAATGACATCTGAGTTGACTGCCACATATGCAACAGATCACAACAACTATTACCATTTGGTGCATATTGTTGCACTTACATTGTAGCATGGTTAGGGTTAAAAAGGCTAAGGCTACTCCTTCAATAATATCCTTTGTGCCAAAGGGCTCTCCAGGTGGCCGACACTCTTTTTGTTTTATTAAACACAGTCCTAGAACCATTTTAGTATGAGGTTCGTTACGCAATATTACACGATCTTTTAATCATCGGCCGGTGTACGGTAAAAACGCAAAATATTAGGCTTATTTCGATTGCAATGCTAAAATTGGGGGTCTTCATTGTAAAATCAGGCCTGGAATTACATGGAGGCCATGGCTTCTGTTGCCCTAGTCTTGGCCTTGGTCCCCCTTCAAAGGTTCCCAACTTCCCATAGACTTAAAAAGATTTTCCAATGGAAGTGCTCTTTGCAAATCGAAAATGGTCTTGCCCCTCTTGTTTCAGGCCTGTAATAGATTTGTTTTTGAGTTTCCACAATTAGTTTTATAAGTTTCAGCCGGGCGGGGATCTAAGCAACTATTTCAAGTGAGATGGCCTAATAATTCTTTAAATTGATTGTATTATCAATCAGCCAGTTGCGAGTCCTTGCTCATTTGCAATGACTGGCTTATAGTGACAAATAACTGCGTAATTCCTCTGACTATGAGTCAGAAATGTCAAATGATTCGGGGCAAGCTTTTGCATAATATTATGTTGGAGATGGGGAACATAGATACACAATTTTGAATGTCTTTTTGAGTGTGTATCCCACAATGGTACCATGGTTTGCTCATCTGGAGGTTGTACATTACAGTCTGAGGAATTTTAAGCGGTAACTTGTGACTAAGGAAGTCAGTGTGTGTACCAGACATCAATAAAATCTAACGCCCAAAATGGCGCTATTCTGCGCTTTACATTGAAAGCCACCTGTCAAATCTACTGAATAAATACTTGAAACAGTTCCCTGACTTATCTTAGTCCAAAGTAAGCACAGAACTCTTCCTGGCTCACCATTGTTACAGCAACGTGACATCCATATTAGCAATGCGCAACGCAGTACTCCATTGTCTTTGTTTGGTTTACTGTACAATGGAGGAAAGTCCATGGTACTAATTGCCCTTTCGCTATGGTTGTACAGAGTCAAGATTCTGTTTTCATTGTTTGGCTTGTGACATCACATGTTTTCAAAAGAGCCTGCACTTCCTGCATCAGGGAGGTTTTGTACACAGCTCCCTAGAGGAAAACATAAAATCTTAAACAAATCGAAACTGCACAATTCAGTACGATGTACACATGTACACTATACAGTATCAACTTTGGATATGAACAGGGCTTGAATTTGGGTCAAAATTCCACTAGAATACAGGGCTTGTAGCTCAAATACTGGACCAGAATTTATTTTACAAGACCAGAATTTTCACAAGAAAGAGCTTTCTAAGCAGTTCAGCATGTAAATTGTTTTGATTTGAACAAGCACTAAGAAAAGATTTATGTTAATTTGTCTTACAGGTTAGTATATTTTGACACTAAACAGAATTGTATTTACCCTGGCAGACTCAGTCAACATTTGAGTATCCTTTTTCTATTGTTAAAGATATTTCACAGTGAGGTATTGTTATTCAATTGGAAAACACAAGACTGCTGGACAGGACTTGTCCAGAAGTTGTTTTTTTCCCCCAAGACTTGACTTAATGTAGTTCTACAAAATGTAAAATATCTCATTATGATGTACTTTCTTGCCTACCAAGAAATGCCCTGGCATGCAGATCACTTTTAGCATTTTAACAAAATGAAATGGTCAAATGATTGGATATTCTAGATGAATTTGGACTGCTGAGAAAGACGCCTTGAATAACATTGTGTTTAGTGACTTTCTTGAATGCTTGTTCACAAGAAGTACATTTGGAATGGATAATTTATGCCCAACCAAATCAGAGTTAAGTGCGAGCCGATGATAACAGTTGTATTTGTTAGGAGTATGTTTACTTGTTGATTGTACAACTTTTTTGGGGGTCATTCTCGACATCAGGAGAAACTGACATCCGACCATTTGACCATTTCCTTTTGTTAATGCTAAAGGGCAGGGCCAGATAAGACAGGACACCATTAAGCCGAATCTCCTTGTACATATGAGTCTGCACTCTGCAGAGGAAATCCAGTGTTGCAAATTTTGTCTGATATATTTTATCTGGCCAGTGGCCATCAAGGTGACATCGGCATCACATGCTCAGTCCCCAAAGTACAGAGGAAAGGAGTGTAATTCTGGTGCAGATTCTGAGGGGTTCAAATTTCACACTGGACTGCAGGCCCGAGGCCACTAGTTTTAGTGTCTGGCCAGTAAAAAAACTTATCATGACCAGACAAGTCCGGCTGTCTGGTGTTTTTTAGTTGGATATTAATAAGTAAAAGTACCTCACTGTTTAATGTCTTTAACCAAAACAAAATTATGTTCAAATGTTGACTTTGCTTCTGAACAGCTATCTGAACAGCTTATAATGGGTATTTCAAAATATTTTTTATGGGAAAAGTATTGAGAAGTATGATGTAATATTAGGTAAGAATCATAATTCAAATCATATTCAAAAGACTGTACAATAACAGTTAAACATTACACTTATGTGCATACTGTTGCATTTAGCAGGGCAAACACCATTGCTCAGTCCTAACACAAACAACATGCCTGCACAATGCAACAAAATCCCTCGTTGCATTTTGTTGCATATGGCATGGTTCTCATTTCAACTGTGTTGCATTCTGTTGCATTTGGCAGGCTTGTGGAGAGACCCTAATGGGGGTTAGGGCTAAGGGACGAGCAAAGGGTGCACCTGTTTTATAACAGGTGCCTTGGCAGGTGCCTTTATTATTCATTTAATTATAAAACACTTTTACAAAGGACCTGTATTTTTTGAAGAGAAATAAAACTTTTGTGTTTTCTCAGAAAAAAATCGGTCACTTTGGATCAGAGATTTTGAAAAGTGTTTCTTTTGAGTACAAGGGACTGAGCATGGGTTCACCTGTTTTTATGTAGCTCGGTTCATACTTCCTGGGAATGCGAATGCAAAGCGAATTTTTGGGACACAATAATCGGTATGCACTGTTTTTCCAATTGTGATGCAAAAAAATTCGCTTGCACGAAGTATTCGCAGGAAGTATTAAGTGGGCTTTAGCCAGGTTCATTTACTATTTATCTCCTTAAAAAAACAAACAAGTAGTGTGAATTTTTCAAAGTTTTTTTTTTTCAAAGAGAAATCAAAACTTTGTGTTTTAGCAAAAATAGGTAATTTTGGATCATAGACTCTTGAAAAGGTGTCCTTAGAGGACCTTGGGATGAGCATGGGCACACTTATAACCCCCAACTATATACAAAGTTTTTATAGCCCTCAACTACATTAAACTATTAGTGTTTGAAGAAGCATGTGAGACTTGCACAGTCTATTACATGAATATATCATGCCTGAATACCGTGTATATTTTTGTTATTGTAGACAGACGTACTTATTATTATTTTAAAGTCCATTAGCACTCCGTTAGTCATACACATTATGTGTGTTAGCATTTAGGAAGCCTGCTATCGATTTCACCAAACTCTTCCTAACTTAGGACTAATCTTAGGACTTAGGACGAGTCCCAGCCTTGCACTGTAACATGTAAACCTTAAGAATAATCCTAAGTTAGGACAAGTTACTCGTCCTAACTGGAGATAGGATTAATCCTAGCGTTTCGTGAAATCGGCTGCTGGTTCCAAGAATGAATAACAAAAATCCAGGTTATATTTTATTTCCATGTACTGATGTACACGTAATTTTCTGTAGTTTTCAAAAACTTAATGATGTCAAATTCAATGTACAATAGACTCTCATTACAACGCTTGGGACTGGCCAAATTACCTCTAGGACAACAAAGCATCTTACAATCTAGACTGATTCAAGAGGAATATCAATTTCCTACCTTTTAAGTTCATCTCCCCATAGTTATTTTCATCTTTAATATTTTTTTCTCTTTTTAGCCCCTTACCGATGAGTGGCTTTTAGCCTTGTTCGTAAATCCCCCCTCCAAAATATTAATAAATAAATTAATTTAAAAAAAGAAAAGAAACACAAAGCAGAAATGAGATTCGTGACTTCAGGATGTCCTCTTTATAAGCAGAACCTCTTTCTAACTTGCTCATTTATAGCAAGTGTTGACAGTTACAGATACAGATACTTTTATGAAATTGCTTTCGTCTAAATATTTCCAGTATCATACATCACTAAATTGTACTTTAACATCACATGTATGGATTTACCACATTTCCTTTTTTTACTAGACTTCATTTGTGACATACAGTTTGTGCAATTTGTACACTCGGAAAGTATGTGAATTTTACTTCGTAAATTGTGACCGATAAATTGTAACGGCCCATTACATACATGTAAATCTCCCCCTTCTAACTAGATTTAATTTGTGACATTAAGTTAAAGGTTGGGTCGTACATGTAGATTGGTTTTTGTCAACGTAATGCTGATTTTTAGGCAGAATTATTAAGAATTTTAAACAACTATAAATTACATGTGAAAGTTTCAGCTGAATACAGTGTCTACTTGCCGAGATAACAGCAAAGAACTATCACGGTATTTTCACAATTTTTGTTAAATTCATCCATGTTTAGAGAGGTGACAGTGGGTACCAACTGCATCTCTGGCTGCAGCAATTGCGACCGTACACCAACCTTCAGAAATCTGAGAAACGCTATGCATGTATCATTTCCTCAGGTTCAAATGTTTTGGGGGGTGAAGAATTATCTAAACCATATTATTTTGAAGGGAATCCTTTCTGAAAATAGTTTATACTATTCCCAGCCCTGTGCCAGTGCTTTTCACCAAGTAAATTTTACGGTCATAAATTTTTGTGAGTATTTACCAATCTATAACCCTACCTTTAAATAGATTAACGATAAGTGCATGTACAGGAAGTGTGTACCGTGATATTAAAATAAGTAGTGTACGCAGGGACAAAAATTTTCAGACTTTGATCTGAATTCAGACCTTTTTATGTCCATTGTCTGCCTTGTGAAATAAATGGCTGTTATTTTCTTCAGATGTAGAGAAACCCTGCTCGTTAATCCACTTTCTCTAGGACTGAGTTCTTATCCCTGTGTGTTTCTGGCAGTGGCTGCTGAATGCCCCACAGCACCTTGTAAACCCTCATTTCAGGTGCTAAATAAGTTCGCCTCATAATACAAAATAATAAAAAAACAGTCTTAAAATGTTTCTGTTTGTTCAAGCGTTGAAATGTGCGCTATATAAGACTATGACTATTATTATTGTTGTTATAAAAATTAATAATTGTTATTATTGTAAAATGCAGGGACATCGGCTCCCAAAATAATGGGACCAAGATTATTGTGATGGTGACATCATGTCATGCATGTGAATTGGGCCAAGAGACCTATGTGGTAGCATTCTTCACCCACAATTTACCAGTGTAGAGAACACAAGGGAAAGGGCAGCTAGAGTCAACACACTTCTGGCTGGCACCCTAATTCTTCTGCTCTGTTAACTTGCTAATTCCATTGCAAGTAACACACACACAGCTGGCTTGGCTGGTGGCTTCTCCAGTTTGCCTGCGCAGGGTGCACCACACTAAACACACTCCCATAGCTGCACCACATTAAATAAACTCCCATAGCAACCAACGCTTAATGCTAAATATTCAAAAATACTTGAATATTTAAAGTCTCTCGGTCTCTTGAAAACCAACCAAACATATTTTCGGGCAACTAAACTTCAGATTTCTTTTCAATTTTTGGAATGTTTGCTAATTACCCCACAGAAAAAACACCCCAGAATATGTGCTATTTCCCAAACCGATTTTGCTGCCAGTTTTTCGCAAAGCACTTATCCACTTCCCAAGCCAAATAGGACCAACTTTAAAGCCTAAATTTATCCAGTCTCCTCAAAAGTTGAAGCACAAAGCCCCCAGGTTCAGATAAATTTTAACATTTTTACACAATCTATTGATTGCATGACCCCCCAAAACGTTATTATTCAAAAGTAAAAAAAAAGATAATTAGCTTGGTGCATGAAAATGGACCTATTTAGTGCAGTGCACCCCACAGTGAGCCTGTTTGACCCCTGGCTAATGAAGTGAGCAAGGTGGTAACAAATTCAAATTGATGATTGAAGCAAGCAATTACGCAGCTCTTGCAAACTGACAAGAATGCAGCACCATGAGAGTATGGGGGCTCTTTGGGCAGAGGGGTTGATTTGCCCGAAATTGTACACAGATAAAAACATGTTGTTTTTTAATACCTGGTAAAAGTCTTTTTTGCTCTCTCTGTCCAATTTTGTTGCCCTCCTTGCTGTCCCCGAATTTTCCCAAGTGTTTTGCTCAAATTTGGGAGGGTAGAGAATTTGACTCCCAAAATGACACAACCATGATTTATTGTCGGTGATGAGCTCATTTTGCACAGAGGGTTTTCAGTTTGTTCCTGACTTTTGATGATATTCATGCAAAACGGCATTAAATTTGCCGTTTTGACTCTCGCAAAAATTCCACTTTGGAAATGGAGTGTACAAACCGTGTGTTTGTAATGTTGGATTACGTCACTTTTCAAATTTTGCTCGGAGAGAGTATCAAATACAGCGGAATTTTACACCATTTTAACGTGAGGTTAGATACCTGTATTTTTCCCTCACCACTTTTAGGAAGATCTTATCTATTGGAAAATGAGTGCATCCCAAAACTGAATTTGACCTTGAAGCCCCTCTTTAAGCTCAAGACCCCAAGATCAATGTCAGTGGTAGATTTATTCCAACATATTCCATTAGATAGTGCAGCCCTTCCATAGCAAAACAGCCTACATGTATCTCCAAAAAATGACATTTTGAGAAAACCAAGTACAGAGATAAAGCTGTTTTGCCATAAAAACAGAATGAACGTGTGAAAATCATGTTATAATCATAGATAATCATAGATACATGTAATCATGTTATATTCAAAACCATACATGTATACATTATTATGGCTTTGAAATTTTCAATGGAAAAAGCACCCTTAATTTACCCAGAAATGATCTTATATAAAAATATAAAAAAATTCTCGAGTGGGCTGTTTTGCCCATTATGGCTCACAAATCTAGATGATTGTTACTTACTTATTACAGCTGGTGAAATGTACATGTATACTGTACAGGTTGTTAACCAAGATATGCAGTTTCCGTTGAGACTAGTGTTTTTGTGTAACCATCCTCATAATGATAATGCACAGTCATGGCTAATGTTGTTGAGACTTGTTTCAGTGAAATTGACGGGAAATAATAATAATTGACAAAAGGAAAGTTTAGCTTTGGTTTAGAAATGCAGATATACATGTTCTATGTTAACATGGAAAACATTGTGAAATAGGTTGGTTCATAGATTGGTAAGTACTCCAGAAGTTAATGACCATAAATACTTACTCAGTGAGAAGCATAAAGCCCAGTTCATACTTCCTGCGAATGCGAAGCGAATGTTGACGTCACAAATTCGCAACGAATATTCGCAAGAGTTCAGCTGCGCTCAACTCTTGCGAATATTCGCAGCGAAAACAGAGTTGTGACGTCAAATTCACGTCATATTCGCTTCGCATTCGCATTCGCAGGAAGTATGAACTGGGCTTTAGGGTTCCCTAATAATGGTTTGGAAAAATTTCCACCAAAAAATATTTGAATCTGAAAAACGATTTTATGTATGAGCTGTTTCTCATGTTTCTGAGGGTTGGTGTCTGTTCGCGAATGCGAACCAGAGATGTGGTTGGTACCCGCTCTCAACTCGCTAAATGTGGATGGGTTCAATGCTCATGTGAAATTACTGTGAAAGCTTTTTTGCTGTTTCCTCAGCGAGTAGACACTGTGTTGTGTAATGCGTGTAAAAGAACCCAGCGCACTTATCTTTCATAGGCTAAAGCCCTTTAATTCTTCGAGAAAGACTCTGCTAGGGTCGAAACGTCGGGCCATTAACTACTTTTTGCCTCTGTACCATAGATCCTTTTGGTTGGTAAGCTGTTTGCAACAGCTACTTTTCTATTTTCTCAAATGTTATTTGTGACAACGCATATTTGCATTATTTTTCCACAACACCGCTGGGCTGTCAAACTTGAAAAATTAGAAGCCCGGCAGAAAATCCACTAGCCCCTGGGGGGCTAACGGCAGTTTTGACCCCTGGTGGAAGTATTTTATGGCCCCAGTTTCTAACATGCTGCATGCAGCCATGGCTCTTCCATGGCAAAACAGCATAACTCGAAAAATGACATTTTGAGAAAAGCAAGTACAGATATAAGCTGTTTTGCCATAAAATCAGGACAAAAGTGTAAAAAGAGCCTGAGATAGGACATGTAATATTCAAAACATTGTATGCCTTTGAAACTTTGAAATGGAAAAAGCTCCTTCAGTTTACCCAGAAATGATCTTACATATAAAGAAACCCCAAATTTTTGAGTTTGGCTGTTTTGCCATGAAAGAGCCGTGCAGCCGTTACTCCTACCACACACTGCACAGGGAATCTATCGAACAGGGCCGACGATTTTGCAATACCTGGTGTCAAATTGGAATTTTCATTATCCATAGAATGCACTTCACCTTCGGAAAACGATTGTAATGATTTCAACCCTTAGCCGATAAGTAACCTGTGATCCAGACTATCCTCAGTATTGACAAATATGGTCAGCTGACGTCATTTCATATCTGCGTTCACAATAAAAAAAATTGTAAGGAAAATTGCAAACAGGCGCACAGATAAGACAGTGGTGTGTTATTCACAGCTGTGGGTACAATGTCTGGTTCGAACCTGTTTATCATGCTGGTTTTGTTTGCATTTATACAATGAATATACCTTGGAAAAGTCAAGAGCAGCAACGAGCCAGTATAAAAACAAAGTGTTTTTGAATTCTGTTGCCAGATACTGGATACGGGCATCGGACAGCGGTTGGGATCTCAGAGACTCCAGAAAAGCGTTCCATTTTTGTAAGTACAACCAACATGATAAGTAACTAGACACTATCTGAAAATACCCCTTTCAGATATTTATTGGATTGATTGGATTTTGGTACTGGGTGTGTTTCCGATTCCTGTAAAGGTTTAGACAAATTTACAGTAGAAAATGCCCTATGCTCCAAACGTGTATTTTATATTTAATTTAAGAAACATTGGACATTGGAAAGACCCCTCTCAGTTTTGTTTGGTATTTGATGTTTGGTCTGTTGTTTGTTTCTGTTTTGTTGAGGGGGCAGGGGGGAATACTAAACTTTCCACTACGTTTTAGTTGATATATGACTTTCCACAACAACTTAGTTGATATGTGACTTTCCACAACAATTTAGTCTATATGTGACTTTCCACAACAATTTAGTTGATATGTGACTTTCCACTACGTTTTAGTTGATATATGAATTTCGACTACATTTTAGTTGATATATGAATTTCCACTAGATATTAGTTGATATATGACTTTCTACTACATTTTAGTTTATGTGTGACTTTCCACAACATTTTAGTGAACTATGTGAGTTTCCACCACCTTTTAGTCAATATGTGACTTTACACTACATTTTAGTTGATACCTGTACATGTATGTGACTTTTCACTACATTTAGTTTGTCCACAACATTTTAGTAAATGTGATTTTGTACTACATTTTAGTCAATATATGACTTTCCACAACAACTTAGTTGATATGTGACTTTCCCCTACATTTTAGTTAATACGTGGCTTGTTGTATGAAGCTAAATCCCGAAGTCTATGAATTTTTTATGTCTGGTGTTATAAACAATCTTTTTTCCTTTTTCCTTTTTCCAGTTTGTGTGTAAGTGTTTTGTTCCAATGGATTTGGAATTTTAAAGAATTTTGCTAAAAGCTTTTACAAATGTTTCTGTGACATCGTTATACCAAAGTTGTTTTTTTAACAAAGCAAAGCGGGAGCTATGACCGGGATTTGAACCCTTACTCTGACAATACCAGAGATTGAGTCTGTGCACTAGACCATTTCGTCTGTAGGTGTAATGACTGGATTGGTTGGAATGTTTTGTGGAGATGGGTTTGACCTCTCTTTCTGTATCGGATTTGATTTGAAACTGTTTGGTTGGTTTGGAAAAATATGTTCTTGCAACCAAATGCCGAATGAATGTAGTTGTAACCTAATTATATATATTTTAAATACATGTGTTAAAATTATAATGAACATATAATCTGGCAAAGCACAAAAAGTAGCTAAGCATAACAAATTTATGCTAACCAGAATAAAGTTACCAGCCAAAACACAGTGTCACATGTACAATCTGTAACTAGTATCCTGCTTATTGTTGTGTACAAAGACTGAACACTACTCACACAGACTTGAAAAATGGGACGGGAAATGGGTGATTAAAAAATAACAGCTTGACAGCAGCAAAAGTACAGCAGATTCAAATTTCAGAAAAATTTAATAGCTAAAGAGATTGACAAAGTAAGTCAATGTTTAAAAGGAGTTCCAAGGTCAAATTCAATGTTGTGATGTGCTCATTTCCCAATACATAGCTAGTCTATATGAAAGTGGAAAGAAAATTACCTCACACCTAAAATGGTTTACACTGCCATTCTGTTTGATACCCTTCCAGTGCGAAATTTTGTCAACATCCAAACAACATTCAGTGACATCACATTCCCAAAACACGGGTCTGTACATTTTTGTAGGGGAATTTTTGATTTTCCATGTTACTCAGTCAAAACGGTTATGAATTTGACCTTTTGACTGGCGAAAAAAGTCTTTCCTTGGAAAGTGCAGACCCCACTTAATGTTGACATCCAGTGTCTTCATGTTTCAAGTTTCGCTCTGAAAGTGTATCAAACACTGGCATTTTACATCGTTTTAACGTGAGGTAAGGGACTTTTAATTTTCTTTTCTGAATCATGAGGACTTTATCTATTGGAAAATGAGTGCATCGCAACACTTAATTCGACCTTGGTGCCCTGCTTTGAAATGCTCAAATTTCCCAAGCTTGTTGTTCACACTAGATACTGCCCAGACACCTTCAATGTCTGGGACGTGATTTGGCAACCTCAACCACAAACATGTTTGTGCTTCAGTCATTGGTTAAGCGTGTTCATGAGTTTGGTTTAAGTGTGGTGATACAGCTGTTGTGTAACTGAGTTGTTGGCTTGGTTTGGCTTGGTTTCCAGATGAAAGATTTGAAAAACCAACAAAAGCTGTCAACGAATTCTTTTGAAACATTTTAAAGACTAAGTTCCATTACTTAAAAAACCCCAGAAGGTTGTATATTTTGAGAACATTAGTTTTCAAGAGATGCACCTACATCATGAACTGTTTCTGGTTACCAACTCGTTTTTGCGTAGCTCTCAGAAATTGTTTTGCCAATTGAATTTTACGTCAGAAACTCATTTCTGGTCAGGGTCATCACAACATGCCCAAGAGTTCTTGCTTGTTTATTTGTATTTTACTTTTTACTCAGATAGTGTGGCCATGTTATGTCCACAGCAAGATGTTTATCAGTAACAGATCAATATGTGTAATTTTATGTTTGTATATAGAGACCTTGATTTTAGTGTCGTCCACGATGTCAAGTTATACGGGAGTCGTCATGGAGCAAGCGTCTCCGCCAACAACCGTCCGGGTGTGCTCCCGCAAGCTCACCATTAAGCTCAACTCGTTGGAATCCATCTGGTATTGTGTGTTTGTCGTCGTGGTAACGCTCTTCCTGTGTCTAGATGCCACCAGACATTACGCTCATTATGATAAGCTGGAGTGGCCTCAAGGTGAGGGGGGGGGGCTGTTGAAAAATTGTGGCTTTAGGCTTTTGGCTTAAATCGCTTATCTTTGATTGTCAGCCATTTTGGATGTTCTTGTAGATGGAACATTGCCATTACTGTGTGCATGGCGCGCGAAATGCATTGTACATGATATATGGTCCATACACACTTCAGAACAATTAGTTATTGTGTGTTGCGTTGGGGAAGGGACTTCTGACCTTTTGTTCATTTGGAGGGGAAAATGGTTTTTCTTTTTCTTATGGCGACCATGTTTTACTTTTAGACCATCGCAATATTGAGATCGTGCCCCATGGTGAAATTCAAGAAACAACTTGCCAAAATGTATCTCAGGCAGTTTGTGGCAGTTTGAGGAGTGACAGGCAGGGCAGTTTAGGGTGGTTTAAGGACTAGAGGTTAATACTCAAATTGCTGTTGGTCATAACAAATGAGAAATCGGTGGTTGGATTGGACATATTTTGGCGGGATGTTTTTTAACACATCAAGACTTTTATAAATTTTAAAAGTTTTTAATGGAGCCAGTAACTTATGGAAAGGCCCATAGAATCACTTTTAATTGTGCATTAGTGTACACAAGAGTCTAGTCAATGAGAGTTTCATGCTGTATGGGAACCAACTAAAAATACATTGTGGGTATTTACACCCCTTGCATTGATATCGCACGCCTCTATTGTCTGCAGATGGGGGGGGCATGTAGATTATCGTGGTTGAATGAAGAGTCTGGAGCACTCCCAGACTGAGGGTTCCACCTTTGAATTTGCAATGAAGTTTGTTTTGATAAAAACATTTCCAGCGTCGAGTAAATTTGCTGTCCACCATCTAAGCACGATTTTTTTGTTTGTCAGCTCATGGGCATGTATGCCAATACAAAACGGCAGTTTGAAGTATGGTAAACACGGCGCTATTCAAAGTACTCAAACATTTCCATTGATTCAGGATTGATCCACTTGCTATGCCTGTTCGGTCTCTGTGGCTGGTAAATTATTAGCTGTCCCATAATAATGATAATGCTTGTGGAGGATGATAGATATAACGCTTCTGCGTCCCATATGCAACGAGGCCGAAAGGGAGTCAGGCCTTGCGCTTTAAAAGCTTTTTTTAGTAAAGTAGCCCACCGGACTTGTAAACTCTGCATTTCACTTGCCCAGGAAGTTTTAGTTACCCATATTGTGAACATGTATTGTCATTCATTTGTATCTGTCTGATGTTTTAATGGTATCGATCAAAACCAGTATACAAATGATTATTTCACATCTGAAAACAAAGAAATTTGAGCATTTCAAGCCAGTACGTTGCACAGTTTTTAGTAGCCCAAAGGTTAAGGTGAGGAGTGGTGCCTACTGGCTCATAACAGTTTTTACTAGACAGTGTACTGTACGCCAGGCTAGTGTTAAGGGTGAGCCCTGGCAGAGTTGCTTATGGGTTTTGCTTGCAGGTGCTGCATTGTATATTTTCTGTATTCTACGAGCACGTGTGGGAATTTTTTTTTCCCAGTAAACGTGGAAACAAAGAAAGAACAAAAAAGAAGGAAAAAAACAACAACAACACTGCAACTGCAGGGTCGGAAGCCTACATTGTACGCGCTTAAAAGTGTTGATATTTCTACTGAAGAATCTACAGAAGAAAAACTCAAACAATTTGTGGACAATTTTTTTGTTTTTAAATCTAGCTGGCACTTAAACAAAATGTTGATGAGTGCTATTGTGTGGGTCTTACAAAGTAGTTCTCTCTGTGTGACATTACAAATGTGGAAAACTTTGTTTTCGTACAAATTTAAAAAACACTTTAAACGGAATTAGCTTTTTTGAGATATGAGGACACATTAAGGGAGCACCGTTTGGTTTTGGTGTGTACAGACAGTTTTACCCATTTTAAACAGTGCCATCATAATGTGCCCACCATGAATGGCTAATGCCGTTGTCTGTGTGTCCAGAGGAAAAACACTTAATGTCTAGTTATTGTTATTATATCTTTCTGGTAATTCTTTCTATAAAAATGAAACCAAGGGATCCTCAAAAGAGGCTAGCACTGTAGGCCTGAAGATACCTGTGTAGAGAAGATGTTGAAGAAATGTTAGTTTTAGTTGTGGGAGAAAAACACTGACGGGGGAATACCCATTTCATCAGGTAGGGGACGAAACCCAATCCTGAATCCTCATTGGGTTTCGGGCCAAAGAGGGATTTGAATCGGGGTCCACAGAGGTGAAAGGACAGGAGAGGATACCACAAAGCCAACCGCTAATGCCAGTTGTGATTTACAGTTTGGTACCCACTTTATTCTTACAGGTCGACCAAACGCTGAGTTGAATCTCTACATTCTGCTCATGGTGTCGGCTTTCCTGCTCATCATACTTTTCATTCCGACGCAGATCTTCAAGGTTGGTAACCGTGCGAATGATCAAGGAAAGCTTGGACTACTCAAACAGAACGACGACTCGGCACAGAGGTAAAACAGTTTTTTTTAGAAGAATTACATTTTATATATCTGGTCCATATGTATAGAGCTGATTAAGCAGACAATATGGCTTAATAATTTCCCCTAAGCAAAAAGAAGCAGGATGCCAGTTCCAAATGATACATATGATATGGCATTTTGGCTGGTAACCTTATTCTGGTAAGCACAATTTTGTTGTGTGTAGCAAGCTTTTTGTGCTCAAGCAGCTGTATGAAATTGGTCCCAGAGCCCAATTTTATAGAGCTGCTCAAATTTGACCCTGAAATTTTCTGCTTAGCAAAACTAAGCAGGAAACCGGTGGCAGATGGTACCTTGGACATGGTATTTGGGTTGGTTACGTTAATCTAGCAAGAATAATTTTGCTTAGCTACTTCTTGTGCAGCTCTATGAAATTTGGCCCTGGCTTTTATCTAGAATGTGACTTCATTAGTTATATTGGAAGTTACATGTATCAGTGGCTTGTATAGACAAATCCAAGCAACAATAAAACCATTACTGGGTTTGCACTTTTCCAAACATAATACTCAGCATTCACTATGTTACACATCACAGGCATCTGCTATCTATGATACCGATGCAAATGTACAAGCAAACCATACAATCTGAAAACTCGCGAATTGTTAAGTTAAGTAAAATAACTCAGGTCTGAAATACTGTTAAAGTCAAGAAAATAGCATTTGAACGAGTTGGGAATGATTATTTTGGAAACAGTGCTGCAAAGCATCCTATAATTATCTATATAGGAGTCCTATGTTAAATTTTGGACCGTCATGGTGGTATACATGGCAAAATAAACAATGACATGTGACACATGTTTCACCAATCAAATGACAAGGATCTGTGTGTGCCGTATATAATTTTGAATATAGATAATAAAAGAAATGTTCTTCATAACCGTTTTTTTTCTTCTGGTTCTTTTGGTTTACTTCAGCGTGTCAACACAGCGTCGAATCGTCAAGTACCTTCAAGCTATACGTAGGGTGACCAAACACTTAGGCCCTGTTGGAGCGACTCTTCATTTCATATCAGCGTTCTGTCTGTTGTTACCTTTGATGTTCCTACAGGCTAGAGCTATACAGTATGGCTTACTCACCTCGGGTTAGTTAATAGTGATTGTAAATGATGCTTTGCATAAAATATGATTATCAAGCAATTATGGTTGTGAAGCCAAGGATTCTCAGAAAAGCGAACTTGATCGCTGTACTAGCCAAGAACCCCATGGAGAGAAGGAAGTATTTTAGATGTGGGAAGGAACACCTTAGCAATCCACATAAACAGATAGGGACTGAAAAACCCAATCCACATAGTGCCCCTGGCGGGATCCGAACCGGGGGTCCTAGAGGTGGAAGGCAAGGCAAAGATACCACAATGCCAATCCGACCGCCTAGCGCCATTCCTGCCGCCTAGCGCCAATCCGACAGCCTAGCCCCAATCTGACCACCTACTTCGTGTGGATAGTAGAAAGTAACTTTTACTAGTAAACTCATTTCGGGAAAGCTCCATTAAAGAATATCAGAGTTTTATTTGACCACAAAACCCGGAAACTATTCATCCTTTTCACCAATTAGGTGTGTTAACATATAATTACTTGGGTCATTAAACCTAATGGATGAGCAGTTAATCTGCCGGGGGCAGTCAGCAGCCAGCAGCCCTAATGGTTTGTGCATGATCCAATTATGTTCACTGTTTGGAAAAGGAATTACAGGGAAATAACAGGTTTGAGCTGTCAGACAAAAAGGATGTTTCATTTAAGCCTCTTTCTTTAATGGAGCTTTCCCGTAATGCTTGGCGGTACAACCATGTGTTAATCTCTTTTGGGAAGAGTGATGGCTCTAAAAAGAGCCAATGTGGTCTTAATACTTTGAACGGTAAACTCTGCTAGTTTTCAGGAGAAAGACTATACTTTTTGACACGTTAACACTCCTCCCAAAAAGAGATTTACACAATGGTTGTACCTGCAAGTCTACAAGTAATAGACCATTTCCTGGCCGAATATCCCGGTACGTGAGCGGGGGGGTCCCGAGAGATTCAATGCGATATGTAACGGGCAGTTGAAGCTAGTGGCTGTGTGTCATCACTCAATTATCACAAACTGCCCGTTCACCATCTTAACCACCTAGAGTAGTCTCGCATGAACAAAAAAAACGCCACAAACTTGTTGGCTACAAAAGCCATTGGACTTTAAAATACAATTCCACAGATTATGTTGTGGGAATGGAACCTTACTTCATGGCTGAAGTCACCAATACTGGTTGAATTTGATCAAATAAGCTTGAACTCTTCTACCTGTTTGAAAACTGAGCTTATTTCATTTGACTCCATTGCTTTCCACCAGTGTGCCATGTACAAGGGCACTTGATCAATATGCCAGGGATGTGATTTTTCCATTTTTAACTGGAAATCTTTTTCTTTTTTAACCCCCCCCCCAAAAAAAAAAAAAAAGAAAAAGAAAAAAAGAAAAAAAAAAGAAATAAAATAAATAAATAAATAAATTTAAAATGTTTTTTTTTTAAATTAAGACCATAAAAAACATAAAGATAAAACTAAATAGAATGCCCCAGAGTGCAGATTAGGGCTTTTAAAACAAAAGATAAATGCATGGTCTGTTATTCTCTGTATTTACTTCCTGGGGCTTGTTGCTGTGGACCATTGTTCACCTTTTGCACGGATCCGCCGTGTGCGTGTAGAGCCTTGACTTCATGCTTCATTTGTATTGTATTTATGCATCTGTTTGGATGAAAGTGCCATTTACATTACCGTGTCAATACAGAGTTTTTTCATGTTTCTATGAACTGCTGTCCCCAATTTGAGGCTCTACACGCAAACGGCTGACCATGTAAGTGGAGAATAGAGGTGGTTGTGGGGGAGCGGTCTGGTGCACCGGACTTAAACTCTGGTGTTATCATCTGGTGGGTTCGGGTCCCGGTCCTGGCCCCTTGTGTCCCAGCAGATAGTATACGTGACTTGTGTAAGGCTGAATTGAAACACACAAGATCGCTGGACTTGTTCAGTTGTGAGTTAACTGGCCCGACGCTAAAATCACTGGCCTCAGGCCTGAGGTCCAGTGTAAAATTTGAGCACTGACATTATATATATATACAATCTGTCCTTATAGGCTTTATTTTTTCTTATTTGACAGATGCGATCTGGCGATCTGAAGTGCTAGTGGGCGTGACATCAATGCGACAGTATGAGCAGCTGGCACAGTCCATACACAACAGCTCAGGCTCTTACTTCCCAGATAACACGGACCAGACCTCCAAGATCATCCCCACCATAGATCCCTTCAAGGTCTACATGGTGACGCTCAACTACATCAACTACGTCATCCCGTTGTTCTTCTACGGAGTCCGCTACGCGGACGTCTTCTGGCTGTGCCACAAGGGCTTTGCGTTTATCTTCGCAGCTCAACTGATGCTCAATGCCATCCAGTACGCACTTGGGTTCATTGGCTTCTCGCTGCTGTACAAGCTCCACTGGTATGGCTGGCACACCTATGGGTTAAAAGCTAACCCTGTCTTCTCAGCTCCGACAGGCTTAGTCGGCGTCTACCTCACTAATAACATAACAGTGTTCATGTCGGCAGTGATTACCTACATGTATGGTTATAGTCGCTTGAAAGAGGCGGAGTACAAGCAGAAGGCGGCGAAAACAGGCATACAGGTCCGACCGACTAGCTTTCCTCTTAAGTGCAATGGGTATATCTCTAACATTGCCGCTGCTCTGGTCATGTGCGTATTTGTTTCCTGTAAGGTCCCGTTGACAATTGAGTACCTTGGGGTGTACCAGGTCTCTAAGGACGCCCGACTGCTGGGCTGTATGATCTTCGACACAATATACATGACCTTTTGGCTGATCATGTGGATTGGTTTCACGATGAAACGCGACTGGAACTTTACCATCCAACCACCCAGCACACAGAATCTCACTTCTGACTCGAGCGCTTACACCAGCCGTTTTGGCGCTAACTCGTCTCAAGATGTTGAGCTTAGGCAGATCACAGTCGCCGAAAGATCAGGCAAGAACTCGCCCAAGCAGTCCTCACCAAGTGGTCGACCTCTTCAACAGAGCGAGACAACCTTAGAGGGGTTCCCGGTAAACGGGTCATCCAGCGTTTACACACGCCTTGTCAGTTCAGACTCTGAACAAGTCTCGCCAAGCCCGCCTCATGCAACTAACCACTCAGAGTCACCCCGTTCCCCCAAGCGAGGGCAGCAGACAGCTAATTTTCACAAAGGTGTATCCAGGTCGCCGCATAGAACAAGTGACCACAGCATCCGCAGTACGTGCATTGAAGAAGAGTCGCTGTTGGCGCAGACTTTGGCTGATGATTTGCCAGGGGAGGAGTGCCGGATCCACGATCCACATTCTCCTGGCCATTCCCCTAGAAGCTCAAGAGCAAACAGTGTTTGCTGAGTTGATTGCATCCCAAAAAAACATAAACAAATTCATGTTTAAATATATATTTTTTGTCATGTAATATTTTATTGGGTGTGTTCGAAGTCTAAACCAAATGGAGAATGTTTGTGTGTTGGTTATGGGGTGTATGCAATGCTACAGTGTATAATATAGCTACATATGCATGCATGTATGGAGACACTAATAATAATAGGCAGTATTGCTCGGAATAAGTCCGCACTTCACCACTATAATGTTGTCTCCAGTAGGTAATAATTGAAGTCCAAAGAAGAGTCCTGAAACTGTTATAAAATATTAGACACAGCTATTTGCTGACGTAGTTCAACGTCACATCCTGTCCAAGTTTAGCCCACTTTCCATGATGGTGCTCAATATGTGGCAGGGTGTACCCCCCCTCCTATTGTGTCATGATTGTGTTCTGGGAAACTCAGGAATACTTAAGAGGGGTTTTCTTTGTTTGGTTTTGTGTGTGTTTTAAAAAAAAATAGTTTTTGTTCTGTTTTTTTTGTTTGTTTGTTATTTATTTATTTATTTATTTATTTATTTATTTATTTATTTATTTTTTATTTTTTATTTTTTTTTTTTGGGGGGAAACTTCTTTACAAGAGGAAAAGAGTGTGGTCAAGTATGGGAACATTTGGAGGGACAGCCTCTGCCACATATCGGACATACCACTTCCTTATCAATGGCTTTAGAACTTTGCGAATAATGACGACATCTGGAACAATCAAATTTCCACATCAAAGTTTTGTATCATTAAGTAGATACTTTGTAACTTTAATTGGCAGTGCAAAGTCGTGAAATACGTTTGGATTTTGAAATATCTTTTTAAATGTACAAAAATACTGGGTTTTTTTTTATTTTTAAAGTTCTTTTGTTTTTTGATGTGCCTGCATGGCCTGGGCTGTCGCAGCTGTCTGTGTGAGTGATTGAACATGAGGGCATGACCCGGTCACAGCCGGTGACCTCTAAATGACATCACGACTACGGCGACAGTATTGGTGAAGTCGGATTGTTAGAATTTGAAATCACATTGGGGGTTAGTGTAGTTTAGTTTCATAATTATTCCTTTAGCGGATTGAGGACCGGCTCTGGCAATTACTGGAAACTTCTTGACATTTACCATATTGCCTAAAGACTGTGAAGAGTTTTAAAAATTTTTAACCAAATTGGAACCAATTTAAGATTTTCATGTAGGGCATTTACTCTAGATTCTGGAGGAAAAAGACAATTTTCGGGGGTTGAACAAAGAAATATTGACTTGAGGGGGATTTGAACCTGGGACCTCCAGATTAATGTGCCGGTACACTACCAACTGAGCCACCTAGCCCTAATGGTGTTGGCCTCCCTATTTTGTCAGTATCTTTGTTCGGGGGTGCCAGTCAGAAGAAATTTAACCTGTAACTGTCTCATAGCCAGGGATCACATCCAAGTTTATGATACAACGACCTGGGAAGCAGCAGCAGAGGGATCACCTTTTAAGATGCAACTTTTTAATTGAAATATCAAGTAATAAACCACAAAGGAACCTGACTGGGGAAATTTTTAATAATTTTGGGTTGAACAAAGACAAAATTGACTGGATTCTAAACGTTGTTGGGAACACTGTTAATTTTCACAATGAATACAAGTCGTGTCGGGGCGGTATAAAGCATACAACCTAAGTTATAACATGATTGGTTTCGAATCCCGGTCTTGACACTTAATGTTTTTTTGGCAAGACACTTAACTATAATTGCCTCTCATCACCCTGAAGTAAATGGGTACCTGCGAGGGTAGCGATTGTTGATGTGAATGATTAGCAACCTATGTGTCAGTTTGGCTGGTGGTGCTGCATACTCCAAAGGAGTTGAGATGGTTTCAGGAATGTTAGAATAATAGTGCAAGGCGCTTTGATACAATGTGTCAAAGCGATACAATGTGTCAAAGCGCCTATATACATGTAGGTGCCTGTTAGTGCTGGAGGACTAGTGAAATTCACTACCCGAGTAGTTGTGCATCAATTAGTAACGACTATACAACACTAATCACAACCATTTTTGCTAGAAAACATTATCACACCACAGCCTCCAAATCAAATATCATGTATCGCCCCAGGCGCACAATGTGAAGATTCGTCTATGACTATTTTACTTCAATCTTGAGAATCAAATCAAAGTTTTGCCACAGCCAGTCACATTTTTATTTGCGGGGAAAACATTCTTTAAAAAAAAGTGTATAAATTTCTCGTTTATGAAACCGATGGCCAGTAATGTTATTGTATTGGAGAGTAAATTGATTGTGTAAAGTATATAGATGGAAGAGGTACACTACTACTTAATGCCTGCTAATGGGTCTGTCTTTCTGTATGTTCTTGCCTCTTTCAAGTCGGTGAATGCTACTCTCACTATTTATTGTAACTTCTTTAACATCGTTGGCTCAGTACTCCCAGGGAGTTGGGAGTTGAGAAAGTTTGGGTAATGCCTGAAGAGCAGGAATAATAATATTGTAAAGTGCCGTAATCTAGCTACCAGGATATGTTCGCTATATGAGAACCGAGTATTTTTATAATTATTTATTTTATATTCCTGAGAACAATGAGTTTGCGCGGTAGGTCTGCTGCCACCTAGTGCTCCCTAATGTCTCCCATTCCTTCAAAAAATGGTTCACCAAACTTCATGAAATTCATACAAAATTTTAATGTGGACCTTAGAAGTTTATTAGTACTGAACCGACGAAATTATGCTTAATAGTATTTGTAAAACCTTATTATACAGATTAAACTACAGATTATAAACTGAACTAGAAAAGCTAAATTATAAAATGATTAAACCATAACAGCCTGACTTGTCACCAGGCCTGGATTTTCATCTTTGGAGGGCAAGTCCATTTTACTTTTGTAAAAGGCACTTTCGTTGGGAAAATCTTAAAGTCTATGGGGACATTTTTTTGAAGGGGCACCAGGGCCAAAAACAAGGCCTGAATCCAGGTCTGGGTCACAGCTCATAAACACTCTTCCCGCCAGTGTAGTGCTTATTGTAACGCTAAGCAAATGTAGCGTTTATTGTAACGCTAAGCAAATGTAGCGCTTATTGCTTATTGCTAAACAGTCATTATTTACTGCCTTGCAAATAAACATATCCCCAAGAAGATGTATAATGCTGGAAAGAACACTTAATTCTCTCTAATGTAATATATTGAAATTTTTTTCGCATCTCGTATCACTAGTAGGGAGAGTAGTGTGTTACACTGGAAATCCTGTAGAAGGCAGATATGGGGTAGTAATTTTGGCAATGTTTTTTGTTTTCTCAGTGAATGAAGAAATAGTGTTAATTTAATTTAATTTGTTTTGTTGTAGCTGTGTTAATTGCAGCTAGAATTAGACACTTTTTACCATGTTTTACTTTTAAAAAGGATAAATTTAACTTGTTAATAGTTTTTTTTTTCCACTTATGAAAATGTCATTGTGAAATCTTCCATATTGTCAATAAATCGGAGAGCTAAGTATGGCTTAAATGTGAAATTGCTAAGTTTATGATTATAAAAGGTATATGCACCAGGATATCATAAGTGATAGACTCACTGTTGTTTTCCTGTACATAATTCTACACTTTATAAATTTGTGCAGTTTGAGCAATCACTGAGGTAAAGAGTCCTAGTCCGAGATGATATAAAAACACACATCCAGATATGTATTTAATGTAATTTTGTTTTAAAGTTATTGTGTGGAAAAATATTGTGACTTGTGAGTTACGAGTTCTCGGTGTCATGTCTGAGTCATGTAGTCTGAGTCTTTTGCCAGGTGTGACTCAAGTTGAGTCTTTTTCTCCAAAACTCGAGTCTGAACTCTGGACAGAGTCTTGGGTCCTGGACTTGAGTTTTGAGTTGTGGACTGGAGTCTGATTCCGAGACTATAGTCTGACCAAGTGCTGGGGTCGATTTCACAAAACCCATCCTAACTTAGGACTAGTCCTAGGCAATGCTAGGAGATAGGACTAGTCCTGAGTTAAGACCAGTTAATGGTCCTAACTTCAGATAAGACTAGTCTTATCTCTTTGTGAAATCGACCCCTGGTCTTGTAGAAGAACACGAGAAGTCATGCTGAATGCTTGACAAGAGAGGGTGCTTCTTCAGTGGGACCATACCACAAAATAAATTTCAGAGCAGTATCAAGATAAATTTAAAAGAAATTCAAACCATGCAAGCTTTTTAATTCCTAGTCATACATTCAGTAAACAAGGCAAGAGACAAGTTGCCTTTGAAAACTTCTAGCAATATTATCTATTTATAGCATAAATCAATTTGCTTCTTCAATATCACACAACATTTTTCTATCTTGATTGCGAGGTAATATTTTTCGTTCAATTTCTTTAGTTCAATTTCTTCGTTGGATTAGTTGTTTTGTAGTTTTTTTCATTTGTTACTTATTATCAGGGAAGGTAATCATTTAGCTATTTATTTGCCACACCTATGTTTGTTGGAATGTACTTACCGAAATATGTCTCCTAATTGACCATGTGTTGTGAAATATATATTCTTAAAATGTAAATAGGTAAATTTGTAGGAATTTCCGATTTTAGAATTGTAAATTGTAAAATATGGGTTTTCCTTTGAAAAATAAATTTGAAAAATTAAGAGAGTATTTCCACATCAAACCTCAAATCACTGTGATTGTAAACTGGATTACAAATGAAGAAGTTGTGCAACTTGAGAGTGTTCTGTTTAGAGCTATAACTATAGTTTTTAATGAATTGAAAATGGTTTGGAAAAAAAAAGTGAATAAATTGACACAATTGATACTTATTTTGTCGATATTGTATCACTGTGTACTTTTATTTTGAAATATTTTCCTTGTTTTGTGGGGTTAAAGTCTTGTTAGTGTTTTTTATACTTTTCAAAAATTAAGTTTGTGCTGTGGGGGAATTCACTAAAAAGTAGTTAATATTGATTTTTGGGGGCCCAGAAAAATTTATGTAAATGACAGATTTGATGGTTATCACTGTTTCGGAGGGGGGGGGGGGTGAAATAAGGGTAAATTGGTTGGGGTTACTGACTCAATTCTATTTCTACCATCATGATTTGGGGTAATTTGGGGGCAAGTTAGGCCCGAAGTTCAATATGTAAACTTCGGGCAAGTTTACATATTTTGCTAATAGAAGCCCCTTTCCCATAGTGGCAGCTTTTTCTTAGCCCTCCTATAGCATTTTTCCTTTGTGATGGAAAAAGGTGGGCGTGTGTGTGTGTGTGTGGGGGACTGTTTCTGGCATACCCCCCCCCCCCCTCCCCCCCTCCCCCTCCCCATCCCCCTCCCCATCCCCCTCCCCATCCCTTAAAATTTAAATAACAATAAGTTTTTATGCACATTTTTGTGTTTTTATAAAATAAAATGTATACAAAACATTTCTTCAGCATTTTTGAGTTTCAAATTTTGTATCTCTCATTTCGCGTGGGGTGTTGGGGGTCACCCCTAAACTTGGTCAAGGTATTCCCCGCCCTCATGCAACGCAGTCTCTTCGAAGCGATAATGTGCAGACAAAATTAACTACAGAGAAACGCCCTCTGCCTGTCACGCTGGTTTCCAATATTCTTTGCACGCATTTGATATGATTGATTGCAAAGTACCACCCACCGACCATCTCTGAAAATGGCAGAACGGCACGAAGTGCAGTGGAAAGGGACAAAACTTGCGGTAAGAAACATGCAAATTCGCAACATCTTTCGTCTGGAAATTGAGTGAAGTCGGTATTGATACTAAGTCTCGATATTTGAGTATGGATGCAGTTTCTCATATTTGACGAAGAATTCGTTTGTTGATCTATGGGCACTTCTCGTCAAACAGTGATGATTTTTGACGAATGTAAATTGTGGGAATCGGCACCCAGCTGTTTTGAGTTACAACACAATGGCTGAATGCGGAAGTGTAATCCAATACAACAATGTTAACAACATGATGATGTAATTTCTGACAGGAAAAGGTCTTCGGGCTGTGACAACTTTCAGCCATGGACTCCCAAGGTGGGACTGTAGCTGGCAGCGTTGATAACGAGCCACTAAAACTAGAAGAAATGGTGCAGGATTTAACATTAGACAGTAGTAAAAGTAGGCCCTTTGGAATTGGAAAGGTCAAAGAGATTAATGCAGCTGAAGTTGGTGAGCTGTCAAATGACATGGGCATGGCAGAGCCGTCACAGGTTGCTGCGGTCTCCATGAGCCAAGAAACCCACCCAGAACACCATAAGGTAAACGGAGGTGCGGAGTCGTGTCGTGAAGAGGCGGAGCTGGGATCAAACAGTATTGAGAGTAGTCTTCAAGGCGAGTCCATAGACAAAATAAGAATAGTGAAAACAAGAGTCTTTCCAAGTTCATCGGCGGCAGTGGAGGAGCGAGTCGATCTTCCAAGTCTATCTGTGGAGCCTGTGAACCATGAATCAGTCAAAAGAACTAGTCTAGAGACGTCAGACTCAAGTGAGACTACCGAGGCTAGTTCATGTACAGCAATAAGAAGGGATCTTGCCATAAGTGGGCTTACAAATACTACAACTATTACAAATACAAGTAAAGATGCAATAATCTCAGATCAGGATTTATTATTACGACAACAAGATGAACGGACGCCAGGGGATGGGGCAGAGAACCCATTAGACGCATTTGTAGCGCCCTCAACTCAAACAAACAGTGGTACGAATACAATATCAAATAATGCATTATCAGAGTTTGATGACGAATCTGATTCAAGTGACTTGCATCCAGCAGTGTTGGATGTTACAAGCAGTGAGGAGCATATCTTGGGCGATCTTGAAGTCCAAGATGAAAATCCCTCATCTCCCGCAACCATCGACATTGTCAATCTCGGCTCACAGCAATTTGTCGGCTCTAACCTTAAACGACCGAAATCGCTCGAAGGTTGTTTTAATCTTGATGCAAACAGCCCTAGATGGACCTCCCCAGATAAGTCTCACTCCCTCAGAACAACTCCCTCCGCCAGCACCCCTCGGTTTCTGGAAGAATTCTCCGAAGCCGGAAAGGCTGCTACGGATCAGCTTCAAGAAACTCTCTCTGGATTGGCACAGGAGGGCCAGTTTGACTCCAAGAACCCCCGCCTGTCTGGTATCCTTCAGCACGAGCTCAGATCGAGGGCGTCGTTCACGAGCGTCTCGAGCCTGAGCACTGACTATTCATCATCTCTTGCCACGGACGATCTGAGCGACACGAGGGACAGCCTAGAACCAGGCTTTGTGGAAGTCAGTCTTCACAACCAAACTAGTCCAGGAGACCACTGGGCCTTTGCGACCCAAGGAGCCAAACCCAAGAAGAGGGGCTTAGCTGGGTTCTTGTCAAGGTATGTAAGGTCTAGTTGCGATAATATCGTAACCCTCCATCATCCCAACCGTTGGGGCGATAGGAAGGAGGGGTTACGGTTATCACAACGAGGTAGAACTTTTATTTCAACTTGCATGATTTTAAAATTTGAGCAAGATGGCTCGGGCAAAAACTTAGAACACCACGTGATCTTTGTCGTTCAACCATATCTCTCACCACTTGTTGTAAAATTTATGCTGTATGAAAAGAATTTACATCCAGAGGATCTTAACTCCTGTTTGAAGTGATACTTTTGTTCAAAAAGTTGAGAAGAATGTCGAAAAACGGATCTGCCCACGAACTGTAAATTCAGAATTGTGAAAAATCGCGGAGCAATTCTAGGATGCTGGGGCATAAGTAATCCAAGATTTGTGTGGGCAGACTTTTGTTAAAAAATTGCATAATGCGCAATTTTTTTTATTTGGCTTGTGCGATTTTTTTAATTGGTAATTTTCAAAGATTACGCCCAAAAGTTACAACCAAAATAAGGAACAATGTGTTTACAAGCTGAAAATTACGCATTGTTTTTAAGTATTTTCTCCTGATTCACACAATTGATTAAGCCCAAACTTTCACAGGTTTGTTATTTCATGTATGGTTGATCACACAAAACATGAACACTGTCTGCAACTTTTTTGTCAGCTCTTAGATCCAGTCTGGTCTCCATTTAATGTTGTCCGGGATGGAGACCGTCCACAACTCATAATGCATCAACAGCAAATCAGACACGTGACTACATATTTACAGTCGGTTGGGAACCAGTCTATTTAGGGAGACAAATATTTTTAAAACTCTTTTATTGAGATCGTTTCTCCTTAACCCTTTCGTTACCGAATTGTTTGGACATAAACAACCGCTGGTGCCCGCATTGTTTGACCACTCAAGCGTGAAGCACACATTCTTACACAACAGAAAGCTTTCATTCAAAGGCCATTTTTACAAACTCCATTATCTCCATGAAGATATTGTTTTACAGCAAAATAAGGAATAAAAAAATTCTTTCTTATTGAATTCCCTTTCATATAATCTAAAACTCATTGAGATTGGTCCAATAAATGTCAAAGTTCTTGGTCTTTCTTTCCTCAGTGTGGTCTGTAATCTCAAACACTTTTTTGTACACAACCATATGGCGCTCTGTAGGTGTTTGGCATTTCGGATCTTCCTATTCCAATTTGAAGAGATTGCATAATAGCAACCTTATTTTTTTTACCACCATTGGGAAGATCCGATCTCTCTCTTTCCAATGATGGTAAGCTTGGGTATTGAGGGTGAACATGGACAAAACTACAACTTTATTACAAATGGCCTTTGTGCTCAGGCTTGAGTGCTTTTTTGTGTGCAAGCTTGGTCGACTAAAGTCGCCAATGGTAAGGAAGAGGGGGTATGAGTGCAGTCGACTAAAGTCGCCTATGGTAAGAGAAGGGTTAAAAACATCAATTTGGAGCGCAAGAAATGATCGTGAGTACAATTACGTAAATGCCTGATGTTACATCTTTGACATCCCTTTTTGTCATTTTTGGGGCATTTTTCTCTGTCTGGGTGTTGGGAAATCATGGCAGATTGCTGTATGCGTCGTTAGGGACAGAGCTTCTCTGGGGCCCTAGTACGCCTGCAGTTAAAACAAATTTTTAAGGAGTACTGTGCCCCAGTTACTGGGTCTTGTCAGCTCTACCAATCATGTAACTTTTTAAGTTTACTTGTCGGGAGGTTGATTATACATGTACAAAGAGTATTAAGATTGATTGTAAGATGTGGAGTTTTCAATCTTAAGTGCTAGGCAAAGTGTGATGTCGCAATACAAATTACATGGTATTGACTACTCATCCTGAAGATGAATCTTAGGGCTTTGTAGAAAAAAGTACAGTTTTTTTATATGTTCTGAGAGCTTCTTACTGATGTTACTAAGAAAACTTTTCCTACAAAAGTTGTCTCCAAGGTTAAAAAACATACATGACAATGGTTGGTAACGTGCCACTTTTTCATTTAATATTTATAAGCAAAAATTTCCCAATTTCCCAGATTGTTTATTTAAAAATTGTCAAAATATGGGGGGGGATGGGGAAGTGGCTGTTGGATTTGGCATATTTTCCAGCATTTGGGATAATTGTAACCCTTGATTGAGGGTTACACTTATTGTAACTGTGTGGGGCGCAATCTTTGAAGAGTGTCCTTTAAAACAAAATTCGTGTGCAATTTTTGAACTTAAGCCAGACCCACACAAATAAAAATGGTGCGAATGCCCCACAATTTCTGAAATAACCTGGGGAGAAACCTGAATAGCCGCCCCTGCTCTGGCAAGCAGTAAGACCCTGGGGTTTGTTTAATCTTCCAGGGAATAACTGCTAGTGGGAAACGATAGTGGGTTTTGCTTTACTCCTCTGTACATGGCGGACAGCGAAAGGAACCCCGTGGAAATAGGACCAGGAAATCGTATGTACGCGCGCGGGGTCAGCGTGAAAGTGCGCCGGGGTAACCGTGAGGTAGAAAAACTCCTGGGGCCTTGCCTGGGCTGTATTCCACGGGGATTGCAGTGTGAAATGGGCTCTTAATGCCAGCTATCGAGCCAGAAGTAACCATATCATCTTGTGTCCTGTTGAAGGGCTTACCAGCAGTGTACATGTATGTAATGGTGTCCGTCATGTGACACATGGCAATGCAAGAAGGGACTTCCCCTTACATGTAAGTCATTTACCGACACTGATTCCGGAGCCAACCAGTACTCGGTCCTAATGCAAGTAATCGCTTAGGAAAAGGAAGGACAGAGAGGAAGTAAGAAGCTCTGTCTTCAACCTGGAAGCACTAAACGATACTTCCTGAGTGCTGAGGGTTACGATGTGAAAGTCCCAACTTATTGTCTCAAATAATAGCTTGGCCTGTTTGCACTAGCCAATCTTTTAAAGGTGTTTTAAATACAGGGTTGGTAAAGCTGACAAAATAGTCACAGACAGTGATCATGAATGTTTTGTGTGATCAACCATGATATATTAAACCTGTGGAAATTTTGTGTCCCGTGTCACCGGTGAGGACTTAAACTGGATGTGGTTAACTTGATTCTGTCCACACACCAGGCAAAAAGATAAACCCGACATGGTTTAGCGTTAAGCCACCCTCGTCGACTGATTTAACTCATTCGGGTTCAACCCAACCTCGTCCCCATGGTTTACTTTATTTCCAACCATGTTTGTAAATAGTAAACCCTGGGATGGAAACTCCTCACTTGGACCCTGATTGGACAACAACATTACATTAGCACATGTACATGTTTCCAATACATACAAGCTACTAAAACTGGTACCGGACCACGAGACTATGGCGAAGATGTGAATTTCGATATGCAGCCAGACTATTCTAATTTGCATACGTATCCAAAATGTTTGGATATCCAAATGTTCCAATACCAGGGTGAGAGAGCAGTCAACCTCGTACTGCTCGACACACCCTGGGGAAGAGGTTGGGTTCAACCCGATTCAGTTGAGTTTAAGAGCGTTCAGTTCAGACGCACAAAGTTAAATCCGAATGAGTTAAAACGAACTTTGGTACTGTGTCTGAACTCTGAATGACCTCTGTGAACGAGGTTAAAAGGATTGGGGAAGGAACTTAGCGATAGCACCTCGCTCCCCCTAAAAAAGTGGGGGGTTAAAACTGATGATGTATTGAATCAATCCAACTCGGTCGAAATTCAGATAAGTTTGAGAGTTGAAAAGCTTTTATCATGGCTATAAATAGTTAGCCTCTATAGTTGTTTCTTTTATGACCATGTGGAATTGCCAGTTTTGGTTTTTCAGTGACCATCATCTCCCTTGACTCTTTAAACCGCAGTACAGGGTGCATTAAAGGTACATGTATTATACAGGATTAGGAAGGATAAAAAACATCATTGTTTAATTTAAGTCTGAAAGTTGATTGATTATGGAGTTCATACTAACAGTAGAACAATTTTTTTTCTGTGAAATATTTTCCTCTGAAATGAAGTCATATTCGAGAAAACTGTATCTGAAAACCTAAAAAAAACCGCAACTGCTGATTTTGGTTGTTTCAAGCAAAATTAAGAACAATGTGTTTACACGCTGAAAATTTCGCGTTCTTTTTTCACTGTTTTGTCCCGACTCACACAACGGGTTAAGCCCAAATTTTCACAGGTTTGTTATTTCGTGGTTGATCACACAAAACAAGAATTTGTCAGCTCCATCTATCCTGTATGATACCTTTAAACTCAGGTTGGGCAGAGACAGAATAAAGTGTATGCCTGCAGCGCAAGAACCTGGATTGGACTTAAACAATAAATTCAGTATTTTTATTGTAAACACCCGTCACTGAAACACATTTCACAGATGCACACATGTGTTTGGTATTTGAAGCCATAATAAACAGCTACAATGGCTTGCCTGCTTGCATTTATCCTGGGCAAAAATATTTTGCACTCGCTCATTCTGGTTCATTCTGGTCCTTGCTCTATGATGCTAAAATGACTGCATTGTGTCTTAGGCAAAATAGTAACAAAATGTGAAAGTTTTGCAGCAGAAAAGCAAAGTTGTTTCTGGTTTTAAAATACACAAAGCAACTCAAGCTCTGGCGTTTCTGATCAGCAGAGTGTGGGTTCGAGTCCCGGTCGTGGCACGTCTGTCCTTGAGCAAGATACTTTACCATAATTGCTTAGTCTTCAGATGGAAAAGTAAGCCTTAGGTCCCTTGTACTAGGATTGGGACATGTAGTGCAAGTGTAAGAACCCAGAACACTTATCTGGGAAGAGTAGGGATAAACCCTGGTGTTTGTGGTTTACATAGCAGTTAGCAAGCACCCTTGTTCACTGGTTTCCTCAGGCTTGCGAGCCACAGTGATTAAGTTCACTTATGAGGCATCCTTGGTTTCATTACCACAAATAGATATTCATTAACACTGCAAAGACACCATTCAGTCTACATGTACATGTAGCAAGCGCGGTCCCTTATTTGACAGGTTTCCTCAGGCTTGCAAGCTACAGTGATTATGAGGCATCGTAGTACCAGAAAATAGCTATTTGGATGACTTTTGTTAAAGTTTACTGCCAATTTAAACGCCCTGTTCCATCAATCGGACTAAAACCTCCTCCAATTTGAATTTACAGATGATTTCCTTATTTCTTGTTCTTCATAAACCTATCAGAATTTGCCTTCAAGATTTCTTGAAGGACTTGAACTGATCATTAAGGGAAGAGAAATACACAGCCCAAATTGTTTACATCACTCCCACGTTTGCGTTAAGTAAAGTGATATGGAGATTTGAGTAGGAAGTGGGTGGTTTTACTGGCCAGCCTGGAATTTAATGACCTATAGCCAGGATTTTTTCGTGGTGGGCGGGGGTAGGGGGTGGGCATTGCTTGTTAGTAGGGGGCCCAGGGGCCCATATTTCCTTCTTTCATTCTGTTTTTTTTTGGGGGGCACCTCATGCCCTGTTTTTTTTTCTAGGAGGGCACCCTGGGGTACTGAAAATGTGCCCATCCTACGTAGGCCCCTGCCCCGTGGCTACACACCCCTGCTGGTAAATCTTTGAGAGGGCTAGCCCATTTTCATTTTGCAAATAGGGCATTTCCGTTGGTAAATCTGAAAGTCTATGGGAGACTTTTAAAGGGGCACCAAGGCCAACACAAGGGCAAAAGAGGCCATGGCCTCCGTGATGTAATTCCAGGCCTGGTTAATACTCTAGACGAAGAGAAGACCATCGTCCATTTTCAGGTATTTTTTGTTGTATTTTTTGTTCAGAGATCACACACACCCCTGTTGAAATTGGTCCAAGATTTTTCTAGAATACACCAAAAACAAAACAAGGAAAAGGTTCTTTTATTGAATTTGATACCAAGACCAATACCTTCGGCGATAAAAAAAAAAGACATCGGTTAAAATATCTAATCTGGTGTAATTTTTTTTATTTTGCACATAGTACATGTATGTATCTCTTTTCATTGTTTGTTTATTGTTGAGATACATATCCACTGACACTGTATGTATGCGTGTACAAAAGTGTATGCATAGGAATGGGAGAGCTGATGAGTTTATAGTCTGGACCTTAATTTAATTCCAATCACAGATGGAGAGATTTAAAGCATCGATAAGGACCCTAATGGATGTGTGACCTTACTGGGGTTATTCATGATGCTTTGGTAGGCTGCAGGCTGTACACAATTTCATTTACACCAATAGGTAAACAGTAAACACGGGAGTGTTAGCAGGGTGCTCTCTCCAGGGAAGATTTCGTGGAGCCCTCGATCAGGCCTAAAGAGAGGGAAGTCATTTTTGACAACCTTCAGTTCAGACACCCTACAAAATCATCCATTTTGTTTAGGGAGTGCTCATGAGTCAGAATGGAAGGAACTGTCTAATTGGCACATGGACTGTTCTGGTTGGATCACCAGAATGTTCCAACGGAATGTTCAAAATACTAATGCGAACGTGCGATCACTTGCGTCTGGTTTGTTCTTGTTCCTCAGCGCAATGCTTTTTATGCCCCTTTTTTTTTCTCATTTCGGACACCTTTGATTTAGTTTGTTATTTTGAGTGAAAAGCCTGCTGAGCATTGTATGGTTTCATAGGCCCATTTAGAAAACCACGGCTTTTGGCTTGGGCTCCGTCAGTAATTATGAAAATGTTCACTTTCGCTGTGGGACTTCAAACGGGCAGGCAGTATTCCGAAATTGTCGTCGACAGAGGGCAGGCAGGGAAGCAACGGAAGCAGTTGCCCCTGGTCACTGCCTTGGTGCACCTTGAAACGTTCCAAAGGAGGTGCCCTTCACAAAGGAGAAAATGCTGTGGTGCCCTTGCTCTTTCAAGAATGAAGTATCAGGTCTAGAGGGCAATACACCCACCCCGCAAGCCCTCCATCACAGGCCTCAAGTTTCTAAACCACAACTTGGGTTTGGGCTCTGGCTTGGGCTCTGTCATTTTTTTCAACAAATACAGTACACTTTCGATATGAGACTTTAAACGGGCGGACAGTGCCTAAGCCTATGCGGGGTTTTCCAAAATAGCTTTAGAAAATTCCCATTTTCCAGGTTTGAAATAAACATACCCTACGAAACCAGCCTGCAAAAAAACAAAAAATACCTCATCAAAGTTGGTGGTCATGGTGCAGCAAAACCATTGAAAACTACTTATATTTTGTCAGGAAGTGCTTGGTTATATCAGGCGTATTTTGATTGTGGTAGTCAAAATAAACCTTTGTCATGTGGGGAGTTCTTATGCTACATGTAAATTTCCTTTATACTTTGACAGCATTGTCTGATGGGCATGTCTCTCTGAAGGGCTGGTACTAAACTTTGTAAACAATACACTTTCATTTTTGAAAATGATATAAATATAGGGCCCTCATGTATGTAAATTACCAATCGTACTTTTTTGGGGGCATTGCTTGTAAAAATACGAAGTGTCATATCTGACTCAAGACCAAAGGATTTGTTAAAATTGGAGTAGAAAAATAGGAAAAATACTTCTAACATTTGTTGGTAGTTTGATAGAAGTCCTGCAGGATCACTCTTTGTGCAATATGATCTGAGCGTACCATGTTCACTGCCGCCATGGGCAAGCTCCCCTGTGACTTTTTATAGTAATATAATGGTACACTGCACTGAGGCCGGTGTCGGTTCACTCAGGATTTTCTTTCTTTCCTTTGGGATGTTGTAGATTTTCTTATGGTGTGGCCTCACAACCTCATTTCAGATGAACTTTATACGTGATATTTTACAAAGGGGCAAAACAGCGTGGGTGTGTTTTATATATTTTTTTTTTAACTGTGTGCATGTTTTAGGGTATACACATAATGTTTACATACATTTGTAAGTGCACATTGGCAGTGTGTAAAAAGTAACACCCAATTTTCCTGCAAGGCATGCATGGTCCTGTGTCAAGCGCACACAGTTGAGCCAGGCTCGATATTTACACTGGACCCACAGGCCCGAGGCCGGTGATTTAAGTAAACTCGGTGTCGAACAAGCCCGGTGGTCTTTTAAAAAATATTTGGAACAAAAATAAGTCATGCTCAAATGTTGACTTTTTGAGTCGGATAAATATTGTTTTCACGAGTAAAACAAATGAGCTGTGTCTTGTTTTACTGCACACTTGTGCTTGTTCATATACGAACAGTTCTTATGCATTCTGAACCTTCTTTCCAACCCCCAAATGAGATCCCCCCCCCCAAAAATGAACAAATGAATGGTTTGTTGTCTTTGCCCCCGCTTGACCCCCCATAAAAAAAAAAAAGGGTAAAATACAACATTAAACAACTTTTTATGTTAAACTGTGTAGGAAGTTTTTTTTCTTCTGATTTTTTATTGTGTATGCAAGCAGCGTTCTTCCTTAACTCGGGCCCGCTGGCCAAATGCTAGTTAAAAACACCTGAGGACCAGTTTAAATTCTCTCCGGAGTGGTCTGGCTGGCTAGTTCAGAATTGGAGAGCATTCCAATTAAACATGAAAAGCTTGGGGGCGGGTGAAATGGCAAGCTGTCTAGTACCGCAGACTCGTCACTGAAAAGGCGAAGCCTGGCAAGTACAACCATCAATTGTACCCAAGTTCTTTCCAGTGAGTGGATTACAATCGTTGGGAACAACAAAATATCCACACAATCAATTTTTGAGGTGTACTGACTGGGTGTTATGGTGTGTGCAAATTAGTTGGTTTATTCCAGGTAGTGTAGAAATACATGAGGCTGACACGGGGAACAATACGGTTGCACAACATCGGTCTTCACACACCCACTGATCGGTATTGCTCCATGGTAGAACTCACTTCCAAACTCAGCTGGGTGCGCCACACTCTACAAGGTCCTTATACCATTATTCAATAAATGATGAAATGCTAAACATTAAAAAAATACCCTAAACAAATATTTCAAAGGTATTATACAGGATTGGTAGAGCTGATAAAATAGTCGCAGAAAGTTTTCATCGACCATGAAATAACAAACTCTGAAAATTTAGGCTTAGGAGAAAATAGTAAAAAACCTTGCACAATGATCGGCATGTAAGCACATTGTCCTTAATTTTGGGTGTAACAACCGAATTGCGTTTTTTAAAAAGGTTTTCAGATACAGTTTTCTTGAATATTACCTCATTTCAGAGGGAAGTATTTCACTGAAAAAATGGTTCTAGTTATGAACTTTATAATCAGTAAGCTTTTCAGACTTAAGTTAAGTAATTACGTTTTTGTCCTTATCAGTCCTGTATTCCTGTAAATTCTCTCAGCTTCTTGAGGTCAAATCAAATATAATTGCTGAAAGCTTTACTTCTCTCTTTTTCACTTGTTAAAATTATATAAGTTAACTTGCCAGACCCCATTTTGAAAAAAGGCTACTTCAGAGCAAAATGCTAAATATCTGAAAAATACTCAAAAAATACTTAAAATTCTCTCAGCCTCTTTAAAATCAAAATCAAACATATTTGCTAAACTTATGTATGTTTTCTTTTCAGGAAGCTTAACTTTAAAGCTATGCTCGCGCGATATACAGCTGTATAGGTAAACTGGCCAGACCCTACAGGACCCTAAATTGACACTGGCGGCCTGTGAGGCCACTGATTTTATTAGTGTCCGGCCAGTAAACTCACAACAGGATAACTCCTGTGTTTTTCATTGAGTAATAAAGCCTCACTGTGTCATAACAAAAAGTTGTTCAAACGTTTACTTTTAGTCTAATAAATAACCTTCAGTATTGAAGTATACTTGCCCATATTATTATTATTATTATTATTATTATTTATTTGGCCAAAATATGCAACAATCAAACAGACGAGAGTATGAGAGTGAACGGATAATACAATATAGAATAGGATAGGTAACAGGATGTCTTGTTTATAAATGTAAATGTACAGACTGAAATTAATGAGTGGATTTAAAAAGCAAAAATTGAAAGTCCAAGTAACATAAATAAAGCAGCTAAATAATTTAAAGGCAACATTAATCGTGAAGGCCAGAAAGACAAATGAGATGAATCTTCTCTAATAATCTTAATGCTTCAAATAAACAGAGTTGAACATGTTAAACTCGGTAAGGAAAGTTTTTGTTAACCATTTTGATTCTGGTCTTGTGAAAACAATTCTGGTCACAGTAAAAAGTGAGAACTAAAAGTCCTGCGGTCTTCTAGGCTTTCCCCCCAAATTCGAGCCCTACCCCGTTTTGAGAAAAGGCTGTATGCTTCTGACCAAAAAAGGGTTTTTTTTTTCCGATGACCATATGCCTAAAAAGCCTTGGTTTGATAGTCAACAGCCTCGGGCACAATTATGGAAATTGTTTAAACAATCCCTGTAACCTATGACCTTCAAATCTGTAGGAAAAAAAGTTGCGGTTTCCAAATTATGCATGAGACAACTTGGCGCATGGTTTTCTCAGCGTTTCGGTGTCTAGTGCGCCCTGTTGATCCCCGCTGTGATTTTACAATGCCCCAGACATCGACTCATATTACCCTCGAGGGAAACATTTAACCAATGACAAATGTTGTTAAGGGCTGCCAGATGGTTCAGTCAACAAAAAGTTGACCCCAAAATAAACTTTGTATTCATTTGTTTATTTCCTGTATTTACTGTGGGTGGAGCCTGAGTTTTAACCATGTAACAATTTCAAATACCTTCATTATAAAAACCCTTACAAGTTACAGTCCCAAATCCAATTTCCAAAGAAGGAGTCAGAAAGACTGGGGGCCAGTTGGCCCGACTAACAAGTGCTTAAATCTCTGGGTGAGGCATTCCAATCTTATTCAAGAAGTCCAAACTATTTGGAATGGAGTGACATACATGTAGGCCTACATTGTAGGAGAAGAGGATATGGGTGGATTGAGGCCACATGTGAGCAAAAATGCCTAGTCTGTCTTTTTTCACCTTTTTTTTTTACATTTACAGTCCCAATACCTTCTATATTCAAAAAGTAAAAGATTCAGAAAGACTGGGGCTGATACTAGCCACAAATATCAATTGCTTATCACTGGGAAGGCATTCCACTCTAAATTCAAAGAACTTTGTCTGGAGTGACATATGACAAAAGGATCTGGGAGGATTGAGGCCACATGGGAGCAAAAATGCTTATAGTCTGTCAGGTTTTGTTTCTCTTCTGACTATACCAGGGCTTGAATTTGGGGAAAAAATTCACAAGACTGCAGGGCTTGTAGCTCAAAACTTTTACTGGACCAGAAAATTTGTTACAAGACCGGAATCAAAATGAAAAGAACACTCTACACAGTTTCACATTTGAGCAGTTTTTGTACCAAGCACTAAGAGAAGATTTATCAAGTTTTTCTTGCGGGTAATACTTCAATATACTCAATTGGTCAGTTTTTATACAGTGACATGTTATTACTAAAAAACACAAGACCGCCGGACTTGTACGGTCATAAGTTTACTGGCCCGACACTAAAATCACTGGCCTCGGGCCTGCGGTCCAGTGTCAAATTCGAGCCCTGTATACAGTCCCAATTCCTTACTGTATCCAAAAGTAGAGGATTCGGAAGGACTGGGCTGATTACTGGGCTGTTTACTGATTTATTTGGTTAGCTCTCTAGACACTGTTCAGCGTTGTGAAGCAAAACATAGTTTTTGTGCCCTAAGGGAGCCGAGCGTCTCAAAGTTAGAATGGTAGTGAACGCTCGGATTGGATTGGATTTAAGTATTCCAGTGGGCGTACATGGACAAAGTTCGTTGGATCGCCGGACCGTTCCGTTGAAATGCTCAAAATGCCAAGATGCGCATTTGATGCTCTTGTGTTGCTGTCTAGCAGAACATTCTTGCGTTCCACTGGATTGCGGGCAAATGCCTGTCGGAATGTTCGATTCAGCCGAAAAAAATATGCCTGACTTTTGAGATGCTACCGGACAGACAACGAAACTTGAAAAACAAACTTGAAACTCGAAACAAACAAAAACAAACTCAAAGAAAAGAAACCATCCGCTTGTTTGCTCATTTGATCTTTGGACCAAAGGTCAAAGTGTTAACTGGAAGGAAAACACAAATGACTGAATTCATATTGCATTCTTTCTTTCACAATTTACACTGAAGTACATGTATTTTCAGTGGGGAGGTGTTAAAAATTCAAAACTGGTCATTTCATTTTGTTGTTGTTTTAAATTTGATTAATGTATGACACATGTGTGTGTGGTTTGTGGGTCCGCACCGATATGCAGTTTCCCATGCTTGAAATTATTTTTTGCTTATTTGTGTTCCTCTTCTCCAACCACAGAAATCTGTTTCCATGGAAATCATCGGGCAAATCTGTAGCGGTTGAGCAGGCTGACGGGCCGACAGGCACAGGATGGAAGCTGTTCAGTCGCAGCCCTGCCAAGCAGGTCGTGCAGAGCAAGCAGTTTGACGTGGAGTACCCGCCCAAGGGAAAGACGCACCCCCCTACGCTATCTTTGAACTGGCGGAAGAAGCAATCGGGTATGAGGCCTGCATCCTCCACGACGGCGTTGATCCTCGAGAATAGACCTCTGTAAGTTGACAATCTTCGAACAAAAATACCTAGAACCTAGTTTCTCTATTTAGTGCAGTGCATCCCCCAGGGTTAGCCCTTAATTATTGCAGTGACTAGCCGGCAGAGCCAAAGAGCTTGTCGTTTCACTAGTTCCCCAGCTTTTTTACTAGTCTGTAAGTTCATACAAGCAAAGTTACCCGATCTGAAGACCAGGTTTGAAGCAGTCGATGTTGGGTGAAGAGGCCGGGGATAAAAGGTTTAGATAGAGCTGGACGTGTATAAGTGGCCAGTGTTGTGACTGAAGGAGGGGTTGATGGGTACAGGATTTTAGTTGAGATACTGTCTGTTGTTGGGCAGCTCTGTCAGGAGGTACATGTAGTACTGCTTTGTTGTAGAGTGGAATGTCATCAGAGAACTTCTGGGTTTTGATGGTCATGACCGGGATTCAAACCTACACTCTGCTGCTGAAAAACAGAAGAGCTTGGGTCTGAGAAACTAGACCGCTCCGCCTCAACACATGGCAGGGGGGAGAGGGGGGGGGGGAGAGTCGTGGGGGTTTGGGCGGGTTGGGGGACAAGCCTTAGACTAAAATTTTCCTTCATACATGTAAGTTCATGACCATCATAAAATTCCAGCCGTGTTTTTAAAACGGTTCTAGAGACGGAATTTGTAACAATCAATTCAAAGTACTCCATAGTTATTTGGACCAAAGAACAGTTTATTACATGTATATCAACCAAATGTCACAAATGACACTTTAATGAAAAAAAACACAAAAAAAATCAATGATATTCTTCGATCAAGGAAACAACAATATTGGAATAAACTAAGCGTCAGACGTGATGAAAGGCTTTAATTTGTAAACTCCCTGAGGCCAGACTTTTATTGTGACATCGCCAGCTTCTATCAGAGGGGAGTGCGATACACCGGCCGGCCAAGCGTGAACACCCACTCATGCCTGACTTGTTAATCCTGCTGTAATGTTATGGAGATTGTGTTTGTGCAGCACGAATACATGACACATTATGTCATGACGTAGGATGACGGCTGTGCGTGGTGCGTAAGGACAGCCTGCTCACATTGTACACAAACTACCATGACTCGCAAGCAGAGCTTACTTTGCGACTGTATTGCCATGTCCTCATTGAGCCATCTCCCTGTCGAATCAATGAAACTAAAATGAGGCTGGTAGGTAAAAATAATCAGGCAGTTTGAGATAGTTGGTGCTCAATATATGGGGCGTGGTATCCTCTCCCCTTATTGTGTCTCATTGTGTGCTTGGGATCTCAGGAATTCTTTAGAGGATATTATGGGGGGGGGGGTACTTCTGTATGAGGAAAATAGTGTGTTAAAGTATGGGAACATGGGGGGGATACCCTTGGCCCCATATTGGGTCTGGTGTAGTTTGAAAATAGTGTCTACAGTCCTTCTGATTTGAAAATTCCAGGTGTGTGAAAAAAGCACACCTGGATTCTTCTAGGCGTGTGATTTTTGTGGTACTGGCTGGTCAATTTAAAGTCGGTTTTCTTAAAACTAAACAGCGGGTAGTGATGTACTTAAAACGACATGGCAAGGGATCTTGTGAAGGTACAATTGGTTGTACACTGGACACTTTATCAACAAAATCTCCCATACACTTATTTATCTAAACACTCAAAAGTGCATACAATTGTCGAAGCTATAAAAAAAAAAAAAAAAAAAAAAAAAATGGAAGTGAAATTCACAAACTTGCGTTTTTGAATGATCTTATCCCCTAATTTCTGCCCTTAATAATACCATGGGGGTCTATTTTACCTACAAAATAATACTTTTTTCATCAACAATCATTTTTAATGGATTCGTAAATAAAGGATCGCTTATTTAAAGCTTCTTTTGCAATACATTTTCCATTGAACGATCGGTCGAACGATCGGCCCACATTAGGGAAAATTGTGCGGCGAGAGCGATGTGTTTATGAGTACGAGGTTAACATTTTGTATAATATATCACCGGAAGGAGGTCGCGATTAGACTCCACCGCACGTCTTCTAACCCCTGGAAAATCGAGTTGTGTGTTTCCCTACTCGCCTACGTATTGTGGTATGGAACATGGAGGAGAGAGCCAGACTAACAATGTGCATGCATGTTTTAACGTTCGTTTACTGAAATGAACGATCGCGGCTAGTAAATATCAAGACTAGGGACTTTATCGCCAGAATTTTGCAGGATTTTGAAAATAATAAACAATTAATTTTACAACGTTATTTTAATTTACAAATTATGAAGTATGATGACGCTGTAAATGTTTGCCAAGGCGTGCGTTATGGAGGGATCAGGCGTGTGATTTTTCGCACGCCTGAGGAAGCTTTTAGGCGTGCGATGGCGTGCGGGTGCGATCGCACGCCTCAAATCAGAAGGACTGTGTCTATAAATCCATTCAACTCTTGGTAATTTTGAGTGGCCAAGTATTTGAAAACATCCAACTACTGTACACGCGTTGTGTACGTTGAAATAACTTTGTACATGTACAATGTTTACTGTGTAAAGTCACGAAAGCCGGCTGGCTCGGTTTATCTATCATTCGAAACCACATTGGGTGATATTGAGTGGTCAGACTGTAGATGGGTTGACTGTGTACTGTGTACATTTACATGTAAGCATTCACCACATAATATTGCAGGCTGGCACAGTTTATCTACAATCTTTCAAAACCACAGTGGATGATATTGAGTGATCAGACAGTAGGAGGGTTGACTGTGTTGTACTGCATTACTGTATGCATGCACTGCATGATATCATGTTGCAGACTGGCTTATAGTTTTTTCATTCAAAGCGGCAGTGGATGATATTGAATGGTCAGACGGTAGGAGGGTTGACTGTGTACTGTGTAGATGCACTCGCCGCATGATATCATGTTGTAGACTGGCATAGTTTAATTATCATTCAAAAACACAGTGAATTTATTAAATAGTCAGACAGTAGGAGGGCTAGTCTATACCATGATAATTTTTGACATAAAAACCCACTCTTACAACATGTAAATTACTTTGAAATCACCCAGTTCATCGCTGTTGACCCAAGTCACCCGACGTCATTATCGCAATAATCTTGGTTGTGCCATTTTGGGTGTCAATGTCCCCATGTGTTATACAGCATACTGCGCATTTCAGGTGACACAACATTTACACGTTTACGAGCTGACTCCCGCAATGGCGAGTGTAGCCACAGTAGCCACGTGTGATGTTGTACTAGGTGCAAAGGGTCAGCACTTCATGTCAAATGGATCCACGGTGCTGGTGATAAGCTATCTGCGCAAGCGACACACAACAATGAGTGTATCACATCGGTGGAAACTTCAAACCTCTTCACTGTTTTTTCGTCACCAAGTGACCATTTACCTTTGTCAATGTAAATGGATTGGCAAACAATGCCCCCATTTGGCTGCCGGGGCTGCATACTCCCAAGGAGTTGAGATGGTTTCAGGAAGGCTTAGGGCTCAAATGAGCATGGGTAATAACAATGGCCTCACTTTTTTTCCCAAGGCTAAAGGGGGGTAATGATAATGTAAGGCAGCGTTCTCCCTCATCAGTGGTCCTCTGCCAGTTAAAACACCCGATGACCAGTCAAAATTGTCTCCAAGGCCGGGCCGGCTGGTTAGTTCAGTGTTGAACAGCATCCCTATTTAATATCATTATTATTATTATTAATATATTATTTGCCATAACAGTACATAACAAAATACAAGACAATATACCCCGAGATGGGCGAGGGACCGCAAAAGCAAATACATACTATGATTCGTAGATCTGTTGCCCCACACCTGGGGTACACAAGGATTAAAAAAAAGAAAAACATTATTATACACAAAGCAATAATAAAAGCAGAAAATTATACAATACCAAAAATAAATAACTAGTAAGAATAATAAGAATAAGTAAGAATAATATGAAGCTAACTGGTCTTGCTGGCTGGTCACTGAAATAGTTACAGGCAAACCCTGTGAGGGACCTTGAGAAGTCTAACTGGCTTGGGAAAAAGAATGCATTAATGTATACATATTGTTATTACTCCAGGAATCTACCAGCCAAAAACCCGGACGAGGAACAAAAACACAAAGAGCAGTATGAAGAGATGGTCAAGGGAGCTAAGCAAAAAGGTACAGGGCAGAATGGCCTTAAGAACTAGATTGTTCACTTTCAACAAGCTTGATATTCTTCATAAAATAACAACCTGATGACCTTCGAGAACGACTCTGCTAGGGTCGAATCGCCGGGCCATTAACTATTTTTTGCATATAGGTGCTTTTGGTTGGTAAGCAGTTTGCAACAGCTAATTCTATTTCCTCTAAAATAAAAATCAAATATCATTCACGATTTTCCTCTTGGTTTTACTCCAGTCAGGTCACTTTCAATGGCGAGTTTCCTTGCATCACAAATTTTACATTTATCTTATTTTGACCGCCTGTATGTTGTTTTCTTATATCAATGCTAAATAGAAATAAATAGCAGCAAAAATAACAACATAAGAAAGACCCAGTTTGTTTTACTTGTTTTTTGCATCAAAAATATTCAGTTCACATCCGCCCTCACGCAGTCAAAAATACTGTGAAGTGAGCACAGCTGGTGGCTTTCTTCAGTTCACCACGCTCATTGAAACACTTTGGGCTATGGCTCTAGTCTCTACATAAGCTTGTGTGTGCCTCACAATGGCACTGTTGTGGCATAATGTGGTATGGGTTGCTTGTCTTGAGAAACGGACTTATCACGCACGGTTTTAATAGACCCGTTGTATATGACGTCACACGCCCAATACAGCGCCCTCAACGAGGTCAATAAAGACCTATCATTGGGTTGGAGTAGTGCGTGGCGTAGCCCGAACATCTGGCGTCACACACCGAGGCTCGTGAATAACGCCAGATACCTGCCAGACCGGATGTTGGCAGATGTACCTTTGACCTAGCATTCATTTCACACGGAGACTCGCAGTCAATTCACACGTACTGTACATGTACATGTTCACATTACATAGTAAATAAAACAACACTACATGACGCTAGTTGCATGCAGCAGACAATCGAAAGTGCAAGCTGACAAACTACATCACCTCGTAACCTCGACCAATCATAACACAGATATGCAAAGCTTACGTCACAGCACGTTCATCCAATGAAATCGTTGTATCCAATGAAATCGTTGTATCCAATGAAATCATTGGGTCTGTAAAACCAGTGTCTGTCTTGAAGACAGGGGACCAGTCTATGCGTGGCGCATGCCCGCTGGACTGTTTCCATTGTTTGACCTCAGAAAAGGCGGGCAACACAAGGGGCTTATTCTCATCTAGAGTCCTTTCCTGCATTTTGCGTTCGGCAGAGATGAAGGTGTACAAGCAGCAGATGAAGAAGCTTGCTAAACAGCTCAAATACGAGGAAGGGATTAAGACGTTACTTCATGTGTGGCAGACGGACATCTTGAAGAGCTGGGACACTGTGTAAGTAGAGATTGTGACTTTCACAACAATTTGGGAGGCTGATCATCCTTAATTGCAGCTGAGAAGCTGAATTGCAAAGGATGGGGCTACAGCGTGGTCGAGCCTCGGGCATGCAACGGGGCCTCTGGCAGCCAACCACATCGACCCATATATGACTTAATAGCACAGTCAGAGATCGAAAGTGATTGATTTTTCAGGAGGGAGGAAAACCCAAGGGCTTGGAGAAAAACCGGGGGGCCCGGAAAAAAACCCTGTTTGGCATAGGAGAAAAACCCCCACACAACTCTATTTACATATGGCCTTAGCTGGGAGTTGAACCAGGGCCACAGTTGTTCTGGCATTGAGAGTCACAAATAAAGCGAGTTGAATTTGAGCTGTTTTCTGTCAGTGGCTGGCATCATAACAAGTTTCTCTTTTGTGATTTATGCAAAATAAAAGTCTTCAGGGGTTTTGATATTATCAAATCTACTTTCAAAAACAATACAGGGTGCTTCTGTTGGAAAATCTAAAAATGTATGGGGAACTTTTGAAGGGGCATCAAGGCCTAGACCAGGGGCAACAGAGACCCATGACCTCTGTGGTCTCAGTGTAATTCCAAACCTGCAATGTAGAGTGTTCATGCGCAGAAGAAGCCACTTGTCGATCATTTCACACACAAACGTACTTCAAGGTAAAATGGATGACGTAGAAACTTGCACACAAGAAAGAAACCGCTAAGTTCAAAACGCATGGCCGAATTATTACCTTTTGGCATTCACTGGTACTTAAGGTTGCCAAGTAATTTTTAACAGCGACTGAAGTATTTATTCAGTGTTGCTACAGAGAAGTTGATAAAATGTGTACAAAGAAATACAAACAGAGCATTTGTGAAATTCAGCGTTGAATTGTTAATGCTACACAGAAGTTGATAAAATCTTTACAAAGAAGTGTGAACAGAACTTCAGATGCAGTATTGAATTGTTGCTACACAGAAGTTGATAAAATTTGAAAAAAAAATTGAAAACCTTACTTTTGTGGATGCAGCGTTGATTTTTTGCTACTAAGAAGCTGATAAAATGTCTGTAAAGAAACACAAACAGAGCTTTTGTGGATGAAGCATTTGAATATTGCTGCAAAGAAGCTGGTAAATTTGTGCTAAAAAGAAGTTGATGAAATTTGTACCCCAAAAAAACGAACAAAGCTTTCATTGATAAAGTGTTAGATAGACATTAAATAGAGGATACAAACTGCCTCTAGCAACCACACAAGCTCAGTGATCAGTAGTAAGACATCTGCTCTAAATTGGCAAAGGTCCTCGGTTCGAATCCCACCCTAGTAAGATGACTGTGGGGTGTTTTTTTCACTGGACTTGGGGAAAGTACTGAGTACACAGTGCTTCAAACACGTTGGTGTAGGGGAAAATAATATTCTTTATCTTTGATGCAAATTTAACTTCTATTAAAATTAGATTGCTCTTTGGAAATATGACAAATATTCACACTTAGAATTTGACACTAACTTGACCCATCTGTCTGAACCCTGACAGCAAAACTAATAAGAAGACTCGAGACATGTGGTGGCAGGGCATTCCTCCAAGCATCCGAGGTAAAGTCTGGATGATGGCCATCGGCAATGAACTCAACATCACCCCGGAGCTCTTTGAGATCTTCCTGGCGAGGGCCAAGGACAGGATTAAGGTGTTCAGCGAACCGGACATCGAAGATGCCGAGGAAGGTAAGCCGATTGGATGTTGACAGGGCTGGAACTTCATCTTGGAGAGGGCAAGGCCATTTTCATTTTGTAAAGGGCGAGTTCATTGGATATAGTCTGTAGGAAACTTTTTGGGGGGCAACAAGGCCAAGACCAGGACAGCTGAAAGGCCGGGCCTCTGTGGTCTTCGTGTGATTCCAAGCCTTTCTTCAAACTTGTTAGTTGTACAAACAATAAGATTCAGAACATGGCTGTTTATTGACTGATCTTTTAGATGTTTGTATTAAATGAAAGGGAATTGAATAAGCAAGAAAGTTTTCCACTACTTGTTTTACTCTCAAATGAAATCTTCAGGGTGATAATAGAGTTTGTAAAGTTGCGCTCCGTGTTTGGTGCTTGAGTGGTCAAAGCATTTGGTTACCAGTTGTTGTTTAATGTCAAACAATTTGATACCAAGAGGGCTAATTTTCTGTAGTTCTAACGGGCCGCCTTTTTTCTTTTCTATTCTTACAACAGTTCACGAGGCTAGTAGAGAGGACAGTGTTGATGTTATCCGACTTGACGTATCCCGTACCTTTCCCCATCTGTGTATTTACCAAAAGGTAAGACAGCTTCACAATTTTACTTCATGACTTCTTAAAAATTGTAATTGACTGTACTTTTATACTTTTTGAAGCTTTGCATGGTGAGGTATCATGTATATTCAGTTTGCGGTAACACCATGCGTATATCTACTAGCTATGTAGATTTGTTCTTAGAGAACTAGGTCTTGCTTTTTATTCTACTGCCGCGGAGTAGATTTTGGAAATCGGGAGACTACTTAGTTCTGAAAAGAACTGTCCAGCTTATTAGCTACTACCTGGGCGGAGGGTAGGAAATCGGCCAGGACTACTACTTTAGCTTAATAGGGGATTGGATCAAGGGGACTTCTCGTTATTAACTTCACTGCCGCGGAGTGAGTTCTTAATTGGTCTCAACTTTTCGACTTGCTTGCTCTAGTCATCGTCAGTTCCAAAATCTACTCCACGGCAATAGAATAAAAAGCAAGACCTAGTTCTCTAAGAACAAATCTACATAGCTAGTAGATATACACATGGTGTTACTGCAAACCGAGTATACATTGACTGTACTTTGTTACTGTATGAGGGCTAAATCGTGAAATACGCTTGACGCAAGCAAAGAATTCCCTGCTTCCGTAAGCGCCGGTTCATTGCTTATGGTAAGCAGAGCCATGAAATTGGGCCCCGGTTAACAAACCCTGGCCTCAAATTGTAACATTTTGAATGATAGTATTTTTCATGTCTGTCCAACAGGGAGGCCCCTACTTTGACCGTCTTCATAGTGTACTAGGTGCTTATGCGTGTTACAGACCAGATATTGGTTATGTAAGTAACTTCTTTATCTTCCCGTTTAATACACACAGAATTTGTCTTTCTCTATATGAACCAACAATTTTTTTGGACACGCGATCGGAAGTTGGGTAAACTCGCTGTCATATGCACTCGGAATCCCCAAACTTTAAAATCCCCGGACATTCCATTGTCCATTATGAACACTATATGCACTCTATATGCACTTTAAAGTACTTTGTTTCCCCTGTACAAAGAAGGAGGAATGGTACTGGATTTCATGTTCAAAATCTCCCTTTTTCTATGGGTTAATCTGTAATCCCCGATTCCAGACTTTCATCCTTATAGTGTACAAACGCGAATTGTCATTGTATTTGACATAATGAGAGGTAATTTGTCCGAGATTCAAGCATACCATAGTTGATTATCGGCCATGGCTTTTGCCCAAGGGTTTTGCGATTCACGACGAATGCATCTCGTACTTTCTTGAGAAAAAAAACCTGGTGCATTTGTTGTCATTGTTTTAATTGTTACAACGCTAACCTAAAAAAATATATATATTCCAAAAAATTAATTCCTAGCTCTAAGTGGAATTAGTAAAGAAAATCATTCACTGTAATAGGTCCCAACATTCAAAGTGGACAAGACTCCCCCCGTCTAATACAGAATGTTTATATTCTTTGCAAATCAATGATTGCTATCAGGTACAAGGTATGTCATTCATCGCAGCAGTATTTCTCCTGTACCTGGAGCCTGCCGATGCTTTCTGTTGTTTTGCCAATGTTCTTAACAAGTCATGCCAACTTGCCTTCTTTCGTCTAGATCAGCCTGTGGTAAGTTTGATGGTCTAGAGTTTCTCAAGCCTTCTTGATTATTCTCAGTATCGGAACTAACCAGCACATATTTCCTCTCTGAGATGAAGTCCACACAATAGTTAAACCGTAATAATAAAGGACTAATTTCTGATTATACATCTCCCATCTCCATCTCCATCTAATTGAGTGACAGGGTCTTGACAAGTTGATACTGAATCTCAGCATCACCAATTGATTGATTGATTGATTGGTTGGTTGATTGGTTGATTGATTGATTGATTGATTGATTGATTGATTGATTGATTGATTGATTGATTGATTGATTATTGATTGATTGATTGATTGTTTGTTTGATGAATTGATCTGTTGCTTGATTATTTGACTAATTGGACCATTTGATATGACAGATTGATATATTGATTGACATATCGATCAATATTTTAATTGATTTGTTGCTTGATAAAATATTTGATTGAATGATTGATTTTTAGATTGATTTATTGATTGGTTTTAGATTGTTTGATTGATAAATTGATTAGTTGATTGATACATTGATTCATTGGTCGAATGATTTATTCATTGCTTAATAAAATGATTGATAAAATGATTAACTATAATATTGATTGACTATTAAATTGATTGGTTTGTTAATTGGTTATTTTTGCTAATTAATTTATTTTTAGATTTTTGGATTGAATTATTGATTGATTGATTGATTGATTGATTGACTGGGGGATTGACTGATTGATTGATTTAAATTGATTGGTTTGTTGATTGGTTATTTTTGCTTATTGATTTATTAATTGATTTTTGGATTGAATTATTGATTGATTGATTGATTGATTGATTGATTGACTGGGGGATTGACTGATTGATTGATTGATTCCTCTTCTCTTCCAATCCCTTCACAGATGCAGTCGTATTTTGATACGTATGAGGAATATTTTGAGGATAATCTTCCCGATCTGTACAGTCATTTTAAGAACCAGTGCCTTACCCCAGATCTTTACATCATTGACTGGTATGTCACCCAAGTTAATGACACAACCTGGCAAGCTGGGGTTGAGCAGGGAGTGGGATTTGAACCTGTGACCTCCCAGTCAGTTTCCCTTGTGGTTTATTACTTGATATTTGAAATAAGAAATCCCATCCCCCTGAAGGTGATCCCTGTGGTGTCGCTTCCCAGGTTGTATCATTAACTAGGGTCTGATCCCTGGCTATACAGGAGTTACAGGCCACATGTTGTATGGCTTCTGACTGGCACCCACCGAACAAAGATTTTTACAAAATAGGGAGACCGCCACCATAGGGCTAGATAGCTCAGTTGGTAGAGCGCCGGCACGTTAAACCGGAGGTTTCAGGTTCAAAACCTGCTCTAATAAATTTTCCTTTGTTCAACCCAAAATTATTCTGTAATATTATTGTATTATTTATGTTCTGTATATATGGTCTGTTTTATATATTCTGTAAGTATTCTGTTTAAACGTGATTAAGTAGTTGCTTATGTTTTAAGAAAAAGACTTTTGATGTTTTTAGGCAGGTTATTTTTTGTGCGTGATTTAGTCCTTTACAAATAGATAAACGCAATCATGAAATTGAATTATTATTTGTCATTTTTTTCTCGCTGTGTTCAGGATGTACACCTTGTACACCAAGTCACTTCCCTTGGACGTTGCCTGCCGCTTCCTAGATGTCTTCTTCAGGGATGGAGAGGAGTTCATTTTCAGAACCGCTCTCGGTAAGTTGGGTCCAGGGATGCCAGTCCTCCGGCTTCTGCCGGAATTCCGGCTTTTCAACAAAAAAAATTTCCTAAAGAAATCCAGTGCTCCGCTAGAAAAATATTCCTTTACGAGGCATGCTCAGATAGATAGTCTTGCCTATCAAGTCATTCTTAACGTTTTAAATTTTTTTTAATGAATATTAATATATTCAACCAATAGAGGGTGTATGCTCCCTTTTTATGATCTCTGCCAAGCGCCGGCTAACGCTCAATGGATTTTGCATGTATTGTAGTGCTTAACCCATATACCTCCCATTGTCGGCTTCAGACAATTATTTATTTCCAATGCCATTTGTTGAATCAATGCTACTTACTGCTCATTTCTGCTTAGCAGACAATTGTTAGCAACATCTTCTGCTTAAGCAGCTCTATGAAATTGGGCCCTGAGCACATTCACCATTGATGTAATTGTTTTCTTTCTTTGTTTTGATGCTCAATTTGTGCTGTATTTTAAAAAAGAAATGTTGGTCTTTGTATGATATTTGTATTTTTGTGTGTGTACATATTGCAATAACATATCGTTTTTACCTATTTGCCAGTGGAAATCAAATTTCTACAATTTAAAAAATTTTGACAATAAATGCAAATGTATCGATCGATCTTGTATGTTTTCCTCCTACATCTAAAACTAAAACTTCTTCTAGCATCCTGTTGGTGTGCAGGGCTCGAAATTAACACTGGTCCACAGGCCCGAGGCCAGTGATTTTAGCATCGGGCCAGTAAACTCACAGCCGGACAAGCCCGGTGGTCTTGTGTTTTTCTATTGAATAATAATAGGTTACCTCACGGTGTAATATTTAAGTGAAAAAATGTTGACTAGGAATCTGATAAATATCGTTCAATTCTCTTCAGTATCCAAGTACTACACATAAGACAAAAGTGATTGATATTCTCTTAGTGCTTGTGCAACTCATTTTGATTCTGGTCTTGTAAAATAAATTCTGGTCCAGTAAAAAAATTTGAGCTACAAGCCCTGCGGTCTTGTGGATATTTCTCCCAAATTCGAGCCCTGGTACTGTGACAGGTTTTTAAAGCTTTCGTTGTGTCCCAGAAAATTTTAAATGTAAATATGTATTCTATGTCCGAAAATTCCAAACAAATCAATCAAATCTCCCCTTCACCGTTATCTTACATTTGAGGGTCCCCTGGTTTCATTAGCAGAAAGATTTCAATATTAGAAAAGATAACACCGGTAACCAACTGACATAGAGGTACCCAGTCAATTGATTATGTAGTTATTTTAATTCATTTGGCGCATTCTCAGAGTAACTTCAGTTTTAAAAGCATACTCAGAGGTCACTGAGGTGAAAGGGGGGCAGCGCAGAACTAACCTGCATTGTCAGCGCACAATTGAAATGGATTCCTGGACAACCAGCAACAGCGACGAGACACTGCTTCTTTCCTCCTTTCTTTCCATCAACACTCTTTCTTTCTTTTTTTCCTTCTTTTTTTCCATCAATAATTTTCATCATGTTAATAACTTTTACATCACCCTTGGCTCCACTCCACACCTTGGCGAAACTTGGTAACATCATTCAAAGTTTCGCTGGTATACCCCATTACAACAATGCTTAGATGTTGTCTGCCAAATTCAAACCCTCTGGCCTTGCCGGGGAAGAGATAAGCTCTTGTTAGAACTTGAACTTTGTCTTAAGTGCTTATCAGGACAACACCATTTCCCACTATTTTTTTGCGGTACGCCTTAAAGCCTTATATCCTCATAGCCTTATAGTCATAGCCTCATAGCCTCATAGTCTTATAGCCTCATAGCCTTATAGCTTCATAGCCTTAAAGCCTCATAGCCTCATAGCCTCATAGTCTTATAGCCTCATAGCCTTATAGCTTCATAGCCTTATAGCCTCATAGCCTCATAGTCTTATAGCCTCATAGCCTTATAGCCTCATAGCCTCATAGCCTTATAGCCTCATAGCATCAGCCTTAAATAGCCTCATAGCCTCATAGCCTTATAGCCTCATAGCCTTATAGCCTCATAGCCTCATAGTTTTATAGCCTCATAGCCTTATAGCCTCATAGCCTTATAGCCTCATAGTCTTATGGCCTCACAGCCTTATAGCCTCATAGCCTTATAGCCTCATAGTCTTATGGCCTCACAGCCTTATAGCCTCATAGCCTCATAGTCTTATAGCTTTATAGTTTCTTAGCCTCATAGCTTTATAGCCTCATAGCCTCATAGCCTCATAGCCTCATAGCTTTATAGCATTATAGTCTTCTAGATTTAAGTTCTGTAGTCTAGTATTAATAGCCTTGTTGTTTTGCCTTGTCACATTCGGGGTAGCAAGTAACTTGTTTCCTCGTAATGGACTTGATTCCAACATTCCAGATTAAGTCCTCAATCATTCTTTTTTGTTCCTATCAGGTATACTCCACCTATACGAGGACATCTTACTTTCTCTAGAGTTTATTCAAATTGCACAGTTCCTCACCAAGCTCCCGGACATCGAGTGTGAAGTCCTCTTTAAGAGCATTGAAGTCATCGATATACACCAGAAGAAGTTCAGTCAGGTATTGATGAATCACATGGCCAACAACAGCCACAACCAGTAGCCACTGCTGTCAGCCAAAGTCAAAGAGCCACTGCCAGTGTAAAACGTAAGGCCGCCCTCAGGTCGTCTTTGCAATGACGCAAAACCAGCTGGCATGTGACTTTTCAGGATGATGCTGCGCTTGAGCTAAAATTGTTCGGAACAAATCAGTCACTGATTGTTTACGACCTGAGGACACCTCTGATGATTTTAAGATGATCGGCATGACTTGCCGTCAGAAACAATCGAGTTTAACAATTCCGACTTCTGCACCGTGTTCCCGACAGGCCGGAACCAATCATTAGGTTTTACATTGAGTACCGTATGTATTGATTGCGTTTCGCATCATACCACCCGCGTAAGCTTGTGCTCCATCATGCGCTTGGCCACTAACGCTGAACGCACTTTAACAACCAGTCTTCAATCGTGGGTGACATGAGCATCGTTTTTTTCGGGGTTACTCTTTTTCCACGACATTCACACGTTTTTCTGTAACGGCCGCTTAAGACCAGAAGAGACAGCTGTGGCTCGGGCTAGGGCTAGATCCCTGTGTCTGTAATTGTTGCTTCACATAGGAGCCTTTAGTCAAAATGGCAGCCACGCTAGCTCGCATCAGCAGCCACAGCCAAGATCCAAAGTAAAAAGGCCAAACGATTTTCCTGTGGCTGTCAAATTTCAAGTAACAACCCACAAGGGAAACTGACTGGGTAAACTTGATTCAATTTGTGGGCGAACAAAGACAAACTGGCTAGAACAGGTTCTGAACCTGCGACCGCTCTAGTATGTACCAACTGAGCTGTCGAGCCCTAATGTTGGCAATCTCTCTATTTTGTCAACATCTTTGTTTGCCGTATATATATTTTTCTCTGGTGTAAGTATGCTTTTTTACATGCTTTGTGTGTGTGAGTGTGTTAGCAAAGAATGTATCGGAATAGCACAAGGTATTTGTAAGAATTTAAATGAGAATGTCACAAGTGGATGTTTGGGTTCGCAGGGCAAAGGTTAAATGTCAGTATTTGTCGACAAAGATTTTATACAAAGAGGCTTTGCTACATCAACGAAATTACTGTACAGACAATTTATTGGTTGTATTATTCCGAGGCCAATTTCAAGGAGGTTCTGTCAGAATTATGATTTTTTTTAATGCAAATTTGTTTCTCCCCACGCATCTACCCAGAAATTGTATCCTTTTGATTGTTCAAATGGAAAATCAAATTTAGATTTTCAATGATGTCCTTCGACATGTCCTTTCAAAACGTTGATAATTCTAAATGGACCCCTGGCAGTCAAACGTACTCAGCAGTGTATGTTTTACTACGTAGGTACAGGTGTTGGGCACCAGTTAAAATGTCTTAGAACTGTACCAGCTTGTGATTGGTTCCCAGCTCATTTTTGCCATTCCGTTTAAACGCGTTCATGAAAGTGGAATGCAGGGCTGAAAAAGTAGTCTGGTCTCTTTTTAGTATGGTGAGAATCAGTATCCATTATTGTAGTTGGCACACAGGGAACTGGATGAAGTTGATAACAGCATGATTGAGATTTGAGGCATTGTATAGTGGCGTATCGATATACATTTCGTCTGCGTTAACACCATGTGATCTGAAGACAAGAAGGTTAAAGAGGGTGTCCAAGATCAAATTCAGTTTTGAGATCCACTCATTTGCCAATAGATATAGTTCATATGAGAACGGCAAAGAAATTAAAAGTCGCTAACTTCAGGTTAAAACGGTAAAAAAATGCCACTGTGTTTGATTCTCTTTAAGATCAATTTTTTGTCAAAATAAAAAAAAAACACTTGAGGGCGTCACATTTCAAATATACGGTCTGTACATTTTGTACGGAGAATTTTCAGTTCCTTCCTGAATTCTGATGGTATTCAACCGAAACGGCAATGAATTTGAGCTTTATATGGCTTGCGCGGAAAATTCCTCTTTGGAATGTGTAGACCTATTTGTTTTTCCAATGACATGTTCCAAATTTTGTTCTGAGAGATTATAAAATGGAAATGATACTTTTAAAGTGAGGTCAAAGACTCCTAATTTTGGTCCCACGTTCATGAGGACTCTACCTATTGGAAAATGAGTGCATCGCAAAACTGACTGGACCTTGGAGCCCATCTTTAATCAAATGATTTAAACAGCAAGTATGAAATACTTTTAATAAAGCAGTTTAATGTTTAGTTTATTTTATAAAATCTATATGAAATGGTAAATATGTAAACGGTAAAGTATTAAAATTAAAACAATATCACAGATAGTGGTTGTAGGCCAAAATTTGATATAGAGGAATGTACCTCATATGCTCAAAATGAATATTATATTATATGAAATTATATTTTATCAATGCAATTATTTATACTGATATTTGCACATGAAAACAAAGTAATAGACTTGAGTCAGTCAGTTAAAATCTTTGTTTTGTCCCCTACAATGGGTGTGGCCTTTTCGCCATGCATTTGGACTTTTAAGTGAAAGGCGCCTGACTGAGCCAAGTCTATTGTGATTTATGATATTATTGAAAATGCTGACAACAGGAAGGCAGAATTGTAATTTTGATAATATTATATGCATTGATTTTTTCCAGCCATGCTATGTTTCCACAAAATGATATAGCTCTAGAAATATGTGACTCCCCCATGCTAAAATCCGACACTTTTTGGAAATAGTGAAATGTCACTTAAAACATCAGCCTTGGTAGTGTGATGTGACGCCTTAAACATTCTATATGTTGAGAAATACTTACCCTAAAGGTAGGGTCATAGATCGGTTTTTACCAACGTAATGCATATTTACAGGAAAAGTTATAAAGAAAGATGCAATAAAAGTCACCTATGAAAGTTTCAGCTGAATACAGTGTCTACTTGCGGAGAAAACTGCAGTGTTTCCACAAAAACCTTGGACTCGTCAATGTTTAGTGAGGCGAGATCGGGTACCAGCCACATCTCTTGCTGCAGCACTCGCGAATGGACACCAACCCTTAAAAAATCTGAGAAACGATTCATGCATGAATCATTGTTTAAAGTCGGATCCTTTCTGAAAATAGTTTATACTATCAACAGCTGAGGTGTTTCTCACAAAGTAAGTTTTTATGGTCATTATTTTTTTTGAGTATTTACCAATCTATGACCCTACTTTTAAAGGCCCTAATTAGGGTAATAATAAAAAATTCATTAAAAAAAAAACATCAACACCTGGTGCAGCCATTTTTATTCACCAAACCGAGGCTGTAAGGGGGCCATTTAGGGTAATCAAAAGTTTAAAATTTCGATCTTTTTTCCAATTTGTTTTGACCCATCCTTCCACTCCAAATTGCGGTTTGTAAATATCGACATACACGGAAGAACAGAGTAATGCCTCAAATGATCTGGAAGAGATCGCTGGGTATTTTTTCTCAACATTTTTTCTTTCTTTTTTTCTTGCATATATTTCAATTGTAAACTGAATTTTTTATTTTCAGTTATTTCTTTTGGCCCACCCATCCACAATTTTGTAAAAAAGATAACAATTGTTTAAACATGGATTATTCTGAATGTCCCCCTAAGAACAAATAGTCTGGCTCCATTTAAGCATTATTCACAGTGTTTATGATTTACTTCGCACACAGGGAACCAGACAATAGTTGCAGAGTGAGGAAGAGTTTCTTAATCTCTACCTGTTTTTAAGTGTTAACGAAAACCAAAATAAATAAAAAGCTAATCTTGATGCATTTTTCAGAGAAGAACTTATAAATTGTAAAAAAGGTGATATTGAATATAAAAAAGGAAGTCTTATAAATAAAAAAAACACCATTTATTTGATGAGAAAGGTGGTAGGGCAGGGGGAGTATAGACTGTGCAAGTCTTGCGCACACTTAGAACGAGAAAACAACTTGAACGGAGACTAGGTTTTTCTATGAAATCAAATATTCTTTCTAATGCTGTGAGTACGAAATTCTTGATAATACAAAATACCCATAGCAATTAGTTATAAATACAATTGCAATTTGTTAAAATGAAATTTGAAACAAATTAAAACTTGGGATGAGGATGCTAATTTTTTTAGGAACCTCATTTGCCAATCACGCCTAAATTTGTGCGACCACTACATAGGTTTACGGATTACATGAACGCAGTTAGCCAAGGATCTTAATTGTTAACAAGTAAACAGAAACAGAGGTCAAGTCCTATTCTCGGGTTTTCTTTGTTGATCCAGTAAATTTATTTTTCTTTCATACATTTCATGGCTAATTTGGACTTTTCCCAACAATATGATAAAATGTTCATAGCCATAAACTATGTTTGAAGACTCGGAATCTTGAACATGTAAAACTCAAAATGACTGGGATCAACTTGGTCTTGGAAGTGCGATCATGCGCAAGACTTGCACAGTCCAGTGAAAAAGTCCAGATAAATCTTTAAAAACGGGATACTTTGATATTACGAGTAAACAAATTGAATGCTCCTAAAAATCAACTGTGATTTGGGAACAATTTTTCAAAGGGAACAATTTTCAATAGCAGTGCTTGTGCCTGGTTTCCCCCTTACTTATACCAATTTAATAACTAATAGACCTTTTTTTTGCAACAACACAAGTTTTACCGACCTTAGTTGGCAAAAGTACGAGAAACCTTCAGTTAATAAAAACCAAGTTTATTATTTGACCAATAATGCTATCAAATTAATAGACAACCCATATTACTGATAAATCACATTTATTATCCCAAACAAAAGGTAACGTTATATACTTTATACAAACAAGTTTTAATGTTCTGTTGAAAAGTTGTTATTTTTTTTTTTTTTGCCATGCCAGTTTATACATGTTTAGCTACTCAAGGCTCTCCATACATAGTGGTGGTCAATTTTTGTAAACAAAAGAAAAGGTCTTCAGCCCCTTTTCTGTACCACAGCTTATTATTTGTTACATTGTATTCCTTCACGAGAACCCAGAAAATTCAAATGGATCCAGCTTTGTTCAGATGAGAGAATTAGATGTGGTAATTTGTGCACGTGTAAATAGAAACAATTATTTTGTGATACTGTAATATCAGCCTGCATGACGAATGCTGAGATTGATTCCCATTCCGACAAAGGCTTTTCATACATCACAAATTTCTGTGAATCGAGGGGCATGGAGAGAGGGAGCGCGGCAATGACGCATGCAAGAAGGTGGGGGGGGGGGGGGGAGTCAGGGGCTAGACCAGTCTCCCCAAGGTTCTCTTTTTTTAAACGATTTTAGCAAATGTATCAATCATTATGTTACATGTTTTAAAGAGGGCCTTCGGTGCTAAATTCAGTTTTCTGATGCTCTCATTTTCAATAGACAAAATCCTCAAGTCTCTAACCTCCCGTTAAAACGGTGTAAGATGTCATTTTATCTGATACTTTCATAGCAAAATTTGAAATATGACGTCATCAGACCTCAAAAACAAATGGGTCAGGACAATATAATTTTTTGCATCAGTCCAAAGGTCAAGTTTAATGCTGTTTTAAATGAATATCGCCAAATTCAGGAATGAACTAAAAATTCTCAATGAATGTACAGACTAAATGTTTGAAATGTGACATCAAACTTTTTTGCATTTTGACAAAAACTGCACTTGAATGGTATCGAACACAGCGGCATTTTACACCGTTTTTGCGGAGTTTAGAGACTTGCAAGTCTCCCCCCCCCCCATTTTCATCATGACTTTAACTATTGGAAAATGAGTGGATGACAAAAATGAAATTGACCTTGGAGCTCCTCTTTAAATTTTTCACAATTGTTTACATCCATATTCAGTGACTGTTGCCAAGTAGCGATGAGGTACGAACCCAGATCCTTCCCACATCCTTCCTCCTCATCTTGGAAATCCTACACTGTATTTCCTGCATTCCCACTAACAACGAAGGAAAAAACCACAACACCATGAGTTGTCATTCTTTGTGAATTCGTCTTCATGTTATTCCTTTGGCACCATAAGTGTCAGTTTAGGGCGCTGTGTTGGCCCAAAACAATAGCGGCCACAGGAAGCAGAGCGGCCATTTCATGCATTAGGGTGACTGGATGGTCAGATGTGGTAAAATTTGATGCTTTGCGTGGTGTTGAGAATGAGAAATAAACTAGTTACAGGTATTATACAGGATTGGTAGAACTGACAAAATAGTCAAAGACAGTGTTCATATTTTGCACGATTCATGCAAAATATCAACATTGATCACCCATACACATGAAATAACAAACTTGTGAAAATTTGGGCTTAATCCGTTGTGTGAGGCAGGAGAAAAATGGTAAAAATTTCATGCAAAATTTTCAGGATGTAAACACATTGTCAACACATTAATTTGGGTTGCAACAACTGAAATCAGCTGCTGCATTTTTTTAAAAAGGCTTTCAGGTTTTCCTGAATATGACTTCATTTCAGAGGAAAAAGGGTTCTAGTACGAATTTCATAATCAGTAGGCTTTCAGACTAAAATTAAACAGTGGTGTTTTTTATCCTATCCAATCCTGTATGATATATTTAGAGGATGCAACGATGTAGTAATCTTGTTGGTTGGATGAGCTCTGTTCAACTTCAGGAGAGTGTGAAGACAAACAGGGCACACTGGTCACCCCTCGAGTTTGTCTCAGAACCACCGTTTCTTTCAAGAACTCTTCCCTAGTTTTATAACTGTCAGATGTGATCAAAGTTCTAAAGCAGGCCATGAGTACAGTATCTGAGTACGAAGGCCATGAGTACAATTTCTGAGTATCTGTTTTCAGCATATTAAAAAAAAAAAAAGGTGGTCTTCAGATCCCAAATGTCAAAGAGAATTTGGTGAGCCAAATCGAGGTTCTCTTTGCAGTGAAGACCTTTTATATTTTTGCTAACACATAATCGATGTGAATTTTAGTTCTGGTCACTTTTGTGTGACCGTTTGGTCTGTATTTGTATCAGTGCATTATGGATGAAACAGTAATTCTTTTGTATGTTTCTCATTTATATAATTATATGAAAACGAAAAAAAGAAAAGAAAAAAAAAAACACCCAGAAATTATACTTGTATATATTATACAGAAAGATTAAAATCAACAGTGTCATTATCATAATGTTTGTACACAATCTGTGGATGTTTTTTTTGTGTAAATGTGTAATATTTGGGTGATAATTATTCCTTAATCCGACAAGTTCAGGGTAAGAGTTGGGATTAGGGAAGGAATATAAGAATGTACGTGTGAATAGAGTTAGGGCCCAACCTTACCCCTTGCCCAAACTCTACCCTTACAACCCTACCCCTACCCTAGCCCTATTCCTTCATCCTTACCCAAAGCCCAAACTCTACCCTTACAACCCTACCCCTACCCTAACCCTATTCCTTCATCCTTACCCAAAGCCCATAATTCTTAGCCCAACCTTACCCCTTGCCCAAACTCTACCCTTACAACCCTACCCCGGATATACCCTAGCCCTATTCCTTCATCCTTACCCAAAGCCCATAATTCTTGGCCCAACCGTATCCCTTGCCCAAACTCTACCCTTACAACCCTACCCCTACCCCAGCCATATCCCTTTATCCTTACCCAAGCCAATCTTGGCCCAACCCTATCCCTTGCCCAAACTCTACCCTTACCTTACTCTACCCTTACCTTACCCTACCCCTTCCTGAGCCCTTACCCCTACCCTAACCCTATCCCTTCATCCTTATACCCAAAGCCAATACTTTTTGCCCCAATCCTTTTCTTTACCCAAACTCATACCCTTACCTAACCCTGCCGCTTCCCAAGCCCTTACCCCTACCCTAGCCCCCTCTTTTTATCCCTACCCAAGCATATGCTTCTTGGCCCAACCCTATCTCTTGCCCAAACTCTACCCTTGCCCTACCCCTTCCTGAGCCATTACCCCTACCCTAACCCTATCCCTTCATCCTTATACCCAAAGCCAATACTTTTTGCCCCAATCCTTTTCTTTACCCAAACTCATACCCTTACCTAACCCTGCCGCTTCCCAAGCCCTTACCCCTACCCTAGCCCCCTCTTTTTATCCCTACCCAAGCATATGCTTCTTGGCCCAACCCTATCTCTTGCCCAAACTCTACCCTTGCCCTACCCCTACCCTTGCCCTACCCCTTCCTGAGCCATTACCCTTACCCTAACCCTATCCCTTCATCCTTACCCAAAGCCGATACTTCTTGCCCAAACCCTTTTCTTTGCCCAAACTCTACCCTTACCTTGCCCCCCACCCTAACTCTAACCCTTACACAACTGCACAATGAAACCACTATTTGATTTCAGATTTGCTCATCAGGTGTTCACAGCCTTTAAATAAAAAGACCATACAAAGGTAAATTCTTTTTATAAGAATTTTAATGGAAGACTAGGAGTAGATTAACATTTGTTTATTGTTAAAGAGGAATATCGGAGTTAGGCTGCCTAAGTTTTACAGTTAACTATTAATACCCCCAAAAACAATAATACAGTTTTCCCTACAAATTTCTGCATTTTCTTGACCATTTGAGGCATGAATGCAAATTGGTGCATTCAAAACATACAATATAGCATTCTTAAATTAAGTTTTTGGCACCTTTTTATGTTTAAAGCAAATGTCTGGGAATATGAGACAGACGACCTGATTTTTTTGACTTAAATGTTTTTAAGGCTTCAAAATCTATTATAAACTCACTCTTTTTATGAAACCCTGTTTTTCTGAACATATTTATGTATACTGTACAGTAACATAACATGTTTTAAAAATTGTAAATTCAAAATGCAATTCGGTCGTTGGACTGCACATTTAAAAATGTTTTTACACAAACCATTAACCATAAACCATAAAGGTAAACCTACCTCAACATACAGTCCTTTAGTGAGTATGGGTTTGAAGACAAATTTTCTAGAAATCTAACACTAACACTATTGCTTAGAGTATGATGATGTCTTTCTTTAATCAGTGTGACTAATTGGATATTTAAGATTTTACTTATTACTAATTTAGATTCAGTACACGATTAGTTATAGCAATTGCACTACAGAAATAACAGCTTTCATAAGAATGAAACTATTGCATAATGGTTTATCATTTCTGACAATTTCTACAAATGAACAATTTCACAGCAGTTTGACACCGACATTTTACCAATTTTTACATTAAAATGATTCCAATAAGCACAAACAAAGCACTAACATGTAAATAATTATTATAATTGCATCGCTGGATCTTTTGTCAAAAGACCAAAGAAAGGACATTTTGACATCTTTCATTTTTAAACCACACAAAATACTTTTTCTTTTGCCACACACACAATGCACATAATGGAGGGAATAAAAGAGTGGGACGAGGTCATCAACGGTCGTTTAAAACCGGCGGGGTCGTGGCAGTGAGATTAAGGACTGAGCTGAAGGCGAGGTCCTTTATCGCATGGCTATGACCCATTCAGTATCTCAGATGAAATTTTATAATTTCCTCGGTAAGGACTAGTGTTCAGGGATGTGATAGGCCGTGGAAAAAAAAAAACCTGAACTGTGAGCGCAAAGCACAAAAGCTTGTGAGCGCGAAGCCTACTTATACAATTATCTTTGGTTTTAAAAGCCCTTCTCTGCAATCTGGGGCATTCTATTTGGTTTTATCTTCATATTTTTATGAATTTGATCTTAATACAAAAATATTTAAAAACTAGGAAGGGGGGGGGGGGAAACCGTAATTTTCTGGAAATGGAGAAATCCCATACCTGCAGTGTTGCAGGTCTGAGACCCAATTGGTTGAGGCCTCAACTGTTTCCACATCTCGATTTTGAAGATTCGATCTCTCAAAGCGAAGGTCTTGGGGTCTCATATGGGAATCTTTCAAGACCTTGAAAATTTTATAATCCAGGCATGCGATCGATCAGGATTTCCTGATTTCAGGTTTTTTTTAATCACCTTCAGTTTTTTCTTCGCCAGCGGCAAAGATGGAAGACTCAGTTCTTGCTGTAATTATGATTAAACCTCCAAACTTCTATTTGACATGTTTGAAATGATGTAGAGAGTCTGTAAAATCGGTAACATCCTGTAAATCCAGTGGGATTCATCTCCCAGACCATATAGAACTGTTATCAAATTTTCTTGGTTTTACAATTTCATACAATTTCATCCCTGCATAATTGTCCAAAAACATATATAAAACTAGACATATTGCATTTGAGCACAAAAGCCGAGCTGTTTCGCCATAACTTTTTCAAAAAATCATAAAAAATCATGTGATGACGTCATCATGACGTCATTTCAGAATTTACAAGAACTTGCCAATATCCAACAACCTACCAAGTTTCAACATGATCACACTAACACTTAGGGAGATTATACAACATTAAAAAAAGCACCTTTAATGCCGCGTCACGTGACCCCCGATGACGTCATCGATCTGAAATTTCACACATATGATGGCTGCCTGACGATCAACATGTGTGTAAATTTTGAAGTGATTACACAAAACTTCACCACACACATCTTCAAAAAGTCCATTTTGATCAGTTTTCAACCTGCCGCTAGAGGGCGCTCTTGTGTATTGTGACGTCATCGGTAATTTTTTTTAATTACCCACCCTTGCCAGACAATAACATCGTTGAAAGCAACTTCATAACTATTTACACTTTTGAATAACGAGGCACTTCCTGTTTCGACCGGAAGTAGAGGTCATGTGAGGTCACGCACACTGAATAAAATGAAGACCTAATATATCCCTATACAATCCCGCAAACAGAAACCTACGGTCTCTTGTGGCTGATTTGTTACGGATTTTCAAATATTTAAAATAGAAACCTTTAAGATGACGTCACGTGACAGGTGATGACGTCATCATGACATCATTAGTTTTAAAATCATTATTGCACCAATGCCTTTCATCACTGAAAGTTTCATTGCAATTGCTCTTTAGGAACTATGGAAAAGGCCGCTTAGAACGAACGTGCGTTATGTCAATAGCCTTTTTTACTGAAACAGACAAATAAAAAAAAAAACTAGACATATTGCATTTGTGCACAAATGCCGAGCTGTTTCGCCATAACTTTTTCAAATTACTCAATTGAATATGAAAGTTGTTTGTATTCGAAGCATTAATGATGTATCAAGCCTGTTTTAAAAAGAATTTGGATTGTACCACGTTTTGTTAGCAATTTATGACTTAAAGGGGCAAAAAACGAAAAAAATCATTAAAAATCATGTGATGACGTCATCATGAAGTCATTTAAGAATTTACAAGAACTTGCCAATATCTAACGACCTACCAAGTTTCAACATGATCGCACTTATACTTCGGGAGATATACGACTTCAAAAAAGGCACCTTTAATGCCGCGTCACGTGACCCCCGATGACGTCATCAATCTGAAACTTCACACACATATGATGGCTGCCTGACGGTCAACATGTGTGTAAATTTTGAAGTGATTACACAAAACTTCACCACACACATCTTCAAAAAGTCCATTTTGATCAGTTTTCAACCTGCCGCTAGAGGGCGCTCTTGTGTATTGTGACGTCATCGGTAATTTTTTTTAATTACCCACCCTTGCCAGACAATAACATCGTTGAAAGCAACTTCATAAAAATTTCCACTTTTGAATTACAAGGCACTTCCTGTTTCGACCGGAAGTAGAGGTCATGTAAGGTCACGCACACTGAATAAAATGAAGACCTAGTTTATACCTACCCAATCCCGCAAACAGAAACCTACGGTCTTTTGTGGTTGATTTGATATAGATTTTCAAATATTGAAAAAAAGGAAACTTTAAGATGACGTCACGTGACAGGTGATGACGTCATCATGACATCACTGTTTTAGGATCATTATTACACCAATACCTTTCATCACTGAAAGTTTCATTGCAATCGCTCATTGGGAACATTGCAAAATAACGCATACAATAGTTTTTGGCTGAAACATACAAATAAAAAAAATAATAATAAAAAAAACTTTAACAAAAACAAGAGCTGTTTCGCCGCGCTTTGCTGCGAAACAGCTAAAAAAAAAACTTTAACGAAAACAAGAGCTGTTTCGCTGCGCTTTGCTGCGAAACAGTTCAAAAAACAACCCAAAAACAAGGACCCAAAAGGATTACAGATCATCAAAAGCTTAATTTTCAAGCACGCCCTGTGGTGTTTGTTTTTGTTTTTGAGAAGGCATCACAATGCAGTTGCACCTTTGGCCCATAACACATAATCTGACACCCATAGTGAAGGATGAGCAAAACCATCCTACGGGGAAAAAAACAGTTGTTCTACATTAAAAATCCATTGAAAATAAAGAAAGATGGCGTAAAAAAAAAAAAATCATTTTATTAATTACAGTGCGTTTTTTCCCCCCGAGGTCTTGGCCTCGGTCTTGGGCACTGAGGTCTTTCCCCTTTGTCTCACTCTTGGTCTTGGAAGGAGGGTCTCAGTCCTGTACTTTGTGGTCTTGACTACAACACTGCCAAAGACTTCCTTAAAACCTACAGGTAGGGTTATCGTTTTGGGTTTTTGTCAACGTAATGCTATTTAATAGGCAAACAAGTTTAAGAAACATACAATAAAAGCCACCAGTTAAAGTGCCAGTTTTGACTAAAGAGAAAAAACTGTCGCGGTATTTTCATAAACAATTTTGAATCCATCCTGTTATTAAGGGGAGAACAACATCTCTTGCATTCACACACAGACACCACAGAAATTGTAATCCCCCAAAAATCGCTTTCAGGCAATCTTTGGAGATATATTTTGTTTCTATACTTAATTGATTTCTAATCAACGGGGGGCACTTAAGACGAAATTATTTCCGCAGGATGCTTACTACCATTACCACCTTTTATGAGACAAGTAGGCTTTCGGATAACAAAATTACACATTTTGTTTTGGGGGTCATTACCAAAGATATAACCCTACCTTTAAGTTAAACCAAGACTTACTAATATGTCTTGATTACATAACACTGATATTACACTGACATAACCTAAAGTAACGCTGATGACACACTGCTGTTACACTGCCAAGTACACACACACGCAGGTCATCTTACATCCATGTTACACCCATGATACACCCATCGCAGCACCAAGGGTACCTGTGGATAGACAGATAAATATTTATAATGATTAACCAAAATGCAACAGAAATAAGGTGCAGAATTGGCTTTCTATTCTAATGCAAACATTGTTAATGGCCTGATGTTTTGTAACCCCAGCAGAGTCTGCCTCAAACACTATTTAAGACAACACAATACACACACTTACTTCTCAAGGCTTGAAGGGTATCCACGATCTCTGAAAAGAGAGAGAGAGAGTAAAACAAGCGTTCAATGAAACAATAACATATACAAATTTACTTGTTTATAGTCAAAATTATTATAACATCCGGTAATGGACTAAATCACTGACAAAACCTGTAAACAAGGGTGCTTGCTTTGTGAACCAGAAACACTGGGGTTAACCTCTACTCTTCCATGATAAGTGCTCTGGGTTCTTTGACGTGCAATACCAATCCTAGTACACAGGACCAACGGTTTAAAGTCCCATCCGAAGGACATAGCAATTATGGTAAAGTATCTTGCTCAAGGAAACAAGTGCCACGACCGGGACTCAAACCCACACTCTCCTGATCAGAAGCACCCGAGCTTGAGTCCGGTGCTCTTAACCGCTACACCAGGACATGCCACATTATCCCCAGCCCACTCAACCACATTCTCCTACCCCTCCCCCCCCCCCTCCCATCCCTCATACAACTTGTTCTCATATCAGATCCCCACCATTGTAAACTGTTGGGTGCCTGGCAAAAAGGAAGCAAGTCTCTCTGATCTGTCAGAAAGGCATTGCACATTTTGTCACAGTAGAAATCAATAAAACAGCCTCTTCGAAAAATATAGGGCATAACTGTTGCTAGAATTCCTGTGCAGACATGTTTTTCCCATTCCGATGCAGAATTTAAATTTCAAACCGTGACTATCAAATGGCCGAGAAGCGCTGAGATTTTCACACTTGTTTTCTCTCTCTTGAAGAACGAATTCTGCACATAAATTGCAAACAATCTTTTGCCGTTTCTGCCTGACGCACAACAAATTTGTACTTGCCACTTGATGTCGGTCGGGCCAGAGGTTGAAGGTTCCGGCATTTATCAATCAGTCTTTTAAACTCCTCATTTGTGACGGTCGGGGGGAAGGGCAATTTTTCCTTCTTGTCCAAAACAAAGTTTTTAATTTCCTGTAAATTTTTCCCTGGGGAAATGGGAACAAAATGTTTTTTAAAATTTTACATTAAACTGATTGTCTTAGAAGTTGTAAAATGCAAATAATGTTTTTGACGATGGTTCTTTATTGAAAAATAGTATTTGCTGTTCCAAACTGCTTACCAACTAAAAGGACCTATGATATAAATGAAGAAAAAAAGAGTGAGTGCCCTGACATTTCGACCCTAGTAGAGTCTTTCTCGAAGGCTAAAATGCCTGTCAGTCTTTGAGAGAGACTCTGCTAGGGTCGAAACATAAGGCCACTAACTATTTTGTTGTTTTAATGAAATAGTAACAAAGACTCCGATTTCATTGCTGATCCGTATTTAGTAATATTTCTAATAATAATAGTGTTCATTTATAAAGAGCCATGTGTCTCATTAACTCTTTCAGTGCCAAGGTCGTACATGTACGATCTATTTGATGTACTTCAAAAGCGCCATTATCGTACATGTACAATCTTTTTTTATGTACCCAAAAAGGTGCCATCAATCAGAAATGTGATACCCGCAGTATACATGTTATCATGAGAGGGCATTATCACTCAGGAAGTACTATTGACTTTGGGATGTACCAAGGCAACACAAATCAGCAAGAGACATGTTCCTTTGTGAGAAAGATTTATTTATTTAAAAAAGTTTATACAGAATTTTGAAAAACCTTAAAAAGCTGGGCACTTTAGGTTCAAAACGGCAAAACAACAAAAAAGTGGGCACTGAAAGAGTTAATGACACTCCTTGCGCTGAAATATCAAATTTGGTGGAGCTTGTTAGAAATGATTTTATGAGCCAAGTAACCATAATACAACTCCTTGAAATGTATACAAGGTGAGGTGGGGCATTTTGCTGCAAGACCAGGCCAGAAACACCAGGGCAAACCCCTTCTCAGTGTACTGGGTTCTTTTTCTGTGCAGTACACAATACACAGGGCCAACGGCTTTACGCCCCATCTCAAGGATGAAGCAATAATGATTATTAATGGCTTGCTTAAGGACACAAGTGTCAAAACTGGAACTCTAACCCACGCTCTGCTGATCAGAAACACCAGAGGTTGAGTCCAGTGCGCCTGACCCATGCGCCTTGAGCAAGACACAATTGCTTCTCTTCATCCAGGAGTAAATGGGTACCTGTGAGGGCAGAGATGGTTCTTGTGATTGATATAGCTTGATGTGCTACTTACTTGGCAGAACAGGCTGTATACTCCCAAGGGAGCTGAGATGGCTTAAAGAATGAAATGCCAGAGTGACCGTGGCCCAATTTCATAGAGCTGCTTAATGGCCGATTTTATGCTTACTGTGCAAGTTTCCATTTCATAGCACTGCTAACCGTAAGCACACGAAAAGGCATGCTAACCTTCCATTGCTTACTGTGTAAAAATGAATGACGTAATAATGCAAATCCACGGTAAACGCGCAAGATGGCTGCCTAATTTTCTTGTTAACCTCTGAAATCTGCTTTACACTTAAGCAAATTCTGCTATAGTTAGCACCAAAAATTTGCTTACCGCTAACAAGCAGCTCTATGAAATTGGGCACAGGGGTAATATAGTTTGAGCACCATGAGCGTAACTGCAAGATGGGATTTGCGCACTTTACAAAAAGCCACTACTATTATAGTATCATTAAAAGAAGAACATTTGAAAACTTATTGATCGGATTTAAAGAAAACAATTATCCACAGATGTCCCTGAAGAACTACTTGACATTAAAGAAGATCATAATTTACCTTCGTATGGTTTCAGTCCAGTGGCAATTTCCCACATTATGATGCCATAACTGTAAAAAGATTCAAATAAAATGGATTACATGGAATATGAACCCCAGATCAACTGCCGTCGGCCCAGTATATGAATGTGAACATAATCTCTTACCACCCACTATGGCGACCGTGCATTTTCTCACATTACACCAGTCTTATGGAACAAGCTACCCAACGACAACAGAAACAATCACTCTCTCAACATATTTCAAACTCATATCAGGAAACTTCTGTTTACTGCAAGTTATTAACATTCCTGTTTTGGTGCAATTTTTTCTGTAGAGAGCTTGATACTCTTGTTGTATCTTTTCCGTAGCGACTTGAGTAATTTTTTATTAGAAAGTGGGCTTTATAAGTTTATATTATTAGCTGTTTCGCAGCAAAGCGCAGCGAAACAGCTCTTGTTTTCGTTAAAGTTTTTATTAGCTGTTTCGCAGCATAGCGCAGCGAAACAGCTCTTGTTTTCGTTAAAGTTTTTTTTATTTTTTTTCCTTTTTTTATTTGTCTGTTTCAGTAAAAAAGGCTATTGACATAACGCACGTTCGTTCTAAGCGGCCTTTTGCATAGTTCCTAAAGAGCAATTGCAATGAAACTTTCAGTGATGAAAGGCATTGGTGCAATAATGATTTTAAAACTAATGATGTCATGATGACGTCATCACCTGTCACGTGACGTCATCTTAAAGGTTTCTATTTTATATATTTGAAAATCCGTAACAAATCAGCCACAAGAGACCGTAGGTTTCTGTTTGCGGGATTGTATAGGGATATATTAGGTCTTCATTTTATTCAGTGTGCGTGACCTCACATGACCTCTTCTTCCGGTCGAAACAGGAAGTGCCTCGTTATTCAAAAGTGTAAATAGTTATGAAGTTGCTTTCAACGATGTTATTGTCTGGCAAGGGTGGGTAATTAAAAAAAATTACCGATGACGTCACAATACACAAGAGCGCCCTCTAGCGGCAGGTTGAAAACTGATCAAAATGGACTTTTTGAAGATGTGTGTGGTGAAGTTTTGTGTAATCACTTCAAAATTTACACACATGTTGATCGTCAGGCAGCCATCATATGTGTGAAATTTCAGATCGATGACGTCATCGGGGGTCACGTGACGCGGCATTAAAGGTGCCTTTTTTAATGTTGTATATATCTCCCTAAGTGTTAGTGCGATCATGTTGAAACTTGGTAGGTTGTTGGATATTGACAAGTTCTTGTAAATTCTGAAATGACGTCATGATGACGTCATCACATGATTTTTTATGATTTTTTGAAAAAGTTATGGCGAAACAGCTCGGCATTTGTGCACAAATGCAATATGTCTAGTTATCATTATTATTATCCCAGACAAAAACATCAACCGGTTTTTGGTGTTTTCACAAAGAAGTGAGCTCTGAGTTCAATGAAATCTCCACAGGCTGACTGAATGGTGTCTTTGCAGTGTTGTAATAATTAATTATAATAATTAATATGTATTTGTGGTAATGAAACCAAGGATGCCTCATAAGTGAACTTAATCACTGTAGCTCGCAAGCCTGAGGAAACCAGTGGACAAGGGCGCTTGCTAATTGCTATTATGTTAACCTAAAACACAAACCTCTACTCTTACAAAATAAGTGTTCTGGGTTCTTTTACATGCACTACCAATCCTAGTACACGGGACCTACAGCTTAATGTCCCATCCGAAGGACAAAGCAATTATGGTAAAGTTTCTTGCTCAAGGACACAAGTGCCAAGACCGGGACTCAAACCCACACTCTGCTGATCAGAAACGACAGAGCTTGAATCTGGTGCTCTTAACCGCTCAGCCACGGCACTAGGTACTGGTACTTAAGTACTAATCGAGCCTGTACTTGTACTCAGCTAGCAAAATAGTCATACCCAAAGTCCATTTTGCGGAATTTTTTTATAAAGTACTTGTACTCATAGATCCAAAGTATGTGGTACTCTGAGATCCATTTACTTGGTACTACGCTGTTGGACTCGGTTTTCAGATATCAGAATACTCGGTATGAGGTCACTTGTACTTGTACTCAATGACCCAAGCGCTGGTGCTAGAGTACTACTTGGCCACCTGAGTACTTACACTCGCCTGAAAAGTACTTGCAACAGCACTGTGCATTTGTTGAAAACTAGACCTTGTTTTTTTTTTATCGAGAAACAATAATTAATACACTTCAGTGGCACATCCAGGGAGGTGGTATGACATATTTTCCCTTTACAATATACTTAAAATGCTCTTAATCTGAGTGAAATTTGAGATTACCAACTACTTTTTGGGGGTAAAATCTTGTACCTGTACACCTCCATGGACTCATCTGGGGTAAGGTTAATATTCTCCATGTGCTCAGGGCAAATGTAGTGTATGCTTGAGGTGGAACCTGCCAGCTTTTTCGATTGTTTCCGGATGGATGTGCGAGTTTTGGCTAACCCCACATCTGAAATCTGTAAATTGGGATGAAAAAAACAAAAAACAAAACAGATATGGGTAAGAGCTGGGGGTAATGTCAGGACGAGGGTGCCTCCATTACACCCTGTAGAGCTGGCAAGTGGAATACAAATGGATTCTCTGAATACTGGACCATTATACTCACACTCCAATAACACCAAATACACATATATATTGTGAACTAGGTGTACCTCTTTATAAATGAAGCGACTGTGACAAGGGGAAAGATAAAGATCAAGCCCCAAAACATAACAATGTTCTGACGATCCAAGCAGAAGCGTGAGATCATAACAAGTTTGCATTTTCGGCAACGCCCTAGTGAGGGCAGGGGCGGTAATCCCAAGCTATTGACAATTGGCATAACCAATCCCACCATGACACATATTTTAACGCTGGATGCCTAAGTTTCAAGGGCTGTCCAACTATTTACCCTGAAGTGCACAGCATTTGTGTCCTTCACACGTACATGGGAACCAAAGATTCCCATAAATATTCCGATAAGCGGGAGACTTGAACCAGCTGTGCATGACATCATGATCTAAAAATATCTGCATGGTTCCTCACTACGTAAATGGCCCAGGCTATTACACCAGCACTATTAGAAAGTGCTCAAGGCGCTTGAACAAATAGAAACACTTTATAAGTTTTTACCAATTATGAGACCCATCTATGTAGCACCTTACGGATTTACAAGTTGCTGCAGCGCATTCAGCAGCCACTACCAGAAACACTGGGGCGAACCCCTTCTCTTAGCGATAAGTGTAACTGGGTTCTTTTATGTGCATTACACAACACACAGGCCCTACGGCTTTACGTCCCATCCAAAGGACGAAGCAATACTGGTCAAGGACACAAGGGACTCGAACCCTCACTCTGCTGATCGAAAACACAAGAGCTTCAGTCCAGTTCGCCTAACACTCAGCCATAATAGTTTGACTCTGGATATTGTACAGTGGAAAAACACAATGGCTGAATGTTGACAGATGGATGCACTTTCGCTCGGCCCCAGCGGCCTATCCAGGACCGCTGGGATGGGCTAATCAGCTTGCACAGATTCTTGTTCAGGAAGTACGTCATGCGTGCAGTGCTTGCAGTGTGAGTGTGATGCATGATGGGACTGAGCATTAACCAATGAGCGTGCTTGATACGTTTGCCCATCCCAGCACGTTGGTTTTAAGGCAAGGCGCTGGGGACGAGCGAAGGATGCACTCACCTTCACTTCCCAATTTGCATTCACGAGAAACTTGTGGCTTGCCAGGTCAAGGTGAAGCATGGCTCGGGGCATGTGATGGATGCGATAAAGTCCAAGGGCGCCATCCAGAGCCATCTGAACGCGCTTATGACTTGGAAGCAGATTTGGTTCGGTGGTGTCAAGAACATGACGAAGGTTTCCCCGCTCCATATACTCAAGAACGATCGAGTAAGGCTCTGGAATTCAAAGAACAAAATTAGAAAAAGTACAACAATTTGCAAACAAATTTTAGGTGGTTCTTTATAAGTGAAAGGGAAAGTAAATCCTTTTGTGTGTGTATGTTTTTAACAATTTGTCTGTGCTCATGCAGGGGTTAACTTTCACACTACTTTTATTTTGACAATATCTGCTTGAAACGCCAGGGCAAACCCCTTCTCTAAGCGATAAGTGTAAATGGGTCTTTTACATGCATTACACAACACACTGGACTTGCATTACACAACACACTGGACTTGCATTACACAACACACAGGACCTATGGCTTTACGTTCCATCCAAAGGACGAAGCAATAATGGTCAAGTCTATTGCTTTAGGAAACAAGGGTCAAGACCGGGACTCAAAACCTAAACTCTGCCGATCAGTGAGTCCAGTGCGCTTGAATGCTCGACAACGACACCCCACAGTATGGGACTTAATTTTCCTGTACAGCAATTGAAGAGCTCACCTATTGTGGTACACACACCCCAAATACGAACAACGTGCTTGGAGTCAAGGAAAATGAGATTTTTTGCCTCTTTAAGGAGAACGTCTTTATCCAAATTCAATCTGGAAATGAAACATAAAGGAAGAAAAGGAGAAAAACAATCAATAAAATTAAGAAAATTTGTTAGATATTCATTAAGGCTTATTTCTTCTAAAGGGCAGAAAAGTATTGACAAGCAAAGTTGGGCCACTAATACTAGCCAAACCATAAAGCTACTGTTTTGCTTCAGTAAATTGTATTTTTCATATAACTCACTGTAAGATGTGTTCATTAACTAGGGTTTACCAGTCTAGTTTTTATTTATGCTGTTCTTTGCGTCCATGCTGCACCTTTATTTTCAAGTACAAAATATCTTTCTGGGAACAGCTAGTGGCATTCATAGATCTTTCCCCCTTTTTTTTTTTGGGGGGGGGGGGGGTGTGGGGGCGGTGGCTGGGCAGGCAGGGGGATCAAAGATTTATGCTTTAACAGTTAATTACAATGTATGTACTGAACCATCCATGCATAGGCCTACTGTGGTAATCATCAGGTCGGGGTTACAACCCGCTACCATCCTGAGCAAGCCCGACTATTTGAACAAACACTGGCAATACTGGAAAATGATTTGTGTTATCAAAATATAAAGGTTTACAGGCGGACAAAAGTCTTACTTCTGCCAAGACTTTTATGCAGTAGGAATCAATATATGCCTAGCTTTATTCTTGACCCAATTTGAAGGGGCTGGAAGCGGGCAAGGGTTCCCGAGCAGGAGGATCAAGACCCTCAATCCCCCCCCCCTCCCCCTCCTCCCCCCAACCGGCCTGGTAAATACCAGGGGTGTTTTAAACAGTTCCAAAATATCTCCTTTCAAATACAACCAACATTTCTGCTTAGAGCAGTGAACTTTTGCAAAGGATCGTACAGAGTTTAAAAGAGAAAATAGAATTAGCGGTTGAAAACTGAGTATATACCGATCAAAAAGACCTTCTTGGTGTAAATGCAAAACATATTTAATGGCAGGACGACATACAAGCATGGGATGAACAATGAACAAGGAGAAAAGGAGACAGGTGGGGGGGGGGGGTAGTAGAGACTGCTTCCAACCGCTTGTGGTCAAACCAGCTTCTTCCCTCTACCCAGACTTCCATCTCTTTTTCGTTGTTCATCCCTTGCTTGTTCTATGTGCCTTCTGCCCCCCCCCTCCTCTCTCTCTCTCTTTTAACTTCTTTCCACTTGACTGCTTCTGTTACACCAGTATACCTGTTTGAGACTCTGCTAGGGTCAAAATGCCAGGCCATTAACTATTTTTTTGCACAAGTTTAAAAGTTATTACCCTTTTGGAAAAACCTTCAGGGCGACCGGTTCCTTCATATACAAGGCCTTGAAGACTGTTCCAAAGAACCCAGTTGTTATTTCTTCCTTTTTTTCTAGCTGGCTTGGTTCGATTTCTTTGGCTCCTCCGTCATGTCCTAGCTCAGAACATTTGTCTGTACATTGAGGAAAGGTAGAAGTAAAAAGATGTTTATGATTCTGGAATATTGGGTAGGGGACCTTGAAAGTTGCAAACCTTTGTGTTAAGTTTCAATTTCTCGAGGGGGTGGTAGCATTGAAACATTGTAACTGTTTTGATGTTCAGGCCTGTACACAGCATGACTTGTAATGGCGCGAAAATTTTCCAAAAGATGTTTCAATTCTGTAATGTTCTCAGAGGCGTTGGACCTAAAAATCAACTCTCAAGACTTTAAAGGTCAAAAGCATTCTTATGAAATGAATATGATATTTATTTAAAGTAGAATAAAATTATTCATGTAAATATCCCTTGAAAATGGGTGGCTTTTGTGTAATTTCCTGACAGAACACAATTCGCTATTTATTACAACCAAATTATTGTACTCTGCAAAGGCAAATTTATGTTTCTTAGTCACTACTCATTAATTACCGCACAGTGTAGACATTTTAGCGCATGAATAACTCTTAATAAGGACAAGGAGTAACTTGAGACAGCAACATTTTGAGAAATTTGAAGGTACAACTGTCTGGCCCTTTACATTTGTAACCAAAACTTCCACTTCAGATCCAGCTTAAAGGCTGGGTCAGCTATTTTGAAAATGTGTATTTTCAATCTGGGGCTTCAAACAGGTGGATGGAGCCAACGCCAGAGCCGGGGTTTAAAAAAAGACCCAGTCAAATAAGAGAGCCTGAAAGGAAAACGAGTCTGGTCTCTTCTGAAGTGGTCAACCTTTATATTGTTTTTCTGATACTGTGCACCAGTGCTTTTGAGTCGAGTATCAAGTACTGCTGAGTACTAAGGTTGCCGAGAAGTACTCAAGTACGTGAACTTGGTCCATTAATTACAAACACAAGTGTCCAAGTACCAAGTACTCTGTCTGAGTACTGAGTCCAACAGCCAATAACCAAGTACTTGGATCTCTGTGTACAAGAACAAGTAAGACTATGTACTTTATTAAAAGAAATACTGAAGTATAAAATAATTATTGACTCATTAATACATTTTTTTTACGAGCATGAGTACCATCAGAACAGCACTCAAGTATGAGTCCTACAACACTACGTCTGTGCACAAAGGGTACCTGGCCAAGTTCGTATGATAGTAAAACTTGTTAAGGTTATAATGTTACCCAATTTTGCAGACAGCTCAGCCTTTGTTTTCTTTACTAGAATGATGATTTGTTCTTGACCTGTATGTTATAAAACAATGCAATTTAAGTAAATGAGAAAAACAAGAATGGTACACGTAAAATAAACCATTTCCAAATTACCTTTGGAGGAACTTATTCTTAATGTGGTGCAAAATTCAGCTTACCAAACCAGTTATGATATTGCCATGTTTGAGGAAGTAGGAAGCAATAAATATAAACTGCTACCTTATGGAAACTTTCCACTTATTATGAATACAATGAACAGATTTAAAGGTGCATTGTTTAACATCACATTACCCCTTTGTTAGCATCTGGTGTACCCATTTTGGGGGTCTGGTGTACCCCGTGTCCAGTTTGCCAAAACATTCGGTATCCGGCACAAAATAAAAACAGTTGATTTGGACTGTGGCATTAATTCACAACATGTGTGTATTTGTTGGAGTTCGAGTACAATGAAAAGATACAAAGGTTCACTATCAACATAATTACAACCCCACATTGTCAGCAATGATAATTTTGTATTTTTATTTGAATAATCTCCGAATACAAGGACAAAGGGCCGGTCGAGGTGAAGGCCACATCCAAAATAAAGAAAATATGTATACAGAGAGGAGATCTTTTCACATTCCTCTCCGACTCGCCAAGGTAAATTCAGTTTTACGATGCACTCATTTTCCGATGAAAGTGGGGGAGGAACTAACAAGTCTGTAACCCCCTTTTTTTCTGTAAGAAAAACCTTGTTTAAATATAGAATTAGCTGAGGACAAAAACAAATTCAAAAAATATAAATATGTTTGCAATTTTTAAGGACAAGAACTTTCCCTTTTTTTTTCTTGATATTTCAATCCCATTAGCCTTTTTGAGGTATGGTGGAAACTATACAGGAGTGCAGTTTGGTTGAGGTTCTAAAGACAAATTTACCCACTATTGTCATTTGTGTCCTCCGTATATCTGAAAATGCTTACGGAGGAAGAGCTGCCTGACCTGAAATGTTATCAACACAAGTTCAATGAAAAGGTTGCTTTTCCTGTTTCCATACAGAACTCTCATCCTTTTTATCTCACTTTCTATTGTAGTTGGATATTAAAGGGTCCGTACATATTAATAGTGACAGGAAAAGTTTCAAATAAATGTTTTTACAGGACCCAAAATCTGCAATCTTGTGGATGCCCCCCCCCCCTCAAATTTGAGCCCGTTACCTTCACTGACATACCTGATTCTATGCTTTCCAGCGACTCCATGATACTAAGAAGATATTCTTGATCTTTATTTTGGTCTTCTTGATCCTTTTTAAGTCGATTGAACGACACCTCTCTCATTTCCACTTGTAAAATGAAATGAGTATCTGTCACAAGGGCGTCCAACTGCTCGCTGAATTCGTCGAACTGATTTCCAATCTTGTTTGCATGCCGTAACTTCTTGAAGAAGGACTTCTCTGTCAATGTTTCAAGGAAATCTCGAATGCGCTGTAAAAGTTTCAGCAGATCCCCCAGTGCTTGACTGAACAATTTCAACCCACGTTCATCGCGAGCATATCTGTCCACAATTTCATTGTTCTCACTGGTGGCGAGTTTCTCAATGGCTGGCATCAGGACTTCAATCCGATTTTTAAGAGTTCTGCTTCGATGCTTAAAAGACTGCACTTTCTCCACAATAGTGTATATCTCATAGACCACAGTAAGGACCATAGTAGCTGGCTCAATGAACTCCATTGATGATGGGAAATTATTTCTTTCTTTGAATGGAAGCTATGAAAAGAAAGAAAATTGTTTTACAATAAAAAGTTACACAAGTAGTTTGTGGCGTGTCGTGGCTGTGAGGTGAAGTGCACTGCGCTCAAGCTCTGGTGATTAGCGGAGTGTGGGTTCAAGTCCTGGTCTTTCGAATGTCTTTAAGCAAGACACTTTAACCATTATTGCTTTGTCCTTTGGATGGGCTGTAAAGATGCACGGAGGGTGGACTAATGAAGAAGAAATTTGGACAGCAGCTTGAAACAATGAGTCAAACTGGACTAGTAATAGTAATACTAACTGTATTCCGAGTTACTGGACAGCTGGAAACATCATGCTTTTTAAACATTTGGACATTGTCTGGCATATGAAAACATGCCAGACAGATAATTTTCAAAATGCTTAAATAGGCACCGCGGGGTCCTGTGAGAAATTCCCACTAAAAACTAAATGGATAAGTTCTAGATTATCAATTTTTTAGGAAACATTTAGGCCTACTTATTATTAGCTCTTCACGCTCTCCTTAGTGCAAGACAAAAAACTAGTACAATGTTCAGAAGCTTTTTGTAAAGTAGCCCACCCCAGTTACAGGGTCTATGGTCCTAGTATACAGTTCGTGCTGCTATAACGAACCACATAGTTCTAGGAGTATTCTATGATCATTAATTTTAGGAGTATTTACAAATCTATACGACCGTACCTTTTAAAAGGGTGAGCCCTGCTGTTCAAACACATGGAGGTAGCCTACCTTTACACCTTTTAAAAATACAGCAGTCAGTAATAATATAGTCTATAGTACATGTTTATACTTTAAGCCTTTCTCTATGCTCTAAGCTAGCCTAGGAATTCGGATCTATAGAAAGTTAAGCAGCCTCTACTCCTAGAACTATGCGGTTCGTTCCGCTATCGTCTCCACCACATAGTTCTAGGACTAGGACTAGTAGTTGCCATGATCGTAACCCTCCATCCTCCCGACGGTCGCAGACGGGAGGATGGACGGTACTCCTAGAACTATTCGGTTCGTTCCGCTATCGTCTCCCCGACCCTCATAGGTCATCATGTACAAAATCCTATTCGAAACTTTTCCCCCTTCACGTTTATGCACCTGGACTTCTCTTTTGAAAACGGAGCTCGCCAAAATTAGGCTCTATCTATTCATTGTTTTCAAAGTGAGCTCGGGGTGGGTCCAGAAAAGCCACTCCGCAAAAAAAAAGGTGCAAAAAATGATAAATTCCCATCGTTTATCCAGAATCGTCGCCTTCCGATAACAAAATGGCCGCCGTCGCTTGTATCACTGGTATGCTGCGTGCAACGCTGGTCAACGACATGCCTTCGCATAGTATTCTGTGTGCAACACTGGTCCACAATAATCATTGGCTTATCTTTTATCCGTAAGCCGTTGGTTATTGTGAACCAGCGTTGCGCGCAGCATACCAGTGATACAAGCGACGGTGGCCATTTTTGTTATCGGAAGGCGACGATTCCGAATAACGATGAGAATTTATCATTTTTTGCACCTTTTTTTTTGCGGAGTGGATTTTCTGGACCCACCCCGAGCTCACTTTGAAAACAATGAATAGATAGAGCCTAATTTTGGAGAGCTCCGTTTTCAAAAGAGAAGTCCAGGTGCATAAACGTGAAGGGGAAAAAGTTTCGAATAGGATTTTGTACATGATGACCTATGAGGGTCGGGGAGACGATAGCGGAACGAACCGAATAGTTCTAGGAGTAGATGGACGGTTACGATCATCGCAACTATAGGACTAGGAGTAGGAGTAGGAGTAGGAGTAAGCAGCCTCGATCTGCTTTCGTTTTGTGACACACACAGTGAGCGACACAGTACTACTACTCTAGTACGGTAGTTAGTGCGGTACACACGACGGATAGATAGGGTAACAAAATTTACTCAGAACTCTTCTTAATTAATGTACACTTACTCAACAGATCATGGGGAAAGAAAATAGGGCAGTCGGATGATCAGATGATCGACGAACAGTCGTGGAGAGATCTCTATTTTACATGTACAACATCAGCGAGTACCACCAGTGCTCTGACCAGGTTCTCGAAACTTCCTGTTTTCGGATTCTATGTGCGGTGCCCACATGGGCTGGACGCATGCGGGCCAGATGTGTGACGTGTGTGTGGGTGATGTAATGTCATCGGGGAAAAAAAATCGGGATTTCCCCTTTCAGACAATAATACATTCCGAACGAGTATTTGATGTTGCTATTGAAGTCTTTCCTTTGTTGATGTTGAGCTCGCAATTTGGCATTTTTTTTAAGCAACCGGCCGTGTGGTAAGGAGAGGTGAGTAACACACTCAAAATGTACTTTACCGGATCAAGAGCCCTTGAGTGGGGCTTTCCAAAAGTGTCACACATGGCCAGGAAATAGTTTGAGCATAGAGCAAGGTTTGAGAATCCCATGGAACATGTTTTGAACTTTGAAGAGCATCCCAATTTGCTCGTCGTTTGTGGCAGAAGACATTCGCCATAGCCAGAACTTTTTCAGTGGGGGACACAAGGGGGAGCATTGCTTTTAAGTGGAGAGGGCATTGCTTTTACTGAAAAGTTTTAAGTGGGGGAGGGGTGGGGGAATGGGTTTGTCAGTGTTGGGGGTCATAATTGTATTTTGGAAGGGGGCCGGACGCTGCACCATCCTCTTGGTCTTATATCGATTATGCCAACAAGCATTTTCCTCTGTTTTCTTGTTCTTTTTTGTGTGTGAGTATTATCCCTTTTTTTCTTCTTGTGGGCACCTGGGGTCCTCAAGGCCCCCCTTGGCTACTGTCAGAAGATGCAGGAGAATTTTGATGGCCAGACAATTTTGATGATTGGATGCAAGACTATTGGAACTAAGATCAGATAAAAGAACTTTCTCTCCATTAGCATCATTATTTCTGGTCCCTGGAGGCTGCCGTCTTTTTGTTTGTTTTTTAACAGTATTCCCTTTCAGTTTTAACCCCTGTCTATTGTTGACATGTACACACAGCCCCTTGTTTATTCAAGCAATGTCAGTAGTCCTCGTGGTGGTGTCTTTCTCCAGTCCTGCATCCTTCCTGATCATCCCATGGCCCCAAACTATAGGCCTACACTCCAGAGAGCCCTCGAGTAGGGCTTTCCAACAGTGCTTCTTTGCCAATCCCCCAAATCGAAGGAGTGGCTATGCGGCCCTTCCATGGCAAAACAGCCCAACTCGAAAAATGACATTTTCAGAAAAGCACGTACAGAGATAAGCTGTTTTGCCATAAAAATTGGACGAAAGTGTATAAGAGGCTGAGATAGGAATAGGTCATGTTATATTCACATCCATACCTAGCATGCCTTTGAAATTTTGAAATGGAAAAAGCACCCTCAATTTACCCGAAATGATCTTATATAAAAACCCAAATTTTGGAGTTGGGCTGTTTTGCCGTATGACTTGTCTGTTTTTTTTACCTCAAAATGGAATAGTCCAGATTTCACCTCGCGATTATATTCTGCGACAATGTACTCACATGCATGATGGCTATCCAATATTTGCGTAGTAACATCTATAATATCCTGTAAAACCTAGGAAGGTATGCTTCTCACAGGTAAGTTTTTCAAAATAGGATAACCATGGATGGCTTGAACTTCGTGTCAGTGGTGACTTTGTCTTGACTTTATGTGACCAAAGGTATTTAATTCTGTCGTTGGCAAAATTTAATACGCATTTTGGGGAATTCATTTGTAATCTCTCTGGATTTGTCAAATACCCGTCTTAGAATCCCAATGTTTTCATTAAATGAGTGGCTACATTATTACATCATCTAAATTAACCAGGCAAGTCTCGGCAAATTTTCAATGTAAACCTCTTGTGCACGGTGAGTTCGAACAGCATCAAACAACCAATCTTTCATAATGAATGCCGTTTTCCTTTCTTTTTTTTTCTTTTTTTTTGCATTTTCTTCTTGGTTAGCTATTTGCCTATGGCCAGATTCCATATCTAAAGTAAAGAATAAGAATGACGTTTTCATTCCACAATTGACATAAGGCTTCCACTACATTTGGTAAGGGTTAATGTGTGTGTGTCTCTCTCTCTCTGGTGCTCTAAAATCTACACAAACTTAATACTCTCCTGATTTCCTTTTCACCATGACAATAGAACTTGAAAATGGCGAAATTGATAAAGAGAAAAAAAATTATGTTTGAGCATTTTCTCTACACTGTTCTGTATGGTTTCTTTCCAAGAGGGGAGAGTCCTTTTAAGCTCGAGACCTGACTTGATATACACTTGGGGCAAATGTAACCGAAAACAGTGGGTTTGGTTGGTGAAAATGATAAGGAGAGAAAAATAGAAGAAAGTTGCAGAGAGGGGTAGGCTAGGGGAAAAAAAGGAGAAAACAGGAGAACTATTTAGAAAGGATGGAGGGCAGTTGAGTATAAAGGACTAAGGAGGTGGTATTTAAATGAAAGGAGAAAAGTAGGTGATGGAAGAAGAAAAAGAAGGGGACAAAAGAAAGAGAGGGGTAACAAAGGAGGAAGAGCAAACATGGTGATAGGCAAAAGAAAAGATAGGAGAGTGGTTGCCCTTACCAAAATGTCCAATTCATTCCAATATATCCAGTTGGAAAGAATCGGTATTGAGTTGGTGTGAGTTGGTTTATTAGAATACTGAATTTCCAATTGGAATAAAATCTTAGACCTACTCAGCCCAATTGGAAATCCAATTAGAGTCAATTGGCTTGATTTAATTGAATTAGAATTAGTTGGAATTTGTTTCTACCAATTGGAAATTTCACATCCTAATAGTTTTCAAATTGGAAACTTTATTTCCAATTAGGGCCCAATTGGAAAAACAATCTTCATATTATTCCAATGTCATCCCAACTGGATTTAGTTGAGAATTAGTTAATTGCATTTGTGTAAATCCCTTGAGTGGGCTTGGAGAGAGAGTACACTATATCCCCATAAGTTTTTGGACTGTCAGCCCATTGGGAATAAACTACTTGTTTTTGCTCAATGGTGCTTATTTTGGGGGTGTATTTGAAAATATCAAATTGGGTCTATCCCCATTCCTTTTAAAATCTACCTTTCCAGCAAACCCTTTCCTTCCCTGTTCCTTCACATCCAATCCTAGCTTCTAAAGGTTTTTTTTTTTTTTTTACTTGTTCTTTATTATTTGTTTCTCACTTGACAGAGAGAGAGAGGGAGAAGCTTCTAAACTGATAAACTTTTAAGCTTTTTGAATGTTATGAGTGCTTCCTGGTCCTATACTTTTTTGTTAGCTTGTCCTTGAAAAAACCTCTCTGTGATTCTTTGATTAATATACCTACAAAATGTTTTTCGTGGTCACACTATGGTCTCTTTTCATGACCATCTTGCACACTGCTACATGTATGATTTCACTCTTCCCTCTATAAACATTCTAAAGGTAGTGTGTAGAATGAAGTGTGTCTTTATGCCAGTTAGTGGACCTGAATTTTGATTGCACAACTATTACCACCAAACTAATGTGTGATGTGAAATAATTTGCATTTATAACTTTACATAATTACCACTAGTGTTTTTATGAGATCAACCATTATAATGAAAATTGCCCAGATATGAAAATGAGTGTCTCGGAATTTACAAATGCTATTTTCCTTTGTTCGCCTTTTCTACTTTTTAAAATTATTTTTAAAGAAACTTAAAAACTCTTTAAAAATGGTTTCCATCTTCCTCCACAGATTGACAAACACATCTCTGCAAACAAATCACGCATCTCTGCTGTAAACTGCACCAAGAGAAAGCACAGTCAAAGAACTTTGAGACAATGCCACCAGTCGGTCACATGTTGCTGTCTGGCCAGAGGGTCAATGTCCAGGTCAAGTTCATGCCCATCAAAAAGCTTAGTACATGTAATTGTATTCTGTCATATCAAAACTCAGAAAAGTTTGACACTGTTTCATCAGTGAAAAAAAGCTTGAAAGTGTGAGTCAGCCCTCTGTTTCAGTGAGTCAACCTCTCGTCTTTTTCTGTTATAAATTACATTGGTTCCCATTTTCAGCCTCTATTTTGATTTGGTATTCGGTAGTTTGTTAAATCCAATTCACTCTATATTGAGTATAACATTAGTAAAAAGTGATTGTTAGTGCACAAAGGGTGTCTATAATAACATTGGTAAGAGTTACACAAAACTTACACAATGTACATGGTATGAAGATGGTCATGATGGAAAACTTCCCTTAGAAAATGTTTTTGCCTGAAGTGCTTTTGCTTTTGAGAAATAATTTTAAAACCTTAGTTTTAATCTCGTGGGTCAGAAGTTTGATGTTTGAACCAGTACCCTTATTGGATGAGTTTTTCATTGTTTTCTCATGACACTGGCATGGTTTGCTCTTTCATGTTATGTTGGGGGTCACACAAAGTGTGGATATACTGGTCTTTGACAATTGCCAAAGTTGGAAATCACAGTGAAACTTATTCTTAGTGAAAAAAAAAAAAAAAAAACATGTTGAAAAATCAAGTATTTACAACCAAATCTCTAGTCAGTAGTGCCCAGCTAAGCTTTCAAAAATCCTCAATGGAAAAAATGTATTTATTTCTATGGCACTATTTGAAGGGAAGGTGTACCTTTGGTATTTGCTCCAAAAGTTAATAACCATAATAAGAAGCTCTGCAGCTGTTGATAATGCATAACATTTTGAGAAACGATTTCCTTCTGAGGTATGTTCAATCTGAAGGAGACGTTTTTCAGATTGTGTACTCCAATTACAGATTGATTTTTTCTGCGTGGACATGTTCAATCTGAAGGAGACGTTTCTCAGATTGTGTACTCCAATTACAGATTGATTTTTTCTGCGTGGACATATGTCCACGCAGAAAAAATCAATCTGTAATTGGAGTACACAATCTGAGAAACGTCTCCTTCAGATTGAACATAAAAAAACGCTACGCGGCGCTATACGATATTTGCTCTACACCAGTCCGTCCGTCCCCGCGTGCAGATCGTTGGTGAATGAGAAGGTACCTACGTTGATGGCGCACTTTACCAACTTGGGTAACGAGCATTTTTTGTCACTTGCGGTGATTTAGGATGTTAGTTATTGACCAATGTACCTCCGGCCGTCGATTTCACCATGGAGGTAGCCACCAAACTCTTCCTAACTTAGGATTATAAATCTTAGGACTTAACCCGAGTCCCAGCCTTGCACTGTATAACCTATGGTATAACAATGTAACCTCCCCCTTAAGATTAATCCTAAGTTAGGACTAGTTCACTCGTCCTAACTCGAGATAGGATTAATCATAACGTTTCGTGAAATCGGCAGCTGAAAACACAACATAAAAAGACAATTAATAAATAAAAGTTAATTGTGTGTGCTTAAATAACCGTCGTCCGCCTCTTACATTTAACGTTGTTCTAATTTTGCTCTATGTTCGAAACAACGACTGCAGGAGTCTATGTACGTGTGTCAAGTGCGCATGCTCAAACTCTGACATTTCTCATCGGGGGAAATCCCCTTTCGGTTATTATTTCTCAACAACAATAATACTATTTAAAATAGTGTACGCAACGGGGCACGAACAATTCTCGAGTGGACGTGCAATTTTGAGCAGTGTTTTACTCATTTTGGGCCATCATGGCCAACGCCACACCAGATAACAATGAGGACCCAAATTTGCCGATTATTACCGATGTTTTCCGGGATTATTTGAAGGAGAATTTCCACCTTACCGCAGGGTTTTTGACTGAACTGTTTAGTGCGAATGGCATGAGCGAAGGTGAGGTGTTTTTATTTATGAAAACTGCGGTTTTCCGGTACAGCCGTCGGGATGATCAAGGGTTATAGTTGTCGCAACCAGACTTGGGCTAGGGCACTTAGAGTTAATTACTCCTAGAGCTATTCGGTTAGTGAGAAAAATATAAGTTTGGTTTGTGTGCAGTAAGTGGAAATAGAGAGGTATGTGTGTGCATACTCCTAGAACTATGCGGTTCGTGGAGACGATAGCGGAACGAACCGCATAGTTCTAGGAGTAGTGTGTGCACAGCTGAATAGCCCGGTTCATACTCTTATTACGGTTCCTTATTACTTCCTGCGAATGCGATATAATTTTGCATCACAAATTTACAAATTTACAAACAATTTGGAGCATTCGCAGCAAAAACAGAGCTTTGCAATCACATTCGCAGGAAGTATAAACTGGGCTTTATCGGAATTTCCCCTACAATTGAAGTAATAGTTCATTCAATTCATGGGGCTTACAAATTGTACTAAGTTCATAAATACACTGTAGTTTGGTAAAGTGCATTACGTGAAACTGCTTTATCCAAATAACTGTTAAATTTGAGAATTTGAATTTGAATATATGTCTACCTGATGACAACAAAATTAGGTTAATTTCTCATTAATTAAAACTATATTCATCACATCTTGTTCTAGCAATGAAAACAATGTTTTCATAACCTCTTTGCAATCTACAACTCAAGAGGGGTTGCCAAAAGCTGGAAATGCCATAAATTCAACATACCTCCTAAATTTTAGATCTAAGTTTCAGATTCTTCTTGTTTACTCTTACCCCTCTTTATCATTTTGGATCGGTTTCCAAAAATCTTTTCCATGCCTCTGTGCAGAATTTTTTCAGAGTATTTTGGAGCTTTCGGAGGAATCAATTCCTTTGTGAATATTGCTGCCACAATGAAACCCTGGCATAAAAAAAGAAATACGAGTTACAACGAAGGTTCTCAAGCACCGGGATGTGTAGCCTAATTCTCTATCTAGGAAATGGGCTTATGATTATGCATAAATCGCAAAACCTCGACCGTAAGCCACAGCCATTAGTTTGCCATAGTACGCTGGAATCTCTGAACACTCATGCTGGCAGCCTAAGCCACATTTGTATTACAAAAGTACAAAGGTCTGGATTCGGAATTACACAATAACTCCTGCAAAAAGGGAGATTGCAAGCCTAATAGCCAGTACCACTGTACGGGGGAAATAAAGTGTAGCACTGTAGGTGCATGTCGGCTTATACTACACAATGGAATGTCGACGGTCCAGCTGTCCGCCGAAAAAAATAAAAGGATGGTCTGAAGTTATTCCAGGAGTATATAGTTGTCCGCCGTAAGTCAGTTTGGAAAAGTTTGGCATATATATAAACGTCATCTGATTGGTTGTACTCCTAGAAATTTGATGAAGTTTGTTGGTTGTACCTCCTGCAGAAACATTTGTCAGCGCGGAGCACATCCTGACTGACATAGCCCCTGTCTCTCTGCTTCTTCAGGAGCTCAAGAAATGGAACAAGAGAGGAACTTATGAAGTGTTTATTCGTTGTCTCAGATCAACAGGTACCTGATGTGAATTTTTAGGGGCCATTCAGAATAATAAATATTTAACAATTTTGATTGTTTTTTTTCGAAACTGTGGGTGGATGGTTCACATGTTTAACTGAAGATTGAATTTTTTTTTCTATCAAGAAGAACTTACCTGTCTGTACAGTTCCATTGTTAATGGTCAACCTTGTTTCGATAGCTGACCTCCGCACCCGATGGGGGAGATGGCAAGGGTTTTCTCTTCAGTTTTAATTGAAAAAGTTGCATGCTGGAAGCCAGGAAAAGCTGTTGAAAACTCCTGAGCTGGAAGAACTTTTGTTTAAAATGGCTGCTTCACTTGAGGCATTATTTTGTTATTCAGTGTAAAGGGTATATAAATGAAATAGTCAGTATTATATAACACCCAAGCAGATCCTTGCCATTTGATTGAAGGATTGTCCGTCACGTGATTGCAAATAAAAGTACTATTGCACGCTACGTCACTCACCGTGCATTTTTCGTTCCATTCACCGTGCATTTTTCGTTCCATCCGAAAAGTACTATTGCACGGTGCGTAAAACATCACTGCGTGCGCGTGTCTTTGGTAATGCAGCAGTGTTACTGATCTACTTGGATGTTATATAAAACAAATAATGAATGTTTTTCATTCGTGCAACAGTGCGAATATTTGCATTCGTTGAAAGATAGAATGTTCCATTCAACTCGGCTCCGCCTCGTTGAATAGAACATTCCATCTTTCAACTCATGAAAATATTCGCACCATTGCACTCATAAACATTCATTATTTGTATATTTAAGAATAACATTTTTTGGGTGGATGGATAAGTCAAAACAAGTTTTGAAGAAAGATCAACATTTTTGAACATCGATTAATTTGAAGGCAGATAACCAGGGCCAAATTTGAAAATTGAAGGAAACCAGGTTCAGATGATTTTATTATTTTTTACGATGGGTGTATAGTCAATGACTAGCCTTGATTTCAGGCTGTGAATGCTTTGCAATTTGCCTGATGAAAAAAAAAACTGCTGTTATTTTCTGAAGATGAAAGAAATTCTGCTCTTTATCTACTCACTGCTTGGATGCGACACTCCCCTAGATCCTCAAAAAGAAAATAATAAAATAAAATAAAAATAAAATGGTAGAGAGGAATTTTTAGCGATTACAACTTTAAATATCTTGTCTACACTTTTAATTCTCTTGCAAGGAAATGATGACCATGCCAACTTCCTGGAAGGTTACTCGGAGATTGATGAAGCTAAAGACAGATTGCTTTGCAAACACATCATGCAGCCTTACTGTGTCGATCTCATCAACCAGATAAAAGCTGAGGATATTCTTCCTTTTATGAGCTGCTTTAGCCAAGAGGAGATTGAAAATATCTTCCAGGTTGTGGAAAGATCCGGGAATACGCGAGGGGCTCAGGCTTTCTTAGGAATCATGTTCAAAAAGGGAATGGAAGGTTTCGGTCAGCTTCTGGAAGGTTTAAGAAAAACCGGAAGTGAAAAATTAGCGACGGAACTTTCAGATATTGTAAATTCATCAAGAAAAGAAGGTATCTACTTCAGTTCTTTATTAAAAGTTGTTCAGATGAAACTGCTGTGTTGTTGATTGTTCTTACAAAAGTTTATAATAGCTCTGACTGTTCTACCACAATCTTCCAATTCTCTGACTGTTTACAATCTTACAGGTTGTCCGCTGGCTTGGCTTACCAGTGGCTTGGCTTGCCAGTCAAAAAATGTATCTCTTTAAAATCTTTAAAAAAGGTAAAAGGAAGAACAACAAGAGAAAGTACAAAGTTCAGTTTTTGCTTAGAGCTTTGTATGGTTGTTCATGTAGTTAGAAAAAGAATTCCAAAAATGGTAACAAACAGTTTAAAAAGAAACAAATTACTTTCCATAATGCGCTGAAAAAGTGACGATTGCATCTCAAATTTCTTCCGGCGATGTATCGTATTGGAAATTGGCACAAGTTTGATTCAACCTTGAAGTTTAACCATTAAAAAACCTGATGGACCAGTCAAAGTTCAAGGCTTCTGTTAGATAGTGAAATCAAAGTTAAAGTAGCGTCATCGATTGGTTTTTGTCAACATTAATGCTGATTTATAGGCCAAAGTGTACATTAAAAGTCACCTGTGAAAGATTCAGCCGAATACAGTGCCTGCTTACTTAGAAAAACAGCAAAAAACTGTCGCAGCATTTCTACCAAGAACGTCAAATCCATCCACATTTAGCGAGGGGACTGCGGGAACCAGCAGCATCTCTGGCCGCAGTATTCGCAAAACAGACAACACAGGTTTTTGAATCTTCAAACATGGCCTGAAGGGGATCTTTGGAATTTTTAATTTTTTGACATACTTTGATTGATTTCTAATCAATGGGGGCACTTCAAACAAAATAATTTTGCAAGATGCTGATTACTGTATCTTTATAACAAGAAAGTATTTTGATAAAAATCACACATTTTTTTAAAGGTTCATTTTAAAGGTTCATTATACTGGTCCCTTTTTCTGCTTATTTTAGAGGGCAAAACTTGAATAACGAAAAAAAAAAAAAAATCTTTTTCAGATGAGTTAAACAATCTCTCACCCAAAGATTTGGGTATGGAATGGACGTCAGCTAATTCTTCATCATCATCATCATACACAGCTACCATAGTGGATAGGCCAAATATTATTGAGGGTGAAACCCCTATGGAGGACGACACCAGTGGATATTCAGTAAGTGGCACTTCACAGATGAACACGGGGGAGTGAGAGGCGTAAACTTAGATGGAACATCAGGAAGCAAGAAACAAAATTCAATTCCGAAGTTGACACACACACATGAAGTTTAAGGTTGTGATATGAACTTCTCATTACTAGTAGGGGATTTTTTTTTTTTAATAAAGAAGAATGATTCACTTTAAAGTGATTGCTTGATGTATACCACTGTACGTTTTTGCTGTGATCAGAGTAATGACCAAAATGAGCAATGCCAAATTTCATAAAGCCTGTAGGCTTAGCACATAATAAAAGTGCTCAGCAGAAGCAGTTTACCAGCCAAAACTGTTTAAAGTTGACATCGTTGCAACTGGTGCACCACCTGTTTTTTGCTCAACGAAAAAAATGTGCATGGCAGTATTTTTTGTTTAACAGCTTTATGAAATTTGGCCCTGATGGTAAAATATTCTGATTCAGTTTTTATTTATTAAGAATTCACTCATAGTTGGCAGGGAATGTAACAAACATTTCGTCGCGTCAGTGCAAAAATGTTATGTCTTGAATTTGCTTACTGTTGTATCTTGCTGGAAAATGGTCCGTGGGAAAAACGTTTCTCAGCGTGTACTTGTTTTGTGTGTACATCCAGGCTATTTTAACTGAGATACAACGTTTTGTAAACAAATTCGTTAATAACGCTGAAAAGTGCTATTGTAGGAGATACAACATTTTATAGTTCAAAATTTGCTCATTGATCTTGAGTTTTATTGATTTACCGGTTCAATTTTTTCCACATTTATTTTTCTTTTGAAGGCATCGGCTGTTAGTTCTGAAATGCAAGTATCAGGTGAAATCATTCAGCCACTCAGATTGTACAATTTTCAAAAGGAGCTAGTCCAGTCTGCCTTGAGGGGCTTAAACTCGGTGATTGTGGCCCCTACTGGCTCTGGCAAGACTGTCATGGCTGCCAGGGTGGTCAAAGCATTCCTCAATCGAGAGAGAGGAGTAGGACCAAAGGTCGGTATCCCATCAAGGGTGGTGAGCGAGGGCTCAAACAAGGTCATTTTCCTTGTCAACAAGGTGAGACAATTAAGGGCAAGTGGGTGAAGGGATTGGGTTAAGGAAGGGGTCAGTAGGGAAGGATTAGGTTAATTGAAGGATTGGTTGGGGAAACAAGTAGAGTTAGGGAAGGGATTAGGGTTAAAGGAAATGTGTTAGACCGCGTTCCCACTGGATCCACAATTACGAGATCCTGACCCCGCAAAAGGATTAGTCGCAGACGTGAATCGCGGTCGCGTTCCCACTAGAGTATGATCGCGCATTGATCTCCCTTTTGGGAACGGAAGTGGATTCAAAGTTCACCAACGCAGGTCGACCAAGTGGGCAGTGCGCAGGCGCAACGTATCTACGGCGACCACACAGTGTTGGGTGGCTCCTCTACTACGCGCGCGCGGCAGTCGTCATTTTTTTGTCATGATAGTACATGTAGGCCCTACTGTACACTGACTACTGTTGACCGACATGATGGACTTTTTTGTGCCATTTATTTTGTTGCGCCATCATCTACGTCTTCAGAATAGTATTAGAATATCAGCTTTTTTTGAGCTTCGTTCTCGACATCGAAGACATTGTAGACGTCGGAGAAATGAGCGACGGTTGCTTTTTCTGCGACGAAAATTCGTCATGTATGCCCTCATGTTCGAAACGGCAATCACTGAAGACCATCACCAACAAGTCGACAGGTACTTCTAGAAGAAACATTTTCTCAAATAAACACTCGCGCCATTCGGGCCTACCGTACCGGATGTTCGCCCTCAAATTGTGGGGTCTGATCGCCCTTTGCGTTCCCACTAGACTTTTGATCGCCCATTAATCCACAAGGGCGATCAGATCCTGCTTTAATCCTACTCCCGAGGTGGATCAAAATTGCGGGGTCTGATCCTGATCGCCCTCGCGTTCCCACTTACGCTTGATCGCCCTTTGATCGCCCTTTTCGAGAAATTGCGGGGTCTGATCGCCCTTTTCTCGAATTGCGCGATCAATGCGGGGTCCAGTGGGAACGGGGCCTTAGGGTTGGAAAGGGATAAGGGTAAGTGAAGGGATTTGTTGGGGAAGTGATTATAGGGTTTAGGGGAAAGGGATCAGGGTTAGGCTATAAGGTAAAAGTTAGAGAGCCTTGTCTTTGTTTGAGAGGGAAGGCAAGGCCATTTTCTATTTCCAAAGGGCACTTGCATCCAAAAATCTTTAAGTGTTTGGGAAATTTCCGAAGGGGCATCAGGTCCAAGACTGGGGTTTCGTGGCCAAGCGGTCTAGGATGTTGATCTCGACTTCTGTAATTACATAGCGTGGGTTTGAATCCTTGCCTGATCAGTCGCGACTTTATCACAATTGCTTCCCTCCACCCAAGAGTACCAAATAGGTTCGGATAAGAGCTATGGGGAGTAACCTGCAATAACTGTCAAATGAAACGTAAACACCGGCCTTATATGGTTTGGCACAGACTTTGCTTTGCTTCTTTAGGTCCAAGACAGGGCAATTACAAAGGAGCTATATATACGAGACCCATTTTGATATTACTGTGATGCGGCACAATCTGCCACCAACCATGCCAAGCACCAATATTGGCATAGGTTCTTTTCACTGCCTTTTACACTACACAATTCAGTTTCATCTCATTTATCTAATCCAATGTATGGGATAACCAAACGGACCTGGAACGTCAAGTAGTTCAACCCTACTTTTGAATCATTATCCCTACCAATAATGTATGGTTTTATTTTAATCTCTTTGGTCATCACAGGTTCCTCTTGTGGAGCAACAGTGCAATCTCTTCAAGAAGTACATGGATGAGACGAGCATCATTGGGCTGACCGGGAGTGGGATGAGCAGCACGGGGTCTCTGAGTGACTTGTTGGAAGTGAAGGACGTCTTGGTGATGACGGCGCAGATCTTAGTCAATGCTCTTCAGAATCCCGACCAAAACTCCGATCAACCCATGGAGCTCTCTAAGATAGGTCTGCTGGTTCTTGATGAGTGTCATCATTGCAAGGTAGTTACGTTGATAAAATCAGTATTTGCTGTTAGACCCTGTGGGGTGTGCAATTCTCATCATGCTCTCTTGGGCTACTTCCTTGATGCTTACTATCCAGTACACCTATCCAACATCTTGTAGGCTCGAACATTCATAGCACCTGCCACAACCACCCTGCTGCAAAGTCACCTTTACTGCGGAGACCTGAGGTGCCCCTTGCTGTCTTTTTTAACTAAAAAAAGCAACCATCTCAACCCTTTCTTTTGGGGTTGAGGACTGCGCTGCACTTACATTTCTCTGTTCAAAGAGGACCTATAAATGCCATCGGCCTTAAATATGATCAAGCTGGTTCTTGATGCACAGGATCGGGCTGGGTAGCAGATACAAACATTATACACGCATGGAAGAACCATCGGTCATGTAGCAGGTGGTCAGGTTGGTGTAGTGGTATCTTGCCTTGCCTTTCACCTCTGGGACCCCGGTTCAAATCCCACCGGAGGCACTATGTGGATTGGGTTTTCAGTCCCTGCCTGATTGCGTGGGTTCTCCCTGGAGTAATTCTCTGGGATTTTCCTCTCACATCTAAAACTGCAACTTCCTTCATTGTCTTCTCCCCATTGGGTTCTTGGCTAGTATAGTGATTTAGTTCGCTTTTCTGAGAGTCCTTGGCTTCACAACCAGAATAAAATAAATGAAGATGAGTGGCTCATAGCATCAATAATAGCATGTGCCTCTCTGATTCAATAGTTCTTATAGAAGTTTGAAAATGTTGTATAAATCCTTTCTGAGTGATTAGTCCAGTACGATTCACTCTTCAACCGTATATCCTGCTTGGATGTTTGCAACTCTCTCCAATTCAGCCTTCCGCGATATCAAATTGACAATGAGCGCTAATGCTTTCAAAATGCCTCTGCTTATCTTGTCCCTATATCCAAAGGAACAACCTAGGCCAGGCCAAGATTTGAAACCCCCCTCCCCCCATATTGGCAACAGCAGACTAGAGATCATCACAGTTCACAAAGTCAAGCCCGGTTCATACTTCCTGTGAATGCGAATGCGAAGCAAATTTTGATGTCACAGGGCCGTTTTCGCAGTGAATGTTTCGCAGGAGTTGAGCACATTTCAACTGCTGCGAATTATTCCTTGCGAAGTTTGTGACGTCAATATTGTCCACTCTTTAAAAAGTAAAAAATGGAAAATTCTCATGTATAAAATTAAGAAATTTAGAATTAAAGAAATTTAGAAAAAGGGGCTAAGACAACATCAATGTTTTAGACAGTGCACAACATATAGAGAACATTGGCAAGAGTAAATCACCTCGGATCACAGCCTTGCATTCCCTCCCCCTCCCCAAACAAACATCGTGATTGGAGACACACAAAAATTAAAACATGAAAAGCTATTGAAAAACTGATTAAAAAATACATTGAGAAGTAACACCCGGACCAAAGGTGCACAACCTTGTTTTCCTCTTTCAGACGTGTTACTTTGGGGATGTGTGGAACTTCTGTAGAAGTGGCTGACTTATTTTTTTTTTTTTCTGGGAATTTTTAATGTGTTTTTTTGTTGCCTTCTTTTCTGGCAGAAAGACGACCCGTACAATGCGGTGATGTCACGATACTGTGATTTGAAGATGTCATCTCCTGAATCTCCAAGGCCACAGGTAAAGATGACAATGACTCGGTGACAACTGATGCCTATCCCCTGGCCATCCCATACTCCCAGCGGCATAGCCATGGGGGAGGGCTGGAGGAAAGCCCCCCAAAATTGTTCTAGTGCCCCCACCCCCCACAATAAGTCCAGGGAAAAAAGGAAAGGAAAACTAAACAAATATGACATGACCACAGCTATTAGGAAAACATCCTCCCAACTGAAAAGCAATGCCTATATGCCCCCCAGTAAAAAAACATACAAACCTGGCCACGCCACTGTTTACTCCCTGAAAGCAATCAAATCAACCATCAACCGTCCTCCAACATGTACTTCTCTTTTTGGTCTGTCTGTCCCTTTCCTCTATCTCTGTAGATACTTGGACTGACAGCTTCCTTGGGCGTAGGTAAGAAAGGTGGGCAGTATGCGGCTGAGAAGCACATTCTGCAGATCTGCGCTAATCTGGATACAGAGGATCTATGTATTGTGCAGAGTGAACAGAACAAGAAAGAGCTAAGACAAAAGAGGGATAAACCACGGGAAGGTTTGTACATTGTGTCATTAAGATTAGAGTTAAAAGGAATTGCCTGATGGCTTTTCTTTATTTACTCCTCCAAAGAGTACTTTTAAAGTGGGGTCATCATTTGGTTTTTGTCAACGTAATGCTGATTTCTCAACAAAGTGTCCAGAAAGAAACAACAAAAGTCACAGTGTGAAAGTCTCAGTTGAATACAGTGCCTACTTTTGAGAAAACAGCAATAAAACTGTCACAGTGTTTTCGTCAAGAATGTCAAACCCATCTTCGTTTAGAGAGAGGTGACAGCGGGTACCAACTGCATCTCTGGCTGTATTGGGGGCAGTACTCAAACAGACACCATGGAAACTTCCAAACTTTTCAGGCGATCTTTTGGAGAGTCAAGTTTATTGACATACTTTGATTGGTTTCTGATTAATGGAGGCACTTCAGACAAAAAACATTTTGCATACTTTCATTACCATCTTTATAACAAGTAGTCTTTTGAATAAGAATTACACAATTTCTTTTTGCGGTCATTACTAAAGTATGACTTTACCTTTAAATCACGCAGACAACATAGTTATATCAAGGCGCAGTATCCACACTTTACGTGACCAGATTTACAAGAAATAACAAACCTGTGAAAGTTTAAACTCAATTGGCCAACTGAGTCCCACGAAAAAAAGGGGACAGAAAAACCTTCGGACTCCGATGGTCAAAACTAATTAATTTACTCATTTCTCCAAAACTTTAGCATTTCAAGCAAACATATATTTTACGGGAAGATGTCCCACCATGACCATCTTTATACCATTTAAGTTATGTGCAAATCTGTAAACAATTATATTTTAAATCTTTTACCAATGTTTATGTAATCCCTTTAAAACTGTCAAACATTTCTTCAGATTTATATTGCACTTGCCTTTCTTAATCTCTTCACCAATAAAAAAATGTAAACTTGTTATCCATAAAGTATTCTTGATAAAGGATCTTATAACATATCATCAGTCCGTAAGTAACAATTGCAATCATGACATGTTTGTTTCAGTTTTAAAAATTGACACAGACATTGTTTATTATCACTGCTGCCCCTAAATCTTCTGATGCAAAGATCAGTTCCGATTGAGCAAGTCTTTACTCGCCTTTCAAAAGAAACTAGAGACTGGCCAATCCCCAAGGAGCTCGAGAATTTAATAGACAGACTGTCAAAAAAAAAAAGGTCGGCAGACCAAGCCTATATTGTTTTATCAAGACCAGGGACCAGGTAGCGTAATAAATAGGACGGCACAAGCAGTGTTGTGTATTGTGGGGCATTATGCATTTGACCGTGTATGCAATAATATGAAATATATTGATATATATTTTGTCTTTCAGAAATCTTTTCTGTGCCACATCGCACAGATAATAGCTTTGTCAAGGAAATGGTTGACGTGATGGAGAATATTGAGGCAAAGATTTCGCAAATTCGAGGTAATTTTAAGATATTTTTTAAAGCACACAAAGTTTCTGAGACAGACAATCAGTAGCATATAAATCCAGAATGTTGAGTCGCACAACATTGCCCTCTAGAGTACAAAGCTCTAGGTTTCTATCTGTGGTGACTTCTCTCAGTGTAATTCCTCTCAAAGAAACACAGAGGATGGGTTTTATTTCTTGACTAAGAGGAGACCTTACTCATTTTAAGGAATTGTCATTCTTGTACAGACTCGGCCCAGGTTTTTTCCGTTTAATTAACCTCTACTTTGTAGGATTTGATGAAGCTGTGTATTCAGTGGAAATAAAATCTATTAAGATTTGCAGAAATGCTTTATGAGCTCTTTGTGAGTTGGTTTTGTTCTGAAAAGAACTGATGGTGTGTAACCTGACGCTACGATCTCAGCTTGCTCTGGTCAGCTGATAGTCCACTTTCTCCTGAAGATGACTGGAGCATACTGATTGAAACCTTGAGCTGTTAGACAGCCAGGGAATGTTTTCCATGTAAGATATGTTACTGCAAACCTCACTAGATTAAACTTCTGATTCATTTACTGTAGGAGGAGGCATCTGGATGAGGTCGGGATGCCCAAAGCGTGGCACCCAGGATTACGAGAACTGGCTTGTCAATATGGGAAAGTTCTTTGTTGAAGAATTTGACGGCGATCAAACTCTTCTTACAACATGTAAAGATCATCTTAAGGTACTCGGGATATTTTATCATTCTACCGCTTGTTGGGTTTTAATCAAATATTTCAAATTGATGTGTTGATAACTATTTTCGTTGTCAAGTTTTTGCTGGATTTTTCAGGTGTTGGCAGATTGCGGGAATGGTTTTAGTGCATATACAGGGTTTCTGCAGATCCTTAACATGTTGACTGCCGGTCATAGATTCGTAGGGCGTTCCCATTTGCCAAGTGTGGTGCGCATGCGCGCATGCGCGCATACCAAGTAGGTTACACTTTTTTTGTGTCTTCATATTGTAATACAAATTCTCAGGATGTATGTCCTCACCACTGCCAGAAGCATATTTGTTGCGTTCTCAGTGATGCCAGTGTATTCAATTAACAATACAAAAGCCTTTCATTCTCTACGAGTATACTCGTAGTGGCAGAATCCGTTACACCTGTTACTACGAATATACTCATAGGCGGCAGTCAACGTGTTAAAGAGTAATGCAAAGTCTGAAATGGAACTATCCAAACTAAAGGCCTTACTAAAAGTATTAAATTCAGTTATTTGAGGTCTTAAAAAATGGATGAACAGTGTAATTGATTTTCCTATCAGCTTGTAAAGATCCGTTTTACATTGTGTTTAAAGAAGTAACATATAGTATGAGCGGGTATAACTGTTTCTTCCCTGCTTTATTTACTTATTTTCGGTCTTAAATTTTGGTTAAAGGGAGCATTAAAATGGTCTTAAAAAGTCTTAAATTTGACTTTATAAAGTGTGCAGTTACCCCTATTTTTTTAGTTTGATAGCTTATTTTCTCTATACTAGTGCAACTGTTCTGAAGAAAATATGTTATTCTTGTTTCAATTTCCGTGGATTCAGTTCTTAAGTTTTAGCAAACTTGGTTTTGTTTCAGTTTTGGTAAAATTTGTTTCGTATTTCAAGTTTGGCAAACTTTTTAATTTTGAAAACTCAGTTTCTATCACAATTTTGGTAGCTTTTCACAACTTTTTCAGCAAACTTGGTTCTTATCACAGCTTTGCAATGTTCTTGGTATGGTTTGAAATTATCTTCCCCGCTCTTGTTTCAATTTTGGTCAACTTGTGAATATTTTACCATAAAACTGTGATGAAGTTTCCAGAAATTGAAGATGTGTTCAATTGAAAACTACAGGATAGAAAAAGTATTCTGATTCCAGTGTTCTCCCCATGCACAAGCTAGCATACACGCTGAAACATGCACATTTTAGCCGTTACTCACAATTTGTGGCCAACTTGCAAAAAAAGGTTTTTAAATTGATTAATTCATTTTTCACTTCATATCAAATCCACAAAAAGTATAAACATACTAAACCATCCAGAATGCCTCAGATTGCACAGTAGTAGGGCTTTTAACATCGGGTAAAAAAACATTCTGAGGACCTTGTGTCAAATCAGCATGCTTTAGGCCAAACTCTCAGAGTTTGGTTCCAGAGAATGCCACACAGTTTTGAAAAACCCTGGTAAGAACCCTGGCCCCCCAAAAAACTTGTGAGTGTCATTTATTTGATGTTATAGGTGTTGAATGACAGTCTTTACATCAACCGAGATGCCAGGACTCAGGACGCTATGAACCACTACATGCATTACATTAAAGAACTCGAGGATGCAACTGAAGGCCTGAATCCGATAGACAGAGAACTGGTTCAAATGTTTCAAGGTAAAACTCATCCAGGATGCTGTCTTAAAAATTCTTGTTGCTTGGCGTAAATTGGATTTGAAAGTTTGCATGGTGGGAGATGCAATAGGTTTGGGATAACACTATCCAATCAAAAATAACTCTCTGTGAGTTGTGGTGGTTCTGAAACAAACCGTCTGTGCAACAACTCCTGTACTCTAACAACTCTAGAATGAACTTGAACTCATGTTTAGTCATGCTCCCTGTTTCTAGTAGTGAATATCAACATGTTTTCAAACTAAGAGACAAGAAATTTTTCCTGTCGGGGGCCACTGTTTGGTTATATTAATTTAGATATAAGAAAAAACCCCAATATGGCTGATGAAAGGAACACTTGTTGTTTGTTGTTGTTGTTGTTTTTTGTGGTTTGTTTGTTGGGGTGTTTGTTTGTTTGTTTTTACTGGGGGTAGGGGGTTATTTCACCCCATAATTTTACTCGGCAATCAACTTTTGACAAACCAAGTTTTTGTTTCATATGTTGGCTTACTGATCAAACTTGTCTTACTTCAGTAAATACATCCTAACTTAAAAAAAAAAAAACCCTGTTGATTAACTTTCTTCTTTCGTAGACAAATTGGTACGCTTTCAGGGGTTGGCTATGAGTCAAGAGCCCCACCACCAGAATCCACTCTTGGAATGTTTGTCTGAGATTCTATCTGGATCCACAATGAAGAACCCAGACTCACGAGGGATCCTCTTCTGTAAGACTCGAGTGACCACAGAGGCTCTTATTGCTTGGATTGAGGAAACGCCCAGCTTGGCTTTCCTCCACCCAGGACGGCTAATTGGCAGCGGTGGATCCGGAGGTAAGCAAGTTATATGTAATGGTATTATGAAGGATTGGTATGGATAAAAACATCAATGAATTTGAGCCACTTTTTTCTGTGAAATATTTCCCACTAAAATGAAGTCATATTTAAGACCTGAAAACCTTTATAAAATGCCACAGCTGGTTTCGGTAGTTATACCCAAAGTTTTTAAATTTGGTTTTACCCTTAACTGATGTGTATTGAGCACTGTATACTCAGTGCTTTCCCGAGCTCTGTGAAAAAAAACCCCACTGGCAATCACTTGGGTGGGATTCGAACCCACGACCAATGCATTGCTAGAGCAGAAGTCTTACCACTAGACCACCGAGCTAGCCCGATGGCTAGAGGTGGGCTTCACAGAGCTGGGGTAAGCACCCAGTATACAGTGCTCAATACACATCTGTGTAAGGGTAAAACCAAATTAAAATTCTTTATCCCCGATGCAAATATTAACATATATTAAACCAAAGTTTTAAAGGACAATGTGTTTACAAGCTGAAAATTGTGCATGGTTTTTCACTATTTTCTCCTGACTCACACAACAGATGAAGCCAAGATTTTCACAGGTTTGTTTATTTCATGTATATGGATGATCACACAAAACATAAACACTGTGTGAGACTATTTTGTCTGCTCTATCCTGTACATTAATACCTTTTAAATGTGAAAAATTGAGGAAAAATTTAACCAGGTTTTAAGTTTTGTGCGTTAATCCCAAGTTAGAGGTAATTCCAATCAGGTTCATCCTTGGTTTAGGAGTAATCCTCTAGTCAGGTAAATCTAGAAAGGAGTAATCTATCCCTCCAGTTGTTAATCCCCAAATCAGGAGTTATCACCCAGGTTTAATCCAAAGTTCAGGAGTAGTAATACCCTCAGGTAGATCCCCTTATCCCCTCTAAATTCACAAATACTAAGTGTAGGTTTTTATCTCCTTCAGGTTTAACTCAAACTAAACAGGAGGAGCTGTTGAACATGTTCAAAGATGGCAGGCACAAGATAATCGTGGCCACCTCGGTAGCTGAGGAAGGGCTCGACATTCAACAGTGTAATACTGTCATTCGCTACAACTACATCTCCAATGAAATCGGACGAGTCCAAGCTCAAGGTAAGAGCTTAAAAACCACACTGAGGGTGGATTATGAGGAGGAAGGGGGTAGTGATGGGGATGTGTAAATTTGAGGGGTAAATCACACTTATTTATTATAATATATTTCTGGTAATGAAACCAAGGTTGCCTCAGAAGTGAACTTAATTACTGTAGCTTTCAAGCCTGAGGAAACCAATCCTAGTGGCATAATGTCCCATCCGAAGGACAAAGCAATTGTGGTGAAGTATCTTGCTTATGACAAGGACACAAGTGTCAAGACCGAGACTCCAACCCATGCTCTGCTGATCAGAAACACCAGAGCTTGAGTCCAGTGCGTTTTCAATCGAAAAAAATATTGGGAGGTGAAATTTCCAATTGGTAGAAACAAAATTCCAACTAATTCCAGCTGACTCTAATTGGATTTCCAATGGGACCAAGTTGGTCTACGATTTTATTCCAATGTTCAGTATTCCTATATAAACCAACTCACACCAACTCACCAACTCAATCCAATTCTTTCCAACTGGATATGAATTGGACATTTTGGTAAGGATTGACCGCTGGGCCATGGACATGCCACAAAGGTAAGGAGATGACATGCCACTATGAGGTAAGAACAAAATGAGTGGAATTATCAGGTTGTGGATGGGGGATAGGGATGACTGAAGGAAAATGTGAAGCTCGGGCAAGAGAAGTGAGCCAAAAGCCGACTTTCAACAGTCCAGTGTTTAGTGGACGGATCTATTTATTTATTTATTTATTTATTTCTTATTTCAACTGGTCTCCCATGGGTCCCAGCTTGTACTGAGATACAATAAAAATTAAACAGCAAAAAAGAACTAAACACTGAACAAAAGCTAGTTCATCAAGGTTGAACAAGCAATTGTGAATTTAACGATGTCAAAATTTTTATTGTCATTGTGACTTTTTCTAGTCCTTTGGTATGACTTGTATTTTATTATTGTGGCTTTCATACAGGTCGAAGCAGGGCACGCGACGGCATGTTTTACCTGGTCGTTTCAGAAGAGTTGGGTCTTGCAGATCGAGAGACTAGGAATCGTATCCGTGAGAAAATGATGTATAAAGCTACTGCGGGCATCAAGAATATGAATCATCAAGATTTTTTGAAACAGGTCATTTATATTTGTTTTATTACTTACTCGCGAAAAAGCCGCCTGTTAGTTTCCTGTGGTGATTGGTCGAGGTAATTGTTTGATCGATTCAGAAAATAAAAACAATAATGGAAATGTTGTAGTTTCTATAGTACACAGAGAGATAAACACACAGACGTGTTGGCAGGAAATAATGAAATTGGGCCCAGATGTTGTACCATATTAATATCGGCGTAATAATTAATGCATAATGAATGGTCCGTGTGCGAACTTGACCCAAATGGGAGAGCGGCCGGGTTTGCGGGTGGGTTGCAGGCCAGGTTTTGGTGTTTTCGTTGCGCATGTTTTTGTAAATCATCAGCCGCGCTTTCATAACTTGCGTTCGTTCATCCTCTTTCAAAAAAAAAAAGTGAAACAAATCAAATTTTGAAATACGAAGAAAATAAAAAAATCGTACCCCCTTAGTATGATCACCGGACCAAAAAAAGGCCGTACGAAAATTTGCAGCCAGATCTATACAGGCACCTGGGAGTTTTTCTTATAGAGCCGGTGCCCAAGCCGAGGTTTTGAAAAGCTCCTTGGTTTCCCGTGGTTGATATATTGTGGTATTATACTTTCAAGATGGCGCTTGGGCAAACGGGCTGTTAGAAAATGGAGCTGCATAAATCCACTGTTCATTTCAGATTATAGTATGGAATATTTCAGGAATTATTGAATATGGACATTTCTCTCGGGTATGGCGATCTTCAGAAGAAAAAAATGTGTCAAATATTAAAATCTGGTTTCAAAAAAGCTCAACGGAGGCTCATCGTGTGCTGGTTTTAAAAGAGTTTTCGCCAATTTTAGAGCACGCAGACAATATTGATTCTTGTCAAAGACCAGTATGCACTATATGTGACCCAACGTGTACAGAATATATAATAAACCTGTGAAAGTTTAAGCTGAATCGGTGATCGGACGCACAGTTTTCACTGTTTTCAAACATTGGGTAGTGGACTCAGAGGATCAAAACTAATTGTCTTGCATTTTGAGTAAAATGTTTCAAGTTTTACCACCACGACCCTCTTTACACCACTTAATTTATGTGTAAAACTGTGTGCGTATATATTACTAAGCTTACCAAAGTTGTGCACATTCTTTTTCAACCAACAGATCGCCGACCTTCAGAAAGAGAACCGTCAGTTACGATTGCACAAACAGAGAGTGAGGGAGATGATGACCCAGAACAGACAGCTCATGTCAGTCCAGCTCATCTGCCGTAAATGCAAAAAGGAGGCCTGCACCCTGGATGACATCCGCTGCATCGAAAACGCCCATCACATTGTTCTGAGTACGTCGTTCCCCGACAGGTGCCGTCTTGTCGACCATCCCAAACCAGTCAAGAAGGTCGATTTTGAGAAGTTGAAGCAAATAATGTGCGGCAATGCCAACTGTCCACAGGAATGGGGGATCCAGATGAAGTATAAGGGCTGCAAGGCCTTTGCTCTCACTCCGGTTAACTTCATATTTCGTGCGGAGAACGGGAGAATGAGGGTTTTCAAGAAGTGGAAGGAGATGCCGTATAAGGTCACTGCATGGACAATAGAGATGCTGGAGGAGCTAGGGGAGATGGAGGGACAAGATGTTCTTGAAGATTCAAGTGATGATGAGGATGACGATGTGAATCTAGAGGAAAGTAACTCGCCGTCATCTTAGGTAGCGTAGAGATTCTTAGGACATCCACCAATTTAATAATAATAATAATACTAACTAACAATAATACTGATAACAATAACTTGGGAGGTTAATCACCTTTTAGAAACTACTCTTGTTTAAGGATGTGGCTACACCATGGTTGAACTGCTAGCATTTATAAAAGGCGTCTTTTGGCAGCCAGCCACATCGACCCAAATTGGAACCCAGAGCACAGCCAGAGATCAAATATTTTTCCGGAGGGGCAAAAACCGGAGGGCCCAGAGAAAAACCTTCAGGTTATAGGAGAGAACCAATGCGCAATTTTACTCAACATATGGCCCTAGGGTGGAATCGAACCAGGGCCTCAGTTTTGAGAGGCTCACTCCCAGCCACCCATTATGATGAATGCAATTCATGGTGTCTTTCAGATTGATAACATTTATTTTATATCCATTTATAATACAGTGAAGCTCCAGAGCTGCTTTGCCATCTGTTTTCAAATGCCCAAACCAGGCCCCAGGCTTCGACAGTCAGTAGGGATCACACGGCCTGGCAGTTTAAACGTTTCCAAGATCAGTCATCGAAGGTGTCTACCACCATCTACTGCCTGCATGTGGACGAATGCTCTTCCTTCCGATTTCGCTGCGAGCGGACCACAGGACAGCTTCATCTAGGAAATTAATCGTTATCTAGGCACAACTTTGTTTGCTATCTTTACAAGGTTCTATTTTCATGCAGAATGCCTTCACATAATAGCAACCAAAATATTTTGAAAGAACAAGAGTGCACGATTTATGTAGTACTCAGTGTGAAGTTTGCAGTACTGAATTTATGCGATGCAAAACAAACTAGTCTTTTTTAATTGCTGTTATTAATGAATTATTATTAATATACTTGGCCATTGATACAAGAAAACAATATACAGGCAGTAAAAATAAGATAAAAATGTAATTGTGATGCAAGCAAATTTGCTGTTGAAAGCGCCCTCGTGCAGTAAAAACTGTTGTCAATTGTCCATTTTTGTTTTTGTACGTCCCACTTAGACAGCAACCATCCTAATACTAGTAGCATCGCTTTCCTTCAAAAAGCATTTATGACATTTTAAAATAGTATAAACACAAAACTAGACAAAATACTAGTAGCATCGCTTTCCTTCAAAAAGCATTTATGACATTTTAAAATAGTATAAACACAAAACTAGACAAAATATTGCAAATTAAAAAAGATTTCCACCATTTTATAAGATCCACTTAATATTTATTAACACAGCATTTCAAACATACAAAAACATTTCACATTTGCAAACAAAATCAAAGCATGGTTGTGTTTTTGAGTACCGGTAATTTCTTGTCTGCTTGTTTATTGGGTCAAGTTTGAAAGCTCTGTTTATTGAAATAAAATACTCTGTGCTTATGTAGCAGAAAAAAATCCATGCTTAAAGGGGCATATTGCCTTGGAATTGGTCGCTTTGGGCAATAAAACGTGTTTATTTTATAATTGAACATGGTCGACAAGATATTTTTTAAAGGTAGAATTTAATGATTCACAATATCCCTTGAAATTGTGTGGCTTTGTGTAGCTTCATGACAGAACAGTGTCCGCTGTTTTGTAAGAAGCAAATTGTTGACTCCACAAAATGGCCGACCGTCTGTTCCGCTGCTTTTATTTCAAGAGACAGGTTTACAGTTTTGCAATCACTGCTCACTAATCGCAACAAACTGGGTGGCTTTGAGCATGAACAGCTCTTACAAGGAATGAGTAATTCCGAACAGCAAAATTTGAGCAATTTGAATGCAATGTGCCCCTTTTACATACGCAAATTCAATATAATAGCAAAGAAATTTTACTTGATTGTATGTACTTCATGTTATTAAGCATTCTTTATTTTTACACAGCTAGCACAGAAATTGGCGCTAACCCTGTAAGTGTACAATAGTGACCGTAAGCTCAGAATTTCGCGGTAAGCAGAGCCATTTTTGCACCCTGAACTCATTTATGACTCTTTTGTCTTTATTCTTTTACCAGAGACCATGACATTTTTACAATATCAGATTTTTTATGAGATTATTGTAAAATATTATTTTCGGGGAAATAAATTTATATTCTCTATATACAATTTATATAATTTTGGTTTTTAACCATTACACTAATGTGATAAGCAACGGAGGTTTGATTTGAACCCAATGGTTCAAACTGATGTCTCGTCACCAGGCTTGCTGGGTAAGACATCTGCTCTAGACTAATGGGGTCATGGGTTCTAATCCTACCAGACTAGAGCCTGTGGATTTTGTTCCTAGCAGAACTTGAGAAAGCCCCGAGTATAGTGGAGCAGAAGTAGTAGAGTATACACACAGGTGCTTATCAAACATCAGTAAGGGTTAAACATTAAAATAATATTCTTTATCCCAGTACTATAACTATTACATCAATTGAAAATAACTACATTTGTGTTTTAAGAAATGCCAACAAGTAGCATCGGAAACTTGGAAAACTAAATCATATTATGTACAAATTGTTTTTCTTTTTGCAGTTTCAGCTGCTGTAGTTTCTGAAAAGTTAAAGAGGGTATCCCAAATTCAGTTTTGTGATGCACTCGTTTTCCAGTAGACATAGTCCTTATGAAAGTGGAAACATATCAAGTCTATAACCTCAAATTAAAATGGTGTAAAATGCCGTTGTATTCGATACCCTTCCAGAGCACAATCTGTTAAAATCTAAGGTCACAGATATATGGGGATGTACAATTCTATCTGAGAGTTTTTAGCTCATTCCTGAATTTCCATGATATTCAACCCAAGGGCACTGAATTTGACCTTTTGACTTTTGAACAATTTCTTGACCTTCTGTGACCTCATTTTTCGAATTTCAATCTGATAACTGAAAAAGTTTCAAATAAAATAACATTTTACACCATTTAAACCTGAGGTTAGAGACTTGTAACATTTTATCTCCAAATTTCATAAGGTCTTAAAAATTGGAAAATGAGTGCATCCCAAAACTGAATGGGCCCTGGAGTCCCTCTTTAAAGGCAAAGTATACCTTTGGTTTTTGGAATCGTTCAATTGTTTTAATCCTGTGCAAATGTAGATATATACAATCAAACTATCCTGTGAAAATTTCATTTCAAGAGGTGATAGCCGTTTTGAGATATCGCCGAAAATCTGGAGCGGTGATGTCCACGCTGCGAAGAATAATCCATAATTGGAATACGCAATCTCAGATATAAATTTGTTTGAGTCCCTTTCTCTAAAACCACATTCCTTGGAAGGGAATCGTTTCTCAAAATAGTACACACAATCAAAAGCTGCAGTGCTTCTTACTGAGTAAGTTTTTATGGTCATACATTTTTTTTTTTTTTAATTAGCAAAGCTATACCCTGCCTTTGAACGTGGTGCTCCACACCAAAATGAGGCACTTGCCAAAACCAGTTCTGAGTTGATTTGCTCCTCAAATAAATGAGAAAAATTGCTATCAAACAATTCGTAATTAAGGACTGTAATTTGTTTCTCAACATGTAGAATGTTTAAAGACATCACAAAGACATCAAGGGTGACGTTTCAGTTTTCTTCCCTTTTAATGACATTTCACCATGTCTGAGAAGTGCTTGACTTTGGCGATGGGCCCACGAATATTGAAGAGAAAACAAGTTCATGATGTACAACCTCCTAATAATCCGATCTTTTCAAGTGGTCGTTATACAATAATAATATATGGATTTAAAGCAAAGCGCACATTCTAAAATACATTACCCGTGGCATTCTGAAAAGAGCAGGAGGTAAAATAAGTCTTGTGTGCTCCGCTGAACTTAGTCTTGATGCAAGATGTTTACCATGACGGAACCACCCACGTCTGCTGTTCACAAGAACCGGACTTGGTCCATAAACCATCTGCAGGGCGCTATTCATTTTAATATGTACACTAACCGGACCAAGTCCAGGAACCAAACCTGCTGATGATGGGTCAGTGATGTAAGCGCGATGGTCGTGGAATAAGAAACCGCATAAAAACATCTTGCACCAAGACTCTGTTGAATGGGGTACACTGTTTGAAAACAACAAGACTACTTCTATACCTTGCTTGATATGGAGGTAGAGGGTACCCCCCCCACCAAATATTTCCATACTTCAACACACTATTTTCCTCTTGTACAGATGTATCCCCCACCCAAAGTCTTCTCGAGAATTTCTAAAATTCCAAGCACGCAATGAAGAGCATCAGAATGACCACTTCTTTCAAGATGAGATTGTTACATGGTTGTCACGATGAACTTACTGCCTTATACCCTTATAACAATAAATATATATTTTTTTCCCCTTTTCTTTTTGATTATAAATACATGTTTCTATCAATTAAAATTACCTATTTTTTTCTCTGAAATTACTGGTTCAATATTTACAGTGCATTATTGCCGTTGTCAAAAACACAAAAATAATACATTTTAAATGCATATAATAAATTAACGGACATTGTGTGCCCGATACTGTGTTCTCATAAGGGCAAGACAGGTTTTTTCCTTTTCCTAAAGAGCACCTCGAAGAGGGAAATATAAATTTCTACTGGAACATTTCAAGGGGCAACAAGATAATGGAGCATGGAGGCAATAGACCCCTCTCATGAAATATGTACATTGCGCGTGCGCACTACCACTACTGGTTGGCCAAATGAGGGAACATCGCGCCTTTTTGTAGGAGGCTGATGATGGCATGCTACATACGCGCTTCTGCATCTGCCAAGTGCACAACTCTTAACGCGTTTGCCAACCAATAGTGTCTGTAGGCATGCGTGAATGTAATTAGCATAGTTTATGGGAAAGGTTCATTTGCATGGTACTGGTAAATAAATTAAGCAATATTTAAGCTAGCTCTTAAAAGTTATAACTTTGTTTTATAACACCCCAAACATAGAGTGTGCCTAGACGACTAGGTACAAGGAAGCTGCTGTTGCTACGGGTTTAGTACACTGGTTGCTACGGGTAGAGTACTTGGGTTGGTACTGGCATAACGCGTTGGGTTTGCGCAGCTTTCTAGTAAAAATAAGACATTTTATGTGAGGCAGAATTTTGTAAGGGGTGTTATAATACAGTAATAACATTTTAAATGTTGAAAAGGAGTAGTTACGACGTAAAATTACTGAAGTTTTATTAATGTGTGGTGCATGTACATGTTATGTATGCCTAATATTATAGTGTAGACTGGCAGCAATCTGAATAATTCATATTTAATAAATCTAGATGATTCTAAGAATCTCCATATTTAATGTTAACAGTGTTTCGCAAATTATTTGTAATTATTTCATCAAACAACAGCTGAGACAGTGCAAGTCTAGCAAAATGTATGCTATTCGGCTTTGTCTGAGGTTGGCTATGGCTAAGGCTATTAAAGAGGGGCTACAAGATCAAATTGATTTGTTTGATCATAGAGCAAGGAACAGATTTGATGCACTCATTTTCCGATAGATAGAGTCTTCATGAAAGTGGGGGGAAAGTTACACGTCCCTACCTCACATCATTTGATACTCTTTCAGAGCGACATTTGAAACATGACGTCACTGGACAGCAACAACAAATAGGTCTGTATATTTCAAAGAGGAATTTCTGTGCCAGTCATAAGCTCAAATTCAATTTTGATTAAATATCATCAGAATTTAGGAATCAACTAAAAATTCTCTGTACAAAACTGTACAGACCATTATATTTGAAATGTGACGTCTTCAAACAGTGTCAAACCCTTTTCGATTGTGACACAAAATGCACTTGAAGGGTATCAAACATACATGTAGTGGCATTTTACACCATTTTAAACTGAGGCTTGTTATTTTTCCCCCCATTTTCATAAGGAATTTATCTTTTGGAAAATGAGTGGATAATAAATCTGAATTTGACCTTGGAGCCCCTTTTTAATGACACTTGGTTCTTTTTAGCGCACATCAACCTCGCTACCATGGGCAATGCGTCGATCAACACCTCTCGTCACTATTAACCCCTGGTAGGGATGTGCTGGCAAATAATGCAGACTGGCTCCTAAAAGTGACTGCTTAAAAATAGTGCATAGTTGCAGTCATCCCAACATTTGTGGTTTTTCCGTTTTTCCATACTAAATTGTTATTATTTCTGTCAATTATTGTAGGGTGCAAAGTCTCCATTTTGAAGAGCAGATGCAATTGAAAAAAATACAGGACCTGCACGGAGGACTGAACCTAAAAAAGATCTCCCCTGGGGTTCTTCAATTTCTGGGGGTACGGGGGCAGCATTTTCCGGGCGTTCCAGAATGTTTTCCTGGAGCTCCTGACAAGGATCGTCTTCACTCATTGACTGTTTTTCATTGCTTCTAACGTCATCCTTATGCGTGGGTGAAGCTGGGGATGAGTTGGTATTAATGTTGTGAGAGGGTAGGTTGTCCTTGGTGTTATGCGGGTTGTGCTGGGTTCCACTCGCTGCTTGCTTAGCGTCAAATGAAGACTGTTGTAACTTCCCTGCTGCTTCCTGGGTTGATGTCGTCGGGGATTGGCGCAGCATTCTACCAGGACTGATTGCTATCATAAGGGAGTCTTCGCTAAAAGTTGCATCACGTGACGGAGTTCTCAAGCCACCAGGTACATCTGCAGGCACATGTGCAGGCTGTGTGACCGGGGTGCCTTTCATTGACTTCTGCACGGGTGCTGCATTGTGTGGACTCTCCGCTCCCTTAGTGTTGGGTGTAGATATGACCGGGTGAGTTGATGAAGCTGTCAAGTCAGGTGTGGCTGAAGGAGAGGGTGTGGCAGATAGAGTGGATCTTGCTGGAGAGGGTGTGTCAGCTAAAGTGGATCTTGCTGAAGCAGAGGGTGTGACAGACAATGCGGCTGTGGTTGAGGGAGAGGGCATGGCTAGACCCATGGGTGCGGCTGAAGATGAGGGCATGTCTTTGCCCGCGGTATTTTGCGTAGATTTTGAAACAGGTTTATTCCTTGCCGCACTTTGAGAATCAGCCAGCATTTCAAGGCTTTTGCTGTTGTCTGCTTCTCTTGAAGTACTAGGAAAGCTTTGGGCAGATATTTCAAGTGGTCCTATTTCTTTGTCTAATGAATCAGGGTTCTTCAGAGACCCAATGAAATCTTCTGGACCTGTGATCGAATGAATCATATTCATGTCGTAATTTGAACTTGCAGCTGTGGACGCTTGTGAAATTCCAGACAGAAGCGTTTTCCCCGTGCAGTTCTCATCGGCACTATCTGAGAAACTTTGATGGGCTTTTTGACCATGCCTGTCCAACTTGTAGTTAATACTCCCAACGTTCTGATCCCCTTCTCCTGTGTCACCAGCAACCATCTTTGTTGCATTGCTCATTGTCATGTTGGTGCTCTGTTGATCCGACTCCCTCAAATTGTCCTCAACATATTGATGATTGTTCTGCAGTTTGGGTTCGGGGGCACTGTTAGTTTGATCGGAAGTAATGTTTTGGGTCATGACATGGGGACGTCTGTTGAGGTTATTTATGATGCTACCACCTTCACTTGTGGCGTTTTTACTCTCTGGCTCCATGTCTCGATCCAACGTGTCATTTTTGTTTCTAGTCTCTGACTTGCTCGTGTCTCCATCGGTGATTGGCCTGCCGGCACAAGAAGTAGCGCCAGGGGCTTCAGGGCATGGCCTAATTCCAACCAGGTCTGTGACCGGGCAGTCCTTACTCGATTCCTTTGCCTCCACTTGACCACTGCTTCCAGTGTTGTTAACATCCGATCCCGAATTCCCAGCATTCCTCTTGTTGCCGTTATTCAGGTTTTCCTGATGCTTATTGCCATCGGCAGCAGATTCCCCGGCCCGGTTTGCTGCGGAAGAGCTGTCTCTTGGTTCGTCATTGCCCTTTCCGGGAGGTTTCTGATATGCAACTTTTGCCTCATCATCGTCATCCCAGGCAAGGTCTAACTTCGGGAGATTCCCCACAGATGGCAAAGGTTGAGGTGTCACTGAACAAGAAGGTTGGCATTTTGGTCGAGGTAACTGTGAAAAAAAAACAAGAGCAGGGATTAAATATTAAAGAATTTGTTAGCCTTTGTGCTGGCCGAGGTGTATTAACTCTATAATGTTAAGAATAATAAGGCAAAGCTGATAGTGAAAAAAATACAAAATAAATTGGGACCTTTCTTTTCTTGAAAATGTCTGCCCGAGGTGCAATAGTTGATGGCACTATCTCATCTTAATCCCCTACAAAATGTAATACATTATTTTCAATCTCGTACAATTCGTGATACATTTTGATTGGTTTGAGGCCACTTTTTCTCTCCAAAGTTGTTTTTAATTGCAAGTAAAATGTTAGGTTAAATATTTTAATAATATTTGAAAAAGATTTTTAAAAAATTTAAAAACAGAAATTCATGGCAAGGCAAACATAACAAGTTTTGACTTTAAAACAGTTAGCATACAAAAATGTACAGTTAAACAAAAATATAGTATAAAAATTCTGTGGGAGATGCAGGAAAACATTTACCATAAATACTAAAAAAAAAAAAAATCACAATCAAAATTCACAGCACACAAAGCAGAAAACACAATCAATGTATCATTAAGTTCAAGAAGGCCATTTGCGAGTTAGATTTGACTAATGTCTGCACTTGTTTAGTCACACATGACTTGTTTAATCACACATGACCGCTTAAACTTGAATTAAAGAAAGAGCTAGTGGCCTAACATTTCAACCCTAGCAGCATCTTTCTCGAAGGCTAAAGAACAAGACTCTGCTAGGGTCAAAACGTCGGGCCACTAATTGCTGTTTGCATTTAATACCATGGGTTCTTTTGGTTTGGTACGCAGTTTGCAACAGCTAATTCTATTTTCCCAATAAACTTTAAATCACCAAACTAGAAACAGTTGCTATGTCACATGGTTTGGGGTAAACTTTTCCTTAGTTACGTAACCAATTGCAAAAACACCCTGCATGTAAAAAAATTCTGCGTGGATTTGCTTGGCTCAATGGAACCTATGCTATATGTAAATGAGGTCCAAACTTCACCCCCTACTCTTTTGTTGTTGTCTGTTAACCTCATTTAATCCACAGGTCCCCTTCACTCCTAATTACACACACACTATTGTTTTGGTAACCCCTGCTGGAAGGTGGACCATGTCCATGCTGACGTCTGAACGTGGTAGTTCTAGTGGTTGGGGTTGGTGGGGGCCTAGCATGCATGCTTCAATGCTGATATATCCCACCAACTCGGACCGCTGTTTCTCAAATTCTCTCTCCTTTCCAGAACAAAGAACCAATCAGAGTGAGCGCACGCAGGTCACAGATACATGTAAAAGCTTACCCCAAAATGTGTGATGTAGGAACACTGTCTTTAGTCTGGGGACTACAACTTGGTTGGTCACTCGTGACCGATCAAGTCAGTGTACCAGACATTGAAAATCTAACTCAAAGTATCCCGTATTTGAACAGTTTTAGGAACATTGGGTTCCCACAAGAATGAAAACAAAATTGCAAATTAAACATTAGAATATGCACAGGATCGGCAGTCTATTACACAAATAGCTGCAATATTATGATAAAGAAATAAGCGCTTACACTTATTAAAATGCAATCACTGAAAAACAATTTGCAGGGCAATAATGGGTGAAGCCGACACACACATATATAACCATTTGAAAATTGAGACAGATGAAAAACAAAATATTACCTGATCAAAGCCCTCGCCGTGAAGCCCCAGCACTTTCTGAAGTTGTGAATAGACATCTTCCCTTCCCATGGCTTTGAGTGCTTCCATCAGTGTATTTAGAGTTGCGTTTTCCGCAGTGCCCCACTCCATCAGGAGTGCCTCGGTCGGGCTCTTCTCCAACTTCAAACGCTCAACAGCGTCGATTCTGTAACCTGTAACCGCAAAGCGAAGGAAATTAACAAAAATATTAAGTATTCCAAACAATTTTACGTAACCATCAGCGGTATTATTTTTTGGAGCTTTTTGAAGCTTTTTGGAGCTTCTAGAGTAATCATTTTCCATGTTGAAAATACTGACTAGACAAAGGAAAGACTACAAAGTTTCTCATAACAAGCACCAGGAATTTGACATAGTCATTTGATGTTGTAGGCACTCTCACCGTGATTTGCAGAATCTCGACCGTAAGCCTTGGTCGATATTCTGCCATGGTATGCCGGAATCTCAGAACACTCTGACTTACCTCCCACTGAGCCGAATACAATGATAACAAATGATGGCAGCCTGTCCATTCATTTGTACAACAGGACAAAAGTCTGGAATCGTGAATTACACGATAACCCCCGAAAAAAAGAATGAGCTGATTGCCAGAACCTTCTGTCGTTCTTCATATGGTGAAACAAAGTGTAGCAAAATGAGGGCGCTCCGAATATGTTTCGTTCATAATAAACCATCTGCCATAGGCCAGTCCAGTAAAAATTTGGCGAATATATGTCATCTGACGTGAAGTGATTAAAACAATCTGGTATCTGTCAAGACACTCCAGGCAAGTACAAATCAAGTAACATATCAGCACTCCAAAACAACATTTCAATTACATAATTCAAGTAATCAGTATCTTAAACTTAAGCATGACAGATTTTGCAAAAATCTTGATTCTGCAAAAATGTGGGGGGAGCCCAGGGCTCATGGAAACCCAGGGCTTGTGGAAGCCTGGGGCTCATGGGAGCCCAGGGCTTGTGGGAACCCAGGGCTCATGGGAACCCAGGGCTCATGGGAACCCAGGGCTCATGGGAACCCAGGGCTCGTGGGAACCCAGGGCTCGTGGGAGCCCAGGGCTCATGGGAACCCAGGGCTCATGGGAACCCAGGGCTCATGGGAACCCAGGGCTCATGGGAACCCAGGGCTCATAGGAACACAAGGCTAATAGGAACCCAGGGCACATGGGAACACATGGCTCATAGGAACCCAGGGCTTGTGGGAGCCTGGGGCTCATGGGAGCCCAGGGCTTGTGGGAACCCGGGGCTTGTGTGAACCCGGGGCTTGTGGGAACCCAGGGCTCATAGGAACACAAGGCTCATAGGAACCCAGGGCACATGGGAACACAGGGTTCATGGGAACCCAGGGCTCATAGGAACCCAGGGCTCGTGTGAGCCCAGGGCTTGTGGGAACCCAGACTCATGGGAACCCAGGGCTCATGGGAACCCAGGGCTCATAGGAACACAAGGCTCATAGGAACCCAGGGCACATGGGAACACAGGGCTCATGGGAACCCAGGGCTCATAGGAACACAGGGCTCGTGTGAGCCCAGGGCTTGTGGGAACCCAGACTCATGGGAACCCAGGGCTCATGGGAACCCAGGGCTCATAGGAACACAAGGCTCATAGGAACCCAGGGCACATGAAAACCCAGGGCTCATAGGAACCCAGGGCTCGTGTGAGCCCAGGGCTTGTGGGAACCCAGACTCATGGGAAACCAGGGCTTGTGGGAACCCAGGGCTCATGGGAACCCAGGGCTTGAGGGAGCCCAGGGCTCATGGGAACCCAGGGCTTGAGGGAGCTTTGGGCTCGTGGGAACCCAGGGCTCATGGGAACCCAGGGCTCATGGGAACCCAGGGCTTGTGGGAGCGTTGGGCTTGTGGGAACCCAGGGCTCATGGGAACCCAGGGCTTGTGGGAACCCAGGGCTCATGGGAACCCAGGGCTCATGGGAACCCAGAGCTCATGGGAACCCAGGGTTTGGGGGAGCGTTGGGCTCGTGGGAACCCAGGGCTCATGGGAGCCCAGAGCTCGTGGGAATCCAGGGTTTACCGGCATTTGGACCAACGACCTCCGGTTTAAAGTGTCGGCGCAATATCTTTATATGTTCGGGGGTGACAGTCAGAAGCTATACAATCGTTAGCTGCCATGTAGCCAGGGATCACATATTTAAAAGTCAAAGTTTGGGGTTTGGTGGTTGGGTAAAAAAAAAATTCAAACAAAAAAAGATCAAAAATTTTAAAACATTGATTACTCTGAATTGCCCCTAAGGAATAGGTTAGCTAAAATACACAGTACAAACCTAAGTAACCAGCAAGTCCCTTCCAATCATTGGCTAAGATGTTACAGGGTACATCGAGCAGTCTAAGTACTTCTAAGGCAGTGGCAGGTAACCGACGATACAGAGTGTCACCAGTGACGCTTTCAAACTTACTACCATTTTGACGCTTCAAGACCTCTGATGAAGCGGCAGATTGATGTATCTCAACAGTGGCTTGCTCTTCATTCTGTGCAGTTGGGTACCCTGATGCCCCTTGGTTTTTGGGGTGATGTGGGTAGAAAGGTGCCCCTTTGCCTTCAAAGAAGAAATGTATAAAATTGATATAACTCCTAATCTGGAAAGCTGGATATTCATTTTTCAGACAAAATTTGAGAAACCAGGTACATTGGAATTACTCCAGGTAGAATTTACATGGTTTTTCTTCTTTACTTACAACTTGTAAGGCTTCATTTTATTTAGCCTTCAAGAGAGACTCTGCTAGGGTCGAAACGTCAGGCCACAAACTATTTTTTAATTTTACTTATACCATAGGTCCTTTTGGTTAGCAGTATGCAACAGCTAATACTATTTTGGGGGCTTCATATTACAAAGTCTACAGGTCTCAGATATTTTTTGAAAGTTGCAACCCATTATAGCATGTTTTTTATTCATGTGATGGTGTGTTGAGGCCGAGCCGTTTAGAGAATTGGACTCAAGTTCTGATGGCCTAGTCATCAGAGAGTGGATTTGAATCCCGGTCAAGAAACTTTTGTCACGGCACTTCACCATAATTTACTCCCTCAACCGCGGTGTATAGGGAACCTGCGAGGGCCGAGGCAGTATTGTGTTGGATTAACCCCTCAATTTTTTGCTGACATGCAGACGGCCGATGTTATTATCCACCTGGACTCTCCAGTGTGCTGCTTGCACAGGCATGCACCTACTGTGATACGCTTTGTTTCACCCGTTCAAAAGAATGACAAGAGGCTCTGGAAAACCTGCCTTGTCAAATCCCTTTCCTCGTGTACCACGATTCCTATCGTCCTCTTCTTGTACAAATGTGGCAGACAAGAATGGACAGGCTGCCACCATTGTTCGTCATTTTGTTTGGCTTAATTCCAGCATATCATGGCAGATTTTCCGCTGTGGCTCACGGCTGATGTTCTGCGATTCCAGTGAGTACTCATCTTTTACAGGACAACATCAAATCCTGGAGCTTATTATTCAAACCTTTGCTGTCTTTCCTTTGTCAAGTCAGGATTTCATTGTTGCAACTATTTTTTCAAAGAAAAACAATTACTCAAGAAGCTCCAAAAAGTTCTGAAAAATAATACCGCGGGTGGGCACAGAAACAAAAATCCAGATGTGTAGTGGTTAAGCATTATTGGTTTTTCCTCCGGATGGGACATAAGTCTATTGGGACAAATTTTCAAGATAGTAGAGATTTTCTATGTGACTAGCATTAGGATGGTCAAGGAGGGGGAAACAGATATAATCGGCGACTGGAGTCAACAGAAAGTCTGAGTATAGGGGTTGGTTGAACTTCCTCTTCAGCCCTGATCAATTCTTTGGGAGCCATTGTTTGTCACCGCCTGTTGCTTCTATTTTTATCCTTTTTAACCCCACTGCAATTTAAAAAAATAATTCCCCCTTTTACTGTTGTATATAAAATATTTATTTTTAGTAATGTTCTTTGGTTATTGTATAGCCAGTAGCATTGTATACGGAGACCTTCTGGCCACAGTTATTAGGTTAACTTTTTCGTTTTCTGGCATGTGCTGCTGGCTCTATTGTATCCTCGTCCTTCTGTTCCTTTATCATTTTGATCATTGTCTTACACTGTGCTGTTTTTTGTCACGTGTTGTATGCCGAATAAATAATAATAATGACAAAAATAACTAGATATGTGTTTGTAACGTAACAAACACTGGGGGTTTCGGTTGGTGAAACAAAAAGGGGAAAATTTCATGTCAAATCCAAAATGTTAATTTTGGTCGAAAACCCTGAAAAAACTCTTTGAACTTGCTGTTTGGACCATAGAAATGTTAAGAAATGGTCAAAGTGGGACTATGACAGGAATTATGGTGGAAGTAATCTGTTGATTTAAAGAGGGACAGAACCCATTAAATACCCCTGTAAATTATCAATGACAGTGGTTGGCTTGGCCAAATATTATCACAAGAGGGCGCTAAACAAGTTCCCCGCTGATGAAAGTGACAAAGTCGTCCATTGCCAGAAATTTGAAACGTCTCTAGTAGAGGTAAATGTAACAAAATCATGTCATGTTGTTTATGTTCTAAGTTAGGGCATAGGCTTTGATTTGATGTTTGGTTTTGCTGTTTGCGACTGTAGTTTCTGAGATGGAACCTTCACAAATTTAACGTGTTAACACGATCATAATTATTCGGATGGAAGTATAAAAATAATGATAATAATAATAAAAAATACAAATCTTGACGAAAACAAAGGTGGTTTCGGCGGATGGCCGAGACCCCCAATAAAACTCATAGTGGGTTTACAATGTTAACAAACAAAGCAAGCAATGTGCGCAGTGTGCGTGGAAAAGCATGGTTGCTTCTGCTGTAGACGTACCTGCAGGAGAAGCCACGCTTGACCACGCACACTGGGCATGGCTGCTTGGTTTGTTTACATTGTATACCCACTGTGAGTCATGTGACTCCGGTCGCCGATTGTGTCTAATGTCACCGAGAGAGTCTAGTAATCGTCATTGACAATGAGGTTGTCACTGGGACGGCCATTTCAAATGTCATGGGGACAGTCACTGAGGTGGTCAATCGTCAGGTAACTAGAAAAAATTCAAATCATTCGCCCTTTACTCCCAAGTGAAACACGACAATTACATTCACACAGGCGTACCACACTAATGGTTGGCAAATGCCATAGAGTTGCGTGCGCACTAGGCAAACGCGCATGCGTCATGCCACCATCAGCTCCATACAAAAAGGTGTGATGTTCTCTCATTTTGCAAACCAGTAGTGTTAGTGCGCACATTTCATGGGCGGCCTATTACCTTTATCTGTTTGTCTGTTGTTCCCATTCTGTCGGACACCAGGATGTTCGACCTGAGGGTCAACCTGAGGGTCAACCTTAGGGTCGTCCAGAAGCTCAGCTAAGTTTCTGAGACCAATTTCTCTTAAGGCTGGGATGAGTTGTTCAAACCAGTCATCATATTTAGGTAAATCCAGCGAGAGTTTGAAAGCTGCATGTGGGGCCCCGTCATTGTTTTGCTTTCGGCTAATTTGTTCCTGTATTAGAACAAGCAATCAGTGGAAATTAATGTTAGCATAACTTAGTCATGAATCAATCTGGTAACAAAAACCAAGGGATCCTCAAACACAAATGTTCGTCATGTCGGTGTAATAAAGCCATTCCTAAATTAACATTTACGTGAAAAGCAAATTTACAACTTTTGAAATGCACGGCAAGTCAGTGCTCTAGTCACAATAGCCCTATGGTCATCACTTATTTAGATTTCCTTTAATTAAAAAGTGCACTGCTGTCAGACCTCATCCAGAAGTCATAGGATGATTTTAGATATGGGAGTGTCTCTAGTGAAAGACATTACACAAAAGAATAAAAGTTAAACTTTACTTTGTTCCTCTACAATTAGGGATCTCTTGATTGAAACTACCTTGACAGAATCTGTAAGGCAGGAAAGATAGGGCAGCAGTTCCTCAGGAATCACACCATCTCTAAACTCGACTGCATGCTTCTTTAGTCGTTTCTTTCTTTCGGAGTTCAAGTCTTTTGGTCCCATGCTGACAATGCTGCACATGGGGATATACGGAAAAATCAGATGAAACAAATGGAAAATCTGAACCATAGCGTCTCTGGAAATAGTTTACATTATCAGAAACTATGTTATACACAATCACAAGCAAGAAGCATTTGCCAGCCAGACTTGGTACATCAAAGAGCGTCTTCACTGCCACTGGTCATTGCCTTGGTGCCCCTTGAAACGCCTACACAGGCCCTGAACTTCATCTATGAGAGGGCAAGGATTTTTCAATTTGCTCAAGGCACTTCCATTTGAAATCTACGAGAAACTTTTTAAGGGGCACCACGGCCAAGACCGGGGCAACAGAACCCATGGCCCGTGTGGCTTCCGCATAATTCCAGGCATGCCAGTGTAAATCGGGGAAGGGAAAGGGGTAGGGGTAGGGGTCTGAGTCTACAACAAGACAAAACAAAATTAAGAATCTCCTAAAACATGGAGGTAATTCATGTATTACCTCATTGCTGTAAGCGATAGTTTAAACAGAAGTTCAAAATGTTCTTCTGGCTCAATTTCAGATGCCGCGAGAAAATGACTGGCAAGTATCTCAAAATTGTTTTGGCTCGACATGGCCATTGTCTGAAGACAGTCTTTGCTTCACAACAGTAGCTGACTAGCCCTGGTAGGACGCCAGTCTCCCTTGCACTATACTGACGTTTTTCTACAATGCAAACGCAATTTCAATGCGGAAAATGCATAACAACTCCGGTAGACATTCATGTCAACTGAAGTAACAGTTAAAATGTAGTAAGGTATCGATTAATCTATTTTGTAAAAGTGAAGGTGTCGATACTGTACTCAGGCCTGGAATTTCATCTTTAAGAGGGCAAGGCCTTTTTCAATTTTCCAAGCTTACTGCAGATTTCACAATGACTAGCCCCATAAAAAGTGCCAACATGCTGGACTCTCTCTGCTTCTTGGCCCTATGCTCAAGTACCTCCAGGAGAAAACCCAGTAACTGGGACACTGTACTCCTTTTAAAAAACTTGTGACATCATCAGACAGTCGTACTATGTCCCAAAAATTAAAAAGCACCCCAGTTACTGAGTCTACTTCAGGAGGTGAAATCATTTTTTGATAGAAAGCCATGTTTTTATGCCATTATTTTTCCCTCAGTTGTCACTTACCATAGCGCAATGGTGGCGAGTACAAACACAAAAATGTGCGCGCTTGTTTTGGTGTAATGTAAGTCCAGCGTATCTTGGCACATGACAATGACTACACTAGACCATGGAGCTATACAAAGGAATTAGGGTCAAAAGTCAACTCGATCCAAAGACGACTCGGTCCGTAGTCAACTCGGTCCAAAGTCAACTCAGTCCAAAGTCAACTCGGTCCGAAAAATTTAATAAAGTGTGGTTGACAGGAAGTGACAGGTAGTAATTGGATGTATTTCGCCGATGTATCATTAAACACCAATCTCAGAAATTAATAATAGTCCCCGATTAAAAAAGAAATGTTTCTGAAGCATGATAGGTTAGCCCAGGTTGGACTCCTCCATTGCGCTCGGTACATGATGTTTAAAACGTTAGCGTGGATCTGCGATTTATTTTCTGGAATAATATCATCCATGGATTTATTTTAAATTTTGGACGCCCCGAGAGTGTAGTTATGGCCATGAAGCATATATTAACAGAATTTTCAGCTTCTTAAAATCAAGTAAAAATATGAAAAAACATTAGTCAAAATATTTTTCGCATGGTACAGAAGCTTCATACCCAGGATGTCAGTGTAGTGCTGTTCCGTCCCAACTTGACTATTGTCCCAACTATAGTTGGGACTGGTCCCAACTTGAGTGTTAAAGTTGGGACGTCCCAACTATAGTTGGGATCGCCCATCGAGTTCAACAGGAGCCAGGACACTGGTGACTGATCCATCATGCGTGGATTACTGTGTGACACTACAGCAGACGCACAAGCTGATGCGATCGGCCTTAATTAACAAGATTCTTTATTTCAAACCGGGTCTCGGCTCTGTACAAACTCATGTCAAATCTGATGATGGAGCTAGAGCCAGTCGCGAGCCGTTACCGAGGACGAGGTTTGCAATGGACCCCTCAAACTAACTCAGTGTAAAAAGTGTTTTTGGAGGGTTCTGACAGCAGCCCCATGCTTATTTCGGGTGCCACGTTCAGTCTCAAGTAGGGCTACGCATAGTACTAATTATAATACTACTAGTTTCCCTTCTCTCGGAAAAGCAAAATTCTCATTAATCTAAAATATTCTCAAGGGAAAGTGGTCTTAAAAACTTCATAGATTTTACATGTTTTTAGTTTATTCATGGGGTGCTTTGTGTTTACTGCGATCCCAACTATACTTAGCACTATACTTTAGCACTCAAGTTGGGACAGTCCCAACTATAGTTGGGAATATTGTCAAGTTGGGACGAGCCACGCACATTACACTGCCGGGGCTAGTTACCATACCATACCCTAAAGAAGAGAGTTGGTGCAGTACCAATCAAGGCAAGACAAGACAAAACAAGACAGGAAGGAAAACAAATGGGACTATTGACTGTTTCTCCACATACTTACATTTCCAAACTATCCAGGATTAACTCAAAATTACATCCAAACAATATACAAAATTTTCAGGACAAAAGTCTGTGCAACATCCCACACAGTCTCTGTCCTTGCTCTATGGTCTCTGCACTACGTCGCCGTCTCGCGCGACGAAAAAGAAATTCAGGGGGAGGCTGGCTCAAAAACTTGAGGGCGTTCTTCAGGTAAATGGATCTCGCAACCCACGACGTCAGAATATTTGCATAAGAAGAATTGCGCAATATTTATTTTTGGCAATTGTTTTCTTTCCAAAACATGACAATTATTGTTGGCCATCTATTGCATATGTAGCTTTTTCTTGGGTCGGGAAGCCCGTCGTAGGTAATGACATCATCATTTCGGGATAAATTATTGACTAAGGTACTCTTTTATGTATATGTTTTTTTTAAACTCCCCAAATTGGTAACGATTCAATTATTTATCACTTATTTATTGACCCAACATCATCAAATGTTTTTTATATAAGCTCAGATCTAATGTTCTTATGGTTTAAGATAAACTGACTTTAAAACAATTTCTTGTAACACAGATTTCGTCAAATAGCCGTCGGTTTGGACAGCGGGCTATTTCTCACGCCGGGGAATTCCCGGAGATGACGCGCATTCGTAGTGCAATCGCAGAAGTGCGACCAGGGGCTTTTTTGTATTGGGGAATACTTTTACATTAGAAATATTTTCTGATTATGCACATTCACATTTGTGAAGATCAACTACACAACTACTCGTCTTTCTGCAGAGAGCTGGAGTTGAGAAAATCTGAAAGTTCCTTATTCTGAACGTTTACTCTGGAATTTAAGACCAACAAAATCAAGTATTTTAAGAAGATCAGATCGAGTGATGGCTGCCACAGCCATGACATCAGCTGTGACAGGTGGTGGCGATCCAAAGTTGGCGTTAATCACTGAGGTTTTCCGTCCATTTCTGGTGAAGAGTCTACGGTTGAACGCCGAGTTTTTAGCTCAACTTACCAGCCATGGGGTCATGAGTCCTGGTTAGTACCTTACCTCACCCCCCCCCCCTAAGTTTTTTTTACCCCCCTTGAGAACTTGTAACTGTCAGAATGTCAGATGACCGATTGAGCTTAAATTTTTTACAGGTTTATTATTTCATGAAGTGCATAAACTGGTCTTTTTCAATGTAGTTAAGTTTAAGTTGGATTATTTTACTATTCTTGTGCAGGGTACTGGTAAAGTTACTTACACAAATAAAATATACAGACAAACTCACTATAGTTTTTTAGCTGTATGAAATTTCTTGGTTTTGTTTTTAGAATTCATGATGAACCCAGGATTACTGAAGGCGACAAATGGTGTCACCATGCTCCTGGATAATCTGAAGGAAGAAAACAAACTGGGATCTTATGCCGCCTTCATGGACTCTCTCCGCCATGTGGGTCAGTGAATTAATTGTACTAAGTTTATATCCATATTCATTAAACTTCATAAATGGCCTACGCCTATATCACAAATACGGCTAGGTTGAATTTGCACAAAGGTCGAAAGGCACCGGAACACTATTTGCACCTTTTTCCTTCGGGTAGTGTCTTTCGACCATCGTGCAAAATCAACCAGAAAGTATTTTCGATATGCCTTACATGCTTGATCACGACCTCACTTTATTACTTCTTTTGTCACATCTAACTTAATACCTTGACATGGAGATTTGTCACTCCTAGAAGTCATTGGGGTCATGAGGGTGTTACACCATCGCCTAAGGTAAGCTGTGCCAGTTACATGGTTACACCGTGGAAGGGCATGGTTACACAGTTAACCGACCGATCGTCCGGTCACAGGTAAAGATTTTTACGGTTTGGATAGCCATTGAAAAATTCATTCGAAAAAGGCTGCGAAACGCTAACCACGTTGTGATCATGATGTACACGAAGCACCATCCCTCGTTTTCCAATTCAAAGGCTTCTAGTCTTTGTTAGGAATCTAACTCTTTACTTTGCTCGCTACAATAAAGGCATGAAACATTAAATGCCATAGGTCATTTCAGAAAAATGCCTTATCATGAGAGTGTACGCCCTCTGGTGGTGAAGTATAGAGTATACCAGTGCGGTCTTAGCGTTATCACAACCTCAGTTCTAAGAGTAGAGATCCAAGCAGTGGCGTAACTATAGGGCGGCACAGGGGCAGACCCCCCAAATTGAGTGCAAATGGAATCTATTATTGATTTGCCAGCAGTGCCCCTCTAGAAAAAATGGTGCCTTGCCCCCCAAGTTTGTATCAAATTTTATTTAGTTCAAGTTGTTAATCACTCCCCGAGTTCATGAATGAGAACATTCACCTGAAAACGCATTGCCCTAGAATTATGGTAATTGTGTGTAATTTGTCAACAAATATTTATAAATCTCTTTGCCAGGCTTTAACTATTATGCCGATGTCATCGAAGGGTTTGCAAATAAAGAAGAATCGATGGCCAGGGAAAACATAAAGCGTGTGCTGATGATATTCTGCAGAAGATTATGTGACATCAACCCACTTGAAATATTACCCCACATCGGAGAATTCGTGAACAGTGAAGAAGAAAACGTCATGCATAACGCAGACAATTACGGACCTACTGGTGCAGCCATGATCTTCTGTGGGATTCTGCGCACCAAAGGAGAGAAATGTTTTTATCAGCTGATAAAGGGTCTTCGTGAGGAAGGTCATGGCAAGCTTGCAGATGAACTGTCTGACCTGATGTGTGGTCCATGCAAGGATGGTAGTTTACTTTCGTTTTGAATATTGAGGACATTTTTAGTTTGATATATATGAATTACTCTTGAATGCGGGGGTTGTGGGTTCAAATTCCTCCCAAGTATGGCCGTGGACTTTTGTCTGCATTAAACTCTGTAAAGCATTGAGTATACTGTGATTATAGCACACTTTGGTGTAAGGTAAACAGGGGGAGGAATAAGGAACCCTTCTCTATCTACTGAAAAAGGACTAGCATTCTCAAAAAATACAATATTTACACTATGACGTCTTAAGATGAATTATGACTCTTCTAGAGCTGAATTATTTATCAGAGTGCAGCAGCTGAACACAATATAATAATAGGGCCTACTCAATAGCACTACACAACTAGCACTACACAACAAAGACAATACTCAGTAGTATACAACGTGAAGGTCAAAGGTCTACTCGTTGTACAATACAATAACGATAACACTATCCCTCAAAAATATAAATTTCTTCAACAAAATGACTTGGTATATTAATCCAAAAGATAGTCACTGGTAGCTCTGTAACATTCCCTCCCTGACGACAATTATAGAGAGTTGTACATCGGACAAGAACATACAAAATGCATTTCCATTTCCATTTCTTGCATGCAGTGTGGATTAATATGCTGATGAAATTCTAAACCGCCGTGTTCCAGTTTGTACACATAGTTTATGAGCTGAGCATCTAAATCTAGCCAGATAATGTCTGTAGTGGGATTATAGAAAAACACAAATATTTTTCTACTACGTACTTTATCTGTCTGGTAGATTCTTAGAAATTTTTTGATGGAATGTTTTTCTTTTAGTATCATGTAACCTACCTAAACCAGCAACAAACTAATTCATTACATAACTTTCCAACAATTGTAGTAATCGCATAAGAGTAAAAAAAAAAAAAAATGTAAAGTCACTTTTCAAGTTCAACACATTTTCAATTTCCCTGTGATGTGTGTTTACCAACAGCAGTTTATTCCAAGTTGGTGGGGTTAGATGGGAGATTAGCTTTTTTGACATAAGTGCAGGCTAAAGATGAGACTTTATGGACAAAGAAAACTACCAAAGTAAACTATTGCATCCTTCATGTAGAAATGACTCTTCTTCATTGCCAACAGCAGATAATCAAGCAAGTGAAGGAGCGTGTGGGATGGATGACCAATCTTTGTCTCTACACCGCACAGAAGGCAGTGGTAATGTGATAGTTAACAATCCTAGCCATTGTACAATCAGCATCCACAATCCAAGGCAAGGAACAACAGGTAGGTAGGGCTCACACATTAGGCCTTTTGGTATAAAAGTAACAAATTTATTCTATTTGTTTTAGTCGAATAGATAAGTGGGCATATTCCGTGCCAACTCACCTAAAATCCTGAAAAGTTTGGCAGGCTCCGTCTCAGATTTTGCTAGTATTTTTTTTAAACGATCCCCTATGGGTGCCATGAACACACGCAAAATTTTAGAATCCTACTCCTCATAATGTTTTAGATATGACCCCCTAAAAAATTAAGCCCCGCCTCTTCAAATTGACTTTTTGTGTTTTTGGCATTTTTAGAGGTCTGTATCTACAAATGGAGATAAGATATATAGCTACAAATTAATTGGAAGGGTATCTGGTATCCCATCAACTAAATTATACTGTCAAAAGTAGCACAGGTCATTTGTATATCACGGTGTAGGTCTTTAAAAATGGACATTTTAGCCTGCGTGATGACTTTTCGTCATTTTTTAAACCCCCTAGAGCCCAAGTGAAATGTCCGATTACTTTTATATTACTTTTGGTTATAAACTAGGTGCATATGTGTGATCTGATATAAGGATAGACCAATCACGCCTTTGATGGGTACTTGGCAGGGGTCTGAATATGGGTCCACCTGTAAAATTGCCAAAAAAATGCCTTTTTCAAGTGGTTATTTGACAACATGGGACATTACTGACATATTTACACATTTTTCCCAATAACACTTTGTATCCAGTCTACTGTGAGAAAGAAAAAAAAAAGGGTTTTCGACTCCTTCATGTAAAAAAAAAATAGTGAATATGCCTAGATTAAGGTATTTGCTGTGTATGATATTTAATGACAGCACTTGTTTACAAAAGGTGCTCTCTCTCTCCCTCCCTCCCTCGCTCCCAAAAGCCAAACCGAAAAGAGGAAAGGTCCAAAGGTCGCAGAAACAGACTTTAAATTGCTTTTGTAAATTTGCAAATTATAACTTAGATCAGGCCCAGGAGTACTGAAGGCACACTTGGTATCCCTATATCAGAGCCGTGTACTGAGAGAGTTGCAACATGGAGTGGACCTTCTTTTCTTTTTTTCCCCACTAGGTTGCTGGACGCCATTTCTGTCCAAATGTAGCACAACCCGATGTGCAGTCTAGTCTGGCACCCTTTGTGTGCTCGTGCATTTTTGGACTGAAAATGGCTTCTAATCGCAAATTGTCACAACACTCTCAATACAAAGCTCTGACCCATATTAAGAAGTGGATGTGGTAGCATTGTTTAGGTTAACATCTCAATCCTTGGGGAACTTTAAAACTATAGATGTTCACTGCTGATGGAGGGCAGCAGGAGTTTTCAAATCATGGATCCTTGTAGAGAATCTTTGCTCAAATACACCACCATCACACAAATACATTTCTTTTATACATCTGAGTAAAGAGAAGCAAATTACGGTCAAGTGTCTGCTCATACATGCAGGGATGTGATTTCTCCGGGTTTTTTTTTCTCCTGGAAACCTGTTTAATTTTTTTAAAATTAAGATTAAAGTTATAACAACATGAAAATAAAACGAAATAGAATGCCCCATATTGCTGAGTAGGGCTTTTCAAACCAAAGATAAATGTATTTAAGTAGGCTTCGCGCTCGCAAGTTTTTTTTATGCGCTCAAGCTTCCGCACTTGTAAGCTTTCGTGCTGTGCGCTCACAGCTCAGGTTTTTTTTTAACAGCCTGTCACATCCTTGTACATGTCAAAGGGACAAGCACCACGACCAGTCATTATGACACCCACTTTTCTGACAGCGTAAGCCTTGTATGTACTTCACATGAACTCCAAAATGCAAAGACACTTGCACCTCGGTTGTTCGGTGGTGATTCAAGGAAAGTTCACTTTTACGTTTACAATTCGCTTTAAATTGATGAACTGATCTTGAGTCTTGTGCACCAGATCCCAATTTCATGGCTCTGCTTGCCGCAAAGTTATTCGCATGGCCCATAGAACTAATGGTATTACAAGGTGTCGTAAGAGCAGATTTTCACAGTAAGCAGAGCATTGAAATTGGACTCAAATCTCTCATCCAGAATTTTTTTTGCCAACTTATCTTTTGCATTGCCTCAATCCCTGAGTATGCAAAAGTTTTTTAAATTCCAAATGAGAAGAAACCAATTATTATTATTATACTTTTTGGGTTTAAGATGGAGGAGAGTGTAACCAATCCAAGCAGAATGACGTCAATTCTGGCACCATTGTCGACGCACCTGGAGCTTATGCGGAATGCACCCCTTCTGATGATAACGCAAGCGGCTGTGACCCATCAAGCTTGCCTGCACCCAAGGGGAAACGCACCAATGCCTGCTCATGGGCCAAGAGGATAGCTATGAACATTAATGACTCTGAAGATCAGAAGAGCGAATCAGTGAAGGATATTCCCCTCAAGGTAGTGTGAGGTCATACACATTATCATGGGCCATTGTTGTTGACTTAGTTTTTACTGATGCCCCTCGCCAAAATCAGCCATCTCTTAGAAATAATGAAATGGCACAATAAACGAAGACAACCGAACCATCAGCCATGATATTAATGTGGTGTTATGTCTTACACATTCTTACCTTTCTTATCTTGAAAAAATCTTACCAGATAAGTCTATAAATTGAATGTCATTTGAAAGCTTTTCTTCATACATTTGATGAGACAAGAAACCCAGTTTTAAGTTTTGCAGGAAGTCCCTGGTTTTGGCTAGGAGCATCTCATTTGTCCCCATCACGTTTTCCTGAAAATAAAAGTGAAATCAGTCTCGCAAAATAATTTATGGTTCAGTGAGTTTTTACTTCAAAGTCATCTTGGTTGTTATGAGTTAATTTGACCATTTGAAAAAACTAGTTTGTTGAGTTTTTCTTGGTGGTAAAATAGCATGGCTTCATCTCTGTCTAGAACCCCTATTTCTCTGTTGGTCTGTAGCCTCATGAGCCTGTTTTTACAGGTATTATAATGGCAGTTGCTCCAACGGCCTCTCACTGGTTGTTCCACCTAACCGTACTTTTATCCGCCCCACACGTTTCTCTACCTGTTCACATTCTGATACTGTAGGTGTCCCCAAAGCTAACGCTCACTGGTACTCATCAAACTTCTTCCTGAGTACTGCCTTACTTTGGAATTCACAAGCTGTATTCTGCTTCCCTGACTCTTACAATCTGTCCCAATTCAAAGGCAATATCAATGATTGTCTGTCTACTTTTTGATTTCCACTTCTGTTACAATGTATACCCTTTTTAAGATCCTGTGACTGGCAAAGAAATAGCTATTTGTCATAGAGGAACCATCTTGTTTTCCTTCCATATACATCATCGTAGTCTAAAGTGATGCTAGAAGGGTCTGGTTCTCTTAGGTTCTGATTATCTGTTTTCTTTATTCATCCAGCCGCATCGCCCAGTTCCCTCTGAAGATGAGGAGCCTGAACTGCTCCTCGAGGAACCGGAATCGGAACCAGAATCGGAATCGGGATCGGAACCAGAACCGGAACCAGAAAGACTAGAGGAAATCGTCCTGCGAGGGTATCAGCGCGAGTTGGTCTCTCCGGCGCTTCATGGTAAAAACTCAGTGGTCGTTGCACCGACTGGATCAGGGAAGACAGTTGTCGCTGCCCGACTGGCCAAAGCAGTTGTGGACAGGGAGCCTGGAGTCGGGCAACGGGCTGGGAGGGGAACAGGTCAGGTTGTAGAGGATGGATCTAACAAAGTCATTTTCATCGTGAACAAGGTGAGATTGATTGTAGGGTTTTCTTTATCGTAAAGTAAAGTTTTTAAATTGATTTTAACTCTTGGGCCATTACACAATGGCATAGAGCTTGTAAGCACAACAACTTTCTCAGCATGTTACCAGCCATAGCGGTGCCTTCTTCATTGCTAAGTAAAACATTTTTTGTTAACCACTTCATCAGTATTTTAAAACATTTTCCGTGCCCACCCACAAATCATTATTTTTGAACTTTTTGGAGCTTCTTGAGTAATTGGTTTCTTTTGAGAATATCGTTGCCACAATAAAACCCTGATTTGACAGAGGAAAGACAATGAAAGATCTCATGATTAGTTTCGGGATTTGATGTCGTCAGATGAGAAACTTGGGTTTATAGGCACTCACCATGAATGGTAGAACTTTGGCTGTGAGCCACGGCCAAAAATCTGCCATTGCTGGAATCTCGGTACGCTCGGACTACCCATTGAGCCGGATATAATAATGAATAATGGTGGCTGCCTGTACATTATTGTATGCCACATTTGTTCAACAACAAGACAAAGGTCCAGAATCTGGGGTTGTGCACAATAACCCCCGGAAAGTGATTTTACAAGGCATGTTTTCCAGAACCTGTTGTCGCTCTCTGTACAAAGCGTATCCCTGGTAGGTGCCTGCCTGTGCATGCCACTTAGTGGAAAGTCCAGGTGATTGATATAAACATCAGTCATCCGGGTGTCAGCAACACATTTAGGAAAATCTGAAGTTGTTCTCCCTGGGCGTTAAAAGCGTCTCCGTAACTCTGTTTAAAAACAATTTGCAAATAAACACATCTTCGGACAACAGCTTTATGAAATTGGGCTATGGTTGATAAGGTCGTTATGAGAAGATGTGATATTTAAATGTCGCTTTCGGCTGTGATACTGATATTTTGTAAATAAATCTGTAAATAAAAGATAATTTATTTATTTATCTTTTTTTTTTTTGCCAAGGTGCCTCTGGTGAAGCAGCAGGGGGATCTCTTCAAGAAGTATATCGATGGACGCCGGATTTTGGGATTGAGCGGAGAGATGGGCCACATCGGCTCCTTGGATGATCTCCTGGAGAAGAAAGACATCCTCGTCATGACGGCACAGATCTTGGTTAATTCTCTTCGCGCCAGCGATAAGGAGGATAACGCCGACAAGATGGAGTTGTCTTCTGTTGGGTTGATCATCTTAGATGAGTGTCATCATTGTCAGGTAGTTAGCCGTGTTTATTTTGACATCGCTGCAAGAGAGTCAAACTAGTGTAGGTCTCAAGAGTAATATTGTGACGTATCATAGCCAGTGGTTAAGAGCACCGGACTCAAGCTCTGGTGTTTCTCAGAATGTGGGTTCAAGTCCCGGTTGTGACACTTGTAGTGTCCTTGAGAAGGATACTGTTTTATAACTGCTTTGTCCTTCGGATGGGACATTAAGCTGTAGAGTCCCGTGTACTAGGATTGGTTGTGTTACCACCCTTCCAATGTTTTGTTTTTGGGTTATGTAAACAATGGCCCTGAACAAAACTTTTTAATTCTGTGGCCACAGAGTGAGGGCGCTGTCTGAGGTCAATGTACTTTTTCTAATAATAAAGGCATTGTTTTAACAGAAGAGACAGAAATTGATTCCATCTATTGCCTTCAAATTTTCATTGCCACAGATTACCTCTAGACCCTGGTTACAGTAGTACATGTGAAAGAATTCTCATAACACTTATTGTGGAAGATTAGTGGCCATTAGCATAGTTTCTATTAATGATTGTCATTATCATAGGTGTTTATCAGGCACTTTTGAACATTGTATTAAAGTGCCTTGCACCATTACTTCCGCTGTTCTTCACGCCCCAAGCAGTCCTGAAATCACCTCAACTCCTTATGCAGCACCAGTAGCCAACGTTGGCGCACAGGTTGCTAGTCAACCACACCAACAATTTCTACCCAAAACAGTACCCGTTTATAAAGTGACAAGGACACACATGTCCTGATGGGGATTCGAACCCACACTCTGATGACTCGGCTATCAAAACTTGATGAGTCCAACGCTCTAGATCGCTCAGCCTCGACAAGCTGATACATGACCACGTGGTTATTTCACAAAAACTGCTTACTGTAAGCACTTGTTTGCAGATATGTACATGCAGGTAATGCAATAATGCAACTCCATTGTGGAGTGGTCAGTGCCCGTAAGCGCTGTCGAATCTCCTGATCATTTCATGTAATACTCTTCTGCTAATGAACACAAGTTTTTCTTAATAATAATAACATGGAGTTCTTATATAGCTCTTTATAACACCCAAGGGCATCTCAAAACACGTTATTTTTATTTGTATAATGTATGCAGAGTTATGTGCGAAATATATAAGGCCCATTTTTTTTACATAGCACCATGTAATGGTTTACAAGGTGCTGAAACACAATCTGCAGCCAACAATACCAGAAAATACCAGGAGAACCCCTTCTTTTAACAATTCCTTCCAACAGGATAAGCAGAGCTATGTTTTGCATGATGAGACCCATTTATGTAGCACCTTACAATGGTGTACAACAGGCTGTGGCTCATTCAGCAGCCACTGCCAGAAACCCCTTCTCTTGGCAATAAGTGCACTTGGTTCTTCTAGTACATTGCATCTATTCACACGGGACCAATGGCTTTGCGTCCCATCGGAGGGACGAAGCAGTAATGGTTAAGTGCATTGCTTTAGGGACAAAAGTGTCAAGACCGGGACTCGAACCCCGCACTCTGCTAGTCAGAAACACCAGAGCTTGGGTCCACTGCGCTTGACCGCTCGGCCTTGACATGTGGAAACAAGACAGGCTTACTGATAAGCGGCTTGGATGGTGATATTAGGTCTTTGTCTTCTTAAATCAGCCAAGTTACGCCGAATGCATGGACGCACATGTTGGTTTGTCTTTTTGCCTTTTTTGTGCAGATGGCAAATGCCCTTATTTCACCTCTCTTCTCACTTTGCAATTTTGGTTAGCAGGGATGTGATTTCTCATTTTTCTGAAAATCCTGTTTGTTGACATCCCCTTCCCCCCCCCCCCCCCCAAGAAAAAAGGGTGGAAAAAAGAAAAGAAAAAAAACAACAACATTTATTATTATTATTTTTTTAAAACTAAGATCAGATTCTTAAAAACATGCAGATAAAAAAACAAATAGAATTCCCCAGATTTCAGAGTAGGGCTTTTAAAACCAAAGATAAATGTATAAAAGTAGGCTGTACATGCACTCGCAAGCTTATGCGCAGGTTTTTTTTGTCAACAGCCTATCACATCCTTGTTAGTGTAGCTTTCACAAAGTCTTCTATTTATTTTGTCATATTTGTGGGCAAGTTGTTAACTTAGTTCCTTTTTCCTTCTTCTGCAATACAGAAATCAAATGCTTACAATGAGATCATGGAAGAGTATCGGGACCTCAAGTTAACCACACCCAGTAAAGCAAGACCGCAGGTACAATATTCTCTTCTTTCTTCCCCGTCTTTTTATGAGTTGGTCTTTATTCAAAGTTTCGATGGGGAATACGTTAAAATATTAAATTGCAAATTACGTCTTTCCTGTAGATCCTTGGCCTGACTGCATCAATGGGCGTCGGCAAAGCCAAGTCCAGGTACAAGGCTGTCAGTCACATTTTGAATCTGTGTGCCAACTTGGACGCTGAGAAACTGTCGACCGTGCAGAATGAAGACAATCTAGAAGAACTGAGCAGAAACCGGGATAAGCCGACGGAAAGTAAGTCAAAGCATTTTCGACTGACATGGCAATTTTAGAGCAAGTTTGACTTTCTAATAGTTTGCCTCAGTCGGGATTTAGGTGTATCAAATTATTATCCAGGTTTGCTGAGTGTCTGCCCTGCCTTTTATCTCTTTTGACCCCGGTTTGAATCCCGCCTAAAATTTGCGTGTGGATTGGGGTCTTGGTCCCTATCTGGGCCCAGTTTCATAAAGTTGCATAAGCAGAAAATGTTGCTTAAAAAGTTTCTGCTAAACAACAATGAACAGGTTACCAGTCACAGATGGTAGAATTGAAATGGTAATTTAGCTTGTAATTTTATTCTGCTAAGCAAAATCATTGTTTTTTTCTTGGCTTAGTATTTTTGGCCAAGAATGACGAGTCTGCCCACATTTAATAGTGAGGTGACAGTGGGTACCAGCTGCATCTCTACCTGTATTGAGGGCAGCATTTAAACAGACGCCACTGACATTTCCAAAAGTCACTTGCAGGCGATCTTTGGAGATTCAAATTGTTTCTATATACTTTTTATGATTTCTGATCAATGGGGGCACGATCGTTATCATCTTTATAACAAAGTAGGCTTTTGGAGAAAAAAAAAATCACAATTTCTTGCCAGGTCACTACCAAAGTATGATCCTACCTTTAAAGTTTATTGCATGAAAATGATTTGTGGTAGTTAATTAAAAATTGAAAATGAATCATTGTTGAGATCCCGACATTATCTCACGTCCATCAGCCATGTACAAACAATTGTATTTTGAGCATTGTCACAGACAATGCACGTGTGTGAACGTTTTTAATTTTGAAATGGCATAATCAGTCAAACTTCTTGAATTAAAAACTTCTTTTGGTGAAAATAAGACCATGCAACTTTAGCAGTTAGTGGTTAAAGTGGTGAGGGCTGCTTAAAATTTGAGCAGATGGCGCTGAAAGTAACGCAGGTCTTCCATCCCAAATTGTATCGCTTGCAACAGTGCGTCCTACAGATTAGTTAAACTTAAACGGTATTTGAAATTTCATTTTTGTGTTCCTTGGTTTTTGTCTTCCTAGGTATACTCCCAGTTCCTGGTAGAAAGAACGACCGCTTCAAAGTGGAAATTGAGAAAATTATGGCACTGATTGAAGGCATAGTATCTAAAACTGCTGGTAAACATTGAACATCTTTTCTTTTCTTTTTTCAATTCAAACCTTCAAAATGTTCACCCCTTTTTACAGAAAATTGCAATGAACAGTTTTGATTTCTGAAAAAGATCTCAAATATTAAGAATTTTTATAACTTGGTTTTACCCTTACACCGATGTGTATTAAGCTCTGTATACTCAGTTTTGATACTCAAATGATAAGAAAATGTTGAATTAAATTTGACAAAAGAGCGACGTTTAGCGCAAACTTGATTTAAGTTCAACACTGCCGTGTACCCACGGCAAGCTCTGTCGTGCTACTTGGTAGTTGCACGATGTGGTGACAAACGTCATGCTCTTGCCGTGTTGAATTGAATTGAGTTCTCAGTCGGGCGATGCCCTTTGGGCATGGGCAAAGCTTTTGAAACGTGTTTTATGTGTATTGTTCTTAATGTGAATGCTCTCTTTGTCCGTACCGTAGCTGATACGGAGGGTACGGAAAACACTGAACAAACATAGGCCTAATAATTCTGTAAATTTCAGAATTAAAATCGATTTTGTTTGTCACTTTAAAATTAAATACGATAAACGCCACTCATCAACGGTTATAATAGTAATGACAACATTAAAGCTTGGGAACAACTATTTTGTCATTAATAAAACAAAACCACGAGTGTCAGCTCAAATTGTCATTATGAAACATAACTCTTATGCAATTTTCTCCTGCGTCACCATTTTGAATTTATTTAAGTGCGGCAAACTATTTTACTAAATTCAACATTTGTCACCGATTCGATTTAAGTGCCGAACTTTTACCGTGCAAAAATCATTTGAGTTCGACACGGCAAAAGTGCGACGTTTAGCGCAGGCCTAAGAATGTCTTTCTTCTGCTGGATAAAACTTGTTGTTATACTTAGTACTTTTGTTTGTGAATTACAGGAGGTGATGTTGTCCACAGAGACACTGACTTAAAGTGTCCAACAAGCCGTGGGACTCAAGTCTACGAGCAGTGGCTGGTCAGAATGCAAGATTACATCGATGGCGAGACCACAGACAACGACGACCGAATGTGCTTGACCACGTGCACTGACCACCTGAAGGTAAATTTGGTATTTGAATTCAGGTTATGGTTTTGGCACTGATACTAGTGTATTCTGCAACAACATTGGCTAACGAGAAGTGCCCATCATCCACCAAGCAAATATAGTAGTCCTGACCGATTTCCTACCACCCCCATCCAGGTAGGACATTTCTTTTCAGAAGTGAGTAGTCCCTTGAATTCCAAAATCTACTCCACGGCAGTAGAAAAAATAGCCAGACAAGTTCTCAAAGAACTAATCTACAAGCAAAGTAGATATATTTATTCATGGTGTTACCACAAACTGAGTATACATTGATACCTCACCATGCATTGATACCTCACCATGCAATGCTTCAAACCCCATAAACATTGACCACTCTCAACACTTGCGGCAAGATCTTAGATCAACAAACCCAATAGCAGTAATACTATTATTATTTATTATTTATTTTACCAAGTCAAGCCAAACAAAAATTACAAAGAAACAGGTACAAGAAGAGTAATAAAAAAGTAATCCAAACAAAAACAAATAAGTAAACAATCAAAAACAAATAAAAAAGTAGGCCCTAGATAAATAATTAATAATTTAGTACATAAGTACATAACTAAATACCACTTGGTTCTTATATAGCGCACATATCCTTGTAGCTACAAGGCACTGTACAGCACTATTCAGCTGTTACTGAGGCCAACTTGGAGTATTCCTCAAACTTTCTCAACTCCCAGGGGAGCATACAGCCCCAAGCTGATGTCAGCCCTAAGTGGTTAATTCAACACAACACTCACACCTGTGTGAAGAGATGCAATTAGCGTTAAGTGTCTCGCTTACTGGGCAAGCTGATTACAGTTAACCAGTTGTAGGCAAACTTCAACAAGAAAATGTCTTCACATTTAAAGTTTTGCAGAGCTTTCTTAAGTATAGTGAGACACTGTTAGACACATTCTAACAGAGTATCAATTATCATTAAGTGTCTCACTCAAGGACACAAGTTTTAGGCAAACTGTTCTAAACTGTTAGAAACATTCTCTCTTGCTAGCGAAATGTTTCACTCCTCCAAGGTGGCCGTAAAGATTGCCTCATGTGATGAGGCCCTTTGAAACAATACTTCTTCAGATTAAAAAAATTGTGATTTCCCCGTGTTTTATTGCAGGAATATAATTCCAGTCTTTACATCAATCGTGATGCCCGGACCCAAGACGCTTTGGAGCATCTTCAGAGAAATCTCACACTTCATCACAGCATCTTAACGGAAGATGAGCAAGCTGACAAAGACAGAAACCTTTCATTTGAGGACAAGCTAGTGAAAGTGTTTAAAAGTGAGGCTTACAGTATGAAATAAAATGAATTAAGAGTTGAATCAACTTATGATAGTAACAGTTAACAACAAAAGACAAGCATGATAACCTAACCCCACTGTGTCAGTTGGTGCTCTAATGCCAACATCTTCCCAGAATATATACCTCTTTTCGCTCATAAAAAAAAATACCTGATTGAAAATTCGTAACACCCTATTGACACTGAATTTGTACAAAACAAAACAAAAAGGAAACTTTTTTATAAAAGCCGATAACAAAAAGCGCTGCACCAAGTACTCATGTCATTCATATCCCTCCCCCAATTTGTTCCATACACACTCACATTTGTTTTTTCGACCTGGTAAATCAAAGACTTCTCTTTGTATTCTCCCAATGTTTTTTAGTGATGTCTCCTATGGTTTTGTACACAAAAGGGAAGCAGGGCGTTCTCAGTTTGTCAAAATACCCGGATTTCTTTTGTTAACTCTTTCAGCCCGAATTGCGACTTAAGTTGACTGTGCACTGTACCCTGCTTGGAGTGCCTCGATGGTGACTTTAGTTGGCAAAGACAACACACACAAAAGCACAAAGGCCTTTTGTTAAAAAGCTGTAGTTGTGCCCATGTTTATACCCCCATACCAAAGTTTACTATTGTTGGAAAAATGAGAGATTGGTTCTTTCCAATGATGGTAAAACAAAATAAGGTTGCTATTATGCATTCCCTTCAAATTGGAGTGGAAAGATCCGAAATGCAAAACAAAACCTATGGCGTGCCAAATGGTTGTGAAAAAAAAAAGTGTTCAGGTTCACAGAAAAAATTGAGGAAACGAAGAGTTTGAACTGTTATCGGCCGTTTTTTTGGATATAAAATTGGATTAAAAGAAAGAAACATCAGAGCTTGAGTCCAGTGTGCTTGACTGCTCGGCTACACCACTGTCACACGCCACTGTCAAACGAATTCGGTAACAAGAGAGTTTTAACGTCCTTGGTGTTGTCGGGTAAACATGCTCACACACACTGAGTTTTGAGGAGATTGAATAGTTATTCTCTACACACTTTTGGCCCCTTATATCATTACGTTACTTTATTTTCCAAAAACTTTGCTAGACAAAACGTTCTCCAAACCACCATTGTAGAAGCGTTTAAGAACACCAGACTTGAGCTATGTGTTTTTGATCGGCAGAATGTGGGTTTGAGTCCCGGTTGTGGCACTTGTGTCCTTGAGCAAATATTTTACTGTAATTGGTTTGTCCTTCGGATGGGACATTAAACCTTAAGCCGTGTGTACTAGGATTGGTAGTGCACGCGAAAGAACCCAGAACACTTATCGTGGAAGAGTAGGGTTTAACCCCTGTGTTTCTGGTTCACAAAGCAAGCACCCTTATTTACAGGTTTCCTCAGGCTTACGAGCTACAGTGATTAAGTTCAATTGTGAGGCATCATTGGTTTCATTACCAGAAATATGTAATAACAATAATAATTGAAGTTTATTTGAATCAGTCTTGTGGTTGCCATTTTGATTTCATTTGGATATCAGATATTGTCCCCCCAAAATATGTCTTTGCCCCTCACTTCCCCACATGATGTTGATGAGTCTGTCTCTGTTCCCTCCTCGTTCCTCGGTGACATATTTTCATCTTCGCGCCATCACACATTGTCAAAACACAACTAGGTAAAAATGTGCTTCTTTGCTACCACCATTTTCAATCTTGCAGGTAAGGAACCTCTTCTCAAAACGATAAGCGAAGATCCAGCAAATCGTAACCCTCTCCTTGAATGCCTCTCTGAAACTCTCATCAAAGCCCTAGCCGGACAGGATCACTCTCGCGGGATTCTCTTCTGCAGGACCAGAGCTGCAACAGAAGCGCTCCTTGCCTGGATTGAGAAGACCCCAAAACTACAATTTTTAAAGCCAGGGAAACTCATCGGAAGTGGGGGCACAGGTAAAACATAAAACTATAACAATTTTTTTTGCCAAGATTGACACTGATCAAAGGAGTAAATGCAAAGAAAACAAACCAAAGCAACAACAAAAAAGGCACATGATTAAAATTTGGGCTGCTATGTTTGCATGGGTTGCTAGTATATAAAGCACTTGCCTCACATCATTGTAGCCCTGGTTCGATTCCCGGTTAAGGCCATGTGTGAGTAGAGTTGTGCGTGGTTCTCTCCTTTGCCACAATTTTTCTCGGGGCCCTCCTGTTTTCCTCCCTCTATAGAAAAATCAAACACTCTGATCTCTGGCTGTGCTCTGTGATCAAATATGGGTCGTTGTGGTGATGGCTGCCAAGGGCCCCATGACATGCCTGCGTCATGACCGCTACGTAGCTGTGTCCTTCGCCTCTCATTACTGTGGGCCTGGTTAGATTCCTGGCTAAGGCCATATGTAAGCCTTGTGCGGAAGCTTAGTTGTGCGTTGGTTCTCTCTGGGCCCGTCGGTTTTCCTCCCTGTTGAAAAACTAAACACTTTGATCTCTGGACTGTGCTCTGTGATCATATATGGGCCGATGTGACTGGCTGTCGAGAGCGCCATTACATTCTGGGGTTATGACCATGATGTAGCTGTGTACTTCGCAACTCAGCTTCTCAGCTGTGAGCAAGGATGATTTTCCTTCAAAAGTATTAATAATATCTTCCACCAATATTTTTTTGTGTAATGGCAAATTCCACAACTTGTATTGGTTCAGCCTTCAGGTTGTTCTTCAGGTACTTTGAAACTACGTTTTCTGTTTCCCTGGTACCCACCAAAACTAATTTTAGGAATGACACAGAAACAGCAGACGGAGCTTCTGACGCTTTTCCGGGATGGTAACCACCAGTTGATTGTTGCGACATCGGTGGCAGAAGAGGGATTGGACATCCAGGCTTGTAACGTTGTCATTCGCTACAATTACATCAGCAATGATATCGGCAGGGTTCAAGCTCAAGGTAAAAAAGGGGGTTAACTTGAGATTGAGATGTTTTGGTGGTCTTTTTTTTTTTTTTTTTTTTTTTTTGGGGGGGTATTTTTGGTGCTGTTTTCAGGGTTGGGCGAGGGGGGTTAAATTTGTTTGTTTGAGACTGGGCCTTGTTAGACCCCTTGCATTGTCCACTATTACTGAGGTCAAACAATTGAAACACATGTGATTTATGTGCTGTGCACAATTCTCGGCCAAAGAGAGGTCTTCCTTTGACAGCAGTGAGGGTGCCGTCTAAGCTTGTGACATTTTATGCAAGGGTCTAGTTCATAAAACTGCAGCACCTCCAATAGTAGCTGGGCCCAATTTCATGGCTCTGCCTTATACCGTAAGCAGAGAATCGGTACTTACGGACGCAGGAAATTCCACGCTTACGTCAAGCGTACTTTATGGGTTAGCGGGGAACTTTTGCATGTGTGTAGGTGTACTCCATGTTACTAGGCATTCTTGGCTTACACAGCTAGCTCAGAAAGTAAGGGGAGAATGGTGACCGTAATGATGCAAGATCTACAGAAGCTCTGGTAATGGCTTCTGAGTAATACAAAGCCATAATGCTTTAAGTTGTGGTCTTCTGTGGTGTGTAGTGGCCAAGTGGTCAAGGGCACTGAATCTGATCAGCAGAGTATGGGTTAGAGTCCTGGTCTTTACACTTGTGTCCTTAGGCAAGACACTCAATCAATATTGCTTCGTCCTGCGGATGGGTTGTAAAGCAGTAGGTCCTGTGTGTTGTGTAATGCACGTAAAAGAACACGGTGTTTGTACCAGTGTTTTCTGGTTTATGGCTGGCTGCAGATTGCACCACAGCACCGTGTAAACCATTACCTGGTCTTTCTTCTTATATTTTGAACATAGCTCTGCACTACTTTGAGACACCCTCAGTGTGATAAAGTGCTTTATGAGAACTGCATATTATTATTATTATTATTATTATTTTATGTTCATTATCATTTTTATGCAAATATAATTTCAAGTGTTATTTTGTTTTCTTCTCCTAATACCAGGTAGAAACAGGGCAAGAGGTGGGAAGTTTTACCTTATCGTCACTGAGGAGTTAGGCCTCCACGAGAAAGAGTTCATGAACCAAATCCGTGAAAAGATGATGTTTGAATCAACACAGAGACTGCAGAAGATGCCTGAGGCCGAATTCTTGAAACAGGTAAGAGCCGAAGATTATTAACTTTAGTTGGAATTTTTGCACCAAACTGGTTTTAATGTAAAATATGTGTGCTGTACTACCATGTTCATATGCCATGAAATAGCATTACGGGAAAGCTCCATAAAAGAATTTCTGAGATTTGGCCACAAAAACTCAGAAACTATTCATACTTTTCACCCATTAGGTGTGTTTACATTGAATTACTTGATGAATGAGCAGTTAATCTGCCTGGGGCAGTCCCTATTGGTTTGTGCATGATTCAATTATGTCCACTGTTTGAAAAAGCAATTACATGGAGATAACAGGTGTGAGCTGTCACATGAGAAGGATGTTTCATTTGAGCCTCTTTCTTTAATGGAGCTTTCCGGTAATGGTTTCTAATTAACCACTTAACGTCATACTCGCATATGCGCCAAATTTTTCTGGACTTACCTACTGCGGATGTTTTATTACGACTGGAACAACTTCGGAGCACCTTCAATTTTTTCGCTGGCAGTCGGACAGCTAACATAATACCCAACCGAGCCTTTCCATTGTGTAGCGTGCACACAGGCATGCACCTACTGGGCTACACTCACCTGTACAAAAGATGGACAGAAGGTACTGGCAATCAAGCCTCAAAATATCCATTTTTCTGGGGGTTGTTCTGTAATCCCCGATTCCAGACCATTGTCCTATTGTCGTACAAATGTGCCCTACAAAAATGGACAGGCTGCCACCATTGTTTATCGTTGTATTTGGCTCAATGGGAGGTAGTCCGAGCATTCTGTGATTCCAGCATACCATGGCAGTTACGCCACTGAATACAGTCAAGTCACAAAACAGTGCTCCCTCTACAGTTTACCCAAGAGAGGCCATTTTTCTTTTTAAAAATTTGACAGGAACACGAGAAATATTCACAGCCTCATAGAAAAATGTTGTAAACACAGAAAAATACCACCTTGATGCTTTGCAAACCACAAACGAACTTAAACAATGAAGGACACGAGGCAGGCACTGCAAAAGGACTAAGAACTTGTCAATTCCTTTCCCATGTTGCACTGCCGAAATGGTCTCCTGGGCAAACTGCTGAGGGCGCACTGTATTGTGTGAATCGCCCATGTTTAAATTCAGTTCATTAACCTTTTTGCATATTTTTTCCCCCTCTTTTGTCGAATCACACCGACAGCTTTAGGGAATCTTTTTGCCATCCATACTGAGGAATGTCGTGACTAATATAGTAATGCAAATTACATATGTGTAGTCAAGCATTGAATGGTAATGAAGCGTACTACAAAGCTATTGATCATCAATTCATTTGATGAATTGGCCCGCTTACATATTTCCATACCTCATTTAGAAATATACACCTCTCTGCTTAACGGCGATTGCGCCTTTCCCCTCCACACAGACCCGACCGTTTAATTTCATTTTTAATTTTGTGCTGCGTTTAATACAAGAGGTAATGAATGTTACACATTGTTGGCTTTCAAGTGTTATAAGTCATTTTGGCAATTTCATATCCGTACAAAAAAAAAAGATCTCTAATTTAGAAAAGGCAATCAATCAAAAAAACGATTCAATGATCAGAAATATTCTTCACACATCATTGAACTCTCCACTCTAAGAAATACTTGAAAATGCTTTATCATATTTTTGTAAACCAATTTTATGTAGACTTTTTCAAAATTTTTTTTTTTTACATCAGTACCGACCTCACAGCACTGAATCAAATGCATGTCAGTAACAACCTTTTACTTATAACATGTTTAAGAGCACCGGACTCAAGCTCTGGTGTTTCTGATCAGCAGAGTGCCGGGTTCGAGTTCCGGTTGTGGCACTTGTGTCCTTGAGCAAGATAATTCACCGTAATTGCTTTGTCCCATGTACCAGGATTGGTAGTGCACATAAAATAACCCATAAAACTTATCAAGGAAGAGTAGGGGTTAACCCCTTTGTATCTGGTTCACATATCCAGCACCCTTGTTTACACAGGTTTCCTCGGGTTTGCAAGCTACAGTGATTAATCCATGGTTTCATTACCAGAAATATGTTATAATTATAGAATAAACAGAGTTGTGACCTTCTCCAAAATGGACATAAGATCTTTCCAAAATTCCAAGACAGAGTTACAACATTTGGTACAATCTTTTCCCAAAACAGATATACCCCAAGATAGAGTTACAACATTTTCTTAAAACATATTTAGAACCAGAACAGAGATACAAACTTTTGTCAGAACAGAGTAACGATCTTTCCAAAAATAGAGAAGGCATTTTTCCCAAAACGAAGTTTCAAGCATTTGCCCAAAACCGAGCTATAATCTTTTTCAAAACAGAAATATGATCTTTTCCCAAAAACAACCTCCCAAAACGAGCTTCAAGCTTTTTCCTAAATGGAGATATTCTTTAATCAATACAGAGTGACACTTTTTCCCAAAGCAGAGTTATGACTTTATAGATGTTAAATGCTATGACCTTCTGACCTTATTGCACTTGTGCGACAAAATTAACCTTGATTGTTTGTTTCAGATTGACAAAATTCAGAGGGAAAATAAGCTTGAGAGAAAACTCAAGAAACAGGGAAACCAGTCACGGAAGCACAGCAAGAAACTGATTATGGTTCATTTGATCTGTCGCAAGTGCGGCACCGAGGCCTGCACTGCAGACGACATCAGAGTCATAGAGGGCGCTCATCATGTAGTCCTGGCCGACTTCTTTACAGAGCGTTGCCGATTGGTAAGCGTCCCTCATACCACTCCGCATCCAGACATGGAGATTCGACAGAAGATCTACTGCGGGAACACCGGGAAGTCATGCACCCAAGAGTGGGGGACCCAGATGCTGTACAAGGGGTGCCTCGTCAATCTCATCACACCAGTGAACTTTGTTATGAAGATGCCTACTGGGCCCTCCAGGAAGTTCAAGAAGTGGAAGGATGTCCCGTTTAAGATTACAGAAATGTCTTTGGAGGATCTGGAGAAAGCCTGCAACATATTTTTTGAGGAAGATGATGATGATGAGGAGGAAGAGGAGGAGGAGGATGTAGATAATGAAGATCGAAGAGGAAATGCAGATGGGATGGAGATGTATTTTGCAGACAATGGGCACCAGCCTCATCGTCGTAGGGCATCACCAAATACGAATGGAGAGATGGGTGTCGCCATGCAGTAGTCAAATCTAGCCTGAGTGTCCAGGTGGGTCACCAAGTACAGATTAACCCCAACCCTCCCAAATCCTTCTATACCCTCTCTGCCAAAATGAAGAATTCAGAAGGACTGAAGGCTGTATTCCCTAAATAACACTTGATGATCACTGTGTCAGCCAGGCATTCCAGTATAATTCAAGTCCAAACAAATTGGTGTGGAGTGACATACAACAGAGGAGAATATTGGAGGATTGAAGTCACTTGTATCCAAAAAGATCTCATTGTCAAATGGCATCCCAAAGTACAGATTTATATTGCCTTAAGGTTGAATTAATTAAAACACAGACTAAGATTTACAATAGAGCTTATACATCGCAACTGTACTTAGTTTATTAAACATAACAATATTAGTTGAAATAAGGAAGGTGTCTTTAGCTTACCATGCAAAGAAAACAGCCCTAGCTAATGATACTGAGGTTTGGGTTTTTTACCACCATAATCTCTTGTCTGTCTATAAATGACCGATGCTTTGTCAACAGGTGGTGCTAAAAATTACTTTGTATAAAGATACAGAGTTGTAAGCAGTTCAAATGTGGCCACATTTTCAGCAATAACCCCATGCTAATGGAGAGGTGGCGTGTCGTGGCCGAGCGGTTAAGAGCACCGGACTCGAGCTCTTGTGTTTCTGATCAGCAGAGTGTGGGTTCGAGTCTCGGTCGTGGCACTTGAGCGAGATTCTTTACCATAATTGCTTACTTAGTCCTTAAGATGTAGGTCCCATGTGCGAGGACTGGTAGTGCATGTGAAAGAATCCAGAACACTTATCATGGAAGAGTAGGGGTAAACCCCAGTGTTTCTGGTTCACGTAGCAAGCACCCTTGTTTCCATGTTTCCTCAGGCTTGCGAGCCACAGTTATTTAGTTCACTTAAATGAGGCATCCTTGGTTTTATTACCAGAAATAAAAAGTAATGGTATTAACAAAAAATAATTTGTTAAGATGCATGTTCCGATCTCAGTAGTAAAATTCTGTCTGCCCATGGTTTGCCATTTTGAGAGTCAAATTGCATGTAAAGGTATGGTGTGCATCTAAGTGCGTGCTCTAGCCTAAAACGCACAGTTGTACAGCTCCGGCAGTCGCTAAGGATGCTGCTGAGGGCAGCCTATGCTTCAACACAATTAAAGCCGCAGCCACAACTTGCAATTCGGACACGGCTTGACACACGGGAAAGAAATGCGCAACATGGGTTTATTGTGGGTGATGGCGTCAGGTGAATTGTTTGTCTAAAGTTTTCCCCCAATGCACAATGACCCCCCTGAGTCTTTTTCGATGCAGCTATTATAGCCCTTTACTCTATTCCCTGGGGCAACCCCTCGGGTCAACAGCCGTCCCTTTCACACTTGAATCGCTTTACCCCTGATCTACCCAGGCAAATGGGCATACCCCGGGGAATAGCCACCCCTGCTCTGGAGTAGGGGTAAGCGGTAGAACCCTGGGGTATTCTTAAAACTTGCAAACAGAACTCCGTGGAATAGGGACCAGGTGGGGACAGTGTGAAAGTGTGCAGGGGGTAACCGTGGGCCACAAAAAAAACTCCTGGGGTCTCCCCTGGGCTGTATTCCACGGGGATTAGAGATACAGTGTGAAAAGGGTTTATTGATAATTTCTAATGCCTCATGTTTAAATTTATGTAACAATTCAGAATCATTGTAATGCATCTCACACTTTGGTCAATTTGTTTTCTTCAGAAATATCCAATTACTACCCATTATACTACCAACAAATATACAATCTAAATGGTGCTAGTTAATTTAAAAAAGATATCCTGGGAAAAAAAGTTCATTGAAAATCTATTCAAAACAATATGGTGTAGTTAAGTTGTTAGAGAATACAATAAAGTAAGTATATGGGGCGATATTGCTGGGGCGAGATGGCTGGTTTTCATTTTAGACTATAAAATTGAAATTTAATGATCTTACTTTCCGCAGAGCCAACGATAAACATGTTTCATATCTCTATAAATAGGAATATATATCAATTAACATTGTATTCAGTGCAAACCTGATGCCGGATACAATTTCTTTGTAGCCATGAGAAAAAAACAAGTGTAAATTTTTATGACAACGAAAATGTACTTACAGTTTGAAGTTGCAGTTGAAACCAATCTAGATCCAATTAACAAAAATGTCCATGCCCGTGGTCTATGATTAAGATAAAAAATAAAGGCGATGTGGAGCGGCAGTGCGGTCGAGCTGTCTTTGTGCATCGTATTCAATGCCTGTTGTTCAAAGTGGGTTCGAATCCTGGCCTGGTCGGTTACGATGCTTTGGTCCCGTGTGCAAGACACTTTACCGTATTTGGTTTGTTCTGGTGGAATGTAAAGCCGTTGGTCCCGTGTGCTAGGAGGATATGCAGTGCATGGTAAAAGAACTCGGGAACACTTTATCGTGGAAGAGTAGGGGTCAACCCTGGTGTTTCTTCAGGCTTCCGAGTTACAGTGATTAAGTTTGCTTTTGTGGCATCCTAGGTTTCGTTACAAGGAATTATTTATAGTTATGCAAACAATAATTTATGACAAATTTTAGGTTAAAATGCCGTTTTTGAAAAAACTCTTGTGGCTACAGATCTATTGGAAAGAAAATCTTACACGCGAGCAGTTTAAATATAAAGTATATATATATATTAAATGTGTCTGTGTATTAACAAACAAATTATATAGATACAATGCATTTGTAAAATTTAAGAGGAAAATATTCAATTTAGATGAATAACTAAGAAATACATAGCAGAGGATTGATGACCTTTTGTAGTTCTTAAATCTAAGGTGAAATTATACTAAAGCAACTCACAGCTCTGTCATGTTGTAAACTTATTCATAATGCCTATCATGCATGGTTCTTTGTTATTGCAGTGCGCAATTCTAATTTGATATTTGCTCTGAATTGCAAAATGTTAAGCTCGGCAAATCAGTTAAAAGTAATTGTCATCTAGAATAAAAGTTTCTCAACATTTTGAATAAACTGAAATGTTTTCCCTGGGTTTGTGTTTCGCCCTGCTAAAGCAAAAACATTAATAAACAAGTAAATGTTACATCAGAAATGTTAGTCAAAAAAGTATATGATGACCTATATATAGCAGAGGGAGAACCCAGCCACCGCCCGCCCGGTGTGCTCCCCCCCCCCCCACCCAGGTGCGCCCCCCCCCCCCCACCACCACCCCATGAAAAAATCGCGATAGTGCTCACAGAAAAAGAAGAGGGGGGAAAAGAGGGAAATGCGTTTTGTATCATCAAAATGTAGTGAACGATCGCAATCAGGACCGCTATCGCGGGCACAACATGCCATAAGAGAATGGTGACCCACTGCAGCCCAAAATAAAAGCATGACCCCCCCCCCCCCACTGACTAACCCATCCCCCCCCCCTTGCACGAAGCTCCGATTTGCCCACCACCCGTTGTTATGAAGTACACGCTTTTGACAAATCCGCCTCTGGGAAAGGCAGTTTATGCTGCATTAAAATGGGAGTATGGAAATAAATTGGTCATTAGGAAGCAATGTCATAATCTCCTTAATGTCTCAACCCAAAATTCGAAGCAACATTTATTCCGAATGATTCCACACAGGCCTGCAAAGTAGACCTTTCGCCGTGAAGACGGCTTGTTTCGAAGGAGCAGTTGGTCAAAGCCATCTCGCGGAAAACATAATAACAAAGTTGAATATCTGGATCAAATAATTACAGACAATTTATCTTCATTATCCCCGATAGCGCAGTTATGTCCCATAAATAGCAATTTATTGGGTCAGTTGTGACGTCGCGTTGAATGGAACTATATGTAAGGGATGCAGCTGTTTTATTGTCGACTTCAATGAAAATTAATTCGACAAGGAAGTTATTTTCAGTCAAAGTTGCATCGCGGATCAAGAAAAATACTGCTATCGTTCTACACTGATGGTATAGACCACTGCATGCTAGAAGAACGTAAACGGTCCACATGGGCCCTCGATGGGATTCGAACCCCAAGACTGACCGAAACCGGGTCAGCTGTCCTAGTGATAAATGTCAGTTACTCGCCTATTTAATTTCATTCAGTCGACTTTTCGACAAGATTAATCAATAGAAGTCGAAATATTTTTACGAAATATTTTGTCAACTGGGCGTGATACTATGTTCTCGTTGAACCGATAATGATGATGGCCTTTGCGGAGCACCGTAGAATCGCGTAACACAATTCGATATAGACTGTGCAAGTCTCGCGCGTATTCGAAAATTTTTGGGACCACTGTGGTCCCAAGTACATTGCTTTAACGCGTTAAAGAAACAAACTCACGCGCTTTAACGGATCCCAATGGTCGAATACGCGCGAGACTTGCACAGTCTATTGTGGCTTCAAATTAAGTTTCTGATGCTCTCATTTTCCAATAAATAGAGTCCTCGTGAAAGAGGATTTTTTGTGTCATACGAAAGGTCAAACTTGATGCCCTTTTGTTTGAATATCATAAAAAATGTCACAGACTCATATTTTTAAAATGTGATGTCATTGGAATTTTTTAGGATGTTGACAACATTCGCACTGGAAAGATATCAAACACAGTGGCATTTTACACTGTTTTGGCGCGAGGTTTGAGACTTTGTCCTCACTTTCCTATAAAGGTCCTCAATGAGTGCATCCAAAACTGAATACTTGTAACCAATCTCTTAAGAAAAACCACTACACAGTAGTAGACTACATCGTTTTAACATGAGGTTATAAGAGATGTAAACAAATTGCCCACTTTCATTTGCCATTGGAAAATGACAAACCACAAAACGGAATTCAACCTGGCCTTAGAACGTAATGCATTGGTATGCGCATTCTCAGACTTGACTCACAATATCCAACAACCGTGTAAAGAATGATCCCACTCAATAGTCATGGCGTAATGATATTAGAAGACCGTACCGTTTCGCCCCGGGAGTTTTGTAAATGCATTTCATGGGATATGATCCGAGTCAGTGGTTATGACATGTTGTGGTATATTAACATAAGATTAGAGTGAGGTTATTAAATAGATAGTGTGCCCAATTATTTCCCAAAAGACCAAATAGCTACAGAATAGGCCAACAATTCGCACAAGGACCTTTTGTCGACGAACGGCCGATTTGAAACTGGTACTCATGCTCGAAGACACGTGTTTTGGTACCAGGCAAAATCGACCTCCCAGCAAATAGCACGGCACCAGACGTAACTTCGGTATTTTGGCTGCTAAGCTGAACTGCTTAGTAGGATTTGTACTTACCAGCTTTTGTGAAAATGCCCTATGGTGGGTTTAGTTTTAAGAGAAGTAGAAAAGGGTTAAAAGCTGGGGAGAAGCACCCCTCCCAAAGAAAAAACGGATGATGTTGGATTCGACCCGGCGACTACAGAACGGAGTCTGGAGTCTGGAGTGGTGTAATATATCAGTTCTCGAAGGAAACTATAATGGAATGGTGCATCAGGTGACGTCACTGGTCATTTGTGAAAGTGGTGATAAAGTAATTAGTAAAAGTTTTAGTAGAAATCACAGAAAATTACAGGAGCCTGGCGCCAGCACTAGGTGCTAAAACACCCATAGCTTGGAGGGATATCTTCTGGAAAGTATGAACAGAGACATCGTTCACTGCTAATGTGGGTAGCTGGTTCCCTGTTCTCTCACTGAGTGTGGGTAGATTGAGAGAAACAACAACGACGTCATCTTGTTGACCGTTACCCTGAGTGACGTCTGGCACAGCATGGTAGAAAAACCGACTTTGTACTTGTGTGTTCAAGAAAAAAAAGGTACAAACATGCTCCTGAAAAACACAGCAACGCACAAATCACGGCTGCGTTATTGACAACAGACTTGTAACTATTGATCTTCAACGTACATAGCCAATACTATGTAAATACTATACAAACCTCGTGCCGTAAACATTTTCATGGGGTGGGGCAAGCGGGGGCGGGGGGACGACACAATGGGGGAGGGGGCTATTTAATGTATCAGATCATTCATTTCTGCTTTTTTTTCGATCTCTGGAGGGATTGGGGTAAGGGTTCTGGATGGGGGGGGGCTCCCAGAACCACCCCCTCTGGTTACGCCAATGATGACAAGCATGCATATTCCTCCAAGTGATTAATCACAACATAATGGGTGGTTGAGTTTCATAAAAATATCTTTATTTGGAAATCCTTTCATCAAACAAAATGTTTCACAATATGTTCAATATAATTAATAATATATGATATACTGTTTTAATTATAAAGAGAATGGGATTGGATAATTGAGGCTTTTTGTATTAATACAATTATATATATACATATATCAACCATTTAAAACCCCATCATATAACTCAATTTTAAAAACATAAGACAATACAGTTTAATGAAACGGGTAATGTATTTTCCCAACGACACCTTTCCTTGATCGAACGAGCTTCTTAAAGTTAATCTTATAAGTGAATACATTATAGAATGGTAGATATCTAACTGAACTATCAATTTCATGATAATGGTGAGGTTAATCTGTGTATTTTAATTTGTGTGTGAAAACACATACTATTAATAATTATACTCAATATTTAGGCCTAGGTGAAGACTTGCAAATATGATCACAAGAGGTAATCCAAAGGCAACCACTCCCGGGCAACCGGTTCCAATCCAAGAAGAAAGAAGACAAGAAACAAACATAAGCAGACATTTCAATGTTCACATTAATAGTTCCTTGCGGATAGAAGGACACCGTGCTATTTGGAAATGACCCCTTTGTATGGAGTGCAGCTGGTTGCCTGCAAACATGGCGTCGTGAGTAAATACCTGATATTTTATTTTTATTTTTATTTTTTTTTACCGGAGAGGTGAGGGGTACACAAGAAGCCCCCCCCCCCATCACCACCCTATTACTTGTCTGTGCATTAAGAAAGAAGTATGTGCACGTATTCGTCAATGTCAAGGAGTTTCAAAAAAAGGATATTGCCCCGCCCCCCCCATCACTGCCCCCTAATTACAACCACGTAACACCGCCACAACTGTCACCAGCACTTTAACCACGAGTAGCCATCGGTGGTACACTGCAAAAACTGCTGTGTTAAAATTGACACCATGGGTGTCGTAAATTATAGACACCGAAGAGATATTCAAAATTAGCATCACATGGCGTTAAAAGAACACCAATGTAATTGTTTTGGCAGAAAATAGTGTTATTTCTTACACCCTATGGTGTAGATTTGTATTCTTTGTTTTGTATCTATATGGGTAATGGTGTAAATGTTTTAGCACCCAAGTTTTTTGCAGTGTATGCACCAATAATTTAAAGCCACGCCCCTTTTCGAAATCACGGCATTGGCTTTGGTTTAGGCTCCGTCAGTTATTTTTGAAAATGTGCGCTTTTGGTACGGGGCTTCAAACAGACTGGCAGAGCCTAAGCTGGAGCCCACACACCGAATCCGTGATTTCGAAAAGGGTCTATGATAAAAAATACAATCTATTTGTATACGTTACAATCAGATGCATAGTTTACAGTAAAAACTTTTAGAAATTTACATAATGTAATTTATACAAACAACTTCTTGCTATAAAAAACAAAATAAACAACAGCAAACAGATCATTCTATGCTATTTAACAATTATTTTTGAGGAATCTTTCCTTTTTTCACCCATACAATGTTTGAAGTTTGGATTCTTAAATCGATTGGGAAATCGTTCAAAGCTCTGGACTGAAATTTTACAGTTTGAATAAACTTTTAAATAAAAACCGTTAGTATATTAACGATGGTTTACGTGACGTTCTGGATTCGAAACAATTACCGTAAAATTTACGGGAGTCAGTTCCGTTGATAAACAGATTTAACAAATCTGCAAAACGTATTGTGGTAATCCATACGTGCTATCCCCATTGCCCAACGGTAGTTCCACCGCAACAATTACGGTTTAGTACCCGTAAATTTACGGTGGTCACCTCAGCAACCATGCTGCCAGGTGAATTTACCGTAACATCACTATCACCATCACCGGTTTTGACCACCGCATCAAAAGCGTCAGATACGTATTTGTTTACCGTAGTCATGGCAAGTAGGTTGACGTCATACCAACAATCAGGAGAATTTCACCCTCTGGAGTAACCATATAACGCTACGGCCATTTTATTTGACATGACAACTCTATAGACCTTTAACACGGTGCGGCCATGTTGATTTTTTCCCATTCAAATTGATGTAGCAAAAAAGAGGCTGGAAGGGCAAATAGTCTGGTTTTGTTTTCTAAAATGACTATTAGCATACATTACTGTTATTGGATACAAGGATCATGACCAAGATGGTGGCAGCATGATAAAGGTATATGTGTATAAGGACCACAATATATATTCTTCCTTCGAGCCTCAGTTTGGTTCCATTGGGTTTTATGACATTAAAAAAAATGGCTGCACCAGTAAGAGTACGCATTTGAACATAAAATTCAAATTTGTAACTTTTGTTGCTGCGACAAACCATAACAAACGCTAATGAAAAGCTAATAACTAATCCAGTTGAATTTTATATCAATGGGGACTTTTGGGACGCTAGGTGGCAACAGACTAACCAGGTAAATTCATTATTCTCGGTAATTTGCGCATGCTCAGAAACTACGTAAACAATGGAAATTTACCTAGTAAGTCTGCTGCCACCTAGCATTCAAAAGTCTCCCTTTTGAGATTATTTTGTTTTCTGTTCAAAACTAGTGAATTGAAACATTTTTGATCTAACTCCAAAAAGTTTTACCTTCACTTTAAAAGTCACGGTGACTGAAGAGACGCCAATGTACAAACACACACAATGGTTGAAATGAGTACCATCAGCGTAGACGGAACTGCCTGTCTGACGCTACTAGAAACTGGCGGGAAAATAAAGACAACAAAATCGCATTAATTTCAGATGTCGAGGTGAAACTCCCACAGCCCCGAGTTACACAGCTTACATTTTCTGTAAATCCAGGGTTTTGTATATTGTCTTATTATGTTTGCTTTCATCGTATGTAGTAACTTATCTAATCATGTGAAATTTGTTGTTGTTTATGATTAAAGTAGTGTGCTGTTGATCTCTTGTCTGACCGTCTTGGCTTACAAGATAGACATTATTGCCAATGGGCGAATTTTAGGTAGGAACTGTACTTGTGGGGTGTTTCGACATTGTGGGGTTTACCCCACAGTGTTTTTAACAAGGAAAATTAAAGAAAAGGGATCATAGTCAACACATGGGGAAAGCCCACAATGTCGCTCTACTAAAGATGTCTGTCTAGATGTCCGAGTGTCTTGTCTTGAATGAAATCACCAACTCAAGCAAACGCTTGTACTGGGGCTTGCCTCCAATTCACTTATTTTGCCTTGCTCCTTATGTTTCTCCTCACTCTAATCTTGTGCGCATCATCATTGTGTATGAGATTAATTTGTGAATTGGATATAAATGTCTCGTATGAAACTTGAAACTTTATCTTCATTTTTTTCTGCAGAAGATCACATGCGACATGAACCCAGTCAGTCATGAGAGTGAATGCCTTTGATTCTAATACATGAACTCTGCGGTATTGTTTGGAACAGTGTTGAATGAATGCTGTTGTAGCAGGAGATTCTGTGTCCTCCCGCCCAACCCCACCACCCCCATACAGCGAATTGTGTAGAAGTTTTGTCTGAAAGCACCCTCTTTTGGATCAACTTCTCTCAGAATGTTACCGCATGTGGGACACACACACACACAAACACACAATATCCCCTATGACACCGTCCCTTAACTGAACGACTGTTTAGAAAATTGATGAAACGAAGACACATGAAGACAATGCTGCTTTAAAGGTGAGGGTGAACTTTTCAGAAAAGGGAACATAACCCTATCGAGCCCCTTCCTCACGCCGTGGGTGACTCACTACCCCCAGCCCCCACTCATCCACCCAATAGTAAAAAGAACTTGCAAAGTGCCTACTGGAGTTAATAGGACTGATGGAAGCAAAGACCGCCCAAGCAGGTGCGTGAATAATTCCAACCATATTGACGCCATAAAAGAGCATCAGTTTTGAACTTATTTCATTCTTTCCATTTGTGCGAGGGAAAATTTAAATTGACAAGTACGCACTAAATTCAAGAGCCGCGTGTCGCTGCCCAAGATTTCACAAGTTTCCTTCAAACAACAGGTCGAATGTCTAATTTTTGTTTATACATCAATGTAGTCTGTCTTCAAAAATGAGGCTTTGTCACCCTAAAAGAGTTGTAATTACCCAAATCGTTCAGACTCTTTCAAATCTGTGGGGATGTCATACACGCAAATCATGTCCTGTCTGAAATCAGTAGCAGACGAACAGAAAATGTGTCCAGGATATTAACGTTAAAGGAGCATTAATAATAAAAGTCTAGCCAACCCCAGCTCAACATTGAGGGTAATGACATTAGTGAATCTTCTCAACAAAACCAGCGAGAACATCAATGTTCGCCAGACGTGATCTGATTCCCGCCAAATTAAACACGCTCAAAGTTGAAAAAAGTTTTGTTTGCGACTTGAGGGTTTCCAACTTGGTTTTGTATTGGGGAAGTTTATCCCCCAGCCATTTCCAAATCCCCCTTCCACCACCATTTTAGACTCTTAAAAAATTCCGATCCATTTCTTTGTCAGGCTGACCCGGTAATCTGGATTAGGCTGACCTTAAAACTGGTTAAAAATGGGATTAAAACTCAGATTCTACCTCAGTTTAATCCATCTTTGGGTTATTTATAGACACACAGACTCCGGGTCAGATTGACACAGAAATGAGTCAGACCCCATGGAACCCAGAAATTGGGTCTATTATGACTCGATAATTTTTTAGAGTAATAGAGCACGGCCAAAATACAAAAACACAGACTTTCTAATTTAAAACACAATTGTTTTTCAAAGTGCGAAAGCTTACTTGGTTTATAAAACGCTGAAACCATTATAATGAGACCAACATTTTCTCAAGGCAGCGAGTACAATCTGTGCGCTCCATTACTTATCAAATTTTCTGAGTCCATGGGTTTGATTTTGGGGGTGGGTGGGTGGATGAATGGAATGGGATGGGTGGGAGTAAGCTTGGTGGCTGACATTTCGTGACTGGGCGAGGGTGGATATATTACCGCGAGCAACCCAAGTATAACCTTTTATGGAGAGGTAAATTTCCGAGAGGCTGCAGAAACAGAAGAAATAACTGTAAAATGTAAATTCCTTTTTGTCTTCTTCTCTCTAAGATATATTTTAATGCAATCAAATTGGAAGTGAGTGAATAATTACCGGTATTTTACTAAATAAATTGCCACAAAAAGAGCGTAATTCTTGTATGTTTAGCCTGAGAATGTTGTTTTTAAAACACCACTTTTTATAAATGAGCGTTTAATTATATTTGGAATGTTTTAATATATTTAGAATGAAATGTTGCTTCCTGTTTAACTGAGCACAATGGGACGATTGTAAATTCCGTTTTACTGATGATATTAAACAATGATATTAAACAAAAACAACAATCCCTTTGTTGGGGGGGGGGGTAATATGTATCCCCTCCCCCTCTTGTCAGATGGGTTACGCCCATGAATAGGACAGTTCTTACCTTTCGAGCACAGCTTTGTTGAACTATATGAATCCAGTTTTCCTGCCTCTGCTGCGGCAGTGAACGCGGTGGCTAAATCTTCAGCATTTGGGCCTTGAAGAAAAACAAGAAAAGAAGTACATACATTAAAGACGAATACTTTCAGGGAGTCTTATACAAATTAATAAGAAAAATAGAAATACAGGTTAATTGGAAGTTTAAAAGTTTACGCCTACTTTGTAAAGCTAATTTTATTTACCATTAGCCCTACCGAACAAAACCAAGGCCGAAACGTCGCCGTCTTCAAGAACTAACAAGTTTCAAAGTTCAACCTTCAAATTTAAAGAAACTTGTATAGTCAAATTAATCAATGTGTGTTCACATTTTTCAGGAAAATTATGGTTTATCCAGCTTGAAAATATAACAACGTGAGAAGTTTTTACCTATGAGCCAAAATCCAACCGAGCTGCAGTCTGTGAACTCGGTCGACATCTTAGGCTCCTCTGACGTCACAACCTGCCAAGTGTTTCCGCTGGCGATTTCTTGAGCGACAATAGTGTGGAATTCATACCTTGTGGGTAAAAAATATATAAACAAATCGTCGAATTCTAGCCTCTTTCGCTGCTGCATTTTTGACAAAACTTATTTATTACAATTTTTGTGGTATTTATTTTTATACTCATAGTTATAAGAAAGCAGCTGCATTCTCTCTGAAAACTTCCGGGTCACAGGAATTGACCCGGATTCCGGGTCACAGGAATTGACCCGGATTCCGGGTCACAGGAATTGACCCGGATTCCGGGTCACAGGCGTTGACCCGGATTCCGGGTCACAGGAATTGACCCGGATTCCGGGTCACAGGAATTGACCCAGATTCCAGGGTCACAGGAACCTGTCCCATGTCTGGGTCAGGCTACCCAGATACTGGCTCAGTTTCTATGTCAGTTTGACCCGTTTCTGGGTCATTTTGACTGACCCGGAAATGGGTCAGCCACCCCCCCCCGGACCGGAACCGGGTCAAATTATAGGTGTAGGCCTATTATGTATTTTTTTAATTGTGTTTTTTTTAATCGCTTTTCTACTCATGCTACTGTTTCTTAACGTGGAGAAACTTTCTTTTAGTAATGATTTTTTGTAATTTAGGTTTTCTTCAATTTCATTAATAGGCTATGCATCCATTTTCAAACGAATTGAATGAGTTGGGTGTTAAGGTAAACGAGGTTTTAGTGGAATGGGTTGGGGAAAAATAGTCTTGCTCTTCACCGATGTAGTCATAAAGCACGCGGCAAACTTTGTATACAGAGTCTTGAGCATAAGGTACCACGGTGGGATGCGAACCCGTCTGCATCAAGAAAAACCAACCTGCGTGTTGAACATTTTAAAAAACTCATATTTTCTTTTATAATCTCACCGCGTACACTGTTAAAAGTACTGGGTAATTATTTACTGGGTAGATTCCTTTTTGCATTTGTTGGTCCTTTTTTACCCAGTTAGGCCTATTTGGCACATTTTGCAGTTTGGTAAATAACAAAAAGTACCCAGCATTAGATTGAGCCATTTTCAAGATGAGACAGACGCTTGCCTTTAGAAATTTACCAGTGTAGCTAAGTTAGACTGTATGGGTGGTTTTATTTACGATGCAATAGATATTAAATAACTTGACTATTGACAGCATTGCCTGTTCACCTTGACTTTGGGGCTGTAATTTATCAGTCACTATATTATCACTATCAGTCACTATATTATCACTATCAGTCACTATTCAGTATCACAAAGGCCTGTCTGGATTGACCTTATTTTATTGGGCCAGCAAAAGTAGAACTTAAACATAGCTGGGTTTGTTTTTCTTATTTTAAGAAAGCTTTTATTTTTACACACAACATTAATTGTGCATTAGAAGCAACTAAAAATCACATTCAATGTCATCACAGAAGTTGGATAGTAACACTCATCTGTGTCTCTAGAAAAAGACAAGTGAGAGAGTGTTTCCCTCAAACTTGGTTAACTTCTTTTATCAGTTTTTCTCAGAAGTTGGCTAAAGTTACTTAAAATAGTTGTGTAAATTTTGTATGTTTTCCATAAGTTGGTAAAAATTGCCATCAAATAGTTGAGTGAAGTTTTGTTTTAACCATAAGTTGGTTGATGAAGAAAATGTCTTCAATTACATGAGTAAATTTAGTGTGGCGCATGGTAGACAAAATACAGCCCGGTTGGCCAATATGCCTGCCTCCTCTTGGCCTGATTATTTCTTTACCAGTTGGTTATTTTAGTGTCTAGACCCCGAAGTTTAATGTAATGCATAAATTGTATCAGAATAGAGAATTTCAAGCAGCCATGCGACAATTCATAGATGTTAACTTTCATTACACATTTTGTCAATGTTTCTTTGAAATTTTCAAATGTACAATTTTTTTTACTGGTTAAATGTACACAATAGTGTCTAGACTACGAAGTTTAGTAGTGCATAAACTGTATCAGAATAAAGAATTTCAAGCAGCCATGCGACAATTCATGGCTGTTAACTTTCATTACACATTTTGTCAATGTAACTGTGAAACTTTCAAATGTACAAATTTATGAACTGGTTAAAACTTTGGTGTCTCACACTTTTTAGAGACATGGGTCGTTTTGTCCCCCACTAACAACTTGCTCAAAAACCACAATTTGCTCCCTAATGTTTCAAAGACACCTTCAAAAAGTTCAATGACACTTTCAAAGTACTTTCGGGTACTACTATTAAATGTGTTTTGGCCCTAAAGTTTCCAACTGTTGAGTAAATGTATGGGTCGTGATGCCCAAGTGTTGGTGACATGCAATCAGATTTCCAACATTTGGTCAAAATGTTCTGTCCAATGTTTGGGTAAATTTTTTCGCCAACTGTTGGTTATTTGTTATGATCCAGTAGATGGGCAATGTAAAGAGCCCAACTGTTTGTTTATATATATTTTTTTATGGTCCAACTGTTGTGTAAAATGTTTACTTAACAGGTGGGGATGGCATGGGGATTACCCAACGACCGTTGGGTAGAAATTGCCCAATAGATGTACATGTTGACAGTATCGTACCAACGTTGGGCAAAAAGTTGGGAAATTTTTGCCAATTTTTTTTTTACAGTGGATGTCGTCATCTGTGATGTCTTAATCATCACTTTGATCATAACAACCAAATCAATCATCGTTCAAATAATAATCTTCCCCACCATCGTCGTCATCATCATCATCATCATCATCATCATATAAACATGTGTTTTACAGAAGCCGATATATCCAATAGAAGTAATTAATGGTGCACCTATAAGATTAAACTATTATCGTCTTTACAAAACCTCAAATCTTACGTCCTCCTACGTCATCATCATCATCATCGTCGTCACCTCAATCATTACCATCATCCTTACAATCACAATCATCGTCATCACCATCCTCTTTCCATTCTCTCTCAGCACATCCTGATACATCCTTCACACTCTTCATCCTTGCCAGCCACTCACACCTGCTCTCATAAACCGTCGCTGATTCAATGATACGATCCGACTTTTCTTACCAATCTTACTTTTTCATCAGCGTCAAAATAATCAAAGCTCGAGGCAAGTCTGGTTGTGCGATTAATTAGTCTATCACCAGTGGACATGTCCACGAAGCGACTCACAGCGATCATTTTGGGGCAGGGATTTGAAGCTATGCGTTGCCGATGTATTCTTGACCGAATTTCATAAAGTGGTTATTTTAGTTTGCTTGGCAAATTTATTAGCTAGGCATTTCGTTTACCGGGCACCAGTCACAACAGTGTCGGTACGTGGTGTTTGCGCTGGTAACCCACTTTTTGGCTAAGCAATGTCTTTCTGTGCTTAACATATGTTTGCGTTTACTAAAAATTCAGTATGTTTCTGCTCTTTAAAAAAGTTCAGCGAAACCAGTCAATTTTTATTTGACACTCTCTCACCCCTCTTACTTAGGAAAATTACACAATACGAAAACATGAATAGGGACTTGGACTTACGCGTCATAATCTGTTGTCGCAGGAAAGTTGTGTGTCATCTTTTTGCCCGAGGCAGGTTCTGGGGCGATGAGTGAGCAAGTCTGGCTCCCGCCGGTCCTGGGACTTGCCGCAACATTGCGACCAATAACTGTAACAATTAGGATGATTTTAGAAAGTCAAAGACAAAGGGAAATTAAGAGGATATTTCGAATTAGGGAGAGAAGCTATTCTAACAGCTTTTAGTCCAGTATGTGTTTATAAAATAATGAACTCCGTTTCGATGTTGGTCTCTGACTTCATCCAGCTAACTTCGCCATGTAGAATTAGCTTCCTACGTCGCACACGAGGTTGACAACAAGGGACACCGTTCCATCGAGGGGATGAAGTCATGCCTGATGACTGATGTTTCTACCCGGCGACCTCCTCCCCACCCCCTCCCCGCACACCCCCACTCAAGCATGCGGGTTCGACGAAGTGTTAACTTAACCTTGGGCAAAAGTAGGTCGCCGGATTGGCGTCTAATGAATATCATCAGCCCGGGGTTACTAGGTTATGAAGATGTGTCGAGTAGACCCATGCTAGTTACAAACATGAACATTATACCATCTGGAAACATGAAAGCGAACATTAACCTCCACATTTTTGTCGTGTCATCTAAAACTTCACTGCCAAAACGGGGGGTGTTTAAAATTGACACCATGAGTGTTGCCACAAAAAGCTAGAAAAAAGACTAAAAATTTACCCCACTGGGTTTTGAAAATAATACTAATTTCTGCTAAAATATTTTCATTCGTGCTATTTTAACACCCTATGATGTTTATTTTGATTCTCTCTTCGGTATCTATAGTGACAACACCTGTGGTGTCAATTTTAACACCCAATAGTTTGCAATGTATAGCTTTACAGAGGAAGCTGTTTCCATGGCAACTGAGGAGCTTCATACCTGAGTTTAGTCCGAATAGAGAGAGGTTCGTGTCGGTGTGGAGAGCGCGTTTGTTGGTGGTGGCGGTGCCGTGTTTCGAGGTCAAGTCACCCACGGCGCACAGCCCCATTCGACTGATAGAACACTGATCCTGAAAGCAAACAAACAAATCAGAACTGCCTGTATCTAGTATTCGTCAAAGCACTTCGTCCCACACCCTGCTCGACGGAAACCTGGTGATGAAGCTGACCCATAAGAAATCACTAAATTGGTTAATTATTAGTTTATTTTCACTCCAATATTTTTCATTTTTATAGAGTCCATCCTCATATCAATTCAAACAAACAGGAACAATTTCAGTTGTGTGAGAAACTTCTTTCAGCTTGTCCAGCCGTGTTAATAATTCAACCAATGTCTTTGTTTACAAAATCTATGGGGTCATATGGTGTTTTAAAAATTAATAAATTGAGAAAAAAAAAAAACCCAAACCAAATAAACATCTAGCCCCCCAGAGATGGAATGTAAATTTTAACGTTGTTCTCCTTTCTTTTTCAGGATTGATGTATGCAGATCCTGAGAACAGAAAATAATTCAAGAAGAAACAACTACAGGATTTCGGCTAATGGCCGAACACCTAAAAAATAAACGTAAAAACGTCTGCTCAGAACCATACATAAGGTCATCATGGCAAATTGTATGGGTTTTATAAAATTGCTTTTGGAGCTCCTAAGTAAATGGGGTTTGTTGATCAAGAGTGACATTCAGGGTATTTGTTTGGCAAAAAGAAACATTCATCTTCTAAGCAGAACATTTATTTTTTGATTTTGATTTATTTTTTCTCAAATGCATAAGCATTGTTTATTTAATGACCTTTTGATCATTACGAATGGGAAATTGCAACTGATGACCTTATAGTTCTGAGAAGACGAAAGGTGACTTTGAATAAAATGCAAACAGCGCAATTTCCTTTTGACTGTCGGCAACATCTACCCTGCAGATGAGTAAAGTGTGATATGACATCATTAACCTTGCAGTTAATTAACGGGTCTTAGTCTCAGATTTAAGGCAGTTCTATCCAACAGTACCGGTAATGGTGGTTGTACTATGCATTACAGTCACATGTCAACATTAAATTCTCCATAAATTTCCAGCGTGCAAAAATATGTCCATCCACAAGGACCCATTTCAGTCGGTATTTGGTCAGAAAATTCTTAACACTTTTTCACAAGAAAACAATCGTTATAATGGATCTGTGGAGTGTCTTTAGATTCATTTGAAGAATGGGAGAATACAACATTAACAAAAAAGGAAAAAAGTAAGGTTACATTCAACCTCTAATCTAATACATAATTATATGTAGACATTTATGCCGAATTTCATGGAGTTATTTAAGAAGAAAAGATTGCTTAACATTAGTTTTGTCTGCAAAGTAGTTTAGCTGGAAATCTTATTCTGGTAAGCAGAGTTTTGTTGTGCATCACACATCGGTTTTGGGTAAAAAAAAAAAGCAAGCTCATTACTCGATACACGACCACTATCTTATCATAATATTTGACCCAAGGACAAATTTGGATTGGTCTTTATAAACTCACCCTATCGATTCGTCCAGGAGAACGAATCCACCAGGGAATTGCCCCACGATAAGGTTACATAAAATGGCCTATCAACTGAACTATTTCCACTCAATTTTCTTACCGCTTCATGAACGATTTTGTACGGATTGTAGATGACACCGCTCGTACACGTCTCTCCCTGATGGATCGCAAGATCATATTCAAGATCCTAAAGATGGAAATGGGGGGAAAGGGAGAGGGTTTGTTCAGAATTCTGATATTCACCGAGACGGCAGAAATGATGTTTTGATCTCCAAAGACGACGAGGGTATCTGTATGCAACGGTGTACAGGCTCTCGACACTTCAACACGCTCGCCCAGCAGCAATCAAGGGTGAAATTTGGAATCGATCCGGTCGGTGGTTTTCGATGTGGATTTTTGCGTTTGATTAGATCTTGATGCGAACCCAAATGACAGCTGAGTTGCTGTTTACATCGACGCGGATTTACATCCTGTATATTCAAATGAAATCATTATATGACGTGCATTTGGATTTGTAGGTTGTTGTTGTTGTTGTTGTTTTTTTTTTTTTGGGGGGGGGGGGAGGCTCTGAGGTGACGACATGGGTTTGCTCTGTTCATGTAGTCCGTTCGCTTTGTTTGTCGAGAACACTTCTTGTAAATTATTATCTGTTTCTTTATTACTTTCTTAGACTTATTTGTTTGTTCATTGTTAATACGGGATTGGTAGGGGATAAAACATAATTGCTTAATTTTGGTCTGATCAATGGTTATGAAGTTTATACTTAACCATTTTTACCTGTGAAATATTTCCCTCTATATTCGAGAAACAAAACATGACAAAAGGGTCCCCGGCTGGGTGAAGGTCCCAGTTTAGAGGTGTGCTCAAAACCAATTGTAGCTGTTGCCACAAAGTTATGTACAAACAAAAGGATAGGTTGGGGTAGGGTAGGGTGGTGCAGAGTAGGTTGGGGTAGGGTGTGATCAGGACAGGGTGGGGTAGGGTAGGGTGGGGGTAGAGTGGTGCGGAGTGGAGTGGGTATAATGGGATAGGGTTGAGCGGGGCAGGGTTGGGTAGGGTGGGGGTAGTTTTGAGTAGGTAGGTTTTACTTTTGAGGAGAAGGGTAGGTTTGAGTATGGTGGGGCGGGGTAGAGTGGTGGGATAGGGTAGGGTGGGGCAGGGTAAGCTGGGGTAGGCTAGAGCGGGGTGGAGTGAGTGGGATAGGGTTGAGTCAGGTAGGGTCAGGCAGGGTAGAGTGGGGTAGAGTGGACTGGGGTGGAGTGGAGTGAGGGGGAAGGAACATCTCATAAAGGAGTGGAAAAGAAGATTCACGAACAGAGTAGTTATAAAGAATAAAACTTTAGTTGTTTCATTTGTGGACCTTTATTCCAAGATCCAGGCTTACCTCGGTTGCAGAAAGATCGACTTCTACTGTTGTGTCACCCACGTAGCCAGATGCGAACCGGGTTTGTCTCTGTGATCAAAATAGTCATGATAATCACGGTCAGTAAATTGGAAGCACCAAAACTTTTAAACTAAAACAATTATCGGAGCGTCTTCAACAGGGAAAAGTGTTTTATCTGAGTAAGGGCTCACTGATTATACAGTTCATGCCAGTATCAATCTTCAGTAGAAGCTTCCGTCTGAAATACTGTTAAAATTGAGGAGAGAGCAATCGGAAACCTCACAAATCGCAGTTGCTTTTTTTTTCGATCGCAACAATCAATTAGCCCGATAGTTATGTGCACGAAATCCCAAACATAAAAAGCACTTTTGTTGTTTTTCACTTTAAACGTGACGACCGAGTTTGATGACATTTTAAAAAGTTGGTTGATGTTGTGGTTAATGAAGACAAGATGAAGGGAATTAAATTACTCTTCAAATACGCCTTAATGCCCATGACGTCATGCCCTCGACTAGAGGCCAAAAGGAGGTTGTTCATTTGCCAATCCTGTTTACCTAAAGATGGTGGTTTGATGACGCCACTGCATGTGCTCTTTCACAAATTTTTATTTTTTATTTAAAGGCAAGGACTTACCATGATAATAACGCCAGAAAAGGTATCACCGCTGAACGGAACACGAGCCACTAACGTGAAGTCACCATCAGTTAATACATGGTCGATATCCGTACAGAGCCATCGGGAGCCACCGGTGTCGTTTTTGTGAATAACCAAAGACCTACCGGTCACGCTGCGCGGTCCACTCAGATCGAGGTTCGAATCCATGTAGACTTCCGAAACAAGATCGTCTCCAACGAATGATCCAAACTTACCACTAAGATCACCAACCTCGTACATATCGTTTGTACCCGTATCCGGGGAGCCCACTACCTCGAAGGGGTTGTAGTGACCTTGAACGGCCGCGTTACTGCACGGGCCGTCCTCGTTGGATTGGTCGACGGGCAAAACGTGGATATGCCACCCACCAGCCATCTGGGAGAGTCCCGCTACCTCCACCCTAATCTTGGTCCGGTCAAACTCTGACCCTTGAGTAAAACTCATCTTTCCTGTGACCGGACCCTCTGTCCAAGACGCCGTTGCAATGGAAACAGGAGGAATCAAATGTAGATCGGCGCAGGCGTATCTGGGAGCACCTCTTTCAGGGGTATGTATTACAACAGATCTGTCTGACGCTGAGTATGCGCCGCTAAGTGGAAGGAGGGGATCTGTAAAAAAATATTTTCCGCTCACACCAGTCGAAGCACTTGGGATATCGATCGTTGAGGCTTTCCGTGAGAGATCCCCCACCTCGCAACGCAATGGAAACTCAAAGCTACATTCAACGTAGTTCGTCTTGGCGTCTACGAAAGGGTTGAAGTGCCCTGCCGTGCTGTCGCACCTACCGTCGTCCACATCATGGTCGTTGGCGATCGGCTTCATGTGCACGTGGAAGTTGTGGTTCAATGTGGTGTTCATACCGTCAGCGTGGGATACCTCCACATAGACTGTGGTATCCGAGTACGGGTCGCTAGGGTCCTGGCGAAATACAACCTTGCCGGCTACGACATGCCTGAAGTCAGCCTGGACTGTTATGACGTCGGTGGGGTAGCCGATGTTCCCGTAAACCCACCGCTCGTTAGCCACCGTTTTGTGGATGACTAAGGACCGTCCAATGATGCTGTATTTACCATAAAGTGGCATGTTCCAGTCGATGTGCTCAACTGAGTACGTGTCCAGACCGGTTAACTCTCCAAACTTTCCGCTTATGTCCCCAACCTCGTATTGGTCGTGCGTTCCTGTACCGGGCGCTGGCGAGTTACTGGCCACCACGTCGAAGGGGTTGAAATGCCCGCCGACGTTATCGTTACTAGCCGGTAGGTCTGCGGTGGTGATCCGACTTGTAGTCGGGTACTCATGGACGTGGTAACCGCCCGCCAACCCCTGAAGGTTTGCTAGGTTCACAGATATACTCGTGGGGTCGTACGGGGAGCGTTGGGTGAACTCTAAAATTCCTTTAACACCCGATACGCTGACTATGGCACTTACGGTTTTAGGGAGAAGTTTTTGAATCGGTGAGCAGGCGATGTAAGTACCGGAGCTATCCGTAAATACTAAGTTCTTATCAATAATTGAATTTTTGTTTTCATTTAAAAGTAGGCTTGTGTCGATGAAATACTGTGTCCGACTTGCGTCCGTTGCTGTCACCGTGATATCACCGAATTTACCGGTGAGGTTTTCAAACGCATTCGAGTCCGTGTTTTGACACCTGTCTGGGAGGTTCATATCAGTCGTGTAGGAAACGGCTGGGTGGATGCTCCAGTGGTATGTGTGGGCTTCCATGGTGTCGACCACGTTGAATAAATCCACTAGGATGCTTGTGTCCGCCTGGGAAGGGTCTTGTCTCTGACGGAACGTCACAGTCCCAGCGAAGGGGGACATGAACCTCGCCACTGCCGTCACCACGTCGCTTCCGTAGTCCAGAATATTAGCACAGATCGGTGTTGAGGACCCTTCTTCCTGCAGAACAAGTGACCGGCCGGAGATGCTGTTGACACCCGTCAGTTGCAGCTGGCTGTTGGTAAACTCTTCTTCCAGGCCACCGTCAACTGTCGTTACCGTCAACTTCCCGTGCGCTGCTGTTAGGTCCTGGAAGACGTCGCCGGTGAATCTCTGCCCGCACGCCGGTCGCTGGTCGTATACGGTGGGTCGGTCGTGTATTGCCCAGTTTAAGGTACTGACGGGTAGAACCATAAGCACACTGATGGTAGAGTTCGTACCTTGTTCTGACGGAGTGAAAGTTACATTTCCTGAGTAGCCGCCCATACTGAACGTTGCAATGTACATCGGCTGCTGTGCGAGAACGGTGGGTGAAAATGTGACGAACAATCCTATAGAAACAAACACAACAACAGAAAAAACACTCTGTCAGGATATTGTGATTAAATTAAGGCTAACTTTAAAATGTGTCATTATACCTTACAGTGAGAAGCACGACGCAGAGCTGTGTACCCAGAAACTTGCGACATAGAGGGAACAGTTTTCTTTGGTCACGGGGTTGCTCGACGTCATTCTTGGTCCAAATGTAGCACAGCCAAATGTGCAGTCTAGTCTGGCATCCTGTGTGCGCACGAACTTTTTGAGGATCAGAGATGGCCTCTAACCGCGAGTGAGACCTTTCCATTGTTGATAAACAAACTGGAGGAATGTTATCAACACACTGAATCGTGTTAACATATAATATTACCCAATTCAACACTTCTGCAAACTTTCATTTAAAAAAAAAAACATCCCGTGATTGGTTGCTTTGTTTCTAACAAATTAAGCACTTTTAGAATTGTGTAACATTGTCACAAACTGGCATTTATGGCTTCCCATAGTTTTCCAACCTTGGTTGGCAAAAAATCGGGCTGTGACGTTGCATATTACAGAACGGTTTATACACAGCTCTGGCACGACGACGCCACATTGAAAATAGTTCCTTTTCACGAGTAGGCTAGTGACGTACTTCCGGTTCGTGACCTAAACCATTCATGTACGCTCTATAAAGTCAGGCTATTTTTTGTTTAGTTTATTTTTTACTAAACGCCGAGATTCAGAAATAAAATATTTTCAACAGCAACTGAAACTTAAAGAAAACAGCTGTTTTCGAAAATACTTTTTCCATTGTGCTCCCATGTACAACGTAATCAAACGAAAATGGTCGGAACCCAAATTTCTAAAGTTGTCAAGCAGAAAACTTAACATTGCTGCGAAAGTTTTTTAACGGGGCACCAGTTACAACAATGTCAATTCTGCTCACCGAAATAAGCTGGGAAGAATGAAGGTGATATATTGAAAACGTATCCACGCTTTCCCCGCCGGAAAAACTAGCAAAAAAATAACCACCGTCTGAAGTATATTTTACCTGACTTTTTACTGACTCAATTTCATAAAGCTGCTTGTAAGCATAAAAAGTAGCTGAGCACAAAACAGATATGCTTACCAAAATAAGGTTACCAGCACGTCACATGCACGTCACATGTACCATCTGTGACTGGTATCCTGCTTGTCTTTGTTTCCTAGAAAACTGTTAAGCAATAGTTTCTGCTTAAGCACAAGCACTATAGCCAGGCACAAAACAACTGTCCTCACACCCCCACAAAACATCATCACAAAAAACGGTCACGAGCCAAAATACCAACGCGTATGTGCCATTAACAACTAGTCTCCTGCATATTTGTGCTTAGCAAAAAAAATGGTTAAGCAGAACATGTCTACTTAAGCATCTCTATGAAACTGACCCGTTACCTCAAAAAACTAGGTATTTAAATTGTTAAACACGATTTTAATCATAAAGATAACAATCTTTGAAGTTTATATAATCTTATAGGGCCTAATAGAAAGTTATGTTTTAGTTTTTTAAAAACAGTTATTTTTTGTAGTAATTGTTATCAGTTCTGTAGCAGATCGATGTATTCAACAAACACGGAAGTATCTTTTAAAACAACTTTATAATCGTCCATTAACAATCGCTCAGTTAGTGGAAACACTCCAAGCCCAGTGCACCTTTCGTGTCAGAGATAACGACCCATTCGTATGTAAAACATCAAAATCCCTTCCATTCAGATTGTCATATTTCGTTGTGAGATGAAAGGAAAGTAAATCCGTCACCATTGTGCCCCCATCTCTCCCCCATGGGCCCCTTACTTCCTGATTTACTCATAACAGTGCACTAACCAACTGTGGCTAATAAATATGAGGAGTAGAGAAAGCGTATTCGTGGATCTCGTTCAAGGTGTAATGGTGGGGCTTATAGGTGAAATAATGGTACAATTGGTTTTGCAGCAGCTTTGATGACAAGGCATTTTTGTTTTGTTACGGAAAGTGCTTTGCAATGCTGATCAATTCATGTGGATTTCTCAACCAATAATGGGACTTAGTTTTATATGGGAGGTCTCATTTGTGGGGAATTTTGCCTTTGGCAATACATGCATGGTATGTTGCACACAGCAGAGTATGTCATCAGAAAAATATTTGGCTGTAGGGCCATGGAAGATTTGAATTTTGAAAAAAAAAGAAAAAAAATACACGTAGAATAGCAAGCAATTTTCACAGTTTTGAAAAAAAAGGGCTCCCATTGATTGTTTGACTACAAATACACTCAAAAACAGCCGGGTCAGAATTGACGCGGGTCAAGGTCCCATGAGCCTGCAGCAATTCGATGGGTCAGTACGACCCGGAATCTTTGTCAAAATGACCCAGAATCTGGGTTCAAATATCCTTTTTTTTTTAGGGGACCAGCAGCCGATTTCACGAAACGCTAGGATTAATCCTATCCCGAGTTAGGATGAGTAATTAGTCCTAACTTAGGATTAATCTTAAAGTTTACATGTTACAGTGCAAGGCTGGGACTCGTCCTAAGTCCTAAGATTAATCCTAAGTTAGGAAAAGTTTGGTGAAATCGACGGCAGTTTTCGGGTTAAACCTAGCCTTTTGTCAAGGCCTTTGTGGCTTGGACACAGCTTCGTAGACCCGCGATCCTATAAAGATTTCCGCCAAAGACAAAAACCTCCATAGGGTCATGGGAAACGTCACCGTCAACTATTGGCAGTTTTTAAGGGACGCGTTGGCTTTTGGGCAACACATTCGTTAAACGGTGCGGAACAAGTAACGATTCAAAACAAAAATAGTAAATTTTAATTATTATATGCAGTGCGTGTCACATTTACATTTTTAAGTTGACTGACCAAGCAAAGAACAAGCCTAGCTTTGATGGCAGCGGTTAAAACTATGATTGACGGTGTCAGTCTTCTTTTATTTGGTGCTACGTCATATGAGTAGGACAGAGTTCAAAGATTCCAAAATGGTGCAGCTCGTTTTGGTATATTCCATACCCTTTAGGGAACTTATTCCCCAATCACTCAAGGTTTTTCAATGGCTGCCGATTAGAGAACGGATTCATTTTAAACTTGCTCTTTTTGTTTATAAATGCTTGAACAAAACTACCCTTAGATATCTTTTGAATTTACAAACATTTTTTGATACACTCACTTGAATGTGCCCCGTGCAAACCAAGTTCTGGGTCAAAAAAACATTCAATGTAGCTAGACCAACGGTTTGGAACATTCTTTCAATAAGGAATCTGTAAGTTTTATCTCTATTTTGACTCACCTCTATTCATGTTAATTTTAATTATGTTCGCTATATTATTTTGTTGGAATAGCGCATTTCAATCTTTAATTAGGATGTTAGTTATGTTAAGTCAATAGAAAATGAGTGACTTTGAAATCAACTCTGGGGGCGTGTGCGCACACGCCCCCCCCCCATACGAAAGCCTCTGCAGCTCGAGAATACGCTTGTTTTTCCCTGTCCTCGTATAAACACATTCTCTATACATGTAAAACGTTTTAATTTGCGCAAAGGACGTTTTGACACGCCGAGAACACGATAATGGTGTCGACATCTCCACGCCACGGACCCGGTCCTTCTCGTCCCTGGCCTTGGTGACAAGGCCATCGATCCACACCATGCCGGTGCTGCCCAGCACCGACTCAATAATCACCAAACCTCTGCCATATTCTCTTTATAGCATCGATTGACCGTTTGAACCCGGCTTGGGTCTTCAACCGTGCATGTCGCGGCTTCATCAAATTATATTAAAATGGATAATTGAATAATGAGATTACATCCACCATAACAAAACGAGCGCCCGCTTATCAGCTTAAATTCATGTATACGATCAAGTAAAAGGTCGTCATGTGAATTGTGTACTCTAAGAACATACGGCTGTGGCACCACATTGAGTAAAACCCGTCGGAGGAAACTCACCGAGCAGAGACCCTAGTGGAAACCCATGAGCGAAGATTTTTAAAGAAGAAACTCATGAATGGAATTTCATGTGCGCGAAACTCATTGAGCAGAAACCCATGCTGGTTGGATGAGAAAAACTCATCGCCTGAAACTTATGACAGAAACTCATTAGCTGAAACTTATGACAGAAACTCATCAGCTGAAACTTATGACAGAAACTCATCAGCTGAAACTCAAGAGCGAAAACTCATGAGCTAAAACTCATGAGAGAAAATCACAAGCGCAGGCTCATTAATGGAAACTCATGAGAGGAAAGTCATGGAAAGAAACTCAAAAAATGGAAACTCATTGAGCATAATCTCAGCTAAAACTCAGTGCAAAAAATGTTTAACATAAATTGTTTTCTAATTAAATTTTACAAAATATAATTTATTATTTATCAGCTAGGACAAGATAATTAGCAAGGGCCCTCGATATAGGAACTTTGTCTTCATCAGGAAAGATAGATGAATTGTGTTTTAATGAATACAAGTTGTTAAAAATTATCTGTTTACACACACAAAATATCCAAGACGTCCTAACTATGTCAAGGATCTCTTATAATTCATGTTTAAAGTAAAGGGGTGGAGTCAGAATGTCTTTAAAGGGGGTACATGTATATAACAAGGAATGGATATAATATGATGAGAAGTGAAAGCAATGGGAAGGGGAAGCGAGCTTGAAAATGCTTGCAGATGAGATATATGTCAGCACTAAGTGAGGTGCATTAACTGACCTGTGCGTAATACACTACAACGGATATAGATAATTTAATAGATGCAAGAATTTGCAACGGGGACAAAAACATTGTATTTTTATTTTTATTTTTTTGGCCAAGCATGCGATGTGTGAAAATGATAAAAATGATAAGTAGGCCTATTGTTTATTCAGTGCTTTCCCAAATCTTGATATCGAGTACAAGTATAAGATTTATAAAGCTATGTGGAGACGTATACAATGACATGTTCAGTTATGTCACTATGCACAATGATGACGTCAACAAAATTAACACAAGATTTTTTTTTCCAAAGGGGCACAAACGCAGTGAGCAAAATTTAATTTCTATTTTTACGTGGCTTAAATCCAGTAATCCTTCTTTGCAGACGACATCCCAACTGGTTGATGTCGTCAACAGACGAGGTTGTGTACTCTAACGGAGTGACGCCATACGCGGGAAAGAAAAAAAAATTAGATTCCACGGTGTGAGTCTAACACCGATTTGCTACGACGGGATGGAGACAAATCAAATTCAACTTCTTGGACCGGTACAAAAGGTAGACACAATCAATATGACGTCACACTGACGTGGCCTACAACCGAGACGCGTTTTCTTTTGAGCGGGTATCCTAATGGAATGGACGTCGTCAAGATGACGGCACATCGTCGAAATGACGTCACAACAATAGGGACGAGCAGACGAGTTGATGCTGAGTTTGTAAGGCATTTTGAGATCTTAAAAAGGCTCTACACCTAACATATTCCACAACCTAAAAAATGTACAAACAAAGTGTACAAACAAAGTGTAAAAACATAGAAAGACGAGCGTTGAATTATCAGCCATGATTTTGTAGGATTGTGACGCAACGAATTCCAACCGTATTACAGGGTGTGTTTTTTTTATTTTTTATGATTGAATTTTCTTTCTGGTAATCTGTCTTTGCTTTTGTCGAATTTTTTAAATACTCTTGTGAATGTTTACACTTACAAATAAGGCTCTGAATCGAGTTTTGATATGGTCCTATCTTGCAGAATGCAATTGACAAAGAAATTCAATACCAGCCGTCAGTGGTGAGTTTTAAAGCCCTTTTCAAAAGAGCCATTATCTCTCGGGGTGTACCAATTTTTATTTCACTGACTGCTTTGCTAGAACATCATTTTCATTTCATTCTAGTCGTTGTTTGTAGGTTTGTTTATTTGTTTGTTTGATTGTTTGTTGGGGTGTTGGGGTGTTTGTTGGGGTGTTTGTTTGTTTGTTTGTTTGTTTGTTTGTTGGGGTGTTTGTTTGTTTGTTTGTTTGTTGGGGTGTTTGTTTGTTTGTTTGTTTGTTTGTTTGTTTGTTTGTTTGTTGGGGTGTTTGTTGGGGTGTTTGTTGGGGTGTTTGTTGGGGTGTTTGTTGGGGTGTTTGTTGGGGTGTTTGTTGGGGTGTGTTTTTTTCCATTTCTGTAAGACCTATGTTTGTCTGGTTGTCTTGTCTCTGTCTGTCCACAGGCTGGTTTACCACAACCCGGGCTTATCAAATCAGCCTCCCTGTTTAATTTCTTTGCTTTTTCAAGCATGTACAAACTCAGACTATTCTGTTCCTGACTGCCTTGTCTACGGTATATCACTTTTTTTTAAATTTCCGTATGGAAGTATATGTTAACTAAAATTTGAAGTTGACAAAAGTCATTTCCTAAAAGCAGACTTGCTGATTAGTAATGGAAATAGTTGTACGGCAAATTATGAACAAATCTACCAGACCGTACGGGTCTATGACACGACAACCACCCTGGCGTGTAAATTGACATGTGTGTTGCTCTAATGACCCAATATAAAAGGTTTATGACTACGAGGTGGTTAGACTGTAGCTGAACTATTGTGCTACCTTACAAGGGCAAGGTCGAGTTGATTCTTTTAAACTCACTGAAAAGAGTTAGATTTAACTGAGTGGATCCATGACAATCGTGGCGGGAAATGTTGTGATAAGAAAAGCACTTTCTGGTTAAATACCGGAGTCAAACTCATAGGGTCCTTACAAAGGAAACCTGAGGTCATGAACTTCCTATATTTTTGTTGAAGGCTTGATACGTCTTTGTTGGACCCCTGATTGGGGCGGTCGAGTTGGTGTAGTGTTTTCTTTCCTCGCCTTCCACCTCTATGTGGTTCGAATCCCGCCAGGGTTTTTAAGTCCCTACCTGATTGCGTGGGTTTTACCTTCCTTCCTTGTCTTCTCTCTCCATGGAGTTCTTGGCTAGTATAATGAGTAAGTTTGCTTTTCTGAGAATCCTTGGCTTTCCAACCAGAATTTATAGATTAAAAAAAATAATAACAATAAACAATGTTTATTCAATTCATTTGGGGTTGAACAAAGACAAAATAGACTAGCGCGGGATTTGAACCAACGACCTCCGGTTTAACGTGCCGGTGCTAGCGACTGAAATGTTTATTCATGATATGTTAAACATGGAAATGCCAGGTAAAAAGAATGTAATAAAGAGTACTTTGTATGCACTTCTTGTTCAAGCCAAGTACAGGCTGGCCAGATCGCCTTACAGTAGTATTACCCCTGTTCAATCCTTCCTGAAACCATATCAACTCCGTTGCAGTATGCAGCACCGGCAGCCAAATTGACGCATATATAGCTAATCAATCACATCGCCGTTCTCTACCCTCACAGGTACCCATTTGCTCCTGGGTGATGAGAAGCAATTCATAGTTAAGTGTCGTGCTCAGGGACACAACTTTTATGGCCGGGATTTGAACCTACACTCCGGTGACTGTAATTGTCGTCTAGCATAGACGACAATGTATCAAAGAAAGACCACAGTGAATCCAATGTACATACTTTACGCACTCGTCACAAGGCTCAGACACAGCGGCGATTTTTTCGTTGCCCCCCCCCCACAGGGGAATTCGGCCTTCATTTTCAAAATGTCCACGCCCCCTCCAACCCGCTTCGCTGCGCTATGGGTGGCGCTAACGTGTCGATGTCCACTTTCTTTAATTTCGCCCCCTCCCAGTTCAAAAAAAAACCCCAAAAACAAACAAACAAACAAACAACTAACTAACATTACATAAAGATTGTTTGTGAGTTCCTTCATGCTTCACGCTTCCTTAAGCTGTATACTTCAAATAAGCTTGCCATCAGTTGTTGTCAATAGCTATTTTACTTACTTTGATATCTCATCAATCACTCCAAAATAAAGGTTCTTCAACCGAAATACGATGTTAGCCTCTCAGAGATATTTGTGTTTCTTTGTCTGAGGCTTTCACTTTGCTTTGTACAAATTGCACATAGTATACGAATCTCCATTACTGGCCTACAAGCAGAGGATGTTTGTGCCATGGCTCCCTGCTTCAAGCTTCCTTGAAGCTAGCCTATACTTCAAAGTAAGCAGAAACATGCTTAGGAGAGCTACATTGTGGGCTTTCCACAGGTGTTGTCTATGATCCCTTTTCTTTAATCTTTCCTGTTAAAAACATTGTGGGCACAGCCCCACAATGTAAAAAAAGCCAACAACTACACATCCTACCTAAAACTCACCCCACAATGTATCTCTCGTCCGCCCGCTTTGTCAATGATGCCATCAGTTGTTGTCAACAACTATTGTACTTCGACATCTCATCACTTAAAAATAAAGATTCTTCGATCAAAAACGCGGTTTAAGCATTAAACTCGAAGAAGAAAAAAAAAACCGTTGAGAATTGCCTGAGGGTTGCACTCTGGTAATTTGCTTTGTACAAACGGTTCGCCGTTTTAGGGTGAGAAAATGCTACGGGTCATTTGGTATAGCTACCGTTTTTGTCCAACAAAAGAATATAAGCCTTTCATAAAATGATTTCGGAATGCCTGTAACTTAAAAAAACCTATTGTCCAACCTTTCTGAATATATTTTTTATACTAAGTGGATAGCACGATGCGTGACCTTGCATTTGAGCAATGGCTAATGACGAACGCAAACAAAACTGCATGTAGAAGTGCATGAAAGACCTACTTATAACCTTAACCTATAATACATATTTTAAAAATGCATTGTATGAACAGATTTTTTAAGCTATAACGGGAGAAGCCGAAGTGGAGTTATATTTGTGCCGCCGAGTTAATGGTGTTAAAAAAACAGCGTTGAAAGCAAGTGTGATTTTGACGTTGGAACCTTAAAAAAAAATAATAATTACGAGCGATGGTTGTAAATTGAAAATCCGGTAATGGTTAATTACACATTGTCAATGCAAACCGTCACTAGATTGTTTTCCAACCATGCAAAGTTTTAGAATACCCTAAGCAACTGAATCACAAATTTGGGTCATGTGGTCGCTTGGAAAAGAGCAAATTAACACAGGACTAAGTAAATAATGGTTAATTTGGGTCACGGTCATGGTTGCTGTAGCATCGGCGAGATGTGTAGGACGTAGCCTATACATGATGCAAGCCTTTCCTACCATCGCCAGGGGATTTTTTTTGTGACGAATGTACAATATTTCACACAACGTCACGTTCCAGTTTACAACTTCGTACACTGACGTGATCGACTAAAAAGCTTCCAACTACTTCAAATATGCACCTAAATTGGTGAATCGGTAATAACGTGAAAAACACAGAAACGTCTTGAATCAAGGCTATAGGTGACGTCACAGCGGTAGATATGATTTATATTAAACTAATGGATCACATCGGCACGCAGTTACAAAAATACGCGGTAGTAGCAATTGTGACATGTATGTATGGCGTACAGGTTTTTGGAGAAAGAAAAACTAATATTAGAGTAAATTGGAAGGTCAAACTATCATGACTATTGAGCCTCGATTTGGTTACACTAGTCTGAGTAGGGGAAAACAAGATGGCTGCTTGAGTTACACGTCCACCAAGCCTCTTCATGGCAATTTAGCAGCAGTGAGTTGTTAGTGAATACACACTTTGTAACTACCCGAACAATTGGGGTTTACGTCAACTGGAAAACTTCGAAAATACTAAAGGTCGCCTTTTGTACTATACAAGGAAGTGCATACTCGCATTAGTGTTGACGAGACAGCTATTTTTCTTCATTGGCAACGTTTTATTAGACTGACGTGTCTTGTTTTGTTTTGTGTGTGTGGTTTTGGGTTTTTTGGGGGAGTTTTGTGTGTGTGTTTTTTTTTTTTTTTTTTTTTTTTTTTGGGGGGGGGGGGGTTTAAACAGAAAGGTGACTTAAAACACAATTCCTTCTAAACTCTGAAGTCGATCGACGTGGAACAGTTTATTACTCCTGATACAAAACAACTCTTAGGGTCTACTTGATAATTCATTCCCCCCCCCAAAAAAAATATATATATATATAGATACGTTCACGGGTGAATGGCATTCTTTAAGTTGTGGTATCCTTAATAATTACACTATTGTTCTGAGAACAATACAGGCTTAATGAACAATATAAAACGGGAAATAAATGAATTGCTGATTAGGTTGTCCTAGTAACGATTCACGGCCCAGAGGGCTTGTGAATTACAAGAAGGTGGAATTAAAAACCCATAACATTTATCATGGCAGAGTAGGGGTTAACCCCAGTGTTTCTGGTTCACATAGCAAGCACCCCTGTTTACAGGTTTCCTCAGGCTTGCGAGCTACAGTGATTAAGTCCACCGACGAGGCATCTTTGGGCTCACTACCAGAAATGTATAATGCAAATAATAATTTCAAAGTGAAAAAGTATGTTGCATTGATTTGTGATAATAATATCATAATTACAACAATTACGACGCCCGGAACAACAAAATTGTAGATAAAACACATCCCGGTTTGAATACATGTGAGATTTGAGCCTGATTGCATTTATTTGTGTATTATAAAAAAGATCTTGTTATACTGCACGTTTAAGGTGACGTCTTGTGACACTTGATAACGTCGTCGTGATGTCACCTCAAATTGTAGATATAATACATCCCGGCTTGAATACAAGCGAAGTTTCAGCCTGATCGCGTACTTTTCTCTGTATATATACATCTTGTAACACTGCACCTTTAAGGTGACGTCACGTGACACCACGCATTTTGTTGTTGTGAATATCAATCTTCGAAAAGTGCAACTTTAAGGTGACGTCACGTGATGCTTGACGACGTCATGATGATGTTACTGTAATACGAACGATGTCTCATCAAGGTCTTATGATGTTGTATATTTGAAGCTGATCCGATGTAATATAGAAGTTTGGATTTTTGCCCGGAAAACGATTTTTTGAAGAAAAACAACAAAGGCAAAATTTGACCTTCCGGTACGACCGGACGTAAAGGTCATACGATTTCGGTATTCACCTTTCAAATGTTGCCCAGTCTTGATCTATCAGATGCCCAATTATGAACTTTAAAGCTTTTAAATTGAATGAACTACAGCAAGAAGAAAATGAAAATTTTTAAAACTTTAAAAACGTTGTAATTCAACATTTGCTGACGTCATCACATCGTATTGTCCAAGTGCCGTCTTCATATTATTAAGGTTCAAGTATACGCCAAGTTTCAAGTCTGTGTGAGTTTTACTTTTTGCGAAATCTTGATGACAAGGTTCAGTGGGAAGAAGAAGAGGTAGGGATAAACAGTACAATAACAGTAGGTTTTCAGCTGGTGGCCGAACACCTAAAAGGGGAGCCCATAAAAGGTCAAAAGTCTGCTACTGTTTTGATAATGTATAATACACTAGTAAGTGTTCGCTCGTCCCCAGCGCCTTGCCTTAAAACCAAAGGCGCTGGGATGGGCAAACGTATCAAGCACGCTCATTGGTTAATGCTCAGTCCCATCATGCATCACACTCACACTGCAAGCACTGCACGCATGACGTACTTCCTGAACAAGAATCTGTGCAAGCTGATTAGCCCATCCCAGCGGTCCTGGATAGGCCGCTGGGGCCGAGCGAATAGTAAGTGCAGCTTAATGTGTTATACGGGATTGAAAAAACATCCTTGTTTAATTTTAGTCTGAACGATTTTTAATTATAAAGTTCATACTAGGTCCGTTTTTTCTGTGAAATATTTCCCTCTGAAA